>JAOTON010001483.1:0-600000 GCA_034440635.1 Lepas anatifera
AAAGTGCTGTGTGGTCAATCAGCATCAAAAATCGACTCAAATCAATCAAGGTGAGCAGAGTAATTTCCCGAACGGTCCATTGCTTTTAGAATTTCATCGCTTATGGTGATAAGGGCTGTAGCTGTTGAACGCCCAGATCTGGGCCCATGCTGATCATCAGCCAGGAGGTGCTGTTGATTTTAGATATTGCGAAAGTTGATTTAATGCCAGTTTCTCGACAATTTTTTACTAATAGTGGGAATCGTTGTGACCGGTCTAAAGTTAGCTGCGATAGCATGGATCGCCTTTTTTATGCAGCGGAATGACTAACGCTGACTTTCAATTTGGAGGTACCGTTTCTGAAACAAAACTAGAGTTAATAATACTGCAACAAAAACGCCCGATTATAGGGAAACTGATTTTCACAACTTTGACCGGTATATCATCTTGAATTAGAGAATTCTTGTTCGGCATCGAGAAAACAATTTTCTCTGCAGTTCACTCAAAGTAGCTGGGGTAAGTCTAAGGCTGCCTGAATTTACCCTTGAGTGGCGAAAGTACTGAGGGCCACTCGTCCTGAACATCTAAACTGTGTATCCACATCGTCTCGCGTGATTTTACCTATTAGTGAAATATTTGTTTAGATCATCTGGACTTAAATTATCTGGCTCAGTCACTGGTCCACGTTTTGGAGCGATTACATGTCTTAGATTGCGGTACAAATTACCCGGAGGAGAATTTCGAACCTTCTGAGAGATATTGTTTCGTAAGTCCTTTCAAATAGCCCCTTTGGCCACAATTATTCAACTGCTGGTAAGACGGGTCATTCTCTAGTCTAGCCTCACGTCGTTGCGCCATTAAGGCCAATGTTTCTCAGAAACAGGAGGAGGCGACGGATTATGCACTCTAAACTGTCTCAGAGGAGCATGAATATCTAAAATTCTAGTCATTGAGGACGAAAAAAGCATCTCCACCGCCGTTCAAGCAAGTTTCACTTGGTTTCACAATGTTGTTCCAATCGGTCGAACGAACATCTGCTAAGAAAGAATCAGAATCAAAGGCGCGCCAATTCCGACTAGTTTTGTACATAGCTTTTTATTACAAATTTACAGATTTACAAATATACAAATTTTATCAAAAGTTGTAAAAATGGTCAGAGCGTTTGTATGCCATGTACGGCGGCGCTACGCGCCACTGTTTTTATCCTGTTTTCAAAAACCCAGAGGGCGCGTATCCGTCCTCTGTTAATGCGCCTATTAAAACGTTTTTTATTAGTTGACGCAAACACGCGCTAGAGGTTTTTCTCATCAAGTTTTTGCTTTCTTTTTGGTGCAATCGTAGGAACCCTTTTCGGCGCAGCCCTCCCCTCTGAGTGAAATCCTAGCTTCGTCCCGATGTTAAGCTGTATTAAATATCCATAGATTTGTTTTAATATTATTTTTCAAAACTTTCGATAGAGAGCATAGAAAGCTAATTGGTTAATTATTGGCAGTATGAGCGGCATTACCCTCATTTTTTAATTGGCTTGATATTTGCTATCTTCCAGGATATCGGGAATTTACAATGCGGATTTTTTATTGAACAGTTTGGCTCAGGGTTGACCTATTGTACCGCACTTCGTTTTATGATTTAAACAGGGATTTCGTCAGGGCCCGTTGTTTATTCTGGTTTAGTCCGTGAATTGTTGTTAGCACTTCAGGTCCTGGCCCTGCACTTCAGGTCTTCAGGTGAATTATTGTCAGCACTTCAAGTCCAACAGATCCTGTCAAAAATCAATCGCATATGATAACATTACAATGCTGCCACTCATTGCACAACAACACAAATCCTGGTTCCGGACTGCCGACTGGAGAGAGCGTGGTCCGGACCAAGAGATGTCACTCTCGGGCGGAAATACCCATTAGGAAGGCGACAAATCCAATCGCGGCGGCGCGGCGCCGTTACTTGCATCCTGGGGAAGGGACATTTCAGTGATGCACCATCGACTTAACAGAGGGGCGTCGCTACCATTTCAGGGGCCACCCAAGGCTGATTTGAAAGGGTAGAGTACTCCTTTTCCCCCTGAATACGTCTAAACAGCAGTGTTATATTCATCTACATATGATCACACTGTACATAAAGTGAAATATTATTTAATAGGTCTATGTTATAGGCCATCAAGTGAACTATAAAAACATCCACATTTTGAAGGAGGAAGGACTATAGGAACTGTTCTCGCTGTATCCCCTACCTATCTCTCTGACGCGGTGCGAAAGGGGTGAGCGCGGCCCTCCCAGCGTGCAGCCTACCACATGGCGTTCCCTTGTACCTCGCTTTGCCGGCTCTGCTGCGGACCCTTCGGGTCTACTTTGAATTAAATTGCTCACTCATTTATTGATGTCACGAAAAGAGCTGATGGATGACCATGCTGTGAACAAGATACCTCAGGTAATGTTCCCGAAGAGCACCGAAGGAAGGGATTAAGGACGCCTAGACTGCGCGATGACAATGGCCTGTCAGTCGCCGTTACGGGGAGGGGGATAGGGTGATGGCATCGGAATTCAGCGGTGGGAATTTTTCAAGGTTTGTAACAGTGTACAGCACACTTGCATATGCAATTTCCATGCAACAGGAAAGGGATGGCACCCATCTTTAGGTTTCAAACAGCCTCACCAGTGTTGCACAGCAGACGTAGGGGAAACGGGAGAAGCACGAATATTTTACTTTTTAATGCAGTAAATTTGATATCAACATGTCATGTTATCTCACGCTTTTGAAAAAGTTCTCAAAACACACACACACAAATATTATATATATATATATATATATATATATATATATATATATATATCATTAAATATGACGGAATATTCGGAGTTGGTTTTTTCTTGGTGAGGCTTTCAACTTTGCGGACTAGGTTTTTTCCTTGGTTGTCCAGATCTGAGTGAATTGCGCTTATATTTTCAACATGTTCAAGTAACGTTTCATCAATCCAATTGACATCCTCAGATGACATGAGAGACATAAGACGCAAAGTTAAAAATCCATATGATATACGTTATAAATCCAAAAGTAATCGCAGATCGGTTCGGTCAGTAATTATTTGAAGAAAATGGAGCTGACATGGCTCTAGAATTATTCCTCTGTGCAGGTGCTTTTAACGTGGAAGGTATCTCCATCAATAGCAAAAGAGCAAACATTGCTATCAACCTTTCTGTTATATGATAAACGGCTTAAATAAAATAATGCAGGTATGATGAACTATTTGATCACCATGTCGACATCACTAGGACACATTAACATTACATAACACTCAATGACAATTCACTATTCACGGATATTCATTACACTGTACGGTTTGAGCTAACCTGTTGGGAGCCGTTTATCATGTCCCCCATCAACTTCATCTGTCTGTTGATTTCTGGGTCCCTGTCTCTGATATCAGCGGCCTCCAGGACGGTTAGCCTCCTGTCAAAGCATCGCGCTATGATGGATATATTATTAGCATAACTCTGGGGAGTTTTAGTTTGTGAGTCGTTTCAGTATGTTTTTGGGGGCGCTGGACTGGAGGTGGAATGTCATACATCTTGAGAGTGTAGTTGTGCGTCCGATGTATATTGAGTTAGCACGGGGCGCACAGTCACTGATGGGGCAATGGTGCCCATCTACATGCATCTAATGAAACTTGCATCAGCGAAAATCTGTTCCCATCCTTTACTAATATCAAACACACCCATACCCACACCCACAACCACCAACACCACACACATACACACACACACACACACACACACACACACACACACACACACACACACACACACACACACACACACACACACACACACACACACACACACACGCACACACACAGATATATATATATATATATATATATATATATATATATATATAACATTGGTTTAGTTTGGGAAAAGGTTTTGATTGATGTATTATTGATTGAAAATGACGGCATATCTGGCATTGATGTGCCTTCGGTTTAGAGTCTCGATTCTTCTGATACGCTTTTTTCATCTTTCGAGGACTGTTCAAACAATATTTTCCAAATGAATCATGTATCAACGTTATATTAATCACATTAACATTTTCAGGCATGCCATTGGGCACATATAATAATTAAAAAACAGTCATTAATATAGGACACATCTAGCACTCTGTTCGGTTCGTCTCGATGCCGATTTATTTCCTTTAAAGGGAATGTGGCACCTTCATAACGTGATTTAAACTGAGATAACCAAATTGTTAAGCAAGTCGGAAAACTCTGTACTCCATATATCACTTGTCTTGGAACTCGATATTTCCTTAGAAAAAAGCTAAAACCTACCTGACACCAGCCCCCTCATCAGCCCCCGCCGGGCGGCCATTGTTGTGAGCTGCTGGTGTGACGACATATGCTGACGTCACGATGAGCATCAGCCAATCGAAGCCCTTGAAGCTTTTCAGTATGGTAGTGGTTGCCAGATCGTGACATCATCCACAGGCTGATATTTATTTGTTTTTCTAGAGGAGCATTTTAAAAATCAAAATATTCAGCTTATTGTACATTTTTCAGAGAAATCATGAGTGGTTTCATTATTTTCGACTAAGAGTACGCCTAATTGCACTGAATTCCAGGATTCGACCAAGGTGCCACATTCCCTTTAAGAGAAATAACACCAAAAAGTAGTTTCAACTTCATGCAGTTGTAATGAAGCGGCACCATCGTGAGATAGAAGTTGCAACTTTTTTAATTGCAGAATATTTGATTTTTACGCTTTCGCTTAAAAATGAAAATCATTTATCTAAAACCTACACTCTACATTCTCATAAGCGGTGAGTTTATCGCATTCACACACCCATGCATTCATCACAATGTTCTTCACCGTCTGGGCCCTAGAGGGGGCCCATCAAACAGCGACAGTGTGGAGACCTGGTTCATTTGACGGTTGATGGTGGGGCTCAGGTCCCGGATGAACACAGATTCCAGGGCCTGCAGCTTCTTAAATGTCGGTGTCTTGTACAAGCATAGTCCAGATTAAAGTCTTGTTATGGTCGCGTTTTATATGTTTTTTTTTCCGGGGCGCCTTCTTGAAGATGCATCGTCATTCTCCGTGAGAGACTTGTTGTTGTTTGTCCAACGTAACTATATTCTGGACAGTGCGCACAGTCACCACATGGAAAATTAAATTTGGATACTACGTTGTTCACCTTCAACTTCGAGTACTCTGCGGACAGGTTGTTTTTCATCACCAGTGTATTTCGATGTTGGGGTGCTCTTGTAGAAAATGTGAATTCTGTCGCCTTCCAGTTTATTGCTAGTTTCGGGCTGGCAGTGATTGCTGAGCTGCATTCGGATGATGTCTTCGAGTTTTCTTTCTCGTAGTTATTGCTTGAAAAGATATTACGGATACGGTCAAGCTCTCGGTGGACGAGCTCCCAGGTGCTGCAGTGCGTGAGAGCCCGAGAGAAATAGGCTCTGATCACGCTGTTTCCGTTGAGACATTCGCTTTTTCCGTTGAGGCAATGGCCGGTGTTAGTCTCTTTGCGGTAGAAATTGGTTTGGTACTTGTTGTTGGAGGCATCGACCTTTACATGCAAGAAAGGGATTGTGTTTTCTACGCTTTCTTCGGTACTGAATTTGAGCTCTGAGACCTCTTCAAGATTTCTCTTAAGAAGATTCGGTTGGTAGCGTCCTTGATATCGGTAAAGATATCATCCACGTAGCGGTAGTACAGGTGGGGTTTGGTTTCCATCGTCTGCAGTGAGTTTTCTTCCACACAGCGCATATAGCTTCGGGCGAATAATACTCCCAAGGGAGAACCAATCGCAATGCCATTTACTTGGTAAATGAGTTTGCCTTCTGGGCATCGGAATGGAGCACTTTTTGTACATATGGATAGCATTTCTTTCAGAGCATTACGTGGTACCCGAGGTTGTGGTAGCTCAGGGTGGTTGAAGGCATAGTTGAGGATAATCTGAATAGTCTCATCAATGGGAACGTTCGTGAAAAGACTCTGGGCGTCAAGTGATGCAATTGTGCCCTTTCTCTCTCGGAGCTTGAGTATTTGTAGAAATTCCGTAGACGACTTCAACGAGTACGTTCCGAGTATAAACGGAGACAGGATATCTGTGAGATATTATAGGTCTCATCGGGTTGCCAGCCTTGTGCGTCTTTATATTCCCGTAAAAGTACCCAGGGTTAAACTCACCGATGATGCGTTGAAATTTGATGTCTCGGAACGTACTCTTTCAACTCGTCTACGAAATTTCTCCGAGAGAGAAAGGGCATAATTGAATCACTTCACGCCCAGAGTCTTTTCACGAATGTTCCCATTGATGAGACTATTCAGATTATCCTCAACTATGCCTTCAACGACCCTGAGCTACCACCACTTTGGGTACCACGTGATGTTTTGGAAGAGATTCTATCCAGATGTACAAAAGTGCTCCATTTCGATGCCCAGAAGGCAAACTCTTCTACCAAGTAAATGGCGTTGCGATTGGTTCTCCCTTGAGAGTATTATTTGTCCGAAGCTATATGTGCTGTGTGGAAGAAAACGCACTGCAGAAAATGGAAACCAAACCCCAGCTGTACTACTGCTACGTGAATGATATCTTTACCAATATCAAGGACACTGAACAGCTGGACCTTCTTAAGAGAAATCATGAGGAGGTCTCATAACTCAAATTCAGTACCAAAGAAAGCGTAGAAAACACAATCCCTTTCTTGCATGTAAGGGTCGATGCCATCAATAACAAGTAACGAACCGATGTCTACCGCTGGAAACCAATGCCGCTTGGGGTCAGTGGTTATATGGCCGCCCGGTAGCTCAGTTGTTAGAGCGTTGGGCTCCGGCCTGTTGCTCAGGAACATGAAGTGACTGTGCATGTACACATTGTGCATGCTTGGAATCGGTTCCACTGAGACGCTCCGGCGCTCTATGTTTACTCGAAGTAGGTCGGCTGGCAACTGACTGGTGAGCAGAGATGGCCTACGCTGCGTTACGTTACCGAATTATGCTACGTTACGGTTCGATTTTGGCCAAAACTAAGCTACGGAATTGTGTTACCAGGGGCGTAGCCAAGGGGGCGGCAGCGACAGCCAGCCCCCACCCCCTCCCCTGAGGACCCGAAGAGCCCGCTGAGGACACGGTTCTGTAAAAAGCAGAGCCATTTTTACCCATCAGGGCCCTTTTGGAGCTGTCCCAGAAGCCATTTTCGCCTCCCCCTGAGCAAAATCCTGGCTACGCACCTATATGCTACGTTATATTTCATCGAGTACGGAATTACGGTACTTTAGCTACGGCTACGGTAAAAATATTTCGCACTACGATATCAACATTGTGTTCACACATTCATACTTCAACCCTCGTCCCGGTGGGGAGGTGTTTGACATCCCCTCGGGTTTTACCGGTTGTACGAAAAAACGGCGGCGCGGAGAACCGCCGTACTTGACACATCTTATCCTTGATCAATTCCTCAGCTTTCCCCAAAAATTCAAGCTGGATCATCTCAGGTCAGGTCACCAGGTTAGGTTATGTGACTTCACCTTCAGAAATGTTTAAGGTGTCAGAAGTAAGAAAGGGGTGAATCTATCGAATTGAAACTGCTAGCAAATAATGGCCCTACCGAGTACTACAACCTATAGGTTCCTGTTGCAATGTTTTACCTGTGACCTCTAAGAGGTCATCTGAACTGCTGGGAGATTTTCTGACTTGGGTCAATATCTTTACAGGAAAGGACGATAAAACTTTTATTTTGATTCCTTTACGTTGACACTGCTTCTACGGTTCGATTGATGTGCATATTGCATATGTTAGATTAAATAGTGACCTTGACCTGACCTGAGGTGTGACCTGATGACTGATGTGTGTCACCTGATGTTTGGGGCCAATGGTCGGGAATTTTTTTGTCACCAGTTGAAAAAATTATAAATCGAAATCAACCGGCTTCTAATTTTTACAAGCCCAAAAATGTTTCCGTGATTTACACTATCCACCTAAAGATCCCGATCTTAATTGACAGCGGGGGAATTCCAGGACAAAATGGCCAAAAATATTTCAATTTGATGCCACCATGTCTAGAAAAAATCTTAAGCTTTGTCTCCGGGGTAGTTTTGGGCCAGGAAAATGCCTGTGAGAATTGTAGCCCCAGCAGACCAACGGTGACCGAGTTATAGCCCGAGACATTTTCGGGAGGTCACATTGTAAACTCATCTCTGATCCTTCATAACTCAAAAACGCTTTGCCTGATTACCAATTTTTGTATATCATTAAGCTCGTCTTGAACTATACATTATTTTGAAGAAAAAATAAAACTTCAAGATAAAAAATTATTTGAATTCGTTTGAACTTTCCTTTTTGACCTAGCTTGACCTTTTCATACTTGAAATTTCCCTTTTAGAAACCTAGAAAATTTTGTCTCATAAAATATTTTTCGATGAGAAGTTTTCAAAAATGCGTTCTTGCTATAAATTCCAAATGTTAGCACCTCAGGTAGGTATGCAGACGGTTTTTACCACTGCAGTAGCACAGTCTCATGTTTAACACCGCAAACAGAGCGACTGCTTATGTAATCGGTTGCTTACAATGATATTGCATTGTCTTTACGAAATTTTCATCGTGAAAGTGTCAGAATTTATGAGAATTAACACGCGCCCACACGAGGGGGTGGGCTACTGGTTTCGTCAGGTTTCTACATGTAGTAAAAAATACCTTCGCGCAGCGCCACCGTATTTCATCTACCACTAACTCGACATTTTAGCAACTTCTGGCAAAATAATCTAGGTCAACTGGCAGGTGGTGGGTACCGCAAATACCGTAGGTCAGCTGGCAACTGACTGGTGAGGGGGCGACCTGAGGTAGATGGCCGTCGTTATGCCTTGTGGGACGTTCAACTTTTTTTCCTTAATTAACCCTTCATCGTGGGAGTTGCTCGTTTGGGTGGTGGGGTCGGGGTCTCCGTAAAAAGTCTCTTGATGACTGTAGTGAGACTCCGACTCCTAAAACTGAACTGGCAAAAACTTTGACAGGATTTATAAAAAGAAAAGTAGCAGCCCTTAAAAGTGATTGAAAGGAAAGGGCAAAGAAACTTATTTGGAATGGGCCTTGGAGCCTTAAAAGAAAATTTACCAAGATTTCGCGACTTCATCAATAATTGAAACAAGCATGACTTATCCTATAAGCACCACTAACTCACACAATTACATCGTTCCCGGAGATGGAAAAATAGTATGGATACAAGATGCCCAGTGCAGCACGGCATACTTTTGAGAGGATTCATACAATGTAAAAAAAACGTGTCTGAAAACCTTTCATTCCCAGGAAATAATTTGAATCTGCTCATATATGCGAAAAAATGTCCTGAAATCATAACACATTCGACTTGCTCACTTGAAGAGGTTGCCGCACATGATATTTTTAAAGGTAATCATTTCATAGCTTCATAGGCTAGGTCTCTTGACCTTGGTTGGCGGTCTGACCTGGTATGACCCAGAGCTAAAATTTTTTCCAGAAGCTGCAAAAGTTTCGAGTTAGAGGTAGATAAAGTACAGTGGCGTTGTGCCAAGGTGTTTTTTTACTACCTGTGGAAAACTGAGGAGGCTGGTTGCCCGCCCCCTCGTGTGGGTAAGTCTTAATTCTCATAAATTCTGACACTTGCACGATGAAAATTTCGCAAAAACAATGCAATATCATTGCAAGCAACCAATTACAAAATCAATCGCTTTGTTTGTGGTGTTAAACATTAGGCTGTACTACCGCAGTGGTAAAAAGCGTCTGCATACCTACCTTAGGTGCAAAAAAGGAATTTATAGCAAGAACGCCTTTTTGAAAATAAACTTATCGAAATGTTTTTTATAAATCAACTTTTTTTAGGTGTCTAAAAGGCCAATTACAACTGCGAAAAAGTCGAGCTAGGTCAAAGAAGAAAAGGTCAAACGAACTAAATGTCAAAATGTTTTTTTAAATTTAAAATTTTCTTTTTTCGAAATAATGTATATTTCAAGACGAGTTAAATGATATAGAAAACTTCTTGATCAGGCAATGATTTTTTGAGTTATGAAGCATCAAAGATGACTACAAGGTGACCTCCCGAAAATGCCTCGGGCTAAAACTTGGTCACCATTGATCAGAGGGGGCTAAGATTCTCACAGGCGTGTTCCTGGCCCAAAACTACCTCGGAGACAAGGTTTCAGACTTGTTTCAGTCAAACCTTGGTCGATCTGTCCTGGAATCCCCCAGCATTTTGAAGCACTTCTCGTGAAATTGAAGTTTGTAATTTTAAAGTAATGGTTTAGTCGTTACTTTTTCAAATACTATCATTCAATTTCAAATTTCAAATTAAAGCAAATCGTTACCAAGAATCCTCAGTACTGCGATCGAGATCACGAGAAAGTACTCGTACTTATACATACATGACGTAAATTTTTCGTAGTACGTTACGATACGCTAAACTTTGGCGTAGTGCGCTACAGAATTCGCCCAACTACCCTAGTCTTCATTTCCAGAGCTACGGCTACGGAAAAATGATTTCATACCGTAGCGTAGGCCATCTCTGCTGGTGAGATTGTGACCTGAGCGGGGCGAGCGTCTTTGTGCTTTGTTGGACGTTCAATTTTGGCTTCTAAATTCGGCCTTCATTGTGGGAGCTGCTCGTTCGTATGGTGGGGTCGGGGTCTCCGTGACTACTCCGCTAATGACTTTAGTGAGCACCAGACTCCAATAACCGTACGTGGAATAACTTGGACAAAATTTATAATAAAAAATGGGTTTCTGGGATCCAGACTCTCATCGCTCCGACCAAGGCAGACCACCAGAGTAGCACAACGCAGAAATACAGGTCGGCAGCCAGCATGAGCATTGAGCAGTCGTCAGATCCAACAGCCCAGGGGGCGAGAGTCCGTGGCCTTCACCCAACTCAGTAGACGGTTTGTCGATCGGCCCCTCCAGAAAGCATGGGCCGGCTGGAAAGTCAGCCCGGCGGCCGTTAGAGTCCCTGCCGAGTGGTGGTGTCCACGCTACGGGTCCCACGGCCAGCGCGGGGGCCAGCGCAGACGGTCCAGCGGAAACAACAGCCCACCTCCCCTCCAGTACGCGACCGAACCGCATCAGTTCCTATTAATAGCACGGACCCATAGGCGGATCCAGGGGCAAGGGGGCACATGCCCCCCGATCGATCCTCGGCGGCCCCCTAAAATGCTCACGGCGCCCCTGAGATGTCGCTTCCCACCCCCCCTCCCAGGATGCAAAAATAGGCGCCCACCGATAGAATTTTGCGCCCATCTGATAGGTTTTGCCGGTCCAAAGTGGCGCCCCCCGACCAGATGGTGCCCCCTCCCCCGGGAAGGTGCCCCCCCGATCGGAAATCATGGATCCGCCTATGCGCGGATCCAAGATATCTAATGGGGAACACATGGTGAGGGGGGATTTGGAGCAGAAAACCCTATCAGGTTTGCCCCAAATGCCATCAAGGAGACGCCGATACACGCGTCCTCGGGGGGAGTAGGAAGCTACTTTTCAGGGGGGCACCATCGACCTTTCGGGGAGAGGGGAGGGAGTCAAGGATCGATAAGGGGGCAAGTGCCCCTTAGCTGCCTTTTCGTGCATCCGCCTTTGAAACATATGTGTATGATTCCAAAATATTTCGGAAAGTGGGAGCGGGCGTGCTGACTCCAAGCCTTCTTATTCTGAAGTGTATGATATACAACGAAGGTGATAGACATGAGGACTAATAAAATACTGTTAGGGAGATATGATGACTCAACCACGTCTGTTTTTACAAAAGTGGCTCTAAACGCAGCACTGGTGCTGGAGACGTGCTCCGTGGCGATAGCATTCCAGTTTCAATTTGAAAAAACTGAGCTGTGCATAGGCGGATCCAGGATTGCCAAGCGGGGGGAGGCCCTTACCGGGGGATGGGGCGCCATTCGGACCAGGGGGTGCCACTTTTGGCCGGAAAAACTATCGGGTGGGTGCCAAATCCTATCGGTGGAAGCCGATTTTCGCATCCTGGGGTGAGAGAGTGGGAAGCGACATTCAAGGGGCACCATCGGCCTTTCAGGGGAGGGGGGCACCGTGAATATTTCAGGGGGCGCCGAGGGTCGATTGGAGGAAGAGGCACGTGCCCTTTGCCCCTCTGAATCTGCGTATAGAGCTATGGAAATTGTATAACATAATGCACTTTAAGCGTGTTGGTGTCTTGAATTTGCTGCACTCTTGGTCATGTGCATTTATGAACGCGCTGCACTTTTGAGCGGACTGAAATTTTGATTGTGTTGTACTTTTGAATGCGCTGAATGTGCTGTACTTTTGAACGCGGAAAGAATAGGATGGGCTCGTGTTCAGCAAATACTAGAGAGATCAACTTCGAAATCCTTCAACCGTGTATTATTACTCCAATCTTGACCATAAAGCTGAGTTTTTGACCATCTAACCTCTCAAAGGTCACGTGAGGTCACTGGAGCATACAGGATTATGTTGCCAATAACTTCTCACTGAATTGAGATAAAACTTCCATCTTGCTCGCATTGTGCTTATCTTGTCACGGGGATTTGATCGATTTGCAGCATAACCATACCGGGTCACCCTGTGACCCTGCCAAGGCCTTTAAATGTAGAGGTAGAACGCTCCGCTCTAAAAAGAATGGCAATCCCTGTTTCTAGATATTTTTACGTTTGTGACGTCAGCAGCTGCTCTCGAGGTGGAGCCGCCCATTCATTCAATGAGAAATGACTGCGGATCGTGGAATGTTTTACGGTTTCAAAATGCATATGACGAGGGGTAGACCCAGGATTTATCACACCACGTACACAAAAAACAGCATTACTGCCCCCGACACGCAACCTATCTCCTGATAGCCCCGTCTTCTACAATACACAGCGACAATGCGTTGCTAAGCAGCACTAGGCGATCGCTGACGTCATCAACATGGTGAATGCCAGATTTGAGGTTCCCAATTTTGGCCTAGGCTAAAAAGCCGAGCAACACCCCCTGGACCCTACCCTAGGTGGTTGTTAGGCAATTATCCCCATTTGACCTAGCCATGCCATATTAACTATACATCTTTCAGTTTTCCGCTGTGAGAGGAATCCAGTGATGTATAAAGATTTGCTCTAGCTTCGCTGAGTAAAAGTCTAAAGAGGGAAACGTACACGGCGCTGTTGTAAGCCTATGGGAGCCTTCTTTGACCAATGCTGGCTTCAACATTGACCTGAAATGAAATAATTCTGATAATTTCTCTTTGTCTCGAGTACACTTCTCACCGGCCGTCCGTAATTTTTCTCTAGCTTTCCTGGGAAATAAGATACGGAAGAAGGGCGAAATGTACGTCTCCCCAGCAAGGCGCGTCGTGCCGAGGACCGCGGTGGGGCACATGTTGATATGGCTTGGAAATAATAGGGCTAATCAATGGACAATCCGGGACTTTTTTGTAGAGACGACTGTAGGTCAGGTACGAGCCATGGCTTCTCCGTTGGAAATGTATGGGCAAGATAATTTAAACTAAAAAACATCGGTGGGAATGAAGATACAGTCTTTGCTTTTATTTTTGGACTTACCCTCCGATTCTAATGATTTGCGTTCTGACCCAATCTATGATTGGCCTGATCCTTTTAATCGGGCTTCACATTTGAACGTGCTGCACGTTTGAACGGGCTGTAATTTTGATCGTGCCACACTTTATAATGCGCTGCAGTTTTGAACATGATGCACTTTTGAACGTGCTGCACTTATGAACTGTGGGAGTTTTTAACAGTGCACAATTATCTTGCTGCACTTATGAACCGCGGACGTTTTGAACTCTACGCAAAATATCTTGCTGCACTTATGAACTGCTGGCCTTTTGAACACCGCTTCTCTGACCTTGCTGCATTTTTGAACGTGCTGCACTTATGAACTGTGGGTGTTTTGAACGTGCTTGATAATCGAGTCTGCTGTACTTATGACCTGCGGAGGTTTTGAACGCGCTGCACTTTTGAACTGTGGGGCTTTTGATCGTGCTGCACTTTTGATCGTGCGGCACTTATGAACTGCGGGCGTTTTGAACATCGCTTTCTTAATGGTGCTGCACTTTTGAACTGCGGCAGTTATGAACAGTGGCACTTTTGATCGTGCTGTACTTATGAACTGCGGGCGTTTTGAACATCCCTTCCTTGACCTTGCTGCACTTTTGAACTGCTGCACTTTTGAACATGCTGCACTTTTGATCGTGCGGCACTTATGAACGTGCTGCACTTATGAACTGCGGCACTTTTGATATAGCGTCGATGAAATACCGCGGTGGTCAGGGGGCGGACATGAGATACTTCTCTAGAATTCTGGGGGTTTTGAAGGTTCCTTTTCTGGTTCTAACAGTTTTTTGGCAGCAAAATTTAACATGTAATTCCAATGGGACTGTTTGCAGGGGTTTGGGGCACGGGCCAGTGGGCAAATGTAAGTGGTGCTTAAGGGTATATTTTTATTTTTTGTATGTATAATTGATCAGGCTATCTTCTGGGTGCAGCTTTTAGTCTCTAAAGCGCTTTTATAACAAGGAAAATCCACGATGAACTTCATGCTAATTCCTTCAGAATTCTGTTTCAAACTTTTCGATTACCTAATCAAAACGATGCATTCTACCTTATGCTAGCAAAATTAAAGTTATCTTGAACAAAACCCTTCAAAATACTGCCATATCCCAACGTGCTGCCAAATCAGGCAGTCAGCTGGCTGTCATGCCCGAACCGTATCTATAGGAACCGTGGCGCAGGGGTATGTCATTGCCTATCTCCCTGTGTGTTACCCGGCGCCATCTTGATCACTGTTGACGTCACGCCTCTGCGCGGGATCTGCGCATCTGCGGCTATTGCGGCGCCTAATAGAAGCGCAACAATTCAAGTACCAGAAAAACAATCCGGATAGTTGAGATATTTGATTACGAGATAGTTGAGGCAGTGTGATCAAGAATGTGGTGCTTGTTCTTTTAATTCTATTTTCCCAGTGTCTCTTTTGCCTTATGATTATTGTGATGGGAATACTATGAACTAAACCATGGTTATTTGTGCTGTTGCTGGGTGCTCCTCGTGCCCAAGAAAACCAGAATGTGCGAACTTATCCTGTTTTTCGTTTCCAATCAAAGACATAGAGCAGTGTGAGGAGTGGAGACACAGGTGTGCAAGGGAGGATAGATTAAACGTGAAATATGCGCGCATTTGCTCCCTGCAGTTTTCGGAAACTGACCTGGACACCTCATATGTGTGCAAGATGGCCATGGGATTTAAAGCCAAGCCGTGTCTAAAGCCAGGTGTCTTGCCATCCTTGCACCTTCCAGCTCGTTTGTCCAGGTGAGAAACTCAACTACATGGAAAATTATTAAGATTTTCCATGTACATTGAAACATTGTTCCCTAGTATTCAGAATGTGCTTGGGTTCTTACTTCTTGTTGAGGGAGGTGGTGGGCGCTCAAATCCTGCCTCAATTAGACATACTTTTTCTTCACTAGGGCAAAATTTGTCGTGATGAACTCTACAAACTCCACTTAAAAATGGTACTAGTTGCTTCTTTAGCCTTATTTTAGGGTATCTCTGTGGCTATTGGGGTCAGTGCTTTTTCAAGTTTTCCTCACTGACTCCAAAAGGGGAAAAAGCTGCCCCAAGTAATTATTTCTGCCCCATCAAAAGCTTTAAAAATGCTGAAATGCTTTGAAAGACCAAGCTTTTTGTTTCCATTCAAAGCATATAAAAATTGAACATTGCTTTTCAGGAGTGTATGTGCGCCTGCTTCTGAGAGGTGTGCACGGAACCAGAGAAGATCAGACCACCAGCTGGTTGACCAGGTGCTGACAGAAAGGTTAGTAAACAACTTTGACTCAATGAGTGGTATTTAAAGCTGGTGTGGTTAACTGGTATCAATACTACCTCTGATGTATTAATGCAGGGGCTCCCAAAAGTTGGAGTCAGAACGGGGGATGAGAATAGTACCAAGGGAGAATTCGCCGCCCCGCTCTCTCTCTCTGGGGAGGCGGGGACCTCGATCGTGATGGTCGCTCGGCGGGAGAGGAGATGGAGCCTGTCTTCTTCCCCTGCCCGCTGCCGGTGGTCCTCTGGGCCCGGTGGAGCCTGCACTGGTCTGGACCCCGACTGGGAGCTGTTGTGGTTGGGGTTCTCGCCATGCGACCTCGAGGGGAACCATGCTGCCGATGCCGCACTGAGACCTTCTGTCTGCCAGATGACAGTCGACCCAGGTAGCCGCTGACTCATGTGCCGTCTGCTCCCGGACTCGCTGCCCTTCTGCCAGCAATTCGCCGCCCCGCTCTCTGTGGGGAGGCGGGGACCTCAATCGTGATGGTCGCTCGACTTTGGAAAAGTGGAAGCCTGTCTTCTTCGCTTGACTGCTGCTGGTGGTCCTCTGGGCCCGGTGGAGCCTGCGGCGGGCGGGACCCCGACTGGGAGCTGCCGTTGTCGGGGTTCTCGCCGTGCGTCCTCGAGGAGAGTTGCGATGCCGACGCTGCGCTGTGGCCGTCTCTCCGCCTGATGGCGGTCGTCCTGGGACACCGCTGACTCGCCTGCCGTCTGCACCTGGACTCGCTGCCCTACTGCCAGCGGCTCGCCGCCCCGCTCTCCTTGGAGAGGTGGGGAGCTCTATCGTGGCGGCTGCTCGACATTAGATGCGTTGGGGCCCGTCTTCTTCGCCTGGCCCGGCCCGGTGGGGACCGTTGAGGTTCGGTGACGTTGCGCGCGCCTGCCGGTCCCGCTGACCTCAGAATGGTGGCGCTTTTTGCGTCCGGTGCCTGGCCTTCCTGGCGCGCCGGCGCGGCTTGGCCTTCGTGCTGCTGATGTGGTACCGCCGAGCCGGCTCTGGACTAATCCCCGGTGTTGCGGGGCTGTGGCGGCGGATGGGGTCCTGTGTCGCCCGGTATGCTGTGGGGCCGGTCGCGTGTGGCGCCGCTGTGGTCGCTGGGCGGCCCTGTTGTGACCGCTGGGCGGTGCTGCTGCGGCCGCTGGGTGGTGTTGCTGTACCCGGCGGGTGGCGCTGGTGCTGGGTGGCGCTACTGGTTCGCCGCGGCCGTCGGATGCGCGGCGGGGGCGGGCTCAGTCCGGTGAAAATCAACCACCCAATCACCATCACCCACCATAAATGATGCGGCACCATCATGGTAGATGCGGCACGATCAACCACCACCTACCCATGAATTTATTTTATTTTATTTTATATTTTTTATATTTTCCTTTTTTCTTTTTTTTCTTTTTTTCCCCTTCTGAGCGCTTACCGCATGTCGCTCCGGCTCCGTCACCACAGCTACTCATGGAAACTACACGCCCACTCACTCTCGCGCGACTACACGCTCGCGCGACTACACGCTCGCCACACGCTCGTGACTCACTACACGCTCGCGTGAGCCGTCCCCGCCTCGTGGGTTGGTCTGCCGGGGGCTTTTAAGGCCGTCTCCACGTGTCATCCTGCTGTTTTTAATCCGTCTGTTTTAACCCATGCCTGTGTATGTTTCATTCGCTCGTTTTTTTGTGAATATATGTATGGAGGTAGAATACAAAATATTTGAACCGTCTAAATTAAATAAGGTTCAGTGTTGGAATTTTGTAGAGGGGATGCAGACTTTTGGTGCATGTACAGCAAGGGGGGGTTATTGGCAATTCAGATTCTGAGCTAGGACGTTCTAACTGAGACCAAATAGCTCAGATTGCTTCCACTATGCATGCATAGTAGGCTAGTCTTCCCGCTAGGTGGCAGGCCGGAGAGACTGTGCATGCACAGTGGAAAAAATCTGAGCTATTTTGTCTTAGTTTGAACATCTCAGCCAAGAATCTGAGATGCTGATCACTCACATGCAGAAGCAAAATGGATGATTCTGCCTACCTATCAGCCTCAAATGGGATGTGAATTATTAATTGTTTAACACATATATTTTATGAAGAAAATATCACTCATCCAGATGTATTGAACCTTTGTTTCATCATGCTCTGGATTGTAATCTTTATTCAGAATTTGAATTTGTATTCCTCTTTCATTAAGCAATTTGCACGAACTGTTTCTGGTCAATATATTTGGAAGAACCAAAATTTTACGTGCTCTGTATGTCCCAGAACAATTGCACTGAATTGTCACTGTCCATCCCTTCTGTGTGAAGATTATAGATTTTTTTATTATCAATATAGCCGTACCCAGTGGTGTATACAAGGATGACCAGGGGGCCTAAGTCCCCCACCGAATGTTGTGGTGCTTATAGTAAATTCATAGCTGGACACTGTTGGAGCTGGAGACTGTACGATGGGATTACTGGTGGATGGGATTACCGTTTCGGACAATTTTTGTACCACTGCATCCCCACCTTCAGCATCATGTTTTTCATCAGCGGGTCAGAGAAGTGTTGCTGGAATCATTTACTAAGGTAGTTGCACATTGACTTCAGTGCTTCCTTGGGGATTCCTGCTGCAACTTCATGAAAGCACTGCATTTTAGTGAGAGGTCCATAGCACTGAATTTTCCTGAGGTCCAGAGCTGGTGCTAGTGCTGCTAATCAGAAACAGAGGAACTACATAGAATGCATGGTATATACCCGCATACAGGGAAGGCCTTCCAACTTTTCAGCGTCATCTGGGGTGAGGAATGGAATATGGCTCAGTAGGAAAGCATACTGCATACCACAAATGCCTGGAGCCATAAATTTGGCCTGGCTGTCTGCTCCTAGGAACCGTGGTCTGCTCCACGTCTCTGAACGTGCCCCGCTGGGGTCCCTTGCATGACGCGCCCCGCTGGGGGGCGTTTTTCGCCCGATCCGTATCTCGTTCCCCAAAGAAGCTAAAGGAAAATTACGGGCGGCGTTCGGAAGCTCTTGACATGGCGAAGAGAATTTATAAGGATAATTTTTATTTCAGGTCAATATTGAGGTCAGCATAGGTCAAAGAATGCGCCATAGGCTTACAACAGAGCAGTGTGCGTTTCCCTCTCTAGATCTGCCCCCAGGGGAGCTAGAGCAAATCTTTATGCATCATTGGATTCCTTTCATCGCGGCGAATCGAATGATGTATAATATGACCTTGCTAGGTCAAATAGTCAAAATACACTGACCTCAACCAAGGTCAGGGTCACAGAGTGACCTGGTATGATCATGTTGCATATCAATCGACTCCCCGTGACAATATAAACACAATTCAAGCAAAATGGGAGCTTTATCTCAATTCAGTGAGAAGTTATTGGCAAAACAATCACTCTCTGCTCCCTTGACCTAATAAGACCTTTGAAGGGTCAGATGCTCAAAACTCAACTTTATGGTCCAGATCGTGGTATGAATAAACAGTTTGAGGATGTTCAGCCTTATCTATCCAGTATTTCCTGAAAACGAGTCCATTCTATTTTCACCATAGTCTTATAATGGGGTTGACCAAAAAATTGACCCCACCTTAGGTCACCAATATCAAAATTTCGAGATAGCAGATTTGTAGACCCTTATGACCTTATCATTTTGTGGAAGTTTCAAACTGATCGGTTTGCAATGCTCCCTGGGCGCTGCTTCAAACTCGTAATTTTAGGTTTTGAGGTCGGGTCACTCGACTCTGAATAGGTCCTTGACCTGACATGACCTTAAAGGGAATGTGGCACCTTGGTGGAATCTTGGAATTTAGTGAAATTAGACGTACTTTTAGCCAAAAATAATGAAACCACTCATGATTTCTCTGAAAAATGTTCAATAAGCTCAATATTTTGTTTTTAAAAATACTCCTCTAGAAAAAGCAATGAATATCAGCCTGTAGATTATGTCCCGATCTGGCAACCACTACCATACTTGAAACCCTTCAAGGGCTTCGATTGGCTGATGTTCATCGTGACGTCAGCATATGTCGTCACACCAGTAGCTCACAACAATGGCCGCCCGGCGACGGGCTGATGGGGGGGGCTGGTGTCAGGAAGGTTTTAGTTTTTTTACGGAAACATCGAGTTCCAAGACAAATGAAATATGGATTACCGGGTTTTCCGACTTGCTTTACAACTTGGCTATCTCAGTTAAAATCACGTTGTGAAGGTGCCACATTCCCTTTAACTAAAAAATTTGGCCAGATGTGTGTAATTGATCAGGAATAAGCTACCTTAAGTTTCGTTGTTCTGCGTCTCTTCGTTTTTTGAGCTATCTGGGAAAAACCAGGAGGGGGCGAATTTTCCCCCCCAGCGGGCCACGTGTTAACCGAACTATGTCGGCGATAGTGTCTCGTGGCAGTCCCACGCAGAAATGTTTTGTGAAAAGGCTGAAAGAAAGAGCAGTCGTCCACCTTTTAGGTGGGCAAGCCAATGTTTCAGCAAAAGTCACTAAGAACTCGGAGAGTGACTATGATTTAAACCTTAGTTAATTTGTCTCTCCTGACAAGCGGATGGTATCTGGGATAGTTTGTACTTATATCTTGTTACAGGTACATGGACGAAGTAAATAATGCATTGTACAGTATGTTTATAATTATGTCACGCTATAAGTACGGACATATCATGCTGTCGTCCCTAGTAGTTTACGCTTATATTTTCCCATAGCCATGGGCGTCGAAAGCGGAGGGGGTGTCTCCCCCTACTTGATTCATTTGTTTTGCGTTGATTGATTATTTGTGCTTCTTGCTTCTGAAATTTTGTCTAACTAATTTTATAGTTTCGTTTTGCCATGCTGATTTTTGCGCAGTCTTATTGTTATTTTTGTTTCTGTTGATCAGTTATTACGTAAAAAGGAAATGAAAAAGTGGGATGATGTTGATAATACTATCTCTTGTTCTCTGACCATGATTTTCAGTGCACGGTATGACTATTGCGATACGAAGGTTAGTATCCGGATAAGGTTTTCTGGCGTATGCATTTGCTTATTTGGTATACATTTCATAGATCCAATTTTTCGTAAAAAATGTGGTCAAATTCAGTTATAGGAACATGGTTAAATTTTCATTCGTCCCACGACTCCTATGTTCGTCCTCCAACTCCTTTTCATTTATTTGCCTTCTCCTCACATGCCTCTTCTTTCCTAGAGAGTATGGCATTGCTCACGTGGGTTCGAATCCCTCACTGGTACTTGATGCAACCGGGATGGAGTGTGCATGCCACTCTCTGCTCAGTGGCGTAGCCAGTATTCGATTAAGGCGATAAACAATCGTTTTGCAGGACAGACCCCATAGCGCCCTTTCTGGCTACGCCACTTACTTTACCTTTGAAAACTCCATCCCCCTTGCCTTTTCCTAGGAACCGTATTTTCATCCAATCACGCGTTATCACAGCCTACTTGCATACTGATGAGTTGAGCTCAGCAAACTCATTCAACTCTACTGCGTTAATTTACCTCACTTACGTGGACACTTCGGGAAGGGAAGGGGTGGCGTAGTAATTCAGTTTACTTTCCTATGCCTTTTCCCATTTAAAGGGACATTGTCGCAAAAATTTTTATTGGCTAGATCAAAAGGTTACAAAAAGTTGTTTCAGAAGTCTTATTCTCATTTTTGCAAATTCAGGCTCAAAATGCCTGAAAATCGGCCTCAAAGTCAACATTTATAGACGACTTTACCGAGTCCTTATGGTAACGATAAAGTGACGCAGACCCGGCTATAGCTATCAATTTATATATGAAAAAATGTCAAACATTTCTTTTAAAGCAGTTCAGTAGCTAAAACCTATAACATCAAAAATTATTTTATGAAAATATATTTCCAAAACGCTTTTGAAAGAGAAATATAGGACTTTAAAGAAATACCATCAACCAATCAGAAGCCCAGTCCTTATAGGATCTTGTCACGTGGGCTTATCTTACATCAATGTGATGTCATCATGGCTACCAATGAACTATCGATATTCACCATTTCAAAAATCACGGCAAACGCGAAGATATGAATACAAATTCTATAACACTAATTAGCGCTGCGGTCAGGCCCGAATACCCTAAAGATTATAATTAATAATTGTTCGTTATTGCATGATTGCATTGCAGCTAAAATGATACAATAAAAAGATACGGGTAGCGCGATCCAGAAGAGCCTCCTTTGAGGCATAAAGAAAGCCTTGGGTGGTTTTTCGGACGAGGAGATTGTCGCCTCTCCGGTCTCGTGGATCAACATATCGTCGGTAATCTGCACGTAGAATATTTTGAGCCTTTGATGTGGTCAATTGAGATTTTCTTAGAGGTAAAAAATCTATGCGTGAAAAGTTAATGAAACAATTTGAATTTTTGCCATCCATCTTTGCTGGCCACCAATGCTTATTGAGGTTTTGTTTAGTGAGTGTAGTGAGTTAGTCAAACACTAATCCTATCAAGTATGGGCAATGCATTTAATGTTTCTGTTCTGCATTAATTAGGTTCATGAAGTTGCCAAAAATCAAATTGTATGCTTAATTGATAACTATTCATTTTGGCCCACTGTTAAAGCTGTGGTCTCGTTTTGTCTGTCAACACCAATCAGCGAGCAGCATTGAGTCCCAGTCTGCAAAGTATGGCAGCAGGCTAGACGAGTCACACCAGCCATCTAAGATCATTGCAATGCCAGACACCAAAAATTCACACCAAACTGCTATATACCATAGAGAAAAATGCACCCTTTCCTACCCACACAATGCAATGCTACCTCTTGTATTAGTTGGTTAAATACTTGTTATAAGGTCCCCTCCTGTGTCTTTATAACCATTCAGCCATTATTTGTTTGGTTTTCAGTGTCACCTTCCTTGCACCAATCTGGGAAATTCACACCAGGTTGATGAACTTCACACCACTCACTCTTGTCTCCTAGGGCACTCACCCTTACGAGATCTCGTTGAAAATGCCATACTTTGCACACTGGATTGAGTCTATGTCACATGGCTATAGCCTCTCCCTGAGAACCAATCTTAGAACCAATCTTAGATTTACAGGCTGGCTACCTGCTGTGGTGCTGCTGGAAAAACAGTAACAGCACAACAGGGGTAGCATACTTGTTTTGTGATTGGTAGATAAGTATTCTGGTTCGTTTTTGTCTGATTAGCCATAGCACATACTAGAGACAGTTGTGGTATTTCTTTTCTAGAGGAGAGGCTCGAGGGCTCGCGGACAAGGCTGTGCTGGCAGACGGAACAAGGCTTATGAGCAGTGTCAATGCCAAAAAGTCCTCATTTTATTGTTGCACAGGTGAACTTGTGTACCAAAATAGGTGAAAATTATTTGGTGATGGCAATTCTCCAATGATTATTTAAGCATATTATTTTTGAATTGCCCATATTCCCTCTCTTTTTGGTCTAACTTTATATTTACAATATTTGTGCACTCTAGTAAAAGTCTATATCAAGCTTGTAATTTGAATTACAAATTTCTACCTGTTACAAATACTGGCTCTGCACAATGTGTGCATGCTAGTGCATTTGCTGCTTAGATTACCTTCTTTTAAGTATGAAAATGTTTTTGAATAATTTTACAGATTGAAACAGATTTTCCATTTATTTTGGTACCATACAGTACATAGTAGGCAGTGTACTCCTATCTACTTATCAGATCCATTTACTCATATTTCAAGTGCTACTGTTTGTTTCCAGACATGGAAGTGACTGTAGCATGAATTCATCCATCTGCCCTCGGAAAATGCCCATCTGCATTCATGCCCATCTGCAGATGAATTCATCCATCTGCCCTCTGAAAATGCCCATCTGCATGCTTTTTATAATTGATATTAAAAATGAACTGAAGGAAAACTAGGATAAGATGTATTATGATTTGAAACACTAGGAGTGTACCCAATACAACAATATAATTGTGAACAAAGAGTATGGATAGTCATGTAGGAATGACGGGGGGCAGTCTTGGGTGATGCAATTTTTTGTGTTTTCCTGGAAGAATATATGAAAGATTAGGCGGGTCGCTTCAAAGAGAAAATTTGTTTACTAGAAAACCTGTCTTTTGTAGCTGCTGTGTATCATCAAGCTATCGTCCCAATAGACCAGCTTGTGTATGATCATTTTGTTTGTTAGTTTGAATGGGATGAACCCAATCAGACCGATTCTCCCATAGACCTGAAATTTGGAATATTTGTTTCCTATTGTGGGCCAGTGTTGAAATAATGTATTGTAATTTATAAAAAAACATGAATTTGCACGGTTCCACCTGACCCCTCCACAAACCCATGATCTAGACTATAGATCGTCTTTGGGGATGTCTTTGTTCTTGAATATATATATATATATATATATATATATATATATATATATATATATATATATATATATTGCATATGTTTAAAACAAGATTCAGTGATATCTGGTTTGCTTTCATTGTGGGCTTGTGATATTTTATTTGTACCCTTTATTTGGTCCCATTTGTTCCTGCTGTGAAAATATCTTCTAATTTAAGAAGAGCCTAGCCGTAAGTGGTGTTGTGCGTAAGTGGTGTTTATCGCGGTATATTAAGGCAAATCCTCTGAGGACCTCAGTAAAACATGCCATTAAAAGTATTTTTTAGCCTAAAGGTAAGAAAATTAGTAATGCAAAGGGTCTTTATAGTAAAAAACGAAGTGGTCAGATTTTGTTGGTGGTCTTACGTGCGAAAGTCGGCGAAAATAATAAGTGACACCTCTGTGCTCAGACTATTGCGGTGAACATTTTATCAAACCGTGCAGCACTTATTGTGGACAGATGCAAAATCTGTTATGCTTTTGATGTACACTCAGTATTTGGTTCGCTCCCAGCCTTCTTAGAGTGCACTTCAAAGACTGGAAGCTAGGAGCTGCATACCCACTGGTGGGTTCAGGGAAAATTTACTTTCCTCCCAAACTCTGCGATTTTCACCGACCTTTAAAAAAATGTGTATTCACGATTTTGGACCCCCCCCCACAAAAACATTGGCCTGGATCCGTCACTGACGTACTGAGTTATATCCTCTAGTCCACGTTGCACTCGGAAGACTGCTCGTTGGGGACTCGCAGACCTGATTGTTGCACGCGTTTCTCACCTGCCGAGGGTTATCACTCGCTTGTAATTTCCTGGTAGGTTATATTTTCTCATGTTTTTGTGAGATTGAATATAAGCCTCATTGATCAACTGATATCTGTTGGTTTTTAAAAGTAGATGAATTTTGCATTGCGTAGCCGAGGAGCATGATTATAAATTGGTAAGATGTTTCATGGCTTTGCCTCTCGAATTCTTGACGCAAAATGGAGCCTGTGATCACACTGTGATCACATATTCGGGCACAGCCCCTCGTCAGAATCCTCATAATACAATAAGCGAAAACTTTTGGTCATAGTGTGACCAAGGCTTGAAATTTAGATCTGATTTGGAAATCGAATGCTGGAATAATGCAGTTCAGTACTGGAATATTCAAATATTGGAACTCGATTCGAGGTTATTCTAGCACTCTGACTAAAAATGTATGTGTTCACCTATTATATTATGATAATTTTGGTGAAGGGATGTACCTGAATATTGATCAGTGTATTAGCCCCATTTTGGAACTATGATTCGAGGAGGCTGGTCATGAAATATCTTATCAACGTAGATAATCTAATAATCTAATAAAAATAACGGTTAATATACTATTTTATATAATGATATGATGTTATATGAAGTGCTTCTGGAATTGTTTGTTCTATTATGAGAAAGGACCGTTTCCGAACTCCGAAGTATTAAAAATAAACGCTTATCATTTTCATAAACAAATGTCACTCATGAGGCTAGCAGCTTGCTTGTCTTAAAGCTGCGATGCGTCTTCTTAGGTTTAGACTCTGTGACTACCAATGTTAAGATTAATTATAGAATCCTTTTTATTTAATACGAACTGTTCCAGGCTATAATTTTGAGGTATATTTTCTTCATGTGCCCTGATCGGAAACTAACTCAACTTGAAGTAAAAAACAATGTATTCTTAAATCTTGTATATCTATATACGAAAAAAATTAGAAAGAGCTACCACCACGGAGAGAGGAGTGAGGTGGCCAGTCCATCTCCAATCTGCAACACACAACAAACGTTCCCCCTGAAACAAAAAGTGATCAGGTTTGGGTTCGTGGTGCGTTCCACACTTTTGTTAGTTCATCCAAGGATCGTGGTGGCTGCTTTCTGGTTCCCCAGTTCTGACGAATATCAAGAGTTATTCTTCCGTATCACATTCAGCTATTCTCCGGTTCTCTAGACTACGTGTTTTTATATTCTCCGGAGACCAAAGAATTACAATTATATCACAGATTTAGATGCCGACGGACACATTTAATCTGATTGATTGATTGAGTGTTCCGGCCATATGGGAGGGGGGCGCCCCTGCAGGCGCCCCAACCGCCGCAGGAACATCGCCAGCCGTCGTGGGTCCGCCAGCGCTTCCCGGATGGGTGGGTCGTCCCGTCCAAATATGTCCCAGCGCAGGTCAGCGCACGCAGGGCACCGGGTCAGAAGGTGGTGGAGGATCTCGTCCTCTCCATCGTCGCATTCCTGCAACGTGGCCTCCGGGTTCAGGCCGATCCTCTTTCGGTAGCTGCACAGGAGAAGGGAGTGGCCAATGCGCAGGCGCTCCACCTCCACACTCTCCTGCCGTGAAAGGCCCAGGCGGTCTTTCAGGGTGGTTTGCCCTGGGAGACCGCCACATTTAATCTCGAACACGTTTTATCTCGTACGGATTAACGTTTTGTCTCGTTGTTTTACCAGATTAACACGCGCATCGACGGGGCTCTGAGCCACCTTCGCTTTGACAGGGGGGCGCGGGTACCCCCTAAAATCTCCAGAACCACGGTAGGTAGTGAAAAGTGGTAAACGGCTTTGGGTAGCCCATACGCTTCTCCATCGAAATATTTTAACCATTTTGTCAGGTCACTTCAATCGGATGAGTTCACTTTGTTCCGACTTATGTTGTCTTAAACTTTGAGGTCAGGTCACTTGACCTGTACTGGTGACCTGACCTGAGATGACCTAACCTTAAAATTTTGACAAAAGTTGTAAAAATGATGAGAGAAGGTATGTCAAGTTTTTTAACCCGAGTTTATTTTTAACCCGAGTGTGTTAAGTACCTACCTAATAAATGTGTGATGGCTTAAATTCCGTGGCGGCGCCCCTGCCTAGTTTTCTTTGCCTAGTGTTAGGAGTGTATGTTTTACCATGTACTGCGTTTTTACTGTTAATATACGCGTATGGATACAAGTGCGGCGGCGCTACGCGCCGCCGTTTTTATGTTCTATCCGAAAAACCAGACGGGGGGGTGGGTACCCGCCTCCCGTCAATGCACGTGTTAACCCGCGCCCCACCGGGGGTCCGGCGCCACCTTCGCCCCACCGGGGGGCCATCGATGGCCCCCTCTAACTCCGAAAATATGGGCGTTAGCGCAAATCTGCAAGGTGCACTAGAAAGCTCGCGTGAATTCAGTAAGAAATTACTTCACATGTTTTAGTGTTCAGGTCAATGGTTTGACCTCCAGAGGTCAAATTAAGTCAAGATCGGCTATTTTCACTCAAATATGCAATGCTTAAGCAAACTGGGCATAACTCTTATGTCCTTAGAGCTATTGAGGTGTGGGAAAGTACATTTGATAGGAAATTGCCAGTACTTTTTCTGCTATGGAAACGTAAAGACCTCCCGCCAGTAGTTTGACCTCCAGAGGTCACCTCGTGACCTAGTATGACCTGAGGTCACGAAAGGTCAGGAAGTGACCTTGCCGTATATTAAATGAAAGCCAATGACGAGACAAACACGATGGTGTTTGTTTCAGCGCTCTAGCTTATACAGGTCAAAGTTATTGTCAAAATACTGTTTTTGACCCCTGGTGACCTTGGATGACCTTGGGGATGTCAAAGGGCAAATATGGCCCCTGGAATCCGTGAAAGGGTGTCCAAAAACGCTTTTCTGATCAAGCTGAGCATTTTCAATCGTTTTTGTGACTTTTAGATCATAAGACAGCTTTTCCCATGCTTTTTCAATGGGAGAGGTCACCTCGTGACCTGACCTCAGGGCACGAAATCGAAAAATCCCGGATATACACCTTGTAGACCCTGGAGGGGTCATAAAGTGTAGGAAGTTTCAAATCGATCGACTCCGAAATGTAGCTCTTACAGAACTCTAAAGCTGAAGTGAGGTGACCTTGGTTGAACTCGTCTGGTGACCTGACCTTGGGTGACACGGGGTAAAAAATTTCAGGGATGGTGGGAAAATGGTGCAGTGAGAGGTAGAGCCCTCAACCAAGGTGCTGCGCCTCATCGTCTTTCTGCTTTCCCGGAAAAACCTTAGGGGGGCCATCGATGGCCCCGGTGGGGCGAGGGTTAAACGATTAATTAATCTCGAGACACATTAATCTCGAGATTAACACATATAATCTCGAAGAGCCACCCCTGCTTTTTATTGAGCCGGTTTCTGGTTCTTGGTTTGCACGAAAACCGGTCAGCCTTCAAGAATGGCCTTCAGCAAAGGACACAAAAGACATTTTCGAACAGCGAACAGCGTGTCCCGCTGGTCAGAAAACAGGGGAACTGGTCTCCAATAGAGGGAAATCCGACGGATTGAGAACCATTGCAGGGAGCTGGAGACAAGCCGGTTCCAGTTTGGTACGCCGGTCAGATTAGAAAAATATTTGGGGCTAATATTCCCTTTCCCTCAACTACCCGGACGGAGGGATAACCAGAAGAAATTGTCCTTAGAATATTTACTTCATCCCATAGGAGGATCCAGGAGGGCAAAGGGGGCACGTGCCCCCCTCCCCTCTCTGATCAACTCTTGGTGGACCCTAAAATGTCGCGTCCCATCCCCTCCCCCAGGATGCGAAAATCGGCGCACACTGATAGGATTTAGCGTCCATCTGATAGGTTTTGCCGGTCAAAGGTGGCGCCCCCCCCTGGTCCGGATGGTGCCCTCCCCGGAAGTTACCCCCCCGATCGGCAATCATGGATCCGACTATGCTTCATCCATTAGTACGCATGAACAAACAAGAAGAAAATCAGAAAAACTGTTTTTACTGTAAAAACTTCCACGACCTAGATTCGAACCCGTATTACCCGTGTGAGAGTCGGGAATGGAGGCCACTATACCATCCCCGCTGTACGACACCTGCCCGATTTTAAAACTTTCCTGATTAGTTTTCTCAAGCCGAATGTTTTGGACAATTTAATCTAATATTTTAATTTTTGAGGGTTAATAAAAATAAATTGAATACGAATACAGCATGAAAACATTTTCTACCCCTAAAAATCATTTATAGAACTTAAAACTTTGATTGATAGAATAGAGGTGAAGAGCAGGTTACAGCCTATTATTGATATTGATAGCAAATTTGAATAATTGTTGAGTGGCCTCCAAATTTTTAGCTGAAGTTAAAGAAATGATTGATAGTACTAGAATCAGGATTTTTCAAATATTAAGAAACCACAATAAAAATTTTTGCGACAATGTCCCTTTAAAATCGCGATTGGGAAAAGGCGAAGTACAACCAGCTAATTGCAAACGCCTGTAAGCGCATATTGATAAGCTTTGCAGTAAATATCATTGAACTTGACTTTGACTTCCCCTCAGCTGAAGGGCCAGTGCAGCCAGAGAGTCTACTGACCACCCAGTGTTTAATAAAATGCAACGTTATTGAATTTTTCCTTTTTTGAAGAAGCTGAGTTAGCTGGGGCGGGAGAGGGGGTGAATCCCCTCGGTCAGTAGGTCAGTAACAGCTGGGGAGGTTTCAACCCTTTCGCCAGTAGCGCACCTTAGGGAGGCAGCCTGCCCCCCACCCCTCCCAAACGTAACGTGCCGCCCCTCGAAAATAGGTTACACTAGGTCTGTAAAGCAAATCATTCACCGTTCCCACTCAGGGGAGGAGAAATATATATTTCCCCCTCCAACCTGCTGTTTCCCCTTTGCCCATAGATTAGAAAAACATGTTTTCAGTAATTTAGGCTCTGTTCACCCCCCCTCCCCCGCCCATACCGTCGGGCTGGATCCAGTTTTGCCCCCCTCCCTCCCCAGGGATGAAATGATCATCCGCCTTTCGGGAGAAAAGTGTTGCCCCGTACAAAAAGTTTACACTAGGTCTGCGATGCAAAAGAAAAATCCGCTCCCACCTCGCCCATAGCCCTCCCCAAATAACGTCCTAGATTCGCCACTGCCTATCCTAAAAAATAGTTTTTATTAAGCCTGTGTTAGGATATTATTATCAATAAAACCCTTTTGATACTGAAGAATACATCAAAATTGACAAGAACAAACAAACAGATTTATGTCCCTAGTGAGATTCCAACTCGAGTCTACCGCGTGAAAGACAGCCGTGTTATCCACTACACTATCGTGACCGCAAGGTATACGGCCGAAGTTAACCTTCCTGGAGGCAAGTTTTTGATCCTACTTTTAGGGGGCTAAGGAGGCATTTGACGACTAATTGGTAAAGAAACGCTCAATAGAAAATTCAATAAGCTTTCATATGATGTATAAGTTGTTACTGTAAATTCGGTATATAGACCTCTAAATGAGGAGTAGAAACAGCCAATTTCTATTGTCTTCAAGCGGAACTTTTCAGTGAGTTCACTAATGACGTCATCGAAATCGGTCATATGCCCTAATGACTGTACCTCCTCTCAAAGGCCTTGCCGTGGCGGTGGTCGTGTTGGTAAAAGGTACAGAACCGTCGCCGCTTTGGCCGCTTTTATCAATGTGATTTCTAGCAAGATTTCTAGCGACGCCGTCAAAGGACCACAAAATCCCACAGGTAACTACGTCTGCCAACGCCGGTATTACTCGTGTCTTGGGTATTACTGCTGCATCGATAAAAGTCAAAGAAATAGAGAAACTGATCAAAGAAGTGCTGCATGCGTGGCTCTGTTCTTAGATCAATACGTCCAAGAGTGTCAATTGCCTCTCATGCAAGGAGCCATCTAGTAGGTACTTCTGCAAACTATAACAGCAAGCTTCTGATATCTGTATATGAATTATTGCACATAGCTTGCTGTGTAATGCCCAAAAACTGTACCATTCTTTGATTTTGATACTGGAGTGTAGGCGGGCAAGTGGGAGTTAAGCGGGCGAGCATTCAGGCAGCAGATGGCACGGGTGAATCACAGCGGTATTATAGGGGCATGTCGGCAGGGCAGAGCTCTACAGTCAGAACATACATAAGATACCTTAGATACCTTAGATGATCGGGACTTTATAAGACACGGAGGTGCCTGTCTTGCCCGCACTCATCAAGCTCGTGTCATGATGTGTAGCGGAAAACAATATATATATATATATACCCTGACCAGTACTTGTCTATGTTATTCTTGAAGGAGTTAGTTGATGTAGACTTCACTACCCATGCTGGAAGGCTGTTCCAATCCGAGACAGTGTGAACTCCAAAGTGGTTCCTCCTGGTTCTTGAGATGGCACGAGGCTTCCCCACCTTGAACCTGTGGCCACGGGTGGTGCCTACTGGTGGATCTAGAAAGAACTCATCCCTTGATACCCCCAGGTGGCCCTGCATGAGCTTGTACATGAAGACCATGTCACCTCTCTTGCGTCTGTACCAGAGGGATGGTAGCTTCAGACTGCGGAGTCTCTGCTCATAGTTGAGAGAACGCAGGGAGGGCACAAGTCTAGTTGCGCGGCGTTGGACTCGCTCCACCAGGAGCTGGTCTGACTTATTGAAGGGTCCCCACACGATATTGGCATACTCCAGGTGTGGACGCACAAGAGCCTTGTAAAGAAGTGGAAGAACATGCTGATCGAGGTGGACGAAGGACCTCTTGATGGCACCTAGGATTTGGCTGGCCTTAGAGACAGCAGCGGCTGCATGCCATCTAAACTTGAGATCCTCATCCACAAACACACCCAAATCCTTTTCAATGGCCAATGCAGCAAGATCTCGACCCTCCATGCTGTAAACCAGGTGTTGGTTAACACGCCCGAGGTGGAGAACACTACACTTGGAGATGTTGAAAGGTAGAAGCCACCGGTCAGACCAGGCTTCAAGACGGTGGAGATCGTCTTGCAAGCTTCTCCATCCATCTTGGCTACCCACATCACTGAACAGCTTTGCATCATGAGCAAAGAGACGCACGCTGCAAGTCAGTCCCTCGGGCAAGTCGTTAACAAACAACACGAACAGTGTGGGGCCCAGCACGGAACCTTGTGGTACACCGCTGGTGACAGGTGCCCAGTCAGAAAGCACTCCATTGACCCTGACTTGTTGCTTCCTTCCAGAAAGGAAGGCCTTAATCCAGTCCGGGACACGGCCATGAACTCCTAGACTGAACAGTTTCCAGATGAGACGCTTGTGGGACACTGAGTCAAACGCCTTAGCAAAATCCAAGTAGGCAACGTCAACTGGCTTCCCGTTTTCAAGGAGCTTAGTCCAGATCTCAAGGGAGCTAAGAAGCTGGGTAGTACAGGAACGCTTGGGTACAAAGCCGTGCTGTGCATTGGTCATTAGGCCAGTTCCTGCATATGAGCTAGCAAAGCATCCCTTACAAGAGACTCCATTACCTTAGATGGAACGGATGTGAGGCTCACAGGCCGGTAATTGGACGGGTCACACCTGCCTCCCTTCTTAAAAACAGGGACCACCTCAGCAACCTTCCAGTCACTTGGGAGCTGTCCGCTTGCAAGCGATTTTCTGAAAACTGAGCAAAGCGGAATGCTCAGAGTTGAAGCTGCCTCTTTCAGTACACGAGGGTGGAGCCCATTCGGTCCAGCAGAGGAAGAGCATTTCAAATTCTGTAACTTGGTTTCAACCATGACTGGGGTAATGTTAAAGTCCTCCAAAATGTTCACATCGTTATGAGCAAGGATGTTTGGGGCTTCTTCACTGGTGGGCTTGACAGTAAACACACTGGAGAGAAAAGCAGAAAGGATTGCAGCCTTCTCTGAGTCACTTGTAGCTGTTGTACCATCGGGTCGCTGTAGGTCTTGTACCTTGTCCCTAGTTTTGATCTGGGAGCGAGAATAGGACCAGAAGACTTTAGGATTTTCCTTCACTTGACTGGCAACCTTCTTCTGATACTCTTTATGCAGTCGTTGTGAGAATCTCCTCAGGTCGTTTCTCCTCCTCCTGTAGTTCTCCCAGAGAGTATCTCGATCTCTTACTGTAGATGCTACCTTGTAGTTGTGCCAAAGCCTTTTCTTCTGTTTAATAATCTGCATGGCTTGCCTATTGATATATTGTCTTCGATTCTTGCGTTGAGGTAGCCTGGTAGGTATACATAGATGTGTCATTCTATTCACTTGGTGACAAAAATGGTTATATTCCTCCTCCATCCCAAAGTCATGAGCTCTCTGCCAGTTAACCTCCTGAGCCAGGTCCCTCAACTTGGAATAATCTCCTCCGTATAATGCTAACTTGGGATGGACGACTAAATTCCTGGACTGTTTTCGGCAGGAAAGCTTCATTTGGAGGCAAAGGTGATCGCTGCTCCCTAGACCTGGGTGGTAAATCAAATCTTCAATCATGTCTTCATTCAGTGAGAAAGCAAGGTCGAGGATGTGAGGAGTTTCACCATGTCTATACCTGGTTGGTTTGGTAACATGCTGAACTAAGAAGCTGTCTCTGATGGTTTTAAGAAAAGCATGTGAGATGTGGCTTGGAGAATCGAGAGACAAACCAACTTCCCAATCAATATTTGGAAAATTGAAGTCCCAAACAAGTAGCAGGTGCTGAGGTCTTGTTGCAGCTACCACTTCAATAAGGTTACAGAGAGCAGCATTGTTCACAGGAGAGCAATTTGGACTCCTATAAATGCACCCTGCCAGTAGTGACTGACTGCCAGTAAGTCCAATCTTCACCCATAGCTGTTCAGAAAACTCCACTTCAGAAAAAGAGACCTCCTGGCAGTGTAGAGCTTCATTAACAAAGATAGCCAAGCCTCGGAGAGAAGAAGGGCCAGATCTTGTTTTCGTAGGGTCAAAGTTGAGATGCATGACATAGTTGGGTAAACCAATACAGGCATGTGCAATTGGAGCAGTACTTGCTTTTGGAAGAACTTCAGATATCATGATCAAGTCTGGCTCTTTTTGGGAAATCAGCAATAACAGTTCATCCCTCTTGTTTATAAATTGATCTGCATTGGTGTACAACACCAAAAAATCCCCACCATACTTATGTCAATACTGGGCTTGTCGAGCACCGCAACAAGAGCCAGGACTAACTGCAGCTGGGGGAGGTTCTGCACCTCCGTTAGGGGCCCCAGAAGTAGCCTGGCTGGCCTCACCAAAGCCTGTAGTGACTGTAGAGAGATCCCCACCAGAGCCGATGGCAACCTCAACAGTCTTTGGAACTGTGTTGGAGACTGGATCATCTCGACCTACCCACCTAGAAGACTCAACTGAGGCACGTGATGAAGCACCAGCAGCTGTAGTAACTGCTCCAGGGTCCCTCACAGCCCTGTTATCCTCCAAAGGATCCTCCCTTGATGAGGGGTACCAGAACTTCTAATACCTGTCTGGGAACTGGTAGCAGCCTGGAGGGATGAGGGAGATGGGGGGGACATTTCGCTGGCCATGCCTCACATTGTTGCGGTAACGTAGATCAGATCCATCAACAACCACAATCTTACCGCTTCTAATGGCCAGGTCCCTCTCCCCACTGGCTCGTCTTTCCTTCAGTTCTTCACGGAGCTGTCTGGCAGCTTCCCTCTCAGTTTTGGTAAGGTCAGGGTTGATATATAGACTGCCCCATTCAATACTCTGTCGAAGCTGGGGAGCTGCTCGGATCACATCCCACTTTACTACCTCTGAGTCAAAGGTAGCAATAAGCAGCCTAGACTTGTTCGGTTGTTTCCTACCAATATGACGACATGGGACGATCCTGGCATGGATGCGCAGTTCATCTTTGAGTATGTTGGTCACAGTCAGAGAGTCCTTGTCAGAGCATTCCTGGTGGCTGTTGGCTTGAGGTTCAGGCAGGTTGTGTATTACTGCATTGTACTTTCGCCTTTCCTTTTCCAAAAGGTCCATGCCTACACCAGGTTCCTGTCGAGGAAGGGTCTCAATCTTGCTGCTCAAGGTGGAGATCACCTCTTTACAGGATCCCTTCACAATGTCAGAGAAGGAGGCTTTGTCAGGGACCCGAACAGCTGAAGCCTGGTGGATCAGATGTTTGTTGACCAACAACCCCCAACACTCTTTCCTGAGAGGTAGAGACCAGATCGAGGGCACGCTTCTGCTCAGAAACAACGGACCTTAGAGTGGAGACATGCTCTGCAGAGATGGTACAGAGTTCATCAAGCTTCTGGGTCACAGACTTGCTTAGAGAAGCAGAACCAGCATTGGGCAACCCGTCTCGGCATTTACAACAGATCCAGAACAGACCCTTGTGCTTTTCAAGAGCCCTCTGAGCTGCGAGTTGCAGAGACTGACATTTCGCATGGAACCAGTTGCAACATATATCGCAACGCACCCCATCTTCATTGAGAGTAACCGCGTTACCACACACCTTCAGTGGGCCACCATGACAGTACGCTCCATCACTACTGCTGGCATCGCTAGAAGAACGGGAAGGTGTCCCAAAAGGTTTGTACACACTCTGGACAAGTTTCCCTATGGCTTTACCAGCATCTTCGCGGGGACAATTGGAATCCTCAAATTCTTGCTCATCATCTTTGACTAACTGCTTAGTCCTGTTCAAGCCCAGGGAACCCTCACCAGAGTTGGCTACAGACTCGCCTAATCCAATGGTATGGTCTTTTACAGGACCGTTATTTAGACACGTATGGTGAGGCTGGATCTTGTACTTCTTACCTTGCACTTGCGTCGACTTCACACAATCTACTTCTTCCAATGCACGGTCATTAGAGACCAAAGCAATAGAGACACTTTAGAGACACTACGACGCATTCACACTGAGACTTTCATGAAAACTGTTGCCGCCGCCATTATCACGATTGCCACTCGAGGAAGGCGCGTCTTGTTGAGACGAAAACTGGCGCTGAGCTTCGGTTCTCCGCCGTGGAGGCGGCGTTCGTGCCGCAAACATTGTCCGAGACTAGCGGTCAAAAATTCTATTTTACTTTTTTTCGAGATTTTCCTTGAAACGATGGTTCAGCTTCGTAATTTTAAAATAAGATACAACTAAGGTACTATACTTGTGACTAAAGTCTCTCATGTTTCTTATCTGCTGTTCATGTCCTTTGCCTCTTCACCTGTCTATATGGAAAATGAAATAAAAATTGATTGATTGATTGATTGATTGATTGAAGTGTGTGAGAGCTTGATGAGGTAGGCAGGACAGGACAGAGGAACGGACCAGACCCCGTTCAAGTTGTTTGGCAGCATTACGTCAAGGCCTTTGAGAGGAGGTACAGTCATTAGGGCATATGACCGATTTCGATGACGTCATTAGTGAACTCATTGAAAAGTTCCACTTGAAGACAATAGAAATTGGCTGTTTTTACTCCTCATTTAGAGGTCTATATACCCAATTTACAGTAACAGCTTATACATCATATGAAAGCTTATTGAATTTTCTATTGAGCGTTTATTTACCAATTAGTCGTCAAATGCCTCCTTAGCCCCCTAAAAGTAGGATCAAAAACTTGGGGCGCGATATAGCCTAGACGCTGAAGGCGCCCTATAAACCCCAATACACACACACACATCAAAAACTTGCCTCCAGGAAGGTTAACTTCGGCCGTATACCTTGCGGTCGCGATAGTGTAGTGGATAACACGGCTGTCTTTCACGCGGTAGACTAGAGTTCGAATCTCACTAGGGGCATAAATCTGTTTGTTTGTTCTTGCCCATTTCGATGTATTCTTCAGTATCAAAAGGGTTTTATTGATAATAATATCCTAACACAGGCTTAATAAGAACTATTTTTTTAGGATAGGCTGTGGCGGATCTAGGACGTTATTTGGGGAGGGCTATGGGCGAGGTGGGAGCGGATTTTTCTTTTGCATCGCAGACCTAGTGTAAACTTTTTGTACGGGACAACACTTTTCACTCGAAAGGCGGATGATCATTTCATCCCTGGGGAGGGAGGGGGGGCAAAACAGTATCCAGCCCGACGGTGTGGGCGGGGGAGGGGGTCAACAGAGCCTAAATTACTGAAAACATGTTTTTTTAATCTATGGGCAAAGGGGAAACAGCAGGTTGGAGGGGGAAAATATATATTTCCCCTCCCTGGATCCGCCCCCTGAGTGGGAACGGTGAATGATTTGCTTTGCAGACCTAGTGTAACATATTTTCGAGGGGCAGCATGTTACGTTTGGGAGGGGTGGGGGGGGGGCAGGCTGCCTCCCTAAGGTGCGCTACTGGCGAAAGGGTTGAAACCTCCCCAGCTGTTACTGACCTACTGACCGAGGGGATTCGCTCCCTCTCCCGCCCCAGCTAACTCAGCTTCTTCAAAGAAGGAAAAATTGAATAACGTTGCATTTTATTAAACACTGGGTGGTCAGTAGACTCTCTGGCTGCACTGGCCCTTCAGCTGAGGGGAAGTCAAAGTCAAGTTCAATGATATTTACTGCAAAGCTTATCAATATGCGCTTACAGGCGTTTGCAATTAGCTGGTTGTACTTCGCCTTTTCCCAATCGCGATTTTAAATGTGAAAAGGCATAGGAAAGTAAACTGAATTACTACGCCACCCCTTCCCTTCCCGAAGTGTCCACGTAAGTGAGGTAAATTAACGCAGTAGAGTTGAATGAGTTTGCTGAGCTCAACTCATCAGTATGCAAGCAGGCTGTGATAACGCGTGAGTGGATGAAAATACGGTTCCTAGGAAAAGGCAAGGGGGATGGAGTTTTCAAAGGTAAAGTAAGTGGCGTAGCCAGAAAGGGCGCTATGAGGTCTGTCCTGCAAAACGATTGCTTATCGCCTTAATCGAATACTGGCTACGCCACTGAGCAGAGAGTGGCATGCACACTCCATCCCGGTTGCATCAAGTACCAGTGAGGGATTCGAACCCACGTGAGCAATGCCATACTCTCTAGGAAAGAAGAGGCATGTGAGGAGAAGGCAAATAAATGAAAAGGAATTGGAGGACGAACATAGGAGTCGTGGGATGAATGAAAATTTAACCATGTTCCTATAACTGAATTTGACCACATTTTTTACGAAAAATTGGATCTATGAAATGTATACCAAATAAGCAAATGCATACGCCAGAAAAACCTTATCCGGATACTAGCCTTCGTATCGCAATAGTCATACCGTGCACTGAAAATCATGGTCAGAGAACAAGAGATAGTATTATCAACATCATCCTATTTTTTTCATTTCCTTTTTACGTAACAACTGGTCAACAGAAACAAAAATAACAAAAAGACTGCAAAAAAATCAGCATGGCAAAACGGAACTATAAAATTAGTTAGACAAAATTTCAGAAGCAAGAAGCACAAATAATCAATCAACGCAAAACAAATGAACTCAAATGTTATTGGATGAGAACAATTTAGTTGTTGCTAAACGGTATAGTAAACAAAAACAAATCATCAAAGAAGGAAACAAAATAAAAGAAAACACAAAGCAAAAACAACACTTTTCACCCAAAAGGCGGATGATCATCGCATCCGAAACGGTAATCCCATCCACCAGTAATCCCATCGTACAGTCTCCAGCTCCAACAGTGTCCAGCTATGAATTTACTATAAGCACCACAACATTCGGTGGGGGACTTAGGCCCCCTGGTCCTCCTTGTATACACCATTGGGTACGGCTATATTGATAACCCAAAAAATCTATTATCTTCACACAGAAGGGATGGACAGTGACAATTCAGTGCAATTGTTCTGGGACATACAGAACATGCAAACTTTTGGTTCTTCCAAATATATTGACCAGAAACAGTTCGGGCAAATTGCTTAATGAAAGAGGAATACAAATTCAGATTCTGAATAAAGATTACAATACAGAGCATGATGAAACAAAGGTTCAGTACATCTGGATGAGTGGTATTTTCTTCATAAAATATATGTGTTAAACAATTAATAATTCACATCTCATTTGAGGCTGATAGGTAGGCAGAATCATCAATTATGCTTCTGCATGAGTGATCAGCATCTCAGATTCTTGGCTGAGATGTTCAAACTAAGACAAAATAGCTCAGATGTTTTCCACTGTGCATGCACAGTCTCTCCGGCCTGCCACCTAGCGGGAAGACTAGCCTACTATGCATGCATAGTGGAAGCAATCTGAGCTATTTGGTCTCAGTTAGAACATCCTAGCTCAGAATCTGAGTTGCCAATAACCCCCCTTGCTGTACATGCACCAAAAGTCTGCATCCCCTCTACAAAATTCCAACACTGAACCTTATTTAATTTAGACAGTTCGAATATTCTGTATTCCCATCCCCCCTTTTGACTCCAACTTTTGGGAGCCCCTGCATTAATACATCAGAGGTAGTATTGATACCAGTTAACCACACCAGCTTTAAATACCACTCATTGAGTCAAAGTTATTTACTAACCTTTCTGTCAGCACCTGGTCAACCAGCTGGTGGTCTGATCTTCTCTGGTTCCGTGCACACCTCTCAGAAGCAGGCGCACATACGCTCCTGAAAAGCAATGGATCAATTTTTTATATGCTTTGAATGCAAACAAAAAGCTTGGTCTTTCAAAGCATTTCAGCATTTTTAAAGCTTTTGATGGGGCAGAAATAATTACTTGGGACAGCTTTTTCCCTTTTTGGAGTCAGTGAGGAAAACTTGAAAAAGCACTGACCCCAATAGCCACAAAGATACCCCAAAATAAGGCTAAAGAAGCAACTAGTACCATTTCTAAGTGGAGTTTGTAGAGTTCATCACGACAAATTTTGCCCTAGTGAAGAAAAAATCTGTCTAATTGAGGCAGGATTTGAGCGCCCACCACCTCCCTCAACAAGAAGTAAGAACCCAAGCACATTCTGAATACTAGGGAACAGAGTTTCAATGTACATGGAAAATCTTAATAATTTTCCATGTAGTTGAGTTTCTCACCTGGACAAACGAGCTGGAAGGTGCAAGGATGGCAAGACACCTGGCTTTAGACACGGCTTGGCTTTAAATCCCATGGCCATCTTGCACACATATGAGGTGTCCAGGTCAGTTTCCGAAAAGTGCAGGGAGCAAATGCACGCATATTTCACGTTAAATATATCCTCACTTGCACACCTGTGTCTCCACTCCTCACACTGCTCTATGTCTTTGGTTGGAAACGAAAAATTGGATAAGTTCGCACATACTGGTTTTCTTGGGCACGAGGAGCACCCAGCAACAGCACAAATAACCATGGTTTAGTTCATAGTATTTCCATCACAATAATCATAAGGCAAAAGAGACACTGGGAAAATAGAATTAAAAGAACAAGCACCACATTCTTGATCACACTGGCTCAACTATCTTGTAATCAAATATCTCAACTATCCGGATTGTTTTCCTGGTACTTGAATTGTTGCGCTTCTATTAGGCGCCGCAATAGCCGCAGATGCGCAGATCCCGCGCAGAGGCGTGACGTCAACAGTGATCAAGATGGCGCCGGGTGACACACAGGGAGATAGGCAATGACATACCCCTGCATTACGTCATCATGGCTGGAGAGGCACTACAGTTACTATGCAGGGCATTGGAGAAATTGCACTTTTTCGAAGCTCTAAATAACCTATTTTAGAACTGCATCAACAGAACTTATATGGTTGAACAGAAAGCTAAAAGATTTTTATTTGTGAAACCATCAGACGTTTTGCAAAAACTCTAGTGAAGAATATTATTTTTACAAATTTTCCAGAGCGTGTCAAAATAAGGACAGGTTCAGCACTAACAGCTGTTTGCAGTAGGACTAATCTTGATTTTGATTGGCTGTTGATTTCTGTCCTTTGATTGGCTGTTGGTGGTACCTGCAGCAGAAGACAATAAACATCGGTGATCTCTTGAGCGAAGGTAAATTTATTTCTCTCGGCTATTAAGTAGGCCTGAGTTGATCAAATAAATGCATGCCCTTTCAACAAATTCTTTGAAGTGTTATAATATTTTCATTAGATTTACGTAAAATACGCTGCTCGCCGTTGAGATCAAGGTTACTGTCAAATGGGTGAAACAAGTTGATTTCGATTTATACTAGATTGGTGCCAAATACGCCCAAACTTGGTATGTTCCAGCTGATCCTTCCAAAAACTTAGTAGAATCCCCTATAACTTAGTAGGAAAGGGTGGTGACGTCATCATGGGAGGACTATATTTAGAAGGAAACTTGGTTGTACCCGTAATTAAAGTACCCTGGAACGGACGATCCGCCCCCGGCGACGCCTCGATCCCGATTTTTCATAAGAATAAAAATCCATTGAGCCAGGGAAGATGGAAAACAAAATGATGTAAGGTAATGGGGAATCTTATTCTGCCATGGCACAACATTTTTGAGAGCCACATGATAAAACAGAAGGTGGCAAACAACAGACATTTTTTCAACCCTGAGCACCATCAGGCAGCCAAATTTAAATATAATAAGCTGGTCACCCAGTGTACAAAGTATGAAATTTTCGAGGAGATCTTGATGGCGCAGTTGCCCTTGGAAATAGAAACGAGTGGTGTGAATTTTATCAACCTGGTGCAAATTGGTGAGACTGGTGTGAGGAAGGTGACTTTTAAACCAAACTAATAATGGCTGAATGGTTTAGTTATCAAGGCACAGGAGGGGGCCCTATAAAAAGTCCTTAACTAATAAGAGAGGTAGCATTGCATTGTTTCGGTAGGAGTAGGTGCATTTTTCTCACTGGTATGGCAGATTGGTGTGAATTTTTGGAGGCTGGTGGTGCGAGAATTGTAGATGGCTGGTGCGACTTGCCTGGCCTGCTGCCATACTTTGCAGACTGACTGGTCACTGCCAGGTAGGCTCAACTGACTGACTATTTTTTGGACTTACTATTTATTTTTAGCAATTATTTGTGCTAGAACATGGATATATCAGCATTGTGGGATGGCATGGGCATTCAGTTCAATATTATATTTTGTTGTATTATGCTACTCATCTGGGGATTGGCATTTATTGGACATGGGTGCTATTATCTTTTAAATGCTCATTTAAACAATTTAGCCAGCTGAGACTGGTGCTACAAGCTCTACTTTCATAGTTGTGAAACCACCATCTGCTACCCCAAAATTATGTTCATGGTTATTTTCAAATATATTCCAGGGAAGGTTTTCACTTACCTATGTGATATTAACACGCGCATTGACGGGGGTCTGAGCCACCTTCGCATTGACGGGGGCGGGTACCCGCCCCCTAAGATCTCGAGAACCACGGTAGGTAGCGAAAAACGGTAAACGGCGTTGGGCTGCCCATCCACTTCTCCATCGAAAACATTTGAACCATTTTTTTGTCAGGTCACATTTAAGGTCACGAGAGGTCAAAACATGCCCGTCATAGGGATAACATGTAAAATTCAGTTTTTCGGGCATTACATCTGAACAAGTAAAGATAGAGCAAAACGACTTAAATTATATGAATCCTCTTAGCAAGCCGAATCAAATGATATATAATTTGACCTTGCTAGGTCAAATCAAGGATTTGACCTGACCTGAGGTCAGGTCAGGGTCAAATTATATAAAATGCATATCATTAGAACCGCAAAGCCCAGGCGAGTCTAATGCAGCTAAAATAAATGCTCTATCACCATCCGTTACTGAGTTATTCCGTAAAAACCATTTTTCCCATGTATTTCCAATGGAGAGGTCATGCGTCGTACCTGACCTTAGGTCATCGATATCAAAAATACCGGAACATATGTTAGAGAACTCGGTGGGGCCATTATGTGATATGAGTTTCAATCGGATAAGTTCACCCTGCTCCGACTTAAGGTATCTTAAACTTTTTTTGAGGTCGGGTCACTTGACCTGTACTGGTGACCTGACCTGAGATGACCTAACCTTAAAATTTTCACAGAAGTTGTAAAAATGATGAGGGAAAAGGTATACCAAGTACGGCGGCGCTACGCGCCGCCGTTAAACTACTATCTGCGAAAAACCCGAGGGGGGTACCCGCCCCGTCAATGCGCGTGTTAAATGAAAAACAGTTTTGTTCCAAGGCCTGAGACTAAAAACAAAGTTGCAGTGGCTGCACTTACATAGGGGCACATTAGGCACTACCTAGCCACTTTAAATGTTGAAGTAGTTATGTATTTTATGTGGAAAAAATCTTACAGAGAATATTCACTTTTTATCACTGTATGTATGTATGTATGTATGTATTGACAAAAGCAGACCATTCCACACATGTTGGGCTATTCAAAGGTCCTTGTCATCACAAAAATCGAAAATCAGTGCTGCTACACCTCGTCATACACATTACAATAAAAGCAATGGCAAAAATGCAGGTAAAAATCTAAAAACTAAAATGTCTAAAAGTAAACACGGTACCGTGCACTTAAAAAGAAAGACTACTCCCCAAGCAACATTTGCCTTATAGCTTTTTTTAAACAATCCGTACCTCATTTCGTGAGGAGATCCGAGGGACATGCATGATGTGTTGAAGAGCAGAGATCCACGGTAAATGAAATTTCTTTTGCCATGGTTGTTTCGTGGTCTTGACAATGCCAAATGTCCTGACTGTCTTGTTTCACGTTCTAATTGGTCCCTATTAAAGTGCAAGCAAGAGGCAAGTGACATGGGCTCACCGGAAGTAATCAACCTATGCATCAGACATAAATCAAAATAGTCAAAATACTCCCGGGCGTCAAGCCACTTCAAATCCTTAATAACATCCGAAATATGATCAAATTTTCTTCTGCCGGATATAACTCGTGCAGCAAAATTGAAAACTTTCTGGATTCTATCTTTGGACTCGGAATTTGTGCTGCCATAAACCTGAATACAGTAACGGATATGTGAGAACACTAAAGAATCAATAATGCGTGGGAGCACCTCCACAGGTAGAAATTGTCTGGCATGATGCAGGGCTATCAGAATTCCAAAACATCGGTCTGACACAAATTTTACATGCTGTGACCATGATAAGTGGCAGTCCATGTAAACACCTAAATTCCTAACAACACTTTTGCTTACAATTTCTTCACCCATGAAGTTGACCCGTAACGGCTGCGGTATGCAACTCAGTTGCCTGCGGTCTCCACAGAGAATCACCTCTGTCTTGCCAGCATTGATCTTCATGCCATTCTGTTGGAACCAGGTGGTCAGTATATCTAAGACTTTTTCTTAACTTCCTAGCATGTCCGATATTTGTCCACGTGGCCCAGGGATACCAATTTGGATATCATCTGCGTACCTAATACAATGGATCCTAAACCCGTTTAAGTAATCTGGAACGTGACAAGATAGGTCGTTGCCCATGATGTTTGCAAGTATCGGGCCTAAACAAGTGCCCTGAAAAGTGCCTATATCAATTGGTAGGGGTTCCGAAATTTTGTCTCCGATTTTCACTTTTTGTACATGGGCATCGAGATAGCTTTTAAACCAACCAGGAGAGATCTGCAAGAGTTCTAACTTTGTCAAAAGTGCTGTGTGGTCAATCACATCGAAAAATCGACTCAAATCAATCAAGGTGAGCAGAGTAATTTCCGAACGGTCCATTGCTTTTAGAATTTCATCGCTTATGGTGATAAGGGCTGTAGCTGTTGAACGCCCAGATCTGAACCCATGCTGATCATCAGCCAGGAGGTGCTGTTGATTTAGATATTGCGAAAGTTGATTCAATGCCAGTTTCTCGACAATTTTACTAATAGTGGGAATCGTTGTGACCGGTCTAAAGTTAGCTGCGATAGATGGATCGCCTTTTTTATGCAGCGGAATGACTAACGCTGACTTCCAATTTGGAGGTACCGTTTCTGAAACAAAACTAGAGTTAATAATACGCAACAAAAACGCCCGATTATAGGGAAACTGATTTTCACAACTTTGACCGGTATATCATCTTGAATTAGAGAATTCTTGTTCGGCATCGAGAAAACAATTTTCTGCAGTTCACTCAAAGTAGCTGGGGTAAGTCTAAGGCTGCCTGAATTTACCCTTGGTAAGCGAGTACTGAGGGCCACTCGTCCTGAACATCTAAACTGTGTATCCACATCGTCTCGCGTGATTTTACCTATTGAAGTGAAATATTTGTTTAGATCATCTGGACTTAAATTATCTGGCTCAGTCACTGGTCCACGTTTTGGAGCGATTACATGTCTTAGATTGCGGTACAAATTACCCGGAGGAGAATTTCGAACCTTCTGAGAGATATTGTTTCGTAAGTCCTTTCAAATAGCCCTTTTGGCCAAATTATTCAACTGCTGGTAAGACGGGTCATTCTCTAGTCTAGCCTCACGTCGTTGCGCCATTAAGGCCAATGTTTCCTCAGAAACAGGAGGAGGCGACGGATTATGCACTCTAAACTGTCTCAGAGGAGCATGAATATCTAAAATTCTAGTCATTGAGGACGAAAAAGCATCCCACTGCCGTTCACAAGTTTCACTTGGTTTCACAATGTTGTTCCAATCGGTCGAACGAACATCTGCTAAGAAAGAATCAGAATCAAAGGCGCGCCAATTCCGACTAGTTTTGTACATAGCTTTTTATTACAAATTTACAGATTTACAAATATACAAATTTTATCAAAAGTTGTAAAAATGGTCAGAGCGTTTGTATGCCATGTACGGCGGCGCTACGCGCCACTGTTTTTATCCTGTTTTCAAAAACCCAGGGGGCGCGTATCCGTCCTCTGTTAATGCGCCTATTAAAACGTTTTTTTATTAGTTGACGCAAACACGCGCTAGAGGTTTTTCTCATCAAGTTTTTGCTTTCTTTTTGGTGCAATCGTAGGAACCCTTTTCGGCGCAGCCCTCCCCTCTGAGTGAAATCCTAGCTTCGTCCCGATGTTAAGCTGTATTAAATATCCATAGATTTGTTTTAATATTATTTTTCAAAAACTTTCGATAGAGAGCATAGAAAGCTAATTGGTTAATTATTGGCAGTATGAGCGGCATTACCCTCATTTTTTAATTGGCTTGATATTTGCTATCTTCCAGGATATCGGGAATTTACAATGCGGATTTTTTATTGAACAGTTTGGCTCAGGGTTGACCTATTGTACCGCACTTCGTTTTATGATTTAAACAGGGATTTCGTCAGGGCCCGTTGTTTATTCTGGTTTAGTCCGTGAATTGTTGTTAGCACTTCAGGTCCTGGCCCTGCACTTCAGGTCTTCAGGTGAATTATTGTCAGCACTTCAAGTCCAACAGATCCTGTCAAAAATCAATCGCATATGATAACATTACAATGCTGCCACTCATTGCACAACAACACAAATCCTGGTTCCGGACTGCCGACTGGAGAGAGCGTGGTCCGGACCAAGAGATGTCACTCTCGGGCGGAAATACCCATTAGGAAGGCGACAAATCCAATCGCGGCGGCGCGGCGCCGTTACTTGCATCCTGGGGAAGGGACATTTCAGTGATGCACCATCGACTTAACAGAGGGGCGTCGCTACCATTTCAGGGGCCACCCAAGGCTGATTTGAAAGGGTAGAGTACTCCTTTTCCCCCTGAATACGTCTAAACAGCAGTGTTATATTCATCTACATATGATCACACTGTACATAAAGTGAAATATTATTTAATAGGTCTATGTTATAGGCCATCAAGTGAACTATAAAAACATCCACATTTTGAAGGAGGAAGGACTATAGGAACTGTTCTCGCTGTATCCCCTACCTATCTCTCTGACGCGGTGCGAAAGGGGTGAGCGCGGCCCTCCCAGCGTGCAGCCTACCACATGGCGTTCCCTTGTACCTCGCTTTGCCGGCTCTGCTGCGGACCCTTCGGGTCTACTTTGAATTAAATTGCTCACTCATTTATTGATGTCACGAAAAGAGCTGATGGATGACCATGCTGTGAACAAGATACCTCAGGTAATGTTCCCGAAGAGCACCGAAGGAAGGGATTAAGGACGCCTAGACTGCGCGATGACAATGGCCTGTCAGTCGCCGTTACGGGGAGGGGGATAGGGTGATGGCATCGGAATTCAGCGGTGGGAATTTTTCAAGGTTTGTAACAGTGTACAGCACACTTGCATATGCAATTTCCATGCAACAGGAAAGGGATGGCACCCATCTTTAGGTTTCAAACAGCCTCACCAGTGTTGCACAGCAGACGTAGGGGAAACGGGAGAAGCACGAATATTTTACTTTTTAATGCAGTAAATTTGATATCAACATGTCATGTTATCTCACGCTTTTGAAAAAGTTCTCAAAACACACACACACAAATATTATATATATATATATATATATATATATATATATATATATATATCATTAAATATGACGGAATATTCGGAGTTGGTTTTTTTTTGGTGAGGCTTTCAACTTTGCGGACTAGGTTTTTTCCTTGGTTGTCCAGATCTGAGTGAATTGCGCTTATATTTTCAACATGTTCAAGTAACGTTTCATCAATCCAATTGACATCCTCAGATGACATGAGAGACATAAGACGCAAAGTTAAAAATCCATATGATATACGTTATAAATCCAAAAGTAATCGCAGATCGGTTCGGTCAGTAATTATTTGAAGAAAATGGAGCTGACATGGCTCTAGAATTATTCCTCTGTGCAGGTGCTTTTAACGTGGAAGGTATCTCCATCAATAGCAAAAGAGCAAACATTGCTATCAACCTTTCTGTTATATGATAAACGGCTTAAATAAAATAATGCAGGTATGATGAACTATTTGATCACCATGTCGACATCACTAGGACACATTAACATTACATAACACTCAATGACAATTCACTATTCACGGATATTCATTACACTGTACGGTTTGAGCTAACCTGTTGGGAGCCGTTTATCATGTCCCCCATCAACTTCATCTGTCTGTTGATTTCTGGGTCCCTGTCTCTGATATCAGCGGCCTCCAGGACGGTTAGCCTCCTGTCAAAGCATCGCGCTATGATGGATATATTATTAGCATAACTCTGGGGAGTTTTAGTTTGTGAGTCGTTTCAGTATGTTTTTGGGGGCGCTGGACTGGAGGTGGAATGTCATACATCTTGAGAGTGTAGTTGTGCGTCCGATGTATATTGAGTTAGCACGGGGCGCACAGTCACTGATGGGGCAATGGTGCCCATCTACATGCATCTAATGAAACTTGCATCAGCGAAAATCTGTTCCCATCCTTTACTAATATCAAACACACCCATACCCACACCCACAACCACCAACACCACACACATACACACACACACACACACACACACACACACACACACACACACACACACACACACACACACACACACACACACACACACACACACACACACACACACGCACACACACAGATATATATATATATATATATATATATATATATATATATATAACATTGGTTTAGTTTGGGGAAAAGGTTTTGATTGATGTATTATTGATTGAAAATGACGGCATATCTGGCATTGATGTGCCTTCGGTTTAGAGTCTCGATTCTTCTGATACGCTTTTTTCATCTTTCGAGGACTGTTCAAACAATATTTTCCAAATGAATCATGTATCAACGTTATATTAATCACATTAACATTTTCAGGCATGCCATTGGGCACATATAATAATTAAAAAACAGTCATTAATATAGGACACATCTAGCACTCTGTTCGGTTCGTCTCGATGCCGATTTATTTCCTTTAAAGGGAATGTGGCACCTTCATAACGTGATTTAAACTGAGATAACCAAATTGTTAAGCAAGTCGGAAAACTCTGTACTCCATATATCACTTGTCTTGGAACTCGATATTTCCTTAGAAAAAAGCTAAAACCTACCTGACACCAGCCCCCTCATCAGCCCCCGCCGGGCGGCCATTGTTGTGAGCTGCTGGTGTGACGACATATGCTGACGTCACGATGAGCATCAGCCAATCGAAGCCCTTGAAGCTTTTCAAGTATGGTAGTGGTTGCCAGATCGTGACATCATCCACAGGCTGATATTTATTTGTTTTTCTAGAGGAGCATTTTAAAAATCAAAATATTCAGCTTATTGTACATTTTTCAGAGAAATCATGAGTGGTTTCATTATTTTCGACTAAAAGTACGCCTAATTGCACTGAATTCCAGGATTCGACCAAGGTGCCACATTCCCTTTAAGAGAAATAACACCAAAAAGTAGCTTCAACTTCATGCAGTTGTAATGAAAGCGGCACCATCGTGAGATAGAAGTTGCAACTTTTTTAATTGCAGAATATTTGATTTTTACGCTTTCGCTTAAAAATGAAAATCATTTATCTAAAACCTACACTCTACATTCTCATAAGCGGTGAGTTTATCGCATTCACACACCCATGCATTCATCACAATGTTCTTCACCGTCTGGGCCCTAGAGGGGGCCCATCAAACAGCGACAGTGTGGAGACCTGGTTCATTTGACGGTTGATGGTGGGGCTCAGGTCCCGGATGAACACAGATTCCAGGGCCTGCAGCTTCTTAAATGTCGGTGTCTTGTACAAGCATAGTCCAGATTAAAGTCTTGTTATGGTCGCGTTTTATATGTTTTTTTTTCCGGGGCGCCTTCTTGAAGATGCATCGTCATTCTCCGTGAGAGACTTGTTGTTGTTTGTCCAACGTAACTATATTCTGGACGGTGCGCACAGTCACCACATGGAAAATTAAATTTGGATACTACGTTGTTCACCTTCAACTTCGAGTACTCTGCGGACAGGTTGTTTTTCATCACCAGTGTATTTCCGATGTTGGGGTGCTCTTGTAGAAAATGTGAATTCTGTCGCCTTCCAGTTTATTGCTAGTTTCGGGCTGGCAGTGATTGCTGAGCTGCATTCGGATGATGTCTTCGAGTTTTCTTTCTCGTAGTTATTGCTTGAAAAGATATTACGGATACGGTCAAGCTCTTGGTGGACGAGCTCCCAGGTGCTGCAGTGCGTGAGAGCCCGAGAGAAATAGGCTCTGATCACGCTGTTTCCGTTGAGACATTCGCTTTTTCCGTTGAGGCAATGGCCGGTGTTAGTCTCTTTGCGGTAGACATTGGTTTGGTACTTGTTGTTGGAGGCATCGACCTTTACATCCAAGAAAGGGATTGTGTTTTCTACGCTTTCTTCGGTACTGAATTTGAGCTCTGAGACCTCTTCAAGATTTCTCTTAAGAAGATTCGGTTGGTAGCGTCCTTGATATCGGTAAAGATATCATCCACGTAGCGGTAGTACAGGTGGGGTTTGGTTTCCATCGTCTGCAGTGAGTTTTCTTCCACACAGCACATATAGCTTCGGGCGAATAATACTCCCAAGGGAGAACCAATCGCAATGCCATTTACTTGGTAGATGAGTTTGCCTTCTGGGCATCGGAATGGAGCAATTTTGTACATATGGATAGCATTTCTTTCAGAACATTACGTGGTACCCGAGGTTGTGGTAGCTCAGGGTGGTTGAAGGCATAGTTGAGGATAATCTGAATAGTCTCATCAATGGGAACGTTCGTGAAAAGACTCTGGGCGTCAAGTGATGAAATTATGCCCTTTCTCTCTCGGAGCTTGAGTATTTCTAGAAATTCCGTAGACGACTTCAACGAGTACGGTCCGAGTATAAACGGAGACAGGATATCTGTGAGATATTATAGGTCTCATCGGGTTGCCAGCCTTGTGCGTCTTTATATTCCCGTAAAAGTACCCAGGGTTAAACTCACCGATGATGCGTTGGAATTTGATGTCTCGGAACGTACTCTTTCAACTCGTCTACGAAATTTCTCCGAGAGAGAAAGGGCATAATTGAATCACTTCACGCCCAGAGTCTTTTCACGAATGTTCCCTTGATGAGACTATTCAGATTATCCTCAACTATGCCTTCAACGACCCTGAGCTACCACCACCTCGGGTACCACGTGATGTTTTGGAAGAGATTCTATCCAGATGTACAAAAGTGCTCCATTTCGATGCCCAGAAGGCAAAATCTTCTACCAAGTAAATGGCGTTGCGATTGGTTCTCCCTTGGGAGTATTATTTGTCTGAAGCTATATGTGCTGTGTGGAAGAAAACGCACTGCAGAAAATGGAAACCAAACCCCAGCTGTACTACTGCTACGTGAATGATATCTTTACCAATATCAAGGACACTGAACAGCTGGACCTTCTTAAGTGAAATCATGAGGAGGTCTCAGAACTCAAATTTAGTACCAAAGAAAGCGTAGAAAACACAATCCCTTTCTTGCATGTAAGGGTCGATGCCATCAATAACAAGTAACGAACCGATGTCTACCGCTGGAAACCAATGCCGCTTGGGGTCAGTGGTTATATGGCCGCCCGGTAGCTCAGTTGTTAGAGCGTTGGGCTCCGGCCTGTTGCTCAGGAACATGAAGTAACTGTGCATGTACACATTGTGCATGCTTGGAATCGGTTCCACTGAGACGCTCCGGCGCTCTATGTTTACTCGAAGTAGGTCGGCTGGCAACTGACTGGTGAGCAGAGATGGCCTACGCTACGTTACGTTACCGAATTATGCTACGTTACGGTTCGATTTTGGCCAAAACTACGCTACGGAATTATGTTACCAGGGGCGTAGCCAAGGGGGCGGCAGCGACAGCCAGCCCCCACATCCCCCCTGAGGACCCGAAGAGCCCGCTGAGGACACGATTCTGTAAAAAGCAGAGCCATTTTTACCCATCAGGGCCCTTTTGGAGCTGTCCCAGAAGCCATTTTCGCCCCCCCCTGAGCGAAATCCTGGCTACGCACCTATATGCTACGTTATATTTCATCGAGTACGGAATTACGGTACTTTAGCTACGGCTACGGTAAAAATATTTCCCACTACGATATCAACATTGTGTTCACACATTCATACTTCAACCCTCGTCCCGTTGGGGAGGTGTTTGACATCCCCTCGGGTTTTACCGGTTGTACGAAAAAAACGGCGGCGCGGAGAACCGCCGTACTTGACACATCTTATCCTTGATCAATTCCGCAGCTCTCCCCAAAAATTCAAGCTGGATCATCTCAGGTCAGGTCACCAGGTTAGGTTATGTGACTTCACCTTCAGAAATGTTTAAGGTGTCAGAAGTAAGAAAGGGGTGAATCTATCGAATTGAAACTGCTAGCAAATAATGGCCCTACCGAGTATTACAACCTATAGGTTCCTGTTGCAATGTTTTACCTGTGACCTCTAAGAGGTCATCTGAACTGCTGGGATATTTTCTGACTTGGGTCAATATCTTTACAGGAAAGGACGATAAAACTTTTATTTTGATTCCTTTACGTTGACACTGCTTCTACGGTTCGATTGATGTGCATATTGCATATGTTAGATTAAATAGTGACCTTGATCTGACCTGAGGTGTGACCTGATGACTGATGTGTGTCACCTGATGTTTGGGACCAATGGTCGGGAATTTTTTTGTCACCAGTTGAAAAAATTATAAATCGAAATCAACCGGCTTCTAATTTTTACAAGCCCAAAAATGTGTCCGTGATTTACACTATCCACCTAAAGATCCCGATCTTAAATGACAGCGGGGGAATTCCAGGACAAAATGGCCAAAAATATTTCAATTTGATGCCACCATGTCTAGAAAAAATCTTAAGCTTTGTCTCCAGGGTAGTTTTGGGCCAGGAAAATGCCTATGAGAATTGTAGCCCCAGCAGACCAACGGTGACCGCGTTATAGCGCGAGACATTTTCGGGAGGTCACCTTGTAAACTCATCTCTGATCCTTTATAACTCAAAAACGCTTTGCCTGATTAACAAGTTTTGTATATCATTAAGCTCGTCTTGAACTATACATTATTTTGAAGAAAAAATAAAACTTCAAGATAAAAAGAATTTTAATTCGTTTGAACTTTCCTTTTGACCTAGCTTGACCTTTTCATACTTGAAATTTCCCTTTTAGAAACCTAGAAAATTTTGTCTCATAAAATATTTTTCGATGAGAAATTTTCAAAAATGCGTTCTTGCTATAAATTCCAAATGTTAGCACCTAAGGTAGGTATGCAGACGGTTTTTACCACTGCAGTAGCACAGTCTCATATTTAACACCGCAAACAGAGCGACTGCTTTTGTAATCGGTTGCTTACAATGATATCGCATTGTCTTTACGAAATTTTCATCGTGAAAGTGTCAGAATTTATGAGAATTAACACGCGCCCACACGAGGGGGCGGGCTACTGGTTTCGTCAGGTTTCTACATGTAGTAAAAAATACCTTCGCGCAGCGCCAATGTACTTCATCTACCACTAACTCGACATTTTAGCAGCTTCTGGCAAACTAATCTAGGTCAACTGGCAGGTGGTGGGTACCGTAAATACCGTAGGTCAGCTGGCAACTGACTGGTGAGGGGGCGACCTGAGGTAGATGGCCGTCGTTATGCCTTGTGGGACGTTCAACTTTTTTCCTTAATTAACCCTTCATCGCGGGAGTTGCTCGTTTGGGTGGTGGGGTCGGGGTCTCCGTAAAAAGTCTCTTGATGACTCTAGTGAGACTCCGACTCCTAAAACTGAACTGGCAAAAACTTTGACAGGATTTATAAAAAGAAAAGTAGCAGCCCTTAAAAGTGATTGAGAGGAAAGGGCAAAGAAACTTATTTGGAATGGGCCTTGGAGCCTTAAAAGAAAATTTACAAAGATTTCGCGACTTCATCAATAATTGAAACAAGCATGACTTATCCTATAAGCACCACTAACTCACACAATTACATCGTTCCCGGAGATGGAAAAATAGTATGGATACAAGATGCCCAGTGCAGCACAGCATACTTTTGAGAGGATTCATACAATGTAAAAAAAACGTGTCTGAAAACCTTTCATTCCCAGGAAATAATTTGAATCTGCTCATATATGCGAAAAAAATGTCCTGAAATCATAACACATTCGACTTGCTCACTTGAAGAGGTTGCCGCACATGATATTTTTAAAGGTAATCATTTCATAGCTTCATAGGCTAGGTCTCTTGACCTTGGTTGGCGGTCTGACCTGGTATGACCCAGACCTAAAATTTTTCCAGAAGCTGCAAAAGTTTCGAGTTAGAGGTAGATAAAGTACAGTGGCGCTGTGCCAAGGTGTTTTTTTACTACCTGTGGAAAACTGAGGAGGCTGGTTGCCCGCCCCCTCGTGTGGGTAAGTCTTAATTCTCATAAATTCTGACACTTGCACGATGAAAATTTCGCAAAAACAATGCAATATCATTGCAAGCAACCGATTACAAAAGCAATCGCATTGTTTATGGTGTTAAACATTAGGCTGTACTACCGCAGTGGTAAAAAAGCGTCTGCATACCTACCTTAGGTGCAAAAAAGGAATTTATAGCAAGAACGCCTTTTTGAAAATAAACTTATCGAAATGTTTTTTATAAATCAAATTTTTTTAGGTGTCTAAAAGGCCAATTACAACTGCGAAAAAGTTGAGCTAGGTCAAAGAAGAAAAGGTCAAACGAACTAAAAGTCAAAATGTTTTTTAAATTTAAAATTTTCTTTTTTCGAAATAATGTTTATTTCAAGGCGAGTTTAATGATATAGAAAACTTCTTGATCAGGCAATGATTTTTTGAGTTATGAAGCATCAAAGATGACTCTACAAGGTGACCTCCCGAAAATGCCTCGGGCTAAAACTCGGTCACCATTGATCAGAGGGGGCTAAGATTCTCACAGGCGTGTTCCTAGCCCAAAACTACCTCGGAGACAAAGTTTCAGATTTGTTTCAGTCAAGCCTTGGTCGATCTGTCCTGGAATCCCCTAGCATTTTGAAGCACTTCTCGTGAAATTGAAGTTTGTAATTTTAAAGTAATGGTTTAGTCGTTACTTTTTCAAATACTATCATTCAATTTCAAATTTCAAATTAAAGCAAATCGTTACCAAGAGTCCTCAGTACTGCGATCGAGATCACGAGAAAGTACTCGTACTTATACATATATGACGTAACTTTTTCGTAGTACATTACGATACGCTAAACTTTGACGTAGTGCGATACAGAATTCGCCCAACTACGCTACTCTTCATTTCCAGAGCTACGGCTACGGAAAAATGATTTCATACCGTAGCGTAGGCCATCTCTGCTGGTGAGATTGTGACCTGAGCGGGGCGAGCGTCTTTGTGCTTTGTTGGACGTTCAATTTTGGCTTCTAAATTGGGCCTTCATTGTGGCAGCTGCTCGTTCGTATGGTGGGGTCGGGGTCTCCGTGACTACTCCGCTAATGACTTTAGTGAGCACCAGACTCCAATAACCGAACGTGGAATAACTTGGACAAAATTTATAATAAAAATATGGGTTTCTGGGATCCAGACTCTCATCGCTCCGACCAAGGCAGACCACCAGAGTAGCACAACGCAGAAATACAGGTCGGCAGCCAGCATGAGCATTGAGCAGTCGTCAGATCTAACAGCCCAGGGGGCGAGAGTCCGTGGCCTTCACCCAACTCAGTAGACGGTTTGTCGATCGGCCACTCCAGAAAGCATGGGCCGGCTGGGAAGTCAGCCCGGCGGCCGTTAGAGTCCCTGCCGAGTGGTGGTGTCCACGCTACCGGTCCCACGGCCAGCGCGGGGGCCAGCGGAGACGGTCCAGCGGAAACAACAGCCCACCTCCCCTCCAGTACGCGACCGAACCGCATCAGTTCCTATTAATAGCACGGACCCATAGGCGGATCCAGGGGGCAAGGGGGCACATGCCCCCTCGATCGATCCTCGGCGGCCCCCTAAAATGGTCACGGCGCCCCTGAGATGTCGCTTCCCACCCCCCCTCCCAGGAAGCAAAAATAGGCGCCCACCGATAGAATTTTGCGCCCATCTGATAGGTTTTGCCGGTCCAAAGTGGCGCCCCCCGACCGGATGGTGCCCCCTCCCCCGGGAAGGTGCCCCCCGATCGGAAATCATGGATCCGGCTATGCGCGGATCCAAGATATCTAATGGGGAACACATGGTGAGAGGGATTTGGAGCAGAAAACCCTATCAGGTTTGCCCCAAATGCCATCAAGGAGACGCCGATACACTCGTCCTCGGGGGGAGTAGGAAGCTACCTTTCAGGGGGCACCATCGACCTTTTGGGGAGAGGGGAGGGAGTCAAGGATCGATAAGGGGGCAAGTGCCCCTTAGCTGCCTTTTCGTGCATCCGCCTTTGAAACATATGTGTATGATTCCAAAATATTTCGGAAAGTGGGAGCGGGCGTGCTGACTCCAAGCCTTCTTATTCTGAAGTGTATGATATACAACGAAGGTGATAGCCATGAGGACTAATAAAATACTGTTAGGGAGATATGATGACTCAACCACGTCTGTTTTTACAAAAGTGGCTCTAAACGCAGCACTGGTGCTGGAGACGTGCTCCGTGGCGATAGCATTCCAGTTTCAATTTGAAAAACTGAGCTGTGCATAGGCGGATCCAGGATTGCCAAGCGGGGGGAGGCCCTTACCGGGGGGATGGGGCGCCATTCGGACCAGGGGGTGCCACTTTTGGCCGGAAAAACTATCGGGTGGGTGCCAAATCCCATCGGTGGAAGCCGATTTTCGCATCCTGGGGTGAGAGAGTGGGAAGCGACATTCAAGGGGCACCATTGGCCTTTCAGGGGGGGTGGCACCGCGAATATTTCAGGGGGCGCCGAGGGTCGATTGGAGGAAGAGGCACGTGTCCTTTGCCCCCTCTGAATCTGCGTATAGAGCTATGGAAATTGTATAACATAATGCACTTTAAGCGTGTTGGTGTCTTGAATTTGCTGCACTCTTGGTCATGTGCATTTATGAACGCGCTGCACTTTTGAGCGGACTGAAATTTTGATTGTGTTGTACTTTTGAATGCGCTGAATGTGCTGTACTTTTGAACTCGGAAAGAATAGGATGGGCTCGTGTTCAGCAAATACTAGAGAGATCAACTTCGAAATCCTTCAACCGTGTATTATTACTCCAATCTTGACCATAAAGTTGAGTTTTTGACCATCTAACCTCTCAAAGGTCACGTGAGGTCACTGGAGCATACAGTGATTATGTTGCCAATAACTTCTCACTGAATTGAGATAAAACTTCCATCTTGCTCGCATTGTGCTTATCTTGTCACGGGGATTTGATTGATTTGCAACATAACCATACCGGGTCACCCTGTGACCCTGCCAAGGCCTTTAAATGTAGAGGTAGAACGCTCCGCTCTAAAAAGAATGGCGACCCCTGTTTCTAGATATTTTTACGTTTGTGACGTCAGCAGTTGCTCTCGAGGTGGAGCCGCCCATTCATTCAATGAGAATTGACTGCGGATCGTGGAATGTTTTACGGTTTCAAAATGCATATGACGAGGGGTAGACCCAGGATTTATCACCCCACGTACACAAAAAACAGCATTATTGCCCCCAACACGCAACCTATCTCCTGATAGCACCGTCTTCTACAATACCCAACGACAATGCGTTGCTAAGCAGCACTGGTTCCCAATTTTGGCCTAGACTAAAAAGCCGAGCGACACCCCCTGGACCCTGCCATAGGTGGTTGTGAGGCAATTATCCCCATTTGACCTAGCCATGCCATATTAACTATACATCTTTCGGTTTTCCGCTGTGAGAGGAATCCAGTGATGTATAAAGATTTGCTCTAGCTTCGCTGAGTAAAAGTCTAAAGAGGAAAACGTACCTACACGGCGCTGTTGTAAGCCTATGGGAGCCTTCTTTGACCAATGCTGGCTTCAACATTGACCTGAAATGAAATAATTCTGATAATTTCTCTTTGTCTCGAGCACACTTTTCGCCGGCCGTCCGTAATTTTTCTGTAGCTTTCCTGGGAAATAAGATACGGAAGAAGGGCGAAATGTACGTCTCCCCAGCAAGGCGCGTCGTGCCGAGGACCCCGGTGGGGCACATGTTGATATGGCTTGGAAATAATAGGGCTAATCAATGGACAATCCGGGATTTTTTTGTAGAGACGACTGTAGGTCAGGTACGAGCCATGGCCTCTCCGTTGGAAATGTATGGGCAAGATAATTTAAACTAAAAAACATCGGTGGGAATGAAGATACAGTCTTTGCTTTTATTTTTGGACTTACCCTCCGATTCTAATGATTTGCGTTCTGACCCAATCTATGATTGGCCTGATCCTTTTAATCGGACTTCACATTTGAACGTGCTGCACGTTTGAACGGGCTGTAATTTTGATCGTGCTGCACTTTATTATGCGCTGCAGTTTTGAACATGCTGCAATTTTGAACGTGCTGCACTTATGAACCGCGGACGTTTTGAACTCTACGCAAAATATCTTGCTCCACTTATGAACCGCTGGCCTTTTGAACACCGCTTCTCTGACCTTGCTGCATTTTTGAACGTGCTGCACTTATGAACTGTGGGTGTTTTGGACGTGCTTGATTATCAAGTCTGCTGCACTTATGAACTGCGGGGGTTTTGAACGCGCTGCACTTTTGAACTGTGGGGCTTTTGATCGTGCTGCTTTTTTGATCGTGCGGCACTTATGAACTGCGGGCGTTTTGAACATCGCTTCCTTAATGGTGCTGCACTTTTGAACTGCGGCAGTTATGAGCAGTGGCACTTTTGATCGTGCTGCACTTATGAACTGCGGGCGTTTTGAACATCCCTTCCTTGACCTTGCTGCACTTTTGAACTGCTGCACTTTTGAACATGCTGCACTTTTGATCGTGCGGCACTTATGTACGTGCTGCACTTATGAACTGCGGCACTTTTGATGTAGCGTCAAGGAGCAGAGCAGTAGACAAGAAGGCCAAAGGCGCAGTTTCACGGATAATTGCTAAAAATATAAGACACTAACAAACACACACATATATGTTGAAGGTACTTGCTATACAAAGATTCGAAGAGGGAAAGCCGAAGACATGGTGTTCAACCTAGGTTTGTTTTTAGATATGTAAAGAGACTCGAGAATTCTTAAATCTACACCTGTACCACACCTATCCAGAATTTTGAAATCATCAATGGTAACCGGGGTATCACATTGATGTGAATGTTCGCGAATCGCAGACGGATCTGGATTCGCCACCATTCGGTTAGTCCGGTCGGACATACCTAAGTGTTGTTTTATCCTGCAGTGTAATGGACGATGGGTGGAACCAACGTACTACGCACGGTACTGCTAGGGGAGACGTCTCAGCTTTGCCAGGTAGAGACATTGGGTTTTGTGTGGAGCCAAAAATTCCCAAGATTTCTAAATTTCCCCAGATTCCCGGGATCTCCCCATGAGAAGCTTGGGCGAGGGATTCTTGGTATGGGCGCATGGGCGTCGAAAGCGGGGGAGGGGGACGGGGGACGCGTCCCCCTGTTGGCCTGCCAGGGGGTCTGGGTCGATGGTCATTAATGTTGTCAGGTACCGAATATGCTCAAAATTCGCCTCCCCCGGTCACTCGCAGCCCGGGTCTGTCCCCCCTGCGAAAATTCCGTGGAGGTGCCCCTGCATGGGCGTATCCAGGGAAGTGGACTCAGGCCATGGGCAGATCCAGGGAAGGGTAGAAGACGGGACCCAACAAAATTAAGCATGTGTCATAGGCGGATACAGGAAGAAAAATGTTAGGGCGCACTACGGAGCAGGGCATTCCTGGCGTAGGCGTATCTAGAGAAGGGGATTTAGGCCATAAGCGGATCCAGGGGAGGGAATTCCCTCCTCTGGATCCGCTTATGGCCTAAACTCGCCTCCCCCGGTTAATTAGGGACCTACCTAATTAATTAGGTGGGTCCCTGTAAAACAATGCATTCCGGTCACAGGCGGATTCAGAAGAGTTACCGTGCTCTACAGAGCAAGGGATTTCTGGCATAGGCACACCCAGGCTAGGGGATTTAGGCCATGGGCGGATCCAGGGGAGGGAATTAGGTGGATACCTATAAAATAAAGCATTCCAGTCACAGGTGGATTCAGGAAAGTTGCAGTGCTCTACAGAGCAAGGGATTTCCGGCATAGGCACACCCAGGCTAGTGGATTTAGGCCATGGGCGGATCCAGGGGAGGGAATTAGCTGGATCCCTATAAAATAAAGCATTCCAGTCACAGGCGGATTCAGGAAAGTTGCAGTGCTCTACAAAGCAAGGGATTCCTGGCATAGGCACATCCAGGCTAGGGGATTTAGGTCATGGGTGGATCCAGGAGAGAGATTTAGGTGGGTCCCTGTAAAACAAAGCATTCCAGTCATAGGCGGATTCAGGAGAGTTGCAGTGCTCTACAGGGCAAGGGATTCCTGGCATAGGCGCATCCAGGTTAGGGGATTTAGGCCAAGGGCAGATCAAGGGAAGGAGACGGGACCCTGTAAAACTAAGTACACTCGTCATAGGTGGATTCAGGAGGGTTGTGGTGAACTACAGAGCAGGGAATTCCTGGCATCAGCGGATCTAGAGAAGGGGATATAGGCCATGGGCGGATCCAGGAAGGGAGAAGAAGAGCAGACCCTATAAAGCAAAGCATACAGGTCATAGGTGGATTCAGGAGGGTTGCAGTGCACTACAGGGCAAGGGATTCCTGGCATAGGCGCATCCAGGGAGGGGATTTAGGCCATTGGCGGATCCTTTTTACCGTGTCCCGTCTGCTTCTATTCCCTGGATTCGCCTATGGCCTAAAATCTTTCCTCTGGACCTGCCCATGCCAGGAATCCCGTGCTATGTGGTGCACCGTAGCAGTTTCCCCTGAATCTGCCCATGACTCGTATACTTGGTTTTACAGTATCCCGTCTTTTTCTCTTTCCTGGATTCGCCCCTGGCCTAGATCCCCTTCCCTGGATGCGCCTATGCCAGGACTTCCTTGCTCTGTAATGCACCGCAACGCTCATGAATACGCCTATGAAACAAATGCCTTATATTTTTGGGTACCCTCTACTCAGTGGCGGCGGATGCTCTTTTCGGATGGGGGGCAATAATTTTTCCAGGGGGCCCCTTGACGATGGGGCCCCCTCGGCAGCAAGGGCCCCCTAAAAACTGCGATGGATTGGTTGGGATTGCTGCCTGAGGTCAGAGGCATAAGCGCAGGGGCGGATCCAGAGGACTGAGGGGGCTTCAGCCTCACTTTGTTCCATTTTCGCAATTTTTCGCCCCATTCCCCCTTTTTCGCCATTTTTCAAAGCTCAGCGACTCCCCCAGCAAAATTCTGGCTCCGCTCCTGCATAAGCGTCACAAATGGTAAAAGTTATATTTGGTCCAGTACAAAAATGGCTATTCCTCCTTGTTGTTTAGTTGGCCCGTGTAAAAAATGGTTTTGCCCTCCCGTTCGATTTTCCACACGATCTCGGATTCCAGGCTGGAATATGTTTCCTGTAGCGCAGCAAAATAAGCAGAGTATTTGACATGTAGATGTCGAAATATGGATCTGCGTTTTATAGGTTCACGTAAGCCTCGGACATTGGACGTCAAAGCTTTAAGCTCCAGCGTCACGTTAGGAGTTTAGCAAAATTATAATAACGGTACAACAACGGCCTTCCGAGGCAAATAGTTCTTCTTTTAAAAAGTGAATGCTGTTTGTTCGTATGCATCTACATCATAAAACATGGTAGGTAACACGAATTATTATATACGTTTTTTTTTAAATTCCGTCTCCTGCAGAATGAGAACTGGGGGCGCTTTGATGCTGTCGTCTATATCGGCACAGAAAAAAACGCTAATGACAGGCATACTGACTTGAGCACACACAAGACCAAGCTCGGGGCCCTGAGACACAGCTCGGGGGGCTCCTAGATTGAGCTTGGGGGCTCCTAGAGATCAAGCTCGAAGGCCACCGAGCCCCCCAAGCTCACGGCCCCTGAGACAAAGTTTGGGAGCCTCTGAAACAAAGCTTGGAGGCCCTTGAAACCAAGCTCAAGGCCACCTTAGACCAATCTCGGAGGCTGCCTGAGACCAAATTCGGAGCCCTGAGACACAGCTCGGGGGCCCCCTGCAACCAAGCTTGTGGGGCTCCTAGAGATCAAGCTCGAATGCCTCCGTGTCCAAGCTCAGGGGGTCCTGAGACCAAGCTCGGGGGCCTCTGAGACCAAGCTTGGCGGCCTCTGACACCAAGCTTGGAGGCCCTGAAACCAAGCTAAAGGTCCCTTAAGACCATTCTCGGGGGCCCCTTAGACCAATCTGGGAAGCCCCCTTATACCAATATAGGAGGGCCCTGAGACCAATCTCGGAACCTCAATGAGGTTACGTTCGGGAGCCCCCTGAGACTAAGCTTGGAGGGCCCCTGAGACAAAACTCGGGGGGGCCTTAGACAAGCTCCGGAGCCCCTTAGCCAATCTCGGGGCCCTGAGACCGAGCTCGGGGAGCTCCCTTAAGGCTAAGCTTGGGTGCCCTGAGACCAGCCTTGGGGGCCCCTTAGACTAAGCTTGGGGGTCCCTGAGACGAAATTCGGGGGCGAGGAACAGCTCGGGGCCCCTGAGACAAAGTGGGGGCCCTGATTCCAGGCTCGGGGACTTTTAGACCAAGATCTGGCCCCCTGAGGCCAGTCTCGGGGCCCTTTAGGCTAATCCTGGGGCCCCTAAAGGCCAAGCTAGAGGGTCCCGAGCCCAAGCTCAGGGCCCCCGAGATAAAGCTCGGACACTGTCCAAATCGAGAAACTGTTGAGGGCTCAGTCAGGTCATTCATGAACTTTCAGAAAAGAACCAAGCAAAAATTGCGTTTTTTACAGGGGGCCCCTCTGATAATTTGGGGGGTGGCAACTGCCCCCCCCTTGCCCCCCTTTATCCGCCGCCACTGCCTCTACTTCCCTACCATGGATCTGCCCATGGCCTAAATCCCCTTCTCTGGATCCGCCTATACCATGAATTTATTGCTCAATAGTGCACCGCAACCCCCTGAATCTGCCTATGACACGTCTGCTTCTTTACATGGTCCTGCCTTCTTTCCCTTCCCTGGATCCGCCCATGGCCTAGACCCCCTTCTCTGGATCTGCCTATGCCAGGAATTAATTCCTTAATCCGCCTATGCCACGTATGCTTCCTTTACAGGGTCCTGTCTTCTTCCCTGGATCTGCCTATGGCCTAAATCCCCTTCTCTGGATTCGCCTATGCCAGGAATTCAATCCTCAATCCGCCTATGACACGTATGCTTTCTTTACAGGGTCCTGTCTTTTTACCCTTTCCTGGATCCTCCTATGGCATAATTCCCCCTTCTCTGGATCCGCCTCTTCCAGGAATGCATTCCTTAATCCGCCTATGACACGTATGTTTTCTTTATAGGGTCCTGTCTTTTCCCTCTTCCCTGGATCCGCCTACGGCCTAAATCCCCTTCTCTGGATTCGCACCTATGCCAGGAATTCAATACTTAATCCGCCCATGACACGTATGCTTTCTTTACAGGGTCTTATCTTCTTCCCCTTTCCTGGATCCGCCTATGGCCTAAATCCCCTTCTCTGGATCCGCCTATGCCGGGAATTCATTCCTTAATCCGCCTATGACACGTATGTTTTCTTTACAGGGTCCTGTCTTTTTCCTCTTCCCTGGATCCGCCCATGGCCTTAATCCCCTTCCCTGGATCCGCCTATGGCCTAAATCCCCTTCTCTGGATCCGCCTATGCCAGGAATTCATTCCTTAATCCGCCTATGACACGTATGTTTTCTTTACAGGGTCCTGTCTTTTTCCCTTTCCTGGATCCGCCCATGGCCTTAATCCCCCTTCTCTGGATCCGCCTATGCCAGGAATTCATTCCTTAATCCGCCTGTGACACATATATTTTCTTTACAGGGTCCTGTCTTTTTCCCCTTCCCTGGATCCGCCCATGGCCTTAATCCCCTTCCCTGAATCCGCCTATGGCCTAAATCCTCTTCTCTGGATCCGCCTATGCCAGGAATTCATTCCTTAATCCGCCTATGACACGTATGCTTTCTTTACAGGGTCCTGTCTTTTTCCCCTTCCCTGGATCCGCGGCCGCCCATGGCCTTAATCCCCTTCCCTGGATCCGCCTATGGCCTAAATCCCCTTCTCTGGATCCGCCTATGCCAGGAATTCATTCCTTAATCCGCCTATGACACGTATGCTTTCTTTACAGGGTTTTGTCTTCTTCCCCTTCCCTGGATCCGCCCATGGCCTTAATCCCCTTCCCTGGATACGCCTATGCCAGGAAACCCTTGCATGATGTGCACCTTCACTGTTTCTCTTACCTGAATCCGCCTATGAAACGCATGCCTATTTCGTCGGATCCCATCTACTTCCCTTCCCTGGATCCGCCCATGGCCTTAATGCCCTTCCCTGGATACGCCTATGCCAGGAATCCCTTGCATGAAGTGCACCTTCACTGTTTCTCTTACCTGAATCCGCCTATGAAACGCATGCCTATTTCGTCGGATCCCATCTACTTCCCTTCCCTGTATCCGCCGATGGCCTAATTCCCTTCCCTGGATACGCCTATGCCAGGAATCCTTTGCTCTGTAGTGCACCTGAACTTCCCCTCTTGAATCCGCCTATGGGCCGAAATCCCTTCCCAGACCTGTCCTTGAACCGGAAGATAGAACCCAAGGATGAGGTGTTCTGAAGGACTATCTTTGGATTGAGATAAGGGTAATATTTGGAAAGAAGGGACAATAACTCTTTCTTAAGTTTTAGAGACTGCTGACCAAAATATGGAATAACAAAATATTTCTCAAGTTTCTTAGCTGTACATGCCTTGGGAGATAAATTGTACTTCTTATTAAAAAAATCCTTGACCGAACAATCAAAAAGATGAATGGGGAAGCCATTGTTTTTAAAGAAGCGCTTTAAAAAGTCGAGTCCCTGTGGAAAAGTTGGAATGATGAGCTGACACTAAATGCCCTATAGATAGCCGTTAAGGCGATGGCACGTTTTACAGTAAGGGGTATAAAGCTAAAAAAGCTAGTTCCTAGGCCAGTGAATGTTGGCTTTCGATAGACTGATGTTTCAAGCTTAGAGCCGACCCTCCTAACGCATACGTCAAGGAATGGCAGTTTACCACTCTGTTCGACTTCTTTTGTAAACTTAATATTTGGATATTGAGCATTAAGAAAACTCCCCCTACTTTCGACACTAACCGTAAATGAGTATACAATAAAAAACAGTTCCGAGTTCGTGCATAGTTTAAGTGGGCTTCAACTCACTTCCAAAATGGTTATGGCTAGCTTTGATGTTCAAAATTTGTTTACTAACATCCCGGTGAAAGAAACTATTGAAATAACTATCAGCGAACTTTTCAGAAATAATTGCGTAGAAATAGCAGGGATTACTGCGAAGTACTTTCGCTCACTTCTTGAAGTGGCCGTTTTGAACTCCTACTTCATTTTTAACAATCTTCTCTATAAGCAGGTCGATGGGGTAGGCATGGGTCTTCCTTTAGGCCCCACCTTTGCTAATATTTTTCTATGTTTTCATGAGAGGAAATGGTTAAAAAACTGTTCAGCCGACTTCCGCCCAGTAATGCATAAGAGGTTTATTGATGATACTTGTTTAATATTTCGTCACAGATTACATTCTGATAAATTTCTTAGTTTTCTTAATGCTCAACATCCAAATATTAAGTTTACAAAAGAAGTCGAACAGAGTGGTAAACTGCCATTCCTTGACGTATGCGTTAGGAGGGTCGGCTCTAAGCTTGAAACATCAGTCTATCGAAAGCCAACATTCACTGGCCTAGGAACTAGCTTTTTTAGCTTTATACCCCTTGCTGTAAAACATGCCATCACCTTAACGCCTATCTATAGGGCATTTAGTGTCAGCTCATCATTCCAACTTTTCCACAGGGAACTAGACTTTTTAAAGCGCTTCTTTAAAAACAATGGCTTCCCCATTCATCTTTTTGATTGTTCGGTCAACGATTTTTTGAATAAGAAGTACGATTTATCTCCCAAGGCATGTACGGCTAAGAAACTTGAGAAATATTTTGTTATTCCGTATTTTGGTCAGCAGTCTCTAAAACTTAAGAAAGAGTTATTGTCCCTTCTTTCCAAATATTACCCTTATCTCAATCCAAAGATCGTCCTTCAGAACACCTCATCCTTGGGTTCTATCTTCCGGTTCAAGGACAGGTTACCTAAGAGCTGCCAATCCTCAGTGGTGTATCAATTCCGTTGCGCATCGTGTGGTGCGTTGGACGTTGGTTCCACCCATCGTTCATTACACTGCAGGATAAAACAACACTTAGGTATGTCCGACCGGAATAACCGAATGGTGGCGAATCCAGATCCGTCTGCGATTCGCGAACATTCACATCAATGTGATACCCCGGTTACCATTGATGATTTCAAAATTCTGGATAGGTGTGGTACAGGTGTAGATTTAAGAATTCTCGAGTCTCTTTATATATCTAAAAACAAACCTAGGTTGAACACAATGTCTTCGGCTTTCCGTCTTCAAATCTTTGTATAGCAAGTACCTTCAACATATATGTGTGTGTTTGTTAGTGTCTTATATTTTTAGCAATTATCTGTGAAACTGCGCCTTTGGCCTTCTTGTCTACTGCTCTGCTCCTTATGTAGGTTGTTCATTTATTACACTGATGATGATATTGTAATATATCGAAACCTGTCTGGATGTTGACATGTGTGTCTTTATTAATTGTTAAGATAAAAAACAAGTGTGCGCCACTACTGTCTTTGAAGAAAAATGCAACCGAGCAGAAGCACAAGCTTTAGTAGCCTCAAGGCTAAAAAGTATTAAAAACTCACTCACCTGATGGGGTTCCCTGCCTGGCCAGGTTGTTAGGAAGGTATACCAGGACAGGGAGGAAACCCGTGTATCACAAGACGCTCCAGGTCGGGCAGTAGGCCCAGACCGGTGTTATGCGTCTACACAATATTTGACAAAGTTTATCTAACGTGATCATGTACACACACTTTGTGTCTCTCACCTAATGTCACAAGTTTGGGTCATATTCACAAACTGGGCACACGTCAGGGCAGGTAACTATACAATGTATCACCCAGTGCAGTTGCCAGCTTGGACTTGAAACATTTCAGGTTGATCTCAGCGACTACATGGTCTGGAAGACTATTCCAGGCACGGACACAGCGGACGCTAAATGAGCGTTTGCGTGTGTCCGTGTGCACATGGGCTTGCTGTATTCTGAACCTATGGCCCCGCAAACCTAGGTAATCTGTCATGTCGAAAAGGTCAGCAGGACTGATTTTACATTTTCCGTGAAATATTTTCCAGCATTGGATCAAATCTGCGCGCAAGAGCCTGCCCTGAACCGAATATTGCCTGAGCGATCGTAATCTAGCACCATAGTCCAGGTTGGCTAAACCGTTTACTCTCTTGGTCCAGCGACGCTGCACGGATTCCAGGACACGCAGGTCCCCAGAATAGCCTGTATGCCACACGCACGAACAGTATTCCATGATTGGCCGGATGTGGGTGCTAAATAAGGGCATCATGAATTCAGGGGATCTACATACGGTTGATTTCAGAATATTTTGGGCCAAGGCAGAGGCTTTGCGGGCTGTGGCGGATATATGGAGATGGAATTTCAATGTGGAGTCTACTGTCACGCCCAAGTCAGTATGAGAGCTCACAACTTGTATTGGTACCTGGTCTATGTGGTAGTGTGGGTCTTGTAGTGCACTTGTTCTTCTCTTGAACCTTAGGACAGCACACTTCCCTTGGTTCATCTTCAATCCCCAAGAGTGAGAATTGGTGTGAAGCGTGTCTATATCTGTTTGGATACGTGACTGGCACTGGGCAGAGGTGTCATTGTTTTGGCCAATGCGCATATATATTTTTAGATCATCTGCAAAGATTTTGTACTGACAGGACAGGTTGACAGCAATGTGGTTCACAAAAATCAAGAATAGGACTGGGCCAAGCACTGACCCCTGTGGAACACCACTCCCTACAGGTCGAGGTGAGCTCAACTTACCATCAATTGAAACAGACAAAGTACGGCCGACAAGGAAGTCTTCGATCCATCTGATAAGTTGGGACTGCACTCCAATAAGCTGGAGTTTGGTAAGGAGGATCGGGTGTGAGACCACATCAAACGCTTTGGAAAAATCAAATAGGATGAGGTCTGTTGCACCTCCGTCATCCAGCCACATTGAAATATCATTATATACCAGGAGGAGTTGGTCCATTGTGGACCTACCACTACGAAAACCAAACTGGTTGTCGGACAGGATGTTGTTGTGTTCGAGGTAATCATTCAAGCGATGAGTTATAATTCGTTCCAGGCACTTGCAGGTCACAGATGTTAAACTGATTGGCCTGTAATTCAGTGGGTCATATCTTGACCCCTTCTTGTAGATGGGGCTCACATGTGATGTCTTCCATGATAGAGGAAGGCAGCCTTCATTCAGTGACTTTTTGAAAATTTTAAGCAAGGGGTAAGCAAGACTATAACAACATGACTTTAACAACATAGGGTGGAGTCCATCAGGGCCTGCAGAACTGTTTGCATCAAGAGACTTCAGAACATCGAGCACAGTCTGAATTTGAAGATCCAGCGGTGCCATCTGGGCTGCTACGATCTGGTGAGGGGCTGGTCTCACATCAGGAGCATCAGTTACGAAGACACTTTCAAAAGCGGAAGCGAAGGTTTCAGCCATGGCTGCAGCGTCATCAGATAGCTTGTTGTCAGCCAGCCGGAGTGGTCCTACAGAAGGACAACCAACCTTTTTCCTTCGGAGATAAGCATGGAAAACCCTTGGATTGGATCTCAGTTCGTCGGCCAGATATTCTTCATATCGGCTCTGGGAGGCTACGGCAAAATTCTTAACTTGTTTATTTACTCTAAAGAAAGCTTCCATTGCCTCCTTTGATGCAGGAGAGTTACGACCTAGCCTGTTTCTCAGGGCCTTAGCGTGTTCCCACGCTTGTCTCCTTCTATTCAGGAGGCTAGTTGGAGGGTTGACTCGCCATGGGAGACGCCCTCCTTCCCTGGAACAGTCGTGCACAGGGACGTATTGGCCAATCATGGGACTGAGGAGGTCTAGAAAGCGAGAAAATGCCTCATAGGAGTCTTGGTAACGAAATTCAAAGTCCCAATCAATCTCATCTAGGCTCCGCGAAATCAAATCAAATCTACCCTTGTGCCATTTTCGGGAGAACTTGGCCACAGGGTTTGGGGAGTGAGGCGCAAAGCTGAACAAGTAATCATATAGGACCAAACCAAGGCCTTTGAATGTAGAGGTAGAACGCTCCCCTCTCAAAAAATGGCAACCTCTATTTCTAGAGAATTTTAGGTTTGTGACGTCAGCAGTTGCTCTCAAGGTGGAGCCGCCTATTTATTCAATGAGAATCGTCTCCGGATCGTGAAGTGTTTTACGGTTTCAAGATGCATCCGGCGAGGGGTAGACCCAAGATTTATTACCCCACGTCCTCAAAAAACAGTATTATTGCCCCTAACACGCAACTTATCTCCTGATAGCCCCGTCTTCTACAATGCTCAGCGACAATGCGTTGCTAAGCAACTCTAGGAGATTGCTGACGTCATCACCATGGTAAATGCCAGATTTGAGGTTGCCATTTTTGGCATAGGCTAAAAAGCCGGAGCGCAACCCCCTGGTCCAAACAATGATCACATCCAGGGAGTGGTGGAGCCACCACGACAGTTCCAATCCTGTCTACCTCACTGGTCAACACAAGGTCAAGAATGTTCCCAGAACAAGGAAAAGTTGGCTCCATGACCCACTGGGTCAATCCTAAGGAGATAAAAAGCTCCTCGAAGATTCTGTCTGAAGAGGACAACTGGCTTGCTTGCTCAGATGGGCGCCATGCGATCGAAGGCAAATTAAAATCCCCCATAAGCAACACTTCCCTACCATTGCATACTCTGGACAAGTACTTGATCAAGTTTATATTCTCCTCATGCGAATAAGAAGGTGGTCTGTAGACCGTGACAATGTGTAAGTTAAGCTCCGGGAGTCTGACAGCAATGCAGTTGGGACACTGTACATCAACATTATCAAACTTTATACTTTTGCCCAGGTACATGCAGGCACCATGCTTAGCATAGTTTGATGAAGTATCATTTCGGATTATTGAATAAGATGGAACCTCAATAAATGAACTAGGCACTGAGGCCAATAAGTGTATCTCTGTGATTGCAAGGATGCTGGTCTGAGAATTTTGCAGGAAAGTATGTACATGTGGAACTTTACTAATGAGGGAGTTTACATTACACAGACCTAACTTCAATGTGAGTGTTGAAGTCCTAGGATCAAGGCTGGTAGACAGATCTAATTGTTTGATGGAGAGATCACAGCCTTTGGGGTAGTTTCCACCACTGAAGTGGGGGCAGGTGTCACAACTGCATTGGTATCAGGCTCTGCTGTGGTGGTGGTCTGATCCAAAGTGTCTGGACCATGGGTCCTGTTCACCTCTGGAGGTGGGTCTCCTTGTGTGTGGGCCCGGAAGGGCCTCACATGGCTGGTCACGGCATCTCGAGCAGCAGTTTGTCTGGCCTTAAGCAGCTCTCTCTGGTTGTACGTGAGGTCACGCCGAATAAAGACTGAGCAAAACTGCTCTGAGTTTTTCAGTTGTTTGGCTATGTCAAGCACTGATTTCCTGACTTCGCCATTGTTGATTTTGCCACGAAAGAGATCTGGTTCACCGTGGATCTTCACGACATCTGTGAGAGTTACTCTGTGGCCAATCAGGTACTCTGAGACCATTCCAAAATTTTTGGATAGCCTCTTCACAATTGCCTGCTTCGAGACCCCGGATCACCAGTGAGTTGCGCCTCTTGCGCTGCTCTTCAAGTTCTCTGAGTTCCTCTCTCACTATCTGACGATAAGAGTCTGGTGTGTTGGATGTCTGGGTCGTAAAAGGGACAGGTGTCGGAGCTGACCGTACATAAGGATTGGCACCAGGGACGGGTTCTGTATTTTCTTGTCGAGCACCAGCAGGAGGATCCAGTGGTTTGATACCATACACGTATATTCACACTACGGGGCGATACATGATCCATACAGTGATTTAAAAAAACAAGAAAACAAGCCCTGGCCGTGGTGGGCAAAGATAAACTACACACGAACGCACTGGGCCCCGAACCCGTGACCGCCGACGGCGCGAGCGCTCTAAATTACGCCCAGACGGGCACGGGCTCGGAGCCCAGCAGACGCCCACCGGCCGGGCGAGTGGACAAATACATCAGAATGATAATGATCGGTACAAGATCGGTACAAGCAACACACAGCTAAGGCATGAGCGACACCAATAAAATACGGAGGCGGTCTCACACCGCGCAGACACCGCCCAGCATCAGCAACGTAGACCCGGCGAATCCACCACACCGCCCCGGCGAAACGCACAACGCTCTGTCCACCCGGGCAGCAACAACCGGTCTCCGAAGCCGGGCCCCTCGACTCGCAGCCGACCCCCGCCGGGGACGGGACCCGGCTGATCGGCCGCAGGACAACTCAACGGCTCGGCAGCCCACGAACTTCCCCGACTCCGCTGTGGGAAGTCCCGCGGCGGCGGGGCCCTCCGAAGAATCCTCGCCACCGGCCCCGCCGCCCAGGAGACATACCGTCAGACTCGAGGGGGCGGACCTCCCTGATCTCCCCTCTCCGGAACCCGCGGAGCCGCCCGTCCAGGAGGCGCCGCCACCCCGACGTCCAGCCGGAGGCGCAGAACCAGTCCCGCGTCGACAGACGAAGACCGCCGTATCCGAGGAAGTCTGACGCCGCACCCCCACCGCAGAAGAAACCTTATCCTCCGCAGATCGGCGACGCCGGGGGCGCCGCCCTCGCCGCCAGCGCACAACGTCGGGGCCAAGAGGGCCACCGGTAGAGGCGATCGCTGAGATCGGCGGCGGCAGAGACGACGATACACCGCCAAACTTGAAAAGTCGGACTCTATGATCCCCTTCTTCTCCGGACACCGCGCAGAGACAGGCACCTCATGAGCAGGCATCCAGAGGCAGACACCGCAGGAGTCGCCCGGCCAGAAGGCGCCGCCAGCCAGCGGTGCACGACGATCCCGCGCCGACAGATAAAGGCCTGCCCAGCCCAAAAACGTTTTACGCCGAGCCTCCATCACAGGAGAAACTCCAGCCCGCGCAGATGTGTGATGTCGGGACAACGCTCGCGGCACTAGCGTACTACACCGGGCCCCAGGGACCACCGGCAGCCGGCAGGCGAAGAAGAGAGGCCACGACGACGTTTTGTTTTGGATATGTGTAGGAGATACTGCACAGAGCTGCAGAGGCCCTTAAGTTGCTGAAACAGCTGTGCCATCAGCTCAACAACTTGGGGGGTGGTCCTTCCAGATGGGGAACTTTGCCTTGGAGTGTAGCAGTTAATTCTACATTTTGTGCAGACAAATTTAATCCCCTCACCGTTATGCCTGGCAATAGCATCTATCACATCCTGGGGGAGGCCACTACACATCTCTGAATCGTGCACCCATGTCTGGCACTCATCACATCCAATGGCACTGTCACCAACATCCAAGTCGCAAGTGCCACACAGTTGGATTTTGGCTATGGGTGTATTGCTAGCACTAGAAGTCAGGGAGCCCAACATCTGATGATACTTCAGTGAGGAGCAGGAGAGGACGGCCCATCAGACCCCCTGCCTCTAGATTAAATTAATGGGACAGCTGTTGCTTAAGCTGTGCCTCGCCCTGAGCAATGCCCTGTACAGTGCCTCCTACAAATCGTGAGACGGTCCTCCAGTGTTCCCGCGCTGAGCATGCCGGTTTACTGTTTTTTTATTTGTCTTTTTTTTGTTTTTTTGTTTTTTTTTACTCATTGCTACTAATTCTGTGCTAGTGCCTTCTGAAGTAATTTCTAGCAGCCTGCTTTCTGCCCATCTGAAACAGCTTGTTGTGCAACTTGCTGTATTGTCTGTTTCTGTGCCCCTTCGTAAATTAACACTTGCCTGTCCTTACTTTGTACTGAACATCACTCTTTATTCTCTTCCTCACCCGTCTGTCTGGATAGTGCAAACACTTGTATCCGAACCATCAAATATCTGTACCTACAAATTTAACTCAGGTGCCTCACACCCACTAAAATAGACCGCAAATTTGAGCCCAATTTTTCATGCCTCAATACTGATGAAGATGTAAACCTTGCCCAATTTAAATCAATCTTGAACAATTGCAAACATCTAGATTTGAGAAACCTTGCCTCAAACAACCAGCAGAATCATTCTAACCCACATTCTGGTATTATAGTGGTTCATATAAACATCCGCTCACTGGCAAAAAACTTTGATAGACTTGAATTACTAGTGTGTCAGCTCCCATGCAAACCAGACATTATCTTGATCAGTGAAACCTGGATAGACAATGCTTCAGTACAGTCATTTACTTTACCAAATTTCAGACTAGAAACCTCGTCACCTGATCAAACTAGAGGAAAAGGATCTGCTATCTACATTAGAGACTCCTTGTCATATATAAGAAGGAGCGACCTTGAAACGGATAGATTAGAATTTCAGTCAGTTTTCCTTGAACTAAAACTTCCAAATCAACGAAACATAATAATTGGCTCAACCTACAGATCCCCCTCCTATGCTGTCACTGACTACCTTGAATATATTGAATTAACGCTGGTGCAAATCAATTTACAGCACAAAACAGGTATTATTGGTGGGGACTTTAACATCGACCTGCTAAAACATCAGACTTCGGAATTTTCCGCAATTTTTCTCAACACTCTAGCTGCGTTGGGCTTTTTTCCCTGTGTGTCTCTACCTACAAGAGTCTGTAACCAATCTAGTTCACTCATTGACAATTTTTTCAGTAATGATCCAGCAATAGTCTCCAAATCTAATGTTACTATCTCTGACGTCAGCGATCATTTAGCAATTTCTCTCACCATCAATTCTACCATTCACAAAGAAAAGAAAAGTCAACCTAATTATAAGCTATCGTTTGATTTTCGAAAAATCGAGACACTCAAAACTGTTCTCACAGAAAAACTTGCGACCATCGCTGCCTTTCAGGATCCCAGTTCCGCTGCTACATATCTGATCAATATAATAACAACTGAAATAACTAACCTAAGTAAAAACAAAGTGAGTAGAAGAACGGAACCAGTTCAGCCCTGGATCTCCTACACTCTGTTAAGTATAAATACGAAGAATGAATTATATAAACAGTCTTTACGTGAACCAACCATAGTAAACAAGCGTAAATATATTATATACAGAAACAAATTAAACAGCACTATCAGAACAGCCAAAAAACTATATTTCAACCGCAAACTGGATGAATACAAGTCTAACCCAACCAAGCTTTGGCAAACCCTCTACTGTCTTGTTCACAAAAATCGTTCCAAACAAGACCTCCCTACGGAATTTACATGTGATGGTGATAAAATTACCTCGCCCGTGGACATAGCAAATAAATTCAACTCGTTTTTCGTATCTATTGCCTCATCATTGGATAACAACCTCACACAGTCAACCATAAACCCAATGTCTTATTTTGGAAATAATCCCCTAATCAAAATAATTTTGTTCTGCAGCCAACAGATGTTCCATCAATTACATCAGTCATACAAGATTTCTGTAACTCCACAGCGACTCCAGACAGCCTCTCCCCAAAGATTCTCAAATGCATCTCTTCACCACTCGTACCAGCGTTAAATCATGTATTCAACTTATGTTTATCAACCGGTACTTTTCCTGATATATTTAAGAAAGCAGTTGTGGTTCCCATTTATAAATCAGGTGACAAAAACGTATTCAGCAACTATAGACCAATAAGCTTATTAAACCTCCTTTCAAAAATTCTAGAAAAGCTAGTTTGCAACCAGCTAAATGAGTTCATTTCTACTAACAATATCCTAAATGAAAACCAGTTCGGATTCAGGAAACACCACAGTACTTATATGCCAGTTTCACTTCTTCACGAGCATATCACTTCACTCCTTTCGCAAAAACAAGTAAGTACTGCTATCTACTTGGACTTCTCGAAAGCATTTGATACTGTCAATCACGAAATTCTTCTGGAAAAACTTCAACATTATGGAATTCGAAATACTTCTCTAAAATTCTTCAAGTCATATCTACACAATCGCAATCAACTTGTAAAATTTAATTCGACCTATTCCGCGCCACAACGCATCACCTATGGGGTGCCTCAAGGGTCCATTCTGGGCCCGGTTCTCTTCCTCATCTTTATTAACGACATAACCTTTAGTACCCCTAACTGTAAATTTTATCAATTTGCCGATGATGCCGTCCTTACATTCTCAGCCCCCAGTGCTCATGACCTCCAAAATGTCGTAAATCAGAATCTCCCCAAAGTCACGGATTGGCTATCTTGTAACCGTCTCACTGTCAATGCAAAGAAATCTGCTTATCAATTATTTTCAAAATCATGTAATCATATAGATATAAGTATTTCGATCAACAATGAAAGGATAGCAAGACAACCAACTATTAAGTATTTAGGCATTACAATCGATGAAAATTTCAAATGGGAACCACATATCAGGACTGTGGAAAACACTGTCGCTCGCAACATCGGTTTCATTTCTCGTGTAAGTCACATCCTTAAACCCTGTCATCTCCTTCTTCTGTATAATTCCCTTGTCCAGTCGCACCTAACATACGGTCTAGAAGTATGGGGATCAACGTTCTCTTCCAGACTGCATTGATTAAACATCCTCCAGAAAAAATAGTACGAATTATTGACCGTGCAGATCGTTTGGCCCCATCCACTCCGATCTTTAAAAAATACGATCTAATTAAATTCAATGATCTTTGCAAGTTTGCCCAAATAAAAGTTCTCCACTCCTTCATAAATCAAACCCTTCCAGAACCACTAGCGTCAAAATTTGCCCTCTCTCCCCCTGTAAGGGAGAGAAGGGCAAGGGATACCAGACATTTTGATGTACCGTTCGCTGCATTTATTTACCGGAGGTTTACCCTGTTCCACTCAGCTCCCAGGCTGTGGAACGAAACCGTAGCATCAAACATAAGAAATATTAATGACGTACCTCGCAACAAAGTATTCTTTAAGAAAGTAATCAAGAAAATTTTTCTAAGCCAGTATTGAGGCAAACCTTTGTCACTCAGCAATTCTAGATAACATCAAAATTTCACTCACTAGCCTTGTTCGTAGTGTCTCGACAGGCTACAAGTTTTGTCACTAACTTACCTGTCTTCAGCATCTCTCTCTCTCTCTCTCTCTCTCTCTCTCTCTCTCTCTCTCTCTCTCTCCTCCTCCTCCTCCTCCTCCTCCTCCTCCTCCTCCTCCTCCTCCTCCTCCTCCTCCTCCTCCTCCTCCTCCTCCTCCTCCTCTTCCTCTTCCTCTTCCTCTTCCTCTTCCTCTTCCTCTTCCTCCTCCTCCTCCTCCTCCTCCTCCTCCTCCTCCTCCTCCTCCCTCCTCCTCCTCCTCCTCCTCCTCCTCCTCCTCCTCCTCCTCCTCCTCCTCCTCCTCCTCCTCCTCCTCCTCCTCCTCCTCCTCCTCCTCCTCCTCCTCCTCCTCCTCCTCCTCCTCCTCACTTTCCTTCCCATCTGCTTCCCACTTTCCCCGCTCTCTATCACTCTCTCCTTAACCACCTTGGATGCTACAGTCATCGTGTGGTTGTGCGTATTTTGTTTTGCTCTTTGTCTTTTGTCCTGCACTAGTGATCGATATGTCTATGCGTCTTGTTTTAGCACAGGTGGTCCGCATGTCGGTTTTCATCCATGTGTGCTGTGGGAGAGTACCTCATGCGCCATGAACGCTTGGACTTTTGTGTGCACTCACTGGTGTTACTAGTCTTATCAGTGCACATATGTACTGGTGATCACATGAAATGACGTACTCACCATTTCGGGATAAGGGGTGGGAGTCTGTGCACCGGTTGGAATGGCTCGCTGAGTGTCAAATCGTCTCTCACATCCATTATTAGCAGGGGGCGACGTCAGGTTTCCCAAGCCTTCCCGTTTCATGCCGACCCTTCCAACACCATTGGTTTAAACACTGCCTGCAAAAATATGTCATCTATCTAAGCCTTCCAGCTTCCTGCGGCCTCTCGCCCCTGTCCGGGTGATTCCCGTCGCCCCTCCTTCAGCCCGCCAGATTGTCGGCGCCGGTGTGTTAGGGGAGCGGGGGTGCGCTGGCGGGGACTCGGCCATACCCCGGGAGAGTTCCCCATGGAGCTTCGTTTCCTAACTCTTGTGCGCCGTGGCTGTCTCCCAGATCTGCGTCGGTTGAGCCGAGAGGGGAACGACTTCCTGGAGCTTGGTCTCCAAGGAGCGTTGGTGGAGCAGCTGGTGCGGCGCCGGCCTCTTCATGCCGTCTTCAGGCCTTCTCTCGCTTGGACGCGCGACTGAACTACCGGCGTCCCCCTACCGGCCGCCTGACCGGCGTGCCGGGGGGCGGCGATGGGGCGCCGGGCCGCTGCAGGATCACATGCCGCGGCGCCCGCTGGTCGGCCGGCCTACCCTCGAGTCGTGGGCCAAACGGCGCGGCCTCACCGGCGACTTAAATCGGCTCGGGCGGCTGTTTGAGCATCAACGGCCGAGCATGCTGGCGTCCTCCCAGCGACCCCCGACCAACGTACCAGTGCGCGCACGTACCAACGTACCAACGCGGCAGTGCGGCGCTCGGGCGGACTCCCGCCTGCAGGACCATAAGCCGCAGCACCCGCTTTTGGCCGGCCTATCTTCGAGTTGCAAAGCGCCCCGCCACACGAGCCCGCCTGTCGGACACATCCGGCGCACGGCCTTGTGGGTCGTGGGCCGAGTCGAGTCGTAGGCCCAGCGGAGCGGCCTCACCCGTGACCTCGATCAGCTAGAGCGGCTGTATGAGCATCGTATGGCATCATCCGGCCTCATCCGGGTAAACTACCCACCTACCTGACCCGGCACGCCGGCCTGTTCAAGCCCCCTGTGGACTTCCGTCGCGTGGACGCGACTCAGAATTACTGTTACCGGCGTCCCCCCAACAACCGCCGACCAAAGTACCAGAGGGCGGCAGTACGGCGACCAGGCGGTCACCCGCCTGTAGGACCATATGCAGCAGCACCCGCTGGTCGTTCGGCCTACCTTCGAGTCGCGGGTCAAACGGCGCAGCCTCACCGACAACCTCGGCCGGTTCCCGCGCCTACATCTACAACGGTGCTGGACGCCTCCGTCAGCGGCACCAACACTGAGGCCGGCGCGACCGGGGATATCCCCGGCATCTCTGACGTCGAGGCGGATGGCAAGGTGCCAGACTTTGCCGTGGGCCGGAAGACTGAGGACGGTGAGGGGAGGCTGGCGTCAATGGTGCCGGCGATGAGGCTGACGTCTCTGATCCGGACGGCTGTCCGTCTGCTCCTGCCCGGTGAATTGGCCAAGCACGCCGTGTCTGAGAGCACCAAGGCCGTCACCAAGTACACCAGCAGCAAGTAAATCCTCATGGGTGCAGTGTTTGGTCTCGCGTTCGTCGGTGATGCTGCTTCATTTTCATCAATCATTTCTCCTCATGCTCATCGGCGCCGGCGACTGACGGGACACCCGCGTCGCAACCAAAACTGACCGAGGCGTCGCGCGTTCCGCCGGGGGCGGCGTGGTGAATAGATCGTCCGTGACTGTGTTGAGGAAGGGGCGCTGCTCCCCTGGGCGGTGTTCGCCCACTGTGAGGCCGCTTCTATGTTTATTGGTTTTGCTCCCGTTTTAACTGTGTTTAGTTTGTCCCATTCACACGTTCATCATCATCCTGATTTATTTTCCACGTACCCGGCCGTTAGACGTCTGCCGGGCTCCGAGCCCGTGCCCGTCTGGGCGTAATTTAGAGCGCTCGCGCCGTCGTCGGTCACGGGTTCGGGGCTCGGCGCCTTCGTTTATAAATTTTATTTGTCCACCTCAGCCGGCCGGGGCGAGTTCTTAGGGTCTCTGTATGCTTCATGTACCGCCGTAGTGTCAATATACGTGTATAGTTGTAGAAGTAACACTGCGGCTAAAAAGTATTGACCCCGGTCACGCTCACCAGAGGCGCTAGTGTGCCCTCCAAGATGGCCGCGAAAGAGGGACTCCGAAAGGTAAACAACGTTAGTGGGCCCCGGGAATAGCATGGTGAGCGTATAATTATACGTGTTTTATATTTGGTATGTGGCAGCGGCTTATGATCAGCCACTGCGGAAGCCAGAGAAGAATCCAAATTCGAAGAGTTTTTGGTCTCAAGGAGCAAAGCTTGTAGTCAGCATTAGGTTGAAGTTTGCTGCCCCCCCTCCCCCACTTCTTTGCCGGTAGCGATGCTTGTGTTTGGAAACGCATTTTCCATCGTACATTCAAACTGGAATTTCAGACAGCTTGAAACAAAGAAAGGCGTGTATCTACCGAATTATTTCAAGATGTCAGTTTTCTGGGCTAAAAAGGAATGCAGCCACAGGCGGATCCAGGGGGACGGCAAAGTGGGCACATACCCCATAGGTAGATCCAGGGGGCAAAGGGAGTATGTGCCCCCCACCATCGACCCTCGGCGCCCCCTGAAATGGCCACGCCCCCTGAAATTTAGCTTCCCACCACCACCCCCTTCCAGGATACGAAAGTCGGCTCCCACCGATAGGGTTTTGCTCCCATCCGATAGGGTTTCCCGGTCAAGAATGGTGCACCGCCCCCGGGAAGGTGCCCCTGATCGGCAATCCTGGATCCGCCTATGATGACGGCCCAAGGATTAAGGCTTACTCCTGCTAGAAGCAGGCTCAAGGGAGTGGAAGGAGGCATAAGCGGAACTGGAGATTGCCTCACAGTCAGTCTGCAAAGTATGGCAGCAGGCCAGACGAGTCGCACCAGCCATCTAAAATTCTCGCACCACCAGCCTCCAAAAATTCGCACCAATCTGCCACATACCAGGGAAAAAAAGCACCCATTCCAACCCCTACAATGCAATGCTATCTCAATCATTAGTCAGTTAAGGACTTTTTATAAGGCACCTCCTGTGTCTTAATGGCCATTCAGTCATTATTTGTTTAGTTTAAGTGTCACTAACCTCGCAAATTCGCACCAGGTTGATAAAGTTCGCACCACTCGGTCCTGTCTCCAAGGGAACTCGCACGGACGAGATCTCGTCGAAAATGTCATATTTTGCACACTAGCCTCACAGCCGCTTACCAGGTGGATGTGAATGGAAGTCAGATGGCTGAAAATGTCTGCAACAGACAGCAGCATTTGAGCCCATCTTCTTCCCAATTCTCAGTTTCGACTTCCACTGCTTGGACAGCACCTTATCCTGAGGAAACTTGTGAAAGCTGAGACTTGGACACTTTCTTCGGAAGGATAAACACTGAGGAACGCAGCAGTTCTGATTGGATGTAATGGCTATCCTTCTCAACTCCATTTCTTTGAACTTTCGAAGATTATAACAAACAAGAAAATAACGCCAGTCTTCAATATTCACGTCCACCCAACATGAACTACACTTTTTCACAGCAACGAGTTCACCACGACTGAAAATAAACGTTCAAAATCTATATCGCGTTCAACAATGCGCCGGATATGAAGCAGCCGCGCCAGACGTCAGTCCCTCTACTGGCGTTTTCAAAAAAATCCGCCAGGTGCCAACACTTTCGATGACCGAGGCCCGGTCACGCTCACCAGTGGCGCTAGTGTGCCATCCAAGATGGCCGCGAAAGAGGGACTCCGAAAGGTAAACGTTAGTGGGCTCGGGAATAGCATGGTAAGCGGTGAATTATACGTGTTTTATGCCTGGTATGTGGCAGTGGCTTATAACCAGCCGCTGCAGAAGGCAGTGAGGAGCCCAAATTCGAGGAGTTTTTGGTCCCAAGGAGCAAAGTTTGTAGTCAGGATCAGGTTAAGGTTTGCTGCAACCCCCCACTTTTTTGCCGGTGGCGACGCTTATGTTTGCAAACGCATTTTCCATCGTACATTCAAACTGGAATTTCAGACAGCTTGAAACGAATAAAGGCGTATATCTACCGAACTATTTCAAGATATCAGTTTCCCGGGCTAAAAAGGAATACAGCCATAGGCGGATCCAAGGGGACAGCAAAGTGGACATGTGCCCCATAGGCAGATCCAGGGGCAAAGGGAGTATGTGTCCCCCCGCCATTGACCCTCGGCGCCCCCTGAAATGGCCACGCCCCCTGAAATTTCGCTTCCCACCCTCCCCCTCCACCCCAAGATGCGAAAGTCGGCTCCCACCGATAGGGTTTTGCTCCCATCCGATAGGGTTTCTCGGTCAAGAATGGCGCCTCGCCCCCCCCGGGAAGGTGCCCCCGATCTGCAATCCTGGATCCGCCTTTGATGACGGCCCAAGGATAAAGGCCTACTCCTGCTAGAAGCAGGCTCAAGGGAGTGGAAGGAGGCATAAGCGGAACTGGAGATCGCCCCACAGCCAGTCTGCAAAGTATGGCAGCAGGCCAGACGAGTCGCACCAGCCATCTAAAATTCTCGCACCACCATCTTCCAAAAATTCGCACCAATATGCCACATACCAGGGAAAAAATGCACCCATTCCTACCCCTGCAATGCAATGCTATCTCAATCATTATTCAGTTAATTAAGGGCTTTTTATAAGGCCCCTCCTGTGTCTTGATAGCCATTCAGCCATTATTTGTTTATTTTAAGTGTCACTAACCTTGCAAATTCGCACCAGGTTGGTAAAATTCGCACCACTCATCCTGTCTCCAAGGGCACTCGCGCCGACGAGATCTCGTCGAAAATGCCATACTTTGTACACTGGCCTCACAGCCGCTTACCAGGTGGATGTCAATGAAAGTCAGATGGCTGAAAATGTCTGCAACAGACAGCAGCATTTGAGCCTATCTTCTTCCCAATTCTCAGTTTCAACTTCCACTGCTTGGACAGCACCTTATCCTGAGGAAACTTGTGAAAGCTGAGACTTCGACACTTTCTTCGGAAGGATACACACTGAGGAACGCAGCATTTCTGATTGGATCTAATGGTTATCCGTCTCTTCTCCATTTTCTTTGAACTTTCCAAGATTATAACAAACAAGAAAATAACGCCAGTCTTCAATATTCACGTCCACCCAACGTCACGTGTAACCACGCTCTTTCACGAGTTTACCACGACTGAAAATCCGTTACCATAGGAACCGTGTAGGAACCAAGGAGTTTATTTACAAATGCGCGGGATATGAAGCAGCCACGCCAGACGTCAGTCCCTCTACTGGCGCTTCCAAAAAAATCCGCCAGGTGCCAACACTTTCGGTGACCGAGACCAATTGGAACCCATGTGATTATTCAGTAAATTTTTTCTTTATTCTCTTCCTAAACGTGATAATGTACTATTTGTCTTTAGTGCACCGTCTACGGGTGCTGTAAATTGTTTTGTCTATGACAAGCAAATATTGTTATTGAGATTAATAATTTTAAAATTTGATTTGTTAAAAATAATTTAATGCCGTTTTAATGCGAATCAAAGAAGATATCTTTTGCTACTAGCTTTGGTTATAACAGACCTATGCTTGGCCTCCATATCTGGATGAAGCTACTCAAAAAAAAATCCATATCTGGAAATCCATACATGGACATTAGTTTGTGTGTGTGTGTTGGTTGGTTGTTGGGAAGGAAGGAAAGAAACGTGAAAGAAGGAAGGAAGGGGGGTTGGAGAACTACGTAGGTATGTAAAACATTAATTGTCAGTTCCTTCATCCAGTGTATCAACGCGCATAATTCTTCATAAACAGCCAAAAACAGTCCTGTAGTCACATGGCAACTTTAAAAGTGATATGTCAAATTGCTCCTGTGCTTTGGTGAATTGATCTTAAGGCTCTTGAAGGTATTTGTGTCCTGACCTTTCCTGATAAAACTTAGGTAAGCTTATTGATTGAATGTTTATGGATGGACTGAAGGGAGGTGTGATATAGCTTGAATTTGGATTGATGTATAATTTCTTAGGCACCTTTTAAGGGTTTAACATGCAAACGTTTCCTCAGAGAGCATTGTGAGATAATTGTGCCCATTTTTCATGATAGTAGGTAAGGATTTCCTGAAGCTATGGTTCATACTTTATGTTGATTTGTTTATGTAATGATGATATAAATTTGCTTAATATGTTTGGCTCTTAATCCACAAGAATTAGTATGTTAAAAGCCAATAAGTGGGAAAAAGGATGCCGAGACCAGGCCGGGACCACATCTTTCTTGCCGGGACTAGGCCGGGACCGGGACCGGGACCAGCTTTTTCCAAAAAGTCCCACCTCTAGTACCGACTGGAGGGTCTAGGAAGAATTCCTCCATACACACTCTGAGCTGACCCTGCATGATCTTGTAGATGAAGATCATGTCGGTATTATGGTAGTAGGCAGATCACATCTCGCGGTTCAAAAGGATCACATCAGAAGGTCCACTGATCAAAGGGTCTAATGTTCATAGGCTCTACCCTTTGAAAGTTAGACCTTTTGAATAAGAAGTCCAACGTTCAAAAGGTCCAAAAAGGTGTCCTCAGATGCTTGAGAGTGGGGTGCATGATGCCGCAGAGGCGTGCTAAGATACATGATAGTAGGAGGAAATGAGGGTTAGGTTAGGTCAGGTCAGTTCAGTTCAGTTCAGTTCGGTTGTGTATGCCCTTGGTCCCTTTTTCCTAGCCTGGGGATATCACCCCTCTTTCCAGATTCTGAGTGCGCCTCTGGTCTGGGTACCACTTACTTCCACACACATGTATTCAGGAATGAATGCCACACATATCCCATACACAACACAGCAAAAGAGCACAGAAGGAGCGCAACAAATAAAGCACGGGGACGAATGAGTCACGATCGATGACACGCGAGGCCAGCGACCGATGTGTACACATTGGTATCAGAGCTTATAGGAGTTTATAAGTTTCCTTGACTAGTGTTTTTTTTAATATATGGTGGCGGGTGTGTAGATTCAGGGCTCCGCAGGTAGTCTAATGCCAACCTGAGCAGGAGCACCACCAGCATCCGGCAGCGCGGCCGATGGCACGACGGATCCAGCCGTGCCACCTACCAGCGCACGCTCGGCCGCTAGGCGGCGCCAGCGAGCAGGCATCAGCACCGCAAACGGCCAGCAATCTCGCCAACACACAGGAAACAAGATTGCGTAATGTGGTCAGCTGACATTTGTGTGAGACGACAGTTCACAAAATTGATGGTGCCTATATGAATGGTGAATGGGCTGAGGTACTACTAAATCATATGAAAAACTTGAGACAAAGGCGAACACTGGGCACCTGACCAGCAGAGCGAAAAATTCCAACTCGCACAATTCTTCACCACTGAGAAGGGCAAATGCACATTGGTCATAGTCTCTGCACCACAAGTACATCTGAAATGGTGTGGGGTCAGCAATGATCGAATATCACAGCGCCTCATGAATTGTGTAGGTATGTGGACCACCATGAGAATGTTTCTTCTTTTTTGTTGAGATTTTAATTGCAGAAGGCACCACACTCAGTGCTCACTTCAACACCATCTTGCTCTTCAGCACAGCGCAGCGTGCGCTAGTCGATAATCCGGTACCTCCGGGCGGCCGGGTCTCTCCTCGGGTCGTACCCCAGTCGCACTCACATGTTGCGCGAGGGGCCGGTGTTGGAGCAGCAGGCGACCAGCGGCAGCAAGCACTCGAACCGGACCCCCAGGTCGCCCAGCAGGTAGAAGATGAAGGAGCGGGACATCACCAGTCGCTCCTCGGCCGGTGATGCTCAAACAACTGTTTGAGCTGGCTAAGGTCGCCTGTGGGGCCGCGCCGCTCGGCCTGCGACTCGAAGGTAGGCAGGTCAACCAGCGGGTGCTGAGGAATGCGGTCCCACAGGGCGGCCGGGCGCCGCACCGCCACCGCTGCGACCACCCGGCACGCTGGTCAGGCGGTTGTAAGGCGGATGCGGATGCCGGCAACGGCAGCTCAGGCGCGCGTCCACGCGAGAAGGCCACAGGCGGCACAGGCGGCATCCCGGAGCTCAGTGCGGTCGCACGGCAGATCAACGGTTGCTTGGCGACGCCGGACAGACGGGCGATCACCAGGCCGTCCCGGCGTCACTGGGACAGGATGTCTCACGGACACCGCCCACATCGCCACCGGAGGCCACGGCCGCGACGTCCAGGTGACCAGAGTTCAGAACTCATCCAAACTGAGTTCTGTGACAGAAGGGGGAAGTGGGTTAAGGGAAGATCAGTTGGGGGTGGGTGAGCAAGGGTGTGAGTGGAAAAAGGGCAGCGAGATTGAGTGGTGCAGCTAACTAACGAGGGACGGGAAGACAAGGTGCCCGACTTCGCCCCCCGCCAGCAGGGTATAGATATGAGATTGCGCCCCGAGTGAAACAATACAACTTTGGGAAATGTTTTAGGAATATCCCCACATTCTGCAAGAAAATCCCTAGACGTCAAACAGACGGAAGGAGAGAGGGTTTGAGTTAGTGTTAAGTGCTACCCAGACCAGAGGCGCACTCAGATTCTGGAAAGAGCGGTGATATCCCCAGACTAGAAATTAGGGACCAAGGGCATACACAACTGACCTGACCTGAATGGACCTGACCTGACCTGACCTGACCTAACCTAACCTAACCTAACCTAACCCCAGTGTACAAAGTATGGCATTTTCGACGAGATCTCGTCGGTGCGAGTGCCCTTGGAGACAGGACCAAGTGGTGCAAATTTTATCAACCTGGTGCGAATTTGCGAGGTTAGTGACACTTAAACTAAACAAATAATGACTGAATGGCTATTAAGACACAGGAGAGGGCCTTATAAAAAGTCCTTAACTAACTGACTAATGATTGAGGTAGCATTGCATTGTAGGGGTAGGAATGGGTGCATTTTTTTCCCTGGTATGTGGCAGATTGGTGCGAATTTTTGGAGGCTGGTGGTGCGAGAATTTTAGATGGCTGGTGTGACTCGTCTGGCCTGCTGCCATACTTTGCAGACTGGACCTAACCTAACCTACCTAACCTAACCTAACCTAATGTAACCTAACCTAACCTCACCTCACCTCACCTCACCTAACCTAACCTAACCCTCACCCCCCATTGCATCCTATTATCAGGTGTCTTAGTACTCCCTCTGCAGCATCATGCACCCCACTCTAATGCATCTGAGCATGCCTCTTTGGACCTTTTGAATTGGACTTCTTATTCAAAATGTCTAACTTTCAAAGGGTAGAACCTATGAACATTATACCCTTTGCATGGTGGACCTTCTGATGTGATCCTTTTGAACCGAGATGTGATCTGCCTACTACCATAATACCGATCATGTCACCCCACTTGCGCATATACCAAAGCGATGGCAGCTTTAGGGTACGAAGTCGATGCTCGTAGTCCAGGTCTCGCAAGGAGGGGACCAGCTTGGTGGCACGGCGTTGGACTCTCTCTACCAAAAGCTGGTCCGCCTTTTTAAACGGGCCCCAAACCACATTGGCATACTCCAGGTGGGGTCGCACTAAGGCCTTGTACAAGAGAGGCAGCACATGCTGGTCCACATGAACAAATGTCCTTCAGATTGCTCCAAGGATCTGGTTGGCTTTTGAAACAGCTGCGGCAGCATGTCTGCGGTACTTGAGTTGGTCATCTGCAAAAACACCCAGATCCTTTTCGATGGTCACCGGAGCTAGTTGATTTCCGCCCATCTCATAGACTTGATGCTGGTTGTTGTGCCCAAGGTGGAGCAAACTGCATTTGGAGATGTTGAATGGTAATAGCCACCTCTCAGACCAGGACTCAAGCTTATGTAGATCTTCCTGTAGAGCTCTAGCACCAGCTTGACTGCCCACCTCCCTGAACACTTTTGTATCATCGGCAAAAAGGTAAATATTGCTTCCAAGTTCATCAGGCAGGTCGTTAATGAAGAGCACAAATAACGTCGGGCCCAGGACCGATCCCTGTGGGATGCCACTTGTTACTGGTGACCAGTCAGAAAGTGCGCCATTCACTCTAACTCTTTGCTTCCTGCCGGTAAGAAAGGCCTGGATCCAGCGGAGGATGCTACCTCCTACTCCCATGCTGCTCAATTTCAAGATAAGTCACTTGTGTGGCACAGAATCGAAGGCCTTGGCAAAGTCCAAATATGCAATGTCGACTGGGAGACCATCTTCAATCACTCTTGTCCAGCTCTCCAAGCAGCTTAGTAGCTGGGTTGTACAAGACCTACGAGGAACAAAACCATGTTGAGCGTTGCTCAACTGGCCAGATTCCACCATATGGGCAAGAAGCACATCTCGGACGAGGGATTCCATCACTTTCGAAGGGACCTATGTGACGCTCACTGGTCTATAATTCGACGGACTGCTTCGGTCACCCTTTTTATAAATCGGTACAACTTCAGCAACCTTCCAGTCACCAGGTAGCCTACCAGCCGCGAGAGACTTCCTGTAGATGGAACACAGGGGAAAGCTCAGGGATCTACGGTACGATACCATACGATAAGTTTGTCGAAATATGAAGGCTTGCAAGAGCCTGTTGGATTCGGTCATCAACGAGCTCCTGTCAGAATATGTCATAGCTCAGTCTTGCGGAGGTACATAGTACCTCTGATTTGCCCAATGGGCGTCTAATTTGGCTTTGAACTGTGAGAGAGTGGTGGCGTTGACGACATGGTAAGGGAGAGCATTCCAATCATTAACAACCCTAACACCAAAGGAAAAGCGACGGACTCTTGAGACAGCATTTGGTTTCATCAGCTTCAGGGCGTGACCGCGCGTACGTCCTCGACTGTCGAGCTCCAGGAACTGTGATGGATCTTGGTCCATGTCGCCATGAAGAAGTCGAAAAACCTTGATCATGTCACCACGACGTCTCCGAAAGTAGAGAGAAGGCAAGCCAAGCTCACGCAAACGTTCGGTGTAAGGGAGATGGGCCAGTACTCGAACCATGTGTGTCGGACGTCGCTGGACCCTTCCGACTAACTTCTGGTCTCCTCTATTAAACGGACCCCAAACAACATTCCCATATTCCAAGTGGGGACGGACCAGTGTCTTGTAGAGGAGCGGAAGTGTAAACGTATCGATGTTGGCAAACTATTTTCTGACCACGGCTAGAACCCTCGATGCCCTGGAAACCGCAGAGGCAGCCTGTTGCCTAAATTTAAGGTCCTTCTCGATGACAATTCCGAGGTCCTTTTCCAGAAACGACTTTTGCAGCGTCACACCGTTCATGGCAAAGTCGAAGCTTCTGTTTGACTCACCGATGTGTAAGATTGAGCACTTTCCCAAGTTGAAGGGCATTTGCCACAGCTCCGACCACCTCAGCATGCGGTCGATATCGAGCTGCAAGCTGACGGTGGATCGAATGTCATTGGCGCTAGAGTATAATTTCGTGTCGTTGGCAAATATTTTTACTGCGGAATTTACAGCGTCTGGAAGATCATTGATATAAATCAGAAACAAGATTGGACCAAGCACTGATCCCTGAGGCACACCGCTGATGACAGGAGCCCAATCAGAAGGAGAGGAACCAACAGCTACCCGCTGGAGACGGTTTGATAGAAAGGCTTTAATCGATTTTAAGAATTTGCCACGAACACCATATGCAGCTAGTTTGGTCATCAGCCGGCAGTGAGGAACGGAGTCGAACGCCTTCCGAAAAAGTACACTGCATCAACAGGGTTTTTGTTCTCCATCATCAGGCTCCATTCTTCCAAGACCTCCAGCAGCTGCGTTTCACATGAACGTTTTGGGCGGAATCCATGTTGGTCCTTAGAAAGGAGATTATGGGTCTTCAGATGGTCCAGAAGCTCGTCTCTGAGTATTGACTCCAGGATCTAGCCGCCTCTTTCAGTACCCGAGGTGGTATGCTGTCAGGTCCAGGCGAAGAAGACGGTTTAAGTGCATTAAGCTTGAATATCTTCTCAAATTATAACAGTTTAGAACTTAGAAATCTAATTTAAATTTTGGCTCAGTAGATCCTGTCAGTTTCTCTGTTTTGTACAGCTTTTGTTTTTTTCTCTATCCGTGGCTGCTGCTTCTTTGCTGGTGGCTTATGTTTTGTTCTTTCTACCTATGTTACATTAATTTGCTCTAATTTGATAATTGATTGCCTACTCTTCCTTTTATTCCATACTGTGTGCCTGTGAAGTTCTATTTTGTTGCTTCTTATTGCTTTGCCTTGCTCATGTCCTCTTTTGCTGTTCTGTACATTTGCTTGTGTTCCCTGTCTATGTCAAAAATGAAATAAAAAAGTTGATGATTATGAATATTTAAGCCTCTCAAGGGCAGCACTCATTGGTAATTCGCTACCTAGCTGGCTCCACACATTTAGGTTGGGGCGCTGCACCAGCCTGCAAAGTATGGCAGCAGGTCAGATGATTTGCACCAGGCATCTAAAAATTTCACATCACCAGCCACCTAAAATTGGCACCAATTCACTCTATGCGAGGGAGAAAAACGCGCCCATCCATACCCACATTATGCAATGCTACCTCTCTTATTAGTTACTTAGTTTTATGCCAGTGTGCAAAGTATACCATTTTCGACGAGGTCTCGTTGGTGCCAGTACCGTTGGAGACAGGAGCGAGTGGTGCAAATTGTATCAACCTGGTGCGAATTCGGGAGACTGGTGTGATGAAGGTGGCACTTAAACCAAACAAATAATGGCTGAATGGTTATTAAGACACAGGAGGTGGCCTTGTAAAAAAGTCCTAAACTAGCTAACTAAAAAAGAGGTAGCATTGCATTGTGTAGGTAGGAATAGGTGCGTTTTTCTCCCTGGTATATGTCGATTGGTGCGAAATTTTGGAGGCTGGTGGTGCGATAATTTTAGATGGCTGGTGCAACTCGTCTGGCATGCTGCCATACTATGCAGACTGGGTTTTATGAGGCCCCTCCTGTGGATTTTTAACTATTCATCCATTATTTGTTTGGTTTTCAGTCTGGCATCCCGCGCACCAGTCCAACAAATTCACACCAGGTTAATAAAATTCACACCACAGGCTCCTGTCTCCAATTGCACTCACACTGACAAGATCTCGTTGAAAGTGCTATACGTTGCAGGCTGGGCGCTGCAGGCCGACTCACTGAATTGGTACAAGGTTAGGTCAGCTGTGGTTATGTCTACCTCATTAACATGCTCATGCCATAGGTGGTGTACATATTCTGGCAACTGAGGTAGTGGTAATGTTAGTGATGACACTTTGTATCAGCATTTATCCTTAGTTTGAAAACATCTGCAAACTGATTTACATTTCAAGTTTCATGTATATAAATTAAAACTAGTCTCCATGGCAAAATTGTGACCTGTAGCTATTAAATTGTGACCGGTATTGGACTGCCAATCCAATCCATCAAGGGCTATTTCACAGCTTCAGCTGTAAGGGATCAAAAAGTTTTCAATCCCAATTGTGTCCATATTTCTGGTGCACCAGATACTAGTGATGCTTCCTTTCACTCCCTTCACTTTTCGTTCACTCCCTTCACTTTTCTTTCACTCAAATTTGGAAAGAAAGTTTTAGCCTCTGCAGTTTACTCTCCTGTACTCTCTGCTCTGTAAGGAGAGTATTTACAGTTATGCTGTCAAACACTGCCAGATATTTTTGGATGCAGACTATTGAGGATCAGACTGAATCCTGGTTTCCATTGCCATAAGCTCTGTCAGAATCGTAATTGTATCTGGGTACAGCATGTTATAACCATTGAATTTATGCATGAGAACTAGGTGTATGGTGTGTGCACCTTGTGGATTAACAGTACACACAGTTCACTGATTATTGGTGGTTCTTGTAGATTTATCCATTATGAGACAATTTTCTGGAGGGTGGGCGATATGTCTTATGTTGTGTCCATTTTGACTTAAATCTGGGTTCCCGGAATAGTTGGATGAATATTTGGGTATCATTGATATTTTAATTATTGGTCATTGACGAGTCATATTCCATTGATTATCTGATTTAAATATGTAGGTCATAAGAAATTAAACAAAGTCAAATATTAATGTGAAAAATGCAATAAAATATGTATGTTCTGGTGTATGTATATCATTCCATTTTTGTATAAATATTCAGCCAAGATACATATTTTTGCAATAGTTTTTTAGCCAAACAAGGCAATGGCAAAGCTTATGACACAATTACAGTCAATTAGTCAAATAATGTAAGAACTGATAAAGGTGAAATTGTAAAAACAGTATGGCTGTTTACCAGGTCAAGGTCACCATGGCCCTAATGTTCTCGTCCACAATGTTTTAGCTTTGTAGCTGCAAGGTCACAAAAACATACTGACGTCAGCTCTATCCCAGCTCAAGCTGAATAACGGTTTTGTGACAGAACTGCCTTCTAGGCATTGTATCACCCTCTAACTGCACTGTGTAGCCGCCGCAGTTGGTGCGGCATAAGGCCCCAAGTAAAAAAAAAGATAAACTTCTAGGGGTATATTTGATGTGTATCCAAAAGTTAATATATGTGTATGGATGCAAATTTCAAAGCCTGCTGGCGGCTCAGTGCTCCACTACCTGCGAGGGGACATGTTTGGCTCTGACTCCGGGAGAGAGGTCTGCGGCGTGCGGCGGCGTGCTGTCTGTGCCTTTGCTCTCTGCCTGGTTTTTCGCCGTTCGCCGTGTTATGTGGGGGGGGGCTGGGGGGTGAGTGGTGAGCTGTGGAGGACGGTGTGGGGCCGGGCCGCTGAGTTCTCTCTCCTGTGTCGAGCATGGTCGGCGGCCGTGTCAAAGTGAAATCGGTGGCTGCCGGGATGGTCGCTCTTCGGTTCACCTAGGCTGGTGCAGCGACGTAGGTAGTAGTAGTAGTAGTTTCCCTCCAGCCTCCTTACGGAGCAGGGTTGGCAGGTTTTTACCACTGGGTGGTTTTTACCGGTATTTACCATGGCTAAAACCGGCTGGCTTAAACTAGTTTTTGCCAGTTTTAGCCACATTTTTTAAGAATAAAAATAATGTGTAAATTATTATTTACAATACAAAAAATATACGTTTTTTACGCCCTTATGCCTAAAAAGGTCTTAAAATTGACGTTACCATTCTACTACCTTTCCAACGGCGCAGCGGCGCTGTTTGACATCAAAGGAGTTCCTCATCGCTTAGCTGTCTTCTTCGACTTTTCGCTGGTAAGACCTAGCAAGAACTAAGAAATGTTATTTAAATACATCTTGAAATCCTATGGCTTAGGTAAAAAAATGGTTAAAGGCTTATTTGGAGTTACTTTTCAGTGCCATTACAATACAGCAATTGACTTTAACCTGATTCCAACAATATATGTATAATGTATCGGTAATGTATTTGTGCTCCCTCTGTTTGAACGCTCCTTGCCACACAAGGCAAAATAATCAGCACCAGCCATTGAAACATACGAAACCACGTACGATACAGCATCAATTAGCATATTTCAGACACCAGTCGTATTTCGGTTATATTTTCGTAGCTTTCGAGGGTCATTCGACTATCTTCGTCAGCGAAAAGATTGCTTAGCCAGCGCCTAATTCAATACTATACAAGTTTGAAAAACATCGCAACACACTCGTGCTAAAATCTAACGTTCTACTTGCTATTTCTTGCCCAAGAATAAGTAATATACAAGTTCAACAAATTAATTAAGTGAGTTGAGCATCACAGAGGCAAATACAGTGCACACACGGGAAGGTTACAGTCTAGGTATACCTGACGAACATGCAGCATTGAGATACTTTTTATTTGTTATTGTTTTGCTACTATTATTATCATTGTTACTACCATTATCATTATTATTCATTATTATTATCATTCTTTACTTTTTATGAAGAGTGAAGAACCAGGTAAATTTCTGGCATTGGAAAGCCTGAGTTTGTATTTAGTAGTTGGTTTTGTTGTGTTTTTGCGATGAAGATGCCTTCTTTTATTTTTCTTTTTCTCCAATGGTTTTCATACGCTAGGATTTTGACGTCATCCCATTTAATGTTGTGTCCAGTGTCTAGAATGTGTTTGGCCAGTCCAGAGTGGTTGTGGTCCTCGTTTTCTATAGCTCTTTTATGTTCTTGTTGTCGCGTTTTTATGGTCCTACACGTTTCCCCTATGTATGTTTTTCCGCATTGACATGTGTACTGGTAGACTACTTCTTTGTTTTGGTGTTTGTGTCTTTTGTCCTTTGGCTTTACTAGTATATTTTTTAGGTTTGTTGCCGGTTTGGTTTGTGTTTTTGCGTATGGTTTTATTAAACGCACGATACGTTCTGAAATGCCTCCGACATATGGAATGACTACTGTGGGCTTTGTTTCCCCTCTCTCTAGTTGGTTGTTTTCTTGTCGAGATTCCTGGCGTTGGATTTTTCTGTGTGTGTTTTTGATGAATGTCTTGGGATAGTGATTTTTCTGTAGTACCTGTTCTACGTGTTTGATCTCGTGTGTCCTGTCTGTTTCTTCTGATGAGATGGTTTTCCCCCTACTTATAAGAGTCCTGACTACTGCTTCTTTGTGTTGTGTGCTATGGTGTGAACAAGAAAACAACCAACTAGAGAGAGGGGAAACAAAGCCCACAGTAGTCATTGCATATGTCCGAGGCATTTCAGAACGTATCGTGCGTTTAATAAAACCATACGCAAAAACACAAACCAAACCGGCAACAAACCTAAAAATATACTAGTAAAGCCAAAGGACAAAAGACACAAACACCAAAACAAAGAAGTAGTCTACCAGTACACATGTCAATGCGGAAAAACATACATAGGGGAAACGTGTAGGACCATAAAAACGCGACAACAAGAACATAAAAGAGCTATAGAAAACGAGGACCACAACCACTCTGGACTGGCCAAACACATTCTAGACACCGGACACAACATTAAATGGGATGACGTCAAAATCCTAGCGTATGAAAACCATTGGAGAAAAAGAAAAATAAAAGAAGCCATCTTCATCGCCACACAACCAACTTAATACAAACTCAGGCATTCCAATGCCAGAAATTTACCAGGTTCTTCGCTGTTCATAAAAAGTAAAGAATGATAATAATAATGAATAATAATGATAATGGTAGTAACAATGATAATAATAGTAGCAAAACAATAACAAATAAAAAGTATCTCAATGCTGCATGTTCGTCAGGTATACCTAGACTGTAACCTTCCCGTGTGTGCACTGTATTTGCCTCTGTGATGCTTAACTCACTTAATTAATTTGTTGAACTTGTATATTACTTATTCTTGGGCAAGAAATAGCAAGTAGAACGTTAGGTTTTAGCACGAGTGTGTTGCGATGTTTTTCAAACTTGTATAGTATTGAATTAGGCGCTGGCTAAGCAATCTTTTCGCTGACGAAGATAGTCGAATGACCCTCGAAAGCTACGAAAATATAAGCGAAATACGACTGGTGTCTGAAATAACTTCTACAAGAACTGAACATGTCCCAGTCAAACACCATTTACCGCAACATATCAATTAGCATATTAATGCTTGAATGGGCTCAGCATACGTATAGATAATTGTCTCAATGAAGCTTTAAGTAGTGACACCCAGCAGCAATAGAAGAGAATATTTAAGTCCTACGCTTTAACACGCTCATTGACGGGGGGCGGGTATCCGCCCCCCTCAGGTTTTTCGGAGATAGCATGGAAACGGCGGTGCGTAGCGCCGCCGTACTTGGTATACCTTTTTCTTATAATTTTTACAACTTGTATCAAATTTTTAAGGCTAGCTCATCCCAGGTCAGGTCAACAGCACAGGTCAAGTGACCTGACCTCAAAAAAAGTTTAAGATAGCAAAAGTCGGAACAGGGTGAACTTATCCAATTGAAACTCATATCATAAAATGGGCTCACCGAGTTCTCTAAAATATGTTCCGGTATTTTCGATATCGATAGCATAAGGTCAGGTACGAGCCATGATCTCTCCATTGGAAATACATAGGAAAAATGGTTTTAACTGAATAACTTAGTAACGGATGGTGATAAAGCGTTCATTTTTGTTGCATTGGATTTTCCTTGTCTTTGCGGTTCTAATGATATGCATTTTACCTAATTTGACCTTGACCTGACCTCAGGTCAGGTCAAATCCTTGATTTGACCTAGCAAGGTCATATTTCATCAAGATTACTTTACTTACAAGGTTGATCCACAAGGAATACATTATCGCCAACGTGACGTCACAGAACTTGGCACCAATATGGTAGCAGTAGCTGATGCATAAGCGGCGCGTTTACTTCAACAATCGAAAACAACAAACAGAACTAAGCTCAAGGGGGTTTAGACACTCACGGCCAGGGGAGGGATTGATTATTATTAATATGTATTCTTTTTTCATGCCGGGACGAGCTAGAACGTGGGCAGTCTGCAAAATAAGGGTTTATGCCGATGTTTGGTCCAACGTGAAGTGCTCGTTTAGGCCGATTGAAGTTGCGTTAATTTGTACAAACCAAACGGTCCCTGATGCTGCGAGAACATTTAAAATGAAGATGTAAAATGAAATAATAAATATGTATACGGTCACCATATGCTAATATTTGTATATTTCCGTCGAGTGCATTAGTGTTTTTCAACACCAGTTGGATCTTATACCTCGGGCTGCTTTGCTTCTATCCATTACTTTGGCTTTGCCGCATTGTTGTTGTGGCTAGGTGATATGGTACCAATATGGTATCAAGCTATCGAAAAGTATCCTTTGCCATGGGAGAGCGAGCCCTCTAACCCGCGCCCCACTGGGGATCGGGCTCCACTTTCGCCCCACCAGATGGGCATTGATGCCCCCTCTAAATCCGAAAATATGGGGGTTATTGCAAATCTGCAAAGTGCATTAGGAAGCTGACGTGAATTCAGTTCGAAATTACTTCGTATGTTTAAGCGCTCAGGTCAATGGTTTGACATCCAGAGGTCAAGATAGGCTATTTTCACTCAAATATTCAATGCTTGAGCAGACTGGGCATAGCTCTTACTTATTCCATTAGAGCTATTGAGTTTAATATATTTGATAGGAAAATGCTAGGACCTTTTCAAGTATGTGGAACTTAATGACCTCCCACCAGTGGTTTGACCTCCAGAGGTCACCTCGTGACCTAATTTGACCTAAGGTCACGAAAGGTCAGAAAGTGGCCTTGCCGTATATAAAATGAAAGCTAGTGACGAGAAATACACAATGATGTTTGATTCAGTGCTCTAGCTTAATTAGGTCAAAAGCTATGTCCAAAATAATGTTGTTGACCCCTGGTGACCTTTGATGACCTCGAAGAGGTCAAAGGGAAAATATGGCCCCTGGAATCCGTAAAAGGGTGTCCAAGAACGCTTTTCTGAGCAAGTTGAACATTTGAAATCGTTTTTGTGACTTTTATATCATAAGACAGCTTTTTCCCATGCTTTTCAATGGGAGAGGTCACCTCATTACTTGAACTCAGGTCACGAAATAGAAAAATCAAGGATATACAGCTTGTAGGCCCTGGAGGGTTCATGAGGTGTAGGAAGTTTCAAATCGATCGACTCAGAAATGTAGCTCTTATAGAGCTCAAAAGTTGAAGTGAGATGACCTTAATTGACCTCGCCTGGTGAGCTAACATTGGGTGACCCGGTGTAAAAAATTTCAGGAATGGTGGGAAAATGATGTTGTGAGAGATAGAGCCCTCAACCGTGGTGCTTCGCCTCGTTCGTTTTCTGCTATCCCGAAAAAAACCTTAGGGGACCATCGATCGACTCGGTGGGGCGAGGGTTAAGCGGCTTTGCATCGCCAACTTTGAATGCCCTTATTTTTAAGAAAAACTGAAAAAGTCGCCTTCAAGTGGTCAATTTCGAAAGCAAATTTGATGTAGAATTGTGGAGAAGGAACAGCGTTTTCCCTTCGATTCATACTGTACTCGTGAGAGCCGGCTGAAATTGATGAATTTTAACATGGGACCTACTGAGTGAAGGAAAGCTTTGTCGCCAGCGTGACGTCACAGTAAAGGCGGCTCCTGATTCGTGGTTGGGGGCTGATATTTCATATCATTCGATTCGGCTTGCTGCGAGGATTCATAGAGTTCAAATCGTTTTGCTCTATCTTTACTTGTTCAGATTTAATTACCGAAAACCTTCATTTACATCTTATCCCTATGACATGTTTTGATCTCTAGTGACCTTAAATGTGAATTGACAAAAAACGGTTCAAATATTTGCGATGGAGAAGTGAATGGGCTACCTAACGTCGTATACTGTTTTTCGCTACCTAGCGTGGTTCTCGAGATCTTAGGGGGTGGGGACCCGCCACCTCCGTCAAAGCGAAGGTGGTTCAGACCCCCGTCAATGTGCATGTTAAATATCTTAAACTACCAAGATACCCTTACTTAAAGGTACGTTCAAGAGGGATTCCTTCACGCCCGAGTGACGTCACACAGGCGTGGAGGAATTCCTTCATCTTTGGGCCGTGTGTCAAACTGCTGCTAATGGCACTGCCCGCTTACAAATTTGTGAGAATACACGGTAATCAAGTTTATCCCAAATGCAATAAATATTTTGTCTTCGCTTCTTCACCTCTTTTCGTTAAAATTTCGATATGTTACCATTTAATTTTCCATGTTATATGCTACGAGATGTGACGTCACATCCGGTGATCTGCGCTCAGCGCTTGCTGTTGGAGGGGGCTGTTAAACTACGGCCCCAACAGCAAGCACGACGAGCCCCAGGGAGCAGGCACAACACGTTGCTCGTATCAAGTTATCCATATATTAAATAACGGGTGAGGATCTAGGAATACTGAGCTTTGACGACGGAAACTAGGTTGAAACTACATTTCCTCTTATTCCACCAGGCATGGGACCCTTTATTGGTAAAAAAATTCCTGATCTCAGTCAAAATGGGAGAATATCGGATGTTTTTATAACCAGCCGGTGCGGAAGGCAGCGAGGAGCCCAGATTCGAAGAGCTTTTTATCCTAACGTGGTAAATTTCTTGTCCGCATGATGTTGAAATTTGGCTGGCCCCCTCATGTTTTGCTGATGGTGACGCTCATATCATCAACCGTCATTTTCAAATTGCATATAATTTTTTCCTGAGAAGATTTTTTTTCAAAAAGCTTCCTTTTACTTCTTACACCTACTTGCTCCCGATCACGCTCAGCTCGAACATAATATTTTTAGATATGTGGGGAACGCAAAAATACTAGCCATGCATGGTGCCCCCTGAACGGGGTCCTTTAATAAGGTGTCTCCCGTTCGCGTGAAGAAAACTGCTGATCACCTGGCGCTCGTATGAAGAAAGTAAAATGATATCTGCAACACGACAATTTGTAGGAAGACGCTACGGAAAGCACGTATTTACATTGGATCTTGTGATTTGATTTCTAAGCGTTCCCTTCGCAGTTAGGAGTTTCAATTACCCACAAAAATTATTAACACCCGCCCCATTGTGCCTCAGATCCACCTTCGCCCACTTCCAAATCTCAGGGGGCTGGGTGGGGAGCCGCAACTGAACAAGTTGGATGATCCGTTAAGATGTTCCCTGGCCTCTCCCCTCGAATCCGGAAATGTAAAAATACTGAAGATTATATATTCGGGCACAGCCCTTCATCAGAATCGTGGAGTAAATATCAATAATTCTCAGTCCTAGTATAGCCAGACCTCGAATTGAGCTTCACACAAAAATGTCTTTTAGAATGAATCGTTAAAAATAAGATATAAAAAATAATATGGGCAGGAAGCTTTGGATGACTTCCTTAGCTATATGAACAGTAGACATCCACACCTAAAATTTACCATGGAGCACACGGGTAGTGGGAGTGGGGTGCCCTATTTGGATACGTTAGTCACAGCAGAAACACACGGCCAAAACACTAAGATAGAGACAGAGCTCTACATCAAACCAACCAACTCGGGAATCATCCTCCATAGTACATCTGCCCATCCCACGTCTACGAAACACAATATTATCCGAAACATGTTCCACAGGGCTATGGATAACTCATCGGGCCCAGAGAAAGAGAGAACAAGCGTAGATAAGATTTGGAATCTGCTTCTAAAAAATGGGTATCATGCAGGGCTTCTCAGGCGTTTGTTGAGGGAGGTTAGACTAGCTAGGACAGGTAACGGAAGGTGCAAGAAAAAGAAAGAAGGCTCAGATTCTTATGATGGGTTCTTGACTTTGCCGTACGTAGACGAACAGCTACTCTGTAAAATAAAAAAGGTCGTAAAGAAATCTAACCTGAAAGTACATATAGCCTGGAAGAATAACAAGAAACTTAAGTCGTCATTGGTTAGGTCGGCCATTTCTAAGCCAAAATGTCCTGGGGGTCAGAGGTGTCATTTATGCAAGTCAGGTTTTAAAGGTGACTGCACACAGAAAAATTTAGTGTATCAAATAGACTGTAGACTGTGTAACCAGGATCAAAACAGGGCTCAATACGTAGGGGGAGTCGATGAGGCCCGTCCGATTGCGATTTAACGAACATTTGCGGGACGCGAAAAATAAAACTAGGAACACACCTCTAGAGATCATTTCCTCGAGAAACATGCAGCACAGGTCACTCAGGCTATATCAGAACCACTTGAGCTAAAAGTAGTTCATCGGGCACGTGATCATCCAGATAGAAAGATAGCCGAATCCATAATCATTCAGGATCGTCATCCCAGCCTTAACGTACAAGGTACGTCCTGGCCTATTATGCGGGTCTAGGATAGGCTATCACTTAACAACAGTGGCTTAAGAGGTAAGGGAGGGATCAGCGTAAGTATATGTGTTCTGAGGTAGGACTTCCTTACATTATTGATAGTGTTATTGATGCTAGACGTATATGCTTTTGACGTTTAACTTTGGGCCCGATATACAGGCTGGGAAAAAGGGCTATGATGGTTGAATTGGTTTAGCTAGTCAGAAGTGATGGACCTAGGTCACAGGTAAGGCTCAGGTTTTTTTAGGTAATTTATCTTTGATGGTGCTTTTCTGCAACCAGATGTATACTCTTTCAACGCGTAACGTTGGGCCAGAGGTACAGGCTGGGAAAAAGTGTTTATTAATAATTGATCAGATTAACTAGCTCAAAGAGATGTTTTGATTTTAGGGGTACGTACTGGGGTTGGAGTTTTTGAAATATGCAACTTATTATTGATAATACTTTTCTGCAGCTAGACGTATAACCATTCAACACTTAACGTTGGGCTAGAGGTACAGGCTGAGGAAAAGTATTTACCAATGATTGTTCACATTAACTAGCTATAAAAGTTGCATTTGTTTAAGAGGTACATACTAAGGGTAAGGGTTGTTGAATAAGTATAATGTAAAATTTATAATGTTTTTTTACAGCTACACGTATACTCTTTCGACGCTTAACGTTGGGCCAGAGGAGCAGGCTGTGGAAAATGGGTTTATCAATTTCAAAAAAGTTGACCTTGACCACTAGGTACAATCTTAACTAAATAATTCGAGGGAGGCTTTTATTGTAAAAATATAGCATCATCTTAAAGGGGAAAGTATGCAGTCTTTACACCGATCTAGTATCACGTCTACTAGTGCTTAATAGGTAGTTTTTGGTTAGCATTGTAGCTGCAGTCGACGGAAAAATAGTAAATAAGAAGAACAGAAATATTCAAATAACCGATTAAGGTACTTCAGCGAGTTTTTCACTGTTAATCAAAAGCTAGTGTTTGGCTGAAATAATAGAAAAGACTGTCACAAATACTGCTCTAGGTTTGTCGTATTGTCGGCATTACTTTTAGGTTAGAGGTACCAATATGCTTGTTGTCATGACATCCAATCTTATTTTTAACGATTCATTCTAAAAGGCATTTTTGTGTGAAGCTCAATTCGAGGTCTGGCTATATTAGGACTGAGAATTATTGATATTTACTCCACGATTCTGATGAAGGGCTGTGCCCGAATATATAATCTTCAGTGTTTTTTACATTTCCGGATTCGAGGGGAGAGGCCAGGGAACATCTTAACAACTCGTCATCATGCTCCTCGCCGCACAGCACTTCAAAACTTATCAAGTTGGATGATCCATTGGATTCTGTGTGTTATTTTTTTATTTTCCCACTCACTTTTCAAGTGGTGGCTTTTCAGCCGAATTCAATAGCCCTGGTTTTATGAACTCATCAAAAGTATGGAACTAAGAACAATTTTCGTGGAAAATTCATTCCTATACTGTAAATAGGTAAGGATGTAAAAGGCGGTTTTTTGTTTTCTGCATGACTCTCAAAATATTACTTGAAAATTCCACTCGGCGGCTATACTTCTCAATATGAATTTTACACTGGCATCGTGTCGCAAAACCAGTTTCTGGCACACTGGTGGGGGGGGGGTGTTTAACATGCACATCGACGGAGGTCTGAGCCATAAGTGTCGCCACCGGCAAAAAAGTGGGGGGGGGCCAGCCAAACTTCAACCTGATGCTGACAGAAAACTTTCAATGTCAGGACCAAAAACTGTTCGAATTTGGGCTCTTTGTTGCCTCCCGCAGCGGCTGGATATAAGAATGTCCGGTTTTCTCTCATTTTGACTGAGATCAGGAAATTTTTGACCAAAAAATGGGGGGGGCCAGGCCCCCTGGCCCCCCTTTTCCGACGCGTATGGTCTGAGCCACTTTCGCATTGACGGGGGTACCCGCCGCCCTCCTAAGATCTCAGGAACCACGCTAGATAGCGAAAAATCAAACGGTGTTGGATAGTACATACAAGTCTCTACAGAAAAATCAACCTTATTTCAGGTCACATTCTAGGTCACTGGAGGACAAAACATGCCACCATAGAGATAACATGTAAATAAAGGTTTTCAGTCATTACATCTGAGCTGGTAAAGTTAGAGCTAAAAAAATGTAGGCCATTGGAATCCCCGCAGAAATTGCCGCCCCGGTAGCGCAGTTGGTGGAGCGTTGGGCTCCGGCCCGCTGCTCAGAAGCATGCAGTGGCAGTGCATGTCCGGGCTTGGGATCGGTTCCCCTGAGACGCTCCGGCGCTCAATAGTTTACCCGACGTACAGGTCGGCTGGCAACTGACTGGTGAGAGGGTGACCTGAGCGGGGCGGCCGTCCCTGTGCTTTGTGGGACGTTAAACTTTGGCTTCTAAATTGACCCTCCATTGTGGGAGTTGCTCGTTCGGGTGGTGGGGTCGGGGTCTCCGTGACAAGTCCCTTGGTGACTTTAGTGAGACTCCGACTCCAGCAGCCTTACCAGGAACAACTTGAACAAAAAAGCCGAATCGAATGATTTGTAATGTCACCTTGCTAGGTAAAATCGGGTAAAATCTAGAATTTGACCTGACCTGAAGTCAGGTCAAGGTCAAATTTGGTTAAATGCTTATGATTTGAACTGCAAGGATGATACAAACCTAACGCCGTGATAATACAAGCTATGTCACCATTTATTACTAAGTTATTCTGTTTAAAACATTTTCCCGAGCATTTCCAATGAAGAGGTCATGGCTCGTACCTGACCTTAGGTCATCAATATCGAAAATACCGGAATATATTCTAAAGAATATGGTGGGGCCATTATGTGATGCGAGTTTCAATCGGATAAGTTTACATTGTTCTGAGTTTTGACTTATGCTATCTTAAACTTTTTTAGGCGAGGTCACCTGGCCTGTACTGGTGACTTGATTTGAGATGACCTAACTTTAAAATTTTAAATAAGTTGTAAAAATGATCAGGTACAAGGTATACCAAGTATGGCGGCGCTGCGCGCCGCCGTTTTTGTTGTATCTCCGAAAACTCATGGGGGGCGGGTACCTGCCCCCGTCACTGCGCGTGTTGAACACCCCCTCGAACTCGGCTCCTCGAATAAGAAGAAAAAAGAACGAAAAAAGCACGCGAAAAAGCGCTGAATAGGCCACAAAAAATCATGAGGATACTATTTCAGTAATATTTTTTTGCTCAGGTTAATACTTACGTCATGATGAGTCAAGCGAGTGAAAGTTTTGAGAATGCTTTTTTAATCTGGCGCCTGACTGGGCTAACTTGGAGCCAATATTCGAGCGTCATTCAATTCCTTTCGTTACAGCAAACCGAGTGGTACTACCTTTTCAATAAAAAAATCCTTTTAAGCCGTAGGTATCTTCAGAAATAGAGTCATTTTTCGACTAATTTGCGGTTTCTACATGCTTTCCAATGGATATGCATGACATGTATTTGACCTTTGGTCTGGGGTATAAAAAATCCCGGATTATTTTTTCTAGCCCCCGGTGGGTCTATAATGTGATAAGTTTCAGATCGATAGATCCTGACTTGCAATTTAAAAAAAATCATGAGGTGAGTTCACTTGACCTGGCCTGGTGACCTGACCTGAGATAACCCCAAATATAATTTTCAGGAAAATTGCGTATTTGGTCAAAGATAAGTGATGCCAGTTACGGCAGCGCCTCACACCGCTGTTTTCCGGCAACGTTGGAAAACCCCGAGAGGTGTTCAAACACCATCTCCCCACTAGGGCGAGAAAAGTACAGTGAAATTGCTCACATTGCCGTAACTTAACCCAGGGAATAATTAGGAAATTATTTCATGGCCCTTGCCTGTATTTTTATTTTGGACTCCCCATGTCAGAATATGAAATATGATAGCACATAAAAATACTTGGTTGGTGGTAGAGGGTCAAACAAATTTTTCCCAGTCCAGTATAGTTGGCAAGGAATTCTGACCAGAGAATTCTCAATGATATGGAAACATTCCTAATTATCTCCTCAGATTCGCATAATCAGCAGCATAAGAGCTCGAAAACAATCGACATGCCGCGTTAAGCAAGCAATTAAAGAGCTTTGGCTTCTTTAGAATTAAATTTCACAGCAGAGAAAGTCAAACGCTTTACTTGAATATCAAACGTAATTAAATTATTGGTTTCTTAACACCAACTACCTGAGGAGGGTTCAAAGTGTACCATTCAGAAATTACACTGTTCTGTTTGCTTAGTCAGCCAAATCGACGAACTGCTTACTTAAAAATGCGAGGAATAATCAGCTTCCATTCATAATACTGGACAAAATATATCAAAGGCTCAAAGCAGACGCATCTTCAAACATTGGAACCTGAGTGCCCGTCAGTGAAGAAGAAGAAAGGTAGGATTTGGCAATGTTTGAAACCAGGCTGATTTTCTAATCTCACCTTTCCAAGTTTTCAGTGACGTTCGTCTGGTACCTACGGATTATAATTGATCACTTTTGACATTTTCCAGAGTTTTGGGCGTAAGCTGGTTATTCATAGCATTCTGAACTATGATGCCTACAAGCTGAGTACCTGCCTAGAATAAGATGCCTAGAAGATGATGCCTAGAATAGAGTACCTGCCTGAGTAGATCCCTAGAATGAAATACCTGCTTACACACCAGTCTTGACCAAAGACCATTCCAATGCCATCATTTACTTCACATTTACAACTGTTCAATGACCTTTAAATGTGTTTCTGGTCTATCATTGTCAGTTTAAAGGTTTGTGCCACTTTTTGCCACTTTTTCCTGGTAAATACCGGTATTTACCAGTTTATGCCACTGGCTAGCATAAACCTAGTTTTTACCGGTATTTTGCCAACCCTGTTACGGAGGTGTAGCCGTCCGGCTCTGGAGGGACCTGGCAGCCCTCGCCACGGCCGCCACGTAGTCGTCGCCACGCATCTCCTCCAGACTCGGGTAGATGGTTCCGGTGAAGCGATGGCGCGTTTCCATCAGGGCCGGACACCTCCCCAGGATGTGAGCCGGGGTATCCGGCTCCTCCCGACAGAGTCGGCACCAGCTGGCCCGGCAGCGAGCGTCGCCGCACTGGGCGCACTGCCGGGAGGGGTTGCCCCTATCCGGTGGAGGTAGGCTGTCGAGCCGGACCAGTAGCCGGCTCGGAGTTGATGGACCTCGACAGCCGTCCCCCTCTCGACGTGGGTCAAGGGCGGCGGGACCCGTTCGCCCATCAGCTGGCGGTACCAGCCTGGGGGGCGGTCGTGGGCGACCCGGGAGCGGGCCGCTCTCGCCGCCGCTCGGTGGACCGTCCTCACGTCGATCGGGGCGTGCTCTTGTGGGAGTCGAGAGGCCTCCTTGGCGAGCTGGTCGGCTCTCTCGTTGCCTCGGATGTCGCAGTGAGACGGCACCCATTGCAGGTGGATGCGACGGCCGTCGGATGAGATGTCCAACATGGACTTCCAGATCGCCACCCCGAGGGGTGACGTCTGGGCTGGGGGTCCTTGACGGAGGGTGGCTAGTGCCGCCTGCGAGTCGGTGCAGACGACAATGGGGCCTTCCACGTGCGTCGGGTGTTCCTGGACGTGTCTGAGGGCTGCGTGCAGCGCTACGAGCTCCGCGCGGTAGCTCGAGCACAACGCTCCGGCGGGGACTCGCAGGTAGTGCTCCTCGGCGTCTGGCTCCTCGATGAAAACGCCAGCCCCGCCGTTCAGCACGCCGGAGTCCGCAGATCCGTCGGTCCAAATCCAGGTGGCGCATTGTGGGAGCGTGTAACGAAAATTTATTAACTACTTCACTTTAATTGCTAAATGACGCGATAATTAATGGTCCTCTAGTATGTATATTCATTTCTCGTCCCCCTCCCATTATAAGTGCAGTCACACTCAGACAAAGAGCTCTGCCAGTTATTGCGCAGTAGCCTGTCGGTTCATGACCACGGGTCCATCGTACGATGCACCCCAGCCAACGCCCTATGACGTATCGAACGCTCATTGGCTCACGAGATCTGACGCTGGTGTCACGCCACTGTCTGGCCTTGGATTGCATCAGCATTTCATCAGCCTCCAGACCAGTGCATCGAACCATACTCTGTCGCCTATGACGTATTGTATTGTGATTGGTCGGCGTATGTAACCAAGCCTGCCGACTCGGCGTATATAAGGAGCGCTGAGCTAGCGTCCCTCATGAGTATGAGATAGACAGAGGAGAGCATGAGATGCAGTGTTGCACCGTAGTACTAGGCAGTAATATGCCGAGTCAGCCCAGACTTTAGAAAGACATGCAGAGACAGTGAGAGAGACTGCAGTGATAGATATACCTGTGTGTGCAAGGACAGCCACAGATCAGCAGATGTGAGTACGGACTGATGAGCTCAGCTCATAGTGAGGCAGACGCCCACAGTGCCGCAGAAGATAGCATGTCAGTAGAGTGATGAAGGACTTGTAAGGTCAAGTACAGACAAGAGAGTGTTGGAACTTTGGCTAAGTTGCATCACCTGTTCACAACGCCAGGTGCAAATAAATCGACAATTAAGGAAACAACGTTTCTTCGTCGAAATACGATTAGAGGTCCTACCAACTTGAAAACCATCATTCACAGCCATACCTAAGAGCACTTCTAGGTAACAAAAAGATTTGGCGCTTCGTGACCCGGATTGAATTACATCGGATCAAGTTACACTTCGAAAATTGCAAGTTTGGATCTTCGTGACCAACTTCAATTTTTTCTAAGCCACGAGACTTAGAAAACACCGTTGGACTTAGCCAGCCACCATCGACCATCCACACTCCTGTCAGTACTTCATTTTGAGTCTAAGACACCAGAGACTCAACTTGTCAACAGATACCCAACTACCGTCTAATTCGCAAGATTCACCTCTACAAACACCCCTGGCAAGAAAAATTTCATCTCTAAGTTCAAAAACGCCTACAAACGCCATCAACGTTTTTTCCCAGTAGCCGACCATATGACTCCGCCGCCGCTATTACGCAATCATCCTGCACTGCCGCGTGCCCCAGTGGTGACTCATAGAACAACGCCGCCGCCCGAGCCGTCCCCAAGGCCGCTGACTCACCCCAGCCGTCGAACTGCGCCACCCGCCCGGTACTAGAGGTCTACATAGAAAAAGAAGTGTCACCAAAATCCAACTTTAGTATATATAAACTATATATTTTTGGAATCCGCACAGTCTCAGGAATACTTCTATCCGGTTTTTAGAGCTCTACACGGGTTCTGAAAAATCTTCATCCAGCTTAAGTCTATTACAACTTCATCTAGAACTTCAAGTTTTCTTCAAGATTCATCGACACCTCTACTAGTTCGTCAATTCTGCGAGTTATCAGCCGACTTCTCCACTTCAGACGTCGTCTACCTCAACTTCAGAAAATAGTTTTTCAACGGTTCCAGTGGTTTTTCAACGCTTCGAGCAGTTTTTCAACGGTTCCAGCAGTTTTTCAACGCTTCAAGTTATTTTTCCACGCTACTAGAAATTTTTCGACGTCTCGAAAAATTTCTCAACACAGCTGTTCATCGCCACCTGTGCTTCATACAGCAGCCAGCGCTTCAAAACTCACAAGTAAGGTGCTTCCTTGCCCTCTCCTTAAAAACTGTTGAATTTTCGTTAGCTAATTGTACTTGTGTTGGAAATTGTTTAACAATATGGCTACTGCTGTTGAGCACACTTTGATTGATACTATGCGCGACATTTCGATGGAGATCCGAGTTCAAGGTCTAACACAACATGTAAGATCATTTTCGGGAGAGAGCTCCAACAAATTTCATAATTGGGCTAGGGATATGGATTCAATCGCCTGCACCGCCGACGACAAGCGGATGGTAATTTTGGCAACCCGAACACTAAGTGGACCCGCAGGAAAATTCGCCTGCAGATTGCTCACTGAAAATCCAAATCTCAAATGGCTGGAACTACGAAAAGAGTTGAGGGACAGATATAGCGATCTGAAAGATCCATACTGCGCACGCGAAAAGCTACAAAAAGTTAGGCAAAAGAAAGGCGAACTCATGCAAAATTTTGCCGAACGTCTCCAGGACGTTGCCAGTGAAGTTTTCGACCATCCAAATAGTGCCGATTCTCAGAGAACGTTGGTGGAAATCTTTCAGAAGGGTGTAAATGATGACCGACTTGCACGAGCATTGATCAGAAAGAAGTTCACTTCACTGCAGGAAGCTGTCAAATTCGCGAGTGACGAACAGCAGACAGACCGAACCTTTGAACTCTGCAGAGGTAAACTGGATGCAGAGGAACCAATGGAAATCGATGTAGTTCGCAATGACGCCCAAGCTGATAGGATCGATAAGCTAGGGAAGTGTCTCTCGGATGTGGGCTCAAAAATTGACAAGTTAGCTAAAACAGTAGGCAAAAATCAAAGAGCTGGACCTCCCAGTCCCCTTCAAAGTCACAGTCGACCCACACCTCGACGTCCATACCAGGGACCACCTCAAAATCAACGCCATTTTCAGGCGCCCCCACCAAACAATCGCCAGTTTCAACGCCAGCCTCAGCCCAACCAATGGCAAAGGCGACCGCAAAATCAGCCCCATAGGACTCAGTTTCAGAGTCAACAGACTGCTCCGCCTGGTGTAGGATCAAATGAGCCGCCCCGCAGGTATCAATGGACCCATGATGGTCGCCCAATTTGTGCATTTTGTGAGACGGCCGGACATACCCAGAGAGTATGTAGAGCAAAGCAAGCCTCATTTCCTGGCCCTCAGCAGCCGGAAAACTAAGTGGTCCATCTGTTGTCGGGACCGAACAGACGGAAAACCCAGATCCCAATGGTCCTAGGGATAACATCGCCAGAATTTTCATTAAACGTGACACCCCAATGTGTTGGATCTACCTTGGAAATCGTAAAGCGTACACCCTTGTAGACACCGGTGCTGATATTTCGATCGTGTCGCAGGAATTCTTTGATAAAATCTCATCCAAACACGTTTCGGACTTCTCCAAAAATTGTGCCCCTCTTGAATCTGTCACTGGGCACAAGCTCAAAAACTTTGGCACAGCGACCCTACCAGTTGAAGTTTCAAAATTCTGTCGCAAGTTCAAATTTCAAATCGTCAAAGGTCTAAAGCATGCTTGCATCTTAGGCAACGACTTCCTTAGTGAATTTGGAGTCAAGCTAGATTTTGGCAAGAAGACAATGAACATTCACAACAATTTGATCCCGTTGAGGCCCCAACATCTAAACTGTCAATCAGTCACCTCATTGGTAAGGCTACCGGAAAAGACAACCATCCCAGCACAGTCGTACGTGGAAGTTCCAGCGTACGTGAACCGTGTGCAGCTGATTGATCAGGACTGCGCCATACAGCCATTGAGTAACACTCCCTACTTCTGTGATGAACCTGGACTCATACTACTCAACTCAGTGAGTAGACCTAATGAAAAAGGTCACTTGCCAGCTGTGATTGTGAATACCACAACACGTGATCACACGCTGCCGTCCAGACAAGTCATAGGACTTGCTGAGGTGCTAGATGCATCTGAAATCAACGCTGTTGAGCAGATTGAATCAAGTGAACCATCAGAACCAAGTGCGCAGGTTAACGTAACCTCAAAAGTAGAACTGGACCCTGCCATGAAAATTCAAAAAGCGGATCTGTCTCATGTCCCGAAACATCAGAAAAATGAAATCGAGCAACTAATTGAACGCAATTCGGATCTTTTTGCTAAAAGCGAGACTGATTTAGGCCGTACCGATCTGGTTACCATGAAAATCGATACAGGAGACAATGCTCCGATCAAACAGCGACCTTACCGTCTGCCGTTTAGCCAAAGGCAAATGGTGGAAGATCACATTAATGAACTGCTAAAAGCAGGAGTCATTCAACCAAGCCAGAGCCCCTGGGCAAGTCCCATAGTCATTGTAGACAAAAAGGATGGTGGAAAGCGCTACTGCGTAGACTACCGAAAGCTTAACCAGGTCACCGTCAAAAATAGTTACCCACTGCCGCGTATTGATGATATCTTAGCATCGCTTGAAGGATCACAGTACTTCACCTCTTTAGACCTGAAAAGTGGTTATTGGCAAATTGCCATGGCAGATCAAGACTCAATTGACAAAACTGCTTTTACATGTTTTTTGGGACTATATTCTTGGAATGTTCTACCTTTTGGATTGACAAATGCTCCTGCGCTATTTTCGGAACTCATGAACAAAGTTTTGCAAGGCATACAACACAAATATGCCATCGCGTATATCGATGATAACATCATATTCTCAAAAACGTTTGAAGAGCATCTAAAACACATCGAGGACGTGTTCAACAGGCTGCGTAAGGCAGGCCTCAAGCTGAAAATGTCGAAATGTGATTTCCTCAAACAGGAAGTGAAATACCTTGGTCATGTAGTTTCAGCAAGTGGCATTCAGCCAGACAAGTCTAAGGTAGAAGTCATTCGAGATCTCAAACCACCCACAACAGTGAAAGGTGTACGATCATTCATTGGTATGTGCTCCTATTATCGTAGGTTCATCCCAAACTTTGCGAAAATTTCGAAACCTCTGACGGAATTGACAAAGAAAAACGCACGTTTCCACTGGACCGACGAATGTCAGGAATCATTTGACACTTTGAGAGTAGTTCTGACAGATGCCCCCATTTTGGCCTATCCAGATACCGGAAAACCGTACAAATTGTACACTGATGCGTCAAACCATTCAATTGGAGCTGCCCTCGTTCAGGAAACTGACCAAGGCGAACGTGTGATACAATATTTATCACATCAGCTCAACAAATCCCAGCTCAATTGGCCTGTCATAGAAAAGGAAGGATACGCCATCGTATATGCCGTACAAAAACTCCGCCCCTATCTTCTAGGATCGAAATTTACAATTATGACAGACCACAAACCGTTGAAACATTTGTTCACCGCTGAAATGAGAAACCCCCGCATTCAACGCTGGGCCATTATTCTCGATGAATACGGTTGCGACATCCAATATGTCACCGGTAGACAGAATACCGTGGCCGATAGCCTCTCTAGATTGGAACCTCAGAGAGATGAACCCATGGATGTCAATATCATAGACTCTGACCATGCACCCCGTGTTGAGTTGGATTCAACGGTAGAACCGTGCCCTTCTGATGAAAGTTCAGACCCAAAGGAGAAATTCCAGGAATTTCTCGCAAAGCATCCTGATTTAGAAACCCTCCAGAGCGAGGACGAAGAGATTTAAAAGATAATCAAAATGCTGAAAGACCCAACTGATCCAAATCATAGGGATGTTGCAAAACGCTATGTAGTGTTGGATAGTATACTGTATCGTATTACAGATACTTCGAAATGTACCCCTCATCCCGGTCTTCAACTGTGCATCCCTAAATTTCTGCAGAAGCCGTTAGTTGAAGAAACTCATTCTGGTTATTTCGGAGGTCATCTAGGAATCGACAAAACGTATGACAAACTTCGATCTCGTTATTACTGGTCTGGTATGTATCGTGACGTAGTGAATCATCTGAAAATTTGTGTAGCATGTAACATGCGGAAACTCAGAAAGCAACGACCACCCCTTCAGGACATGCAGATCCCGAAATATCCATTCGAAATGATAGCGATCGATACTTGTGGTCCGTTCCCTAAGAGTTACAATGGAAATCGGTTTATCATTAACATAGTTGATCTTTTTTCTGGTTGGCCCGAGTCATTCGCCACTGATTCAAAAAGTGCGGAAACAGTCGCTCAAATACTCATTGAACACATCATCCCTCGACACGCGTGTCCCCGTGTCATCGTTTCGGACAATGGAACAGAATTCTGTAACGTAGTGATTGACCAAATTTCGGCATTCTTTAACATCAAGCACATTCGAACTTCTGTGTATCACCCTCAGTCCAACGGACGTTGTGAAAGGTACCATCGCGTTCAAAATGATATGTTGGCAAAGTTAGTGAGTAAAAACCAACGCGACTGGGACACAAAGCTTCCTTCAATTCTTTCGGCGTATCGTACTGCCAAAAACGAAACAACAAAACACAGCCCCTTCTACGTTTTGCATGGACGTGACCCTGTTTTGCCCATGGACACACTGTTGTCGGCCAAGTATAGATACCAAGGCGAGGACTATGTCCCCACCATGTTGGAAAATCTTAGTCGTGCATATCACGAAGTTCGGCATAACTTATCCCTCGGACATGAAAAGAGTAAATTGTACTATGATCGAAAAGCACAGTCGATAAAATTCAAAGTAGGTGACATAGTATATTTTCGTGATCCATCCACAGCCCCTGGCTCCGCAACAAAATTAACCTCACATTGGAAGCCATACTATCGTGTAGTAAAGGCGCTTAGTGATGTCACTTTTGTCATCAAACACCAGCTAGAAGGTGGTACTAAAACCGTGAACGCTCAAAATCTCAGACGTGCTGACCCCACTACGCCGTGGTGTAACATTTCGAACGAACCAACCCATATCAATCAGAAGCATGAAGAGAAATCAAAGTCTCAGATCCCAATCAGAATTCAGCCTCATCGTAGTTCAAAATTATCTTATGATGATGATATGGATGTAACGCCTGTGCCAGTTAGATTTTCGGAACCCGCGCTATCTGACACTCAATTCAATACTAGTTCTGGCCAATCAAAACCTGATGTACCCTCTGAAGATGAGGATGATATTCCGCTTTCAAGGTTGGCGAAACGAATGCATAACCCTACCTCAGACGAGGAGGATGATATTCCTTTGGCGAAGTTAGCCAAAGAGATTCGAGAACAAAGAGAAAGAGAGCCAAAACGTAGTTTGGAATCTCCAATACCGGATGCAAAAAGAGTTTGTGAACCATTGGATTCGGATCTCAATCCAGATGCAACTGCATATGTGCCGGTCAAGCGAGACCGCGATATAGAATCAGAAGATTCTGAAGATGATTATCCCCCAAATAAAGTCATCGCTGCAGATGACTCGTCTGATTCAGAGATATCAGACATTGAGAGTACAAATGTAGATATTGCCGATGTAGATCTTGTAGCTGTTGTACATAATGAACCTGTTGTGAAGGATAGCGTAGAAAAGCCTGACAAAGGTGATTCAAATGAAGTTAAGCTGAGATCCCCGCTGAATAAGTCAGTGGATGACACTGTGTTAACCAGTCAACAGAAAGTTGATATGTTTATGAAAATGGCCGCCATGTTGTTGAAGTAGTATGAAATGATGTTATAAATCGGATTCTTCACTTGAGAGTGAAATGAGTACTTAGACATAACGGAATCATCAGATACTGGATGAAACGGATTCATTAATTGGATAATGTTTATTTGACAAGATGTCAAATGCGATCAGATGATGCCACAAATGGTTAGAAGACCATGATTAGGTTATGTTCTAGCTTAAGTTACAATAAGTTTCAAGTGTTTAAATGTGTGTTTTCTGTGTGTTACAGGATGAGAATTCAACAGTTACTAATATGTCTCCTCCTACTAACTGCCCTCCAAACAACCCTGTCGAACGTGTTATTCGTACCCAAAGGTCAGATGTATGCCTCTTATGATCACTGGACTATTCATGTACCAGTCCACACAGCAAACTTAAAGGATGCACTCAAATTCATGAGCCAGCAAATCGAGCAGTTTGATATGAAATTTCACATGAAAATTGCAACGTACAAACATGAGCTTGAAAGCAACCGCGTGAATCTCTTGATCAACCGCCTGAACAAAGAGAAGTCCTATCTTAATGGTGAAATCCAAAGAACGCGCGAACTCTTCAATCTGTTGGATAACCCTACCACGCATCGAACGAAAAGATCTCTGCTCCCATTCGTTGGTGACATAATGTCTAGTCTGTTTGGAACCGCCACCAATACGGATGTCAAAGACATCCTGAAACATGTTCAATATCTGGAGGCAAATCAGAAAAGTCTGATTCACGTCATCGATGAAAACGTTAGTATTTTGAATGAGACCACTCTAGAGGTTAGAACAAATCGTAGAGCTTTGAATAAGCTTATGAACTACACCAAGACGCTTGATGAAAAATTAAGATACCTTACCCGTGTACTTTCAAATGCCATGATGGCATACACGGAAATCTCAGACGAAATGGAAGATATCTTTCATGATCTGTTAGTATCTCTCCAGAATCTTAAAAGTTACCTGTCTGACTTGGAACTCCACTCTAGTCTTGCAGAACATGGTATTCTGTCAAGATCGTTTCTAAAACCTGTTCAGTTTCAGAAAACCCTAGAGAACATTCGTCACATCCTCCCAAATTCTGTTGCTTTACCGTTTCAGCCCGAAGAGATCGAAAAATATTATTTGGTCAGTCATACATCAGTTTCCAGGAATGAGTTTGGATTCTATGTCAATATTTTCATCCCTCTGGTAAATGTTCGCGATAGATTTCAAATCTATGAGATTCTGAACCTTGCATCGCCAAAAGTTGTAAGTGGAAAGAACTATCTTGCAAAGTTCACAACCGAAGACTTCTCGTACATTGCTCTCTCAGATGACAACCTGAAGTATATGATTTTGGAAAAGAACTCTGTGGATGTCTTCATCAAAAGCACCCTACCGTTCTACCCAGTGCAAAAGCCGCTTGAAATCGTTCAGGAATCAGACAAGTGTCTTCCGTTCTTGCTCACCAAAAATAAGGAGAAAATTCAAAGATATTGTGATAAGGAAATATCAAGTAAGGAAACCATCAGGCCTAAAGCTCAGTATGTTGGAAATGGAGAATGGTTGATTATAATATCCGAGCCTCTTGAAGTTATCACGAGATGTAAAAATGGAACAGAGACAAGGATGTTCACTGAAACCATAAATCACTTGCAGTTAGAACTCGGTTGTTCAGCTCAGACGAAATTCTTCACGCTCCCTACCTTTCGACGCTTCGACTCAGAGATCTCTTTTTCCGGTGCATTCAATTACATAGCTGACGCCCATGATGTGTGGCATAGCATTCTCAGTGACTTGGAGAACAATACTGAAGCTCTATCTCTCGCTATTGAATCGCTTCCTGTCGTACCCGATAATACCTATCGGTTAAGTCAGCTCCGTACCCAGCTAAGGCGCCTGGAATCCAGCCGTCTCAGCGTCCATTTAAAACCCATCGCTGGCACTACAATAGGCATTGTGTTAGTCATAGTAGCCTCAGCATCCGCCGTTGTGATCATAAAACGCAGACGTAGGTCAACATGTCCGAACCGCTCCCAATCCTCCCCGATACCAGCACCGAGCTCAGCAGCATCAACATCAACGCCAGCGGAAATGCAGTCAGCAGCAACCCCACTGACATGTCTTCGGGTGGAATAAAAGCTCAGACTCAACTATGAGCATCAAGCAGTCAGTCAACAGTCAGCCAACAAGCAACATGAACACCACTCCAGCTATCCCAGCCATTCAGTTTGCCGTGGACCACTACCACGACAACGACGGACAGGTTCACCTATTAGTGAAGTGGGCAGGACATCCCATGGCCTGCGCCAGTTGGATCCTTGAAGATTACGTACCTGTTCGCATCTCGAGACAATACTGGATGTCAGCAAACGAAGTCGTGCCCCAAAGGATACGACCTGGCTGTTGGGGACTAACCAGCACCAGTGTCCCAACAACCAACAACAGCACCGCTGCTCAAAACCACACCGCTGCTCAAAACCACACCGCTGTCGAAACGGTCACCGCTGACGAAACCAACACCGCTGCCGAAACAACCGCCAACGCTGCTACCGATGCCAACGTCGCTGCTCCCCACGCTGCCCCTGAAGCAGTGTACTACATCAATCAGAACTTCCCAGTAGACAGTTTTGATTCAACAATGGCAGTTGCCGGATCAGATGTGGACTTTGATGTGTAGATTATGAAAGGTGTTGAAGAAGAATGTTTTATGTAATCAACTAGTTATAGTATGTTATAGTGTGCAGATGTTCAACTCACTCATGTAACCGTATTGCTTAAATGTTTAAATGTAAAATATATCATGCTTCAAATATTGAGATGCCTGTAAACAGAATCAGATCTGGTGAACGAAAATTTTAGAAGACAAACCAAAATTTCATTCAAAGGACCTCGCGCTGTGATGTAACGAAAATTTATTAACTACTTCACTTTAATTGCTAAATGACGCGATAATTAATGGTCCTCTAGTATGTATATTCATTTCTCGTCCCCCTCCCATTATAAGTGCAGTCACACTCAGACAAAGAGCTCTGCCAGTTATTGCGCAGTAGCCTGTCGGTTCATGACCACGGGTCCATCGTACGATGCACCCCAGCCAACGCCCTATGACGTATCGAACGCTCATTGGCTCACGAGATCTGACGCTGGTGTCACGCCACTGTCTGGCCTTGGATTGCATCAGCATTTCATCAGCCTCCAGACCAGTGCATCGAACCATACTCTGTCGCCTATGACGTATTGTATTGTGATTGGTCGGCGTATGTAACCAAGCCTGCCGACTCGGCGTATATAAGGAGCGCTGAGCTAGCGTCCCTCATGAGTATGAGATAGACAGAGGAGAGCATGAGATGCAGTGTTGCACCGTAGTACTAGGCAGTAATATGCCGAGTCAGCCCAGACTTTAGAAAGACATGCAGAGACAGTGAGAGAGAGTGCAGTGATAGATATACCTGTGTGTGCAAGGACAGCCACAGATCAGCAGATGTGAGTACAGACTGATGAGCTCAGCTCATAGTGAGGCAGACGCCCACAGTGCCGCAGAAGATAGCATGTCAGTAGAGTGATGAAGGACTTGTAAGGTCAAGAACAGACAAGAGAGTGTTGGAACTTTGGCTAAGTTGCATCACCTGTTCACAACGCCAGGTGCAAATAAATCGACAATTAAGGAAACAACGTATCTTCGTCGAAATACGATCAGAGGTCCTACCAACTTGAAAACCATCATTCACAGCCATACCTAAGAGCACTTCTTGGTAACAGAGCGACGATAGGTGTAGGGTGGCGGCTTCTCTTCTCCGGTCCGGCGGTGTCTCGGCCAGGACCCCCACCCCGGCATCCAACCGGAAGGTCACCGTGCCAGGGCTCGTCCATGGAGGCAGGTGCCGGGGGAGGACAGGCTCCACAGGGGACGCGACGCCCGCGGCCTGCCACGCCGCGAGGCCGACGTCCCTCCAGCCGGTGACTGTGGAGAGCCTTGCTGGGGCTCTGGCGTCTGCCACGACTCGGAGAGGGTCGGATGGCGGGAGGGCTCGGGCCTTCGCCAGGAACCGCGCTGCCAGCGTGGTGCGGCGCGCCGATACCAGGACCAAGCCAGCCTCCGCCATAACGGCGTGAGTTGGGGTGGAGATGGGGCAGCCGGTGATGATACGGGCGGCCGCTCGCATCTCCCTCTCCAGGACCTGGACGTGTGAGGGGGCGTCGCCGGTAGCCAGGCAGCGGCCGCGTGCTCCAGGGCGCCGCGGACGTATCCGTTGGCCACCGTCCTGAGCATCCTCTCGTCGAGGCCCCAGTCTCGTCCGGTGAGGGTGCGGAGATGGGCGAGTCGGGGTCTGGTACGCGTCCTGAGGGTCTTGCAGTGGGTTCCGAAGTGGAGCAGGCGGTCCAGCGTTACACCCAGGAGCTTAAGGTGGTCGCCCGCGGCCACCGTCTTGCCGGCCACCTTGATGGCGCAGTCGATGGCGTCACGTGACCACTGTGATAGCACCAGTGCCTGGGCTTTTTCCCCCGCTACTAACATCTTGGAGCGCTGGGCCCATCGGACGAGGGCGTCAGCTGCCAGCTGGGCTCGGGACTTCGCTGAGGCTATGTCATTACCCGCACAGAGGGCAGCGGTGTCATCTGCTTACAGAAATGGGGTGACACCCGGGATCCGTCTGAGGTCTGCCGCGAGCGGGGCCGCCCATAACAGAAACAGGGTCGGAGACAGGACACTGCCCTGCGGCAGGCCTGCCCGGAACACCCGTTCGCGGCTCAGCACGCCGTTGACCTCAACCTTGGCTCGACGGTCCCGAAGGAACTGCCATGTCCAGCGCATCAGACATAACGGAACGCCCATCTCCAGTAGTCTGGACCTCAAGAGTCTGGTCCACCGTATCGTAGGCGCGCGCAAAGTCGAAGGCGAGAAGGACGAACTTCTGGGCCGTCGCACCGTCGGCCGCCCTCCCAGACCGCGACTTGGGGAGCTGCCATCCATCCTGAACTTGCTGGATCAGGCGCCCGATGGAGTCTTCCACTGCACGCTCCTCTCTGAAGCCGACCTGGTCGGCGGGGATAAGATCCCGCAGGGCGGCGGCGTACGACAAGCGGGAGAGCACCAGGCGCTCCATCAGCTTCGACATGTGGCTGGTCAGGGCGATGGGGCGGTAGCTGCCGACGTATCGCTTGTCCTTCCCAGCCTTCGGAATTGGGACAATCGTTGCGCGGCGCCATTCCCGAGGGACAGACCCCCGCGCCATGGGGCGTTGAACAGCCTCAGCAGGCTCTCCCGGGCGACCGGCCCCAGGTGCTTGAGCATCTCGTTGGTGATGCCATCCGGGCCGCCGGCTTTCTTCAGCTTGAGTTGCTGGAGTTCACGGGTCAACTCTTCCATCGTGAAGTCCGAGCAGCAGGTAGACCTGGTCCCGCCGCACTCCTGACACCGGCTGAAAGCAGGGCTGGACATCTTCTGTTTTGCCTCACGGTCTTGTTTCGGGGCGCGCACCTGCCGCGAAACCCACGCGTAGGTCTGGCAGAAAGCCTCAGCCCTCTTGGAGTCCGTCGTCAGGAGGCGGCCGTCGACGATCATGGCCTGTCCATCCCGGTGTTCGTCGTCGGTGGCACGCTCCCATTTCTTCAGGGTCTTAGAGATCCTGCCGACGCTGCTGGGGTGGTTCAGCTCCTCTGAGACGAACTGCCGGAACCGGGACCGCGACACTCGACGTTCTACCTCTGCCGCGTGTCTCTTGGCCTGGATCCACCGTTGTTTGGAGTCAGGGTCCTCCGCACAAACCCGTTCGCGCGCAGCCTTCCGCTCTCTCACGGCCTCTGCAAGCTCGGGGTCCAGGGCCCAGGGCTTTGGGTCCGCGCGGGCACCCCTGGGGATGAAGCGGAAGCTGGCCTGCTGAAGAACGGTGGTGAACCGGGTACAAAGGTCCTGGGGGAAGCTGACTCAGGCACCGCCTCGGACAAGGCAGCCTCACAGTGTCCCACCCAGTTAACCCAGTCGGCTTTCTGGAATTGCCACTTGGTCTTGCGGATTCGACGAGGGGCGGCAAAACCGTCACGGACGGTGAGTGTCATGGGGAGGTGGTCACTTCCCAGGTCCGGTCCGACAGCCCAGTTAGTTTTGCGGGCGATACTGGCGCCGCAGACGGCCAGGTCAGGTGCGGTGCGGCTCCCCGTGCGGTAGCTGGCGAAGGTGGCCTCCCCGGTATTCAGCACGGACCAGCCGGCACGGTCCAGTCAACCCGCCACGCGCTGACCTACCTCATCCGCGGCGTCGCAGCTGTCGTCCCACATTGGGTGATGAGCGTTAAAGTCCCCGACGATGATGGTGTCGTCGTTGGTTGGGAGCTTTTCAGGGTCGAACTGGTCCTCTCGCAGATCATCGGCAGCTGCCCGGATGGGAGGACGGTAGATATTAAATATGTCCACCGGTCTGCTGCCAAAGATGCGAACCCCGCATACTTCGGTCGAGTCATCCGCCGGGGCTAGCGGACGGTCATCCAGAGGTGCGAACTGGATGCCCGCACGGACGTAGATGGCGACGTCTCCTCCTCTGGCCCTTGCAGCTGGTTGACGCCCTCGCGCCCGTCGTGTGACCACCGGGGGATGGAATCCCGGGAGCCTCACAGCAGATTTGGAGAACTGGCCCTCTTGGACGGCTACCACGTCCGCCTGTGCCGAGGGAAGCCAGCGTTGGAGCTCAGGTACTTTAGATCTGAGACCCTCCGCGTTCCAACACACGATGTGCAGGAGACTTCGTGTCGCTCGGTTGCGTCGGTAGCGTCGGTTACGCGCTCTCCTGCCGGACCCACCGGGCCTGTCTCGGCGGTCACTCCCCCGCCGGTGCGCGCGGGGGCGGGCGCTGCCTGGGGGCTAATCATCTAGCGGGCCGGTCCCGCGCAGCGAGCGCGGTCCCGGACCCGCAGAAGCAAGCCTCCCGGCGTGATAGGTGTGCAGTCGACTCGGAGATGCGCGACGACGAGAAGACGGCGGCAGCGGAGACCACCGCCAGGTGCCACTCGGAGAGGGCACGAGTTGGAGCCCGTTTGGTGTCCCGGTGCTGGAGTCGGCCAGCATCGGGGGGTCCGGCTGGACCCACACCTCCCACCACTTGAAGGCGGGCTCCATCGGGAGGCACGTAGGTCGTCGGTGGTAATGGAGACCCAGAGCTGCTATTGTGTATGTTACTTCGACCGCACTACCGTGTCCATCGGCAATCGATGGAGGCTCTACTGAAGGGCCTCCACTCAACTGAGGGATACATGTTCAAGTGGTTTTTGCTCTTGTGTGGTCTTTTCTGCTGTGATTTCGTTTGCTGCTCGCCATGGGGACGCGCCGGTCCGGTTATTCTGGGCTTATTACCTCGGGCGCTTATTCTGCTGGAAGGGGGATTGGATTAATTGATTACCCCTGTGATCAGTGCTGGGGCACGCCTTCCCTGTTCGTGCGTTCTGCGCGCCCGGCTCGAGTCTGGATGTAGCTGCTCTGGATGTGGTTGCTCTGCTGAGCTGGTACGCAGTGACGGCGGAACGTTCGATTTTAAGGGGGGCACTGTGGGCTTTTTCATAGGCGTAGGAACCGTGGGGGCCAGGGGGGTCACTGGCCCCCCACTTTTCTGTGATGGGCCCCTCGCAACAGAGATAAGAATATCAACACCCGTAATATCAAGCAAGAAACTCAAACTGGCCCGATAGCTTGCCCCGGAAAACCTTAAACTTATATGTGCCCCTAAACTAAGCTGAGGCCCTATGGGTCGATTTTAAGTTCCCCTGAGCTGTTCGGGGCCCCTGCACTGGCCTCTGATGCCATATACGAGCTAATCTGGGGCCCCTCGAGCTGAACTGAGCGCCACTGAGATGGACAAGGCAGCATAAACTGTTCTAGGATCCCTAAGTTGAGCTAGGAGCCCTGACCTTGAACGGGGCCCCTTGAGTTGGCCAGACCTTATATCCGCCGACCTGGGGGGCCCCTGAGCTGAGCTGGGAATGTAATGTTAATCTTGTCCCCTGAGATAATCTGGGTCACCTGTGCTGCACAGGAGGCCCTAAACTCATCTGTGGCCCCTGCACAGTAATGGGGCCCCTGACGTGAACTTGGAGTTATAAGTTGATAAGTTTTGAAGTGCTGCGGCGAGGAGCATGATGATGAGTTGTTAAGATGTTCCCTGGCCTCTCCCCTCGAATCCGGAAATGTAAAAAACACTGAAGATTATATATTCGGGCACAGCCCTTCATCAGAATCGTGGAGTAAATATCAATAATTCTCAGTCCTAGTATAGCCAGACCTCGAATTGAGCTTCACCACGAATTGAGCCAGACCTCGAACTGAGCAAGTGAAGCTCAATTCGAGGTCTGGCTATACTAGGACTGAGAATTATTGATATTTACTCCACGATTCTGATGAAGGGCTGTGCCCGAATATATAATCTTCAGTGTTTTTTACATTTCCGGATTCGAGGGGAGAGGCCAGGGAACATCTTAACAACTTGGGGTTATAAGCTTTAATTAAAACGCTGAACTGTTCTGAAACCTTATATATACTAACAAGGGGCCCCTGAGCTGATCCGGGCCCTTAAGCTAATCTGGTCATCAGAGCTCATATGGGCCCCTGTGTTGGACTGAGGGCCCCCTATAAGGCTTTACAGCGACTGACCTGGCGACTGTGAGCTTGAATGGGCCCCTTAAGATGTTCTGAGACTCTATATCAGCCACCCTGGGGCCCCCTAAGCTGAGCTGGGCCCTAAGCTAATCTGGGTACCCTTGCGCTTAACTGTGGCCCCTGGACTCTTCTAGGGTCGAGACCCTATATCAGCCGATCTGGGTGCCCCTGAGCTGAGCTGGGCCCCGAAAGCTAGTTTAGGCCTTAAGCTAGTCTGGGCACCCCTCTGCTTAACTGGGCGGCCCCTGAACTGGTCTGGGGCCCCTGGGTTGAGCTGGGGGCCATGAGCTTGAATGACCTCTTGAGCTGTTCTGAGACCCTACATAAGCCACACTGGGCCCCCTAAGCTGAGCTTGGGCCCTAAACTAGTCCGGGCACCCCTGTGCTTAACTGGGGCCTCTGAGCTGGAATGGGGGCCCTTGAACTCTCCTAGGGTCCCTGGGCTAAGCTGGGGGCCCTGAGCTTGAATGGAGCCCCCTGAGCTGGTATGGGGCGTGACCTTATATCCTCCGATCTGGGAGCCCCTGAGCTGAGCTGGGCCTTCAAAGCTAATCCGGGCCCCCTTTGCTGAACAAGGGCCCCGAGCTAGTCTGGGGCCGCTGAACTGTTCTAGCGTCACTGAGCAAGCTGGGATCCGTGAGCTTTAACAAGCCCCTTCAGCTGTTTTCAGACCCTACATAAGCCGACCTGGGGACCTCTGAGCTGAACCGGGCCCCTAAGCTAATCTGGCACTCTGTGCGAATCTGGGGCTCCCCTGTGCTGAGCTTCTAGGGGCCCTTTGCTTATGTGGGGTCCCTTGATACGCTGGTCCCGAGGCCAATGCACTGGCCTGGGCCCTCTGAGCTGATTGATGTGGGTTTCTGAGCCATCGTATGGACCTTGGGGGCCCTCCAAGATAATCTGGCGGCCCCTGGGTGGCATAGGCATAGGAACCGGGGGTCAGGAGGGTATTGCTCTCCCTTTTGTGGTGGGCCCCCGCAACAAATATACAAATATCAGAGACTGTAGTATAGAACAAGAAACCCAAACAGGCCCGATAGCTTGTCTGGGAAAGTTGCAGTTCCGTAATACGCCGCCTGCAAGCCCTTGGAGGAGGAGCGCTTCGTGAAAAAGGCCAAGGTATCTACTACCCGAGTGTTTCCAAATAAGCCCCGAGAACTGAACCTAATCAAACTCCATCTCACATAAATCCCAACACAAAGCATGAATCGGACACGCTCCCCGCAACAAATGACGAGCAACAGTCGTCCCTGAGCCATCGAAAGGCGTGATGAGGCCGGCCGTCTTCTACTACGAAGCAAAAAAGAACAGCACGAAACTGTTCAATGAAAGGAAACAGCGGAAAATAGCGTAAGAAGTCATGTATGGAAATATTTGGTGCATGCCGGTGTGTATTAGGTTGTCTCAATATATGGAAAATTGAAAAATGAGATTTTGCCTCATGATTTCCAGTTCTATTATGGTCTAATGAAAAATAATCAAAGCCAAAAATGATCTAGGTATTTTTACCTATCCTGTTTTCGACTGAAAAATGCCTTTCTATGTTCGTTTTTTAGGCATTCAAACCATTTTCACCAAGAGCATTACTCATTATATTTGCAGATGTTTCGGCTTTTTATTGCATTTACAAAAAAGTATTTAGAAAAGCACAGACCTAGATATATTTTCCTAGCAGACCCAGATATGCCTAGATAGCTTTGAATCACCTATTTAATGACACAAACGAGACGAGCTATTTAGGTCATTACGGACTCCTTCTTTACAGCTGTAGGAATCGATTCAGGGAAAGGATGGTCACGATAAGTCTAGCTGTCTTTCGAGACCTAAAATCGAGTTTCAGATTGATTGCAAGTTCCAACTATTTATCGTCAACTTTGTGATGCCGAGGAGGTCCTGCTTGCTGTTGATCCTGAGCATCAGTTTGGTATGCTGGGCCCATCGCCTGATAAAACCATTCCTCTTCCAGCACGACAGACAGAACTGGCAGCTGTCATTTGCTTTACAGACGTGGCAGCTACAGCCATGGCCTGCATTTGGCAGACGAAGTGCTCTACCTCCATGGGCTTACCCATGAACCCTGGGAACTTGAATTTGATTAAGCTGCAGGTGATGATAGGCTCGGTGACCACGTCCCCCAAACAGTTATATTTTTTAGAGTGGTCATCTGTGTGTTGACGTAGGGCAGGGTCCGCAGCCTGAGAGAGGTGTTCCCCCGTCTCCTGCTCCCCTCTGATGGAGATGATCTTGTGGAAGGCGGTCCTTCTCTCCTCCTCCTCACTGCAGAACATGCCATTGCCATGTTCATCAGGATCTTCTCGGAGTGAGCGAACCATTCAGAGGAGCACACGGTCAGCATAACAGTCAATTGCACCATCTAGGGCCGGATCCTGAGGCATAAGAGCCAGGATAGGACATTTCTGGGACCGTCCACCAAGTTGTTGATAACCTTCATCTGGAGTCAATACGGAAATTGGAACTCGGTAGGAGATCGTCGCTATCATTATAATGATCCTGGATTTGAGTCATTTTTTATCCACGAGCGCGTTTTTTATACTCACAGATGTTTAGGCCCTTTTCATAATATTTACAAAACTAAACTCTTTAGAAAGCTACAAACAATGCTTTGATACCAAATAACGTCACTTTGCCATGCCTAATCAATTTGTCTTTACTTATTTAATGGCAAAAAATGGGAACATTTATTTAGGTTATTACGGATCCCTTCTTTACATCATTAGAGATTCATTTAGGTAAAGGCTGGTCACAATAAATCCGCTCAGCTATATTTCGATGCCTAAGATGCAGAGTTCCAGTATAAATTGCAATGTACTTGAAGGACAGCTTGTAATGCCGAGGAGGTGTGGGCATAGTGTTATAGTGGTTAGCAACCTTGCATACCACGCGGCCAACCCGGGGTTAAGGCCCGGCAGATACTCTCAGTGGTGGCCTCCCGGACGATTATATTATTGAAGGGAGACGCCTGTGTGTTGAGGCAGGACATGATCCGCAGCCTGAGGGAGGTGTTCTCCTTCTCCTGCTCTCCTCTGATGGAGATAATCTTGGCAAAGACGAACTTCCTCCTCCTCGCTGCAGAGCAATATCATCAGGATCGCCTTGGTGTGAACGAACATTGCAGAGGAGCACACAGCGGGCATGACATTCAACTGCACCATCTTGGGCTGGGTACGAAGGCAGGGGAGCTCGAGCACAGGCGTCTCCCTTCAATAATATAATCGTCCGGGAGGCCACCACTGAGAGTATCTGCCGGGCCTTAACCCCGGGTTGGCCGCGTGGTATGCAAGGTTGCTAACCACTATAACACTATGCCCACACCTCCTCGGCATTACAAGCTGTCCTTCAAGTACATTGCAATTTATACTGGAACTCTGCATCTTAGGCATCGAAATATAGCTGAGCGGATTTATTGTGACCAGCCTTTACCTAAATGAATCTCTAATGATGTAAAGAAGGGATCCGTAATAACCTAAATAAATGTTCCCATTTTTTGCCATTAAATAAGTAAAGACAAATTGATTAGGCATGGCGAAGTGACGTTATTTGGTATCAAAGCATTGTTTGTAGCTTTCTAAAGAGTTTAGTTTTGTAAATATTATGAAAAGGGCCTAAACATCTGTGAGTATAAAAAACGCGCTCGTGGTTAAAAAATGACTCAAATCCTTCAAAAGAGCTTAAAGATGTATTTCTTATTTGAAAAAAGCTTTAGGTAAAAAACCAAAAAATATTGTTGGGTTTTTTGCTATGATTTATTATATCATATTAGGTACAACTCGAAATCATGGGGAAAAATTTAATTTCTCAATTTTTCTTATATTGACAACCTAGTGTGCATGCGTGCCCTATTGACACCAAACGAGCTATCTAAAATTGTTCATAATTATGGGCCCCCGTGGGCCGGGGCCCCCTTTGAGGCGGGCCCCTCTAAGGTTGGCCCCTCCACTTTTCAAACCGTTCCTACGCCCCTGGGCTTTTTAATCCATTTTTCCAGTCAACGCCATAGGGTTAATGTTAAAATTTCTGACTTAAGGGGGGTACTGTGCCCCGGTGCCCCCCCAGCTCCGCCGCCATTGTTGGTATGAAACAATTTAGCCCAGCAATCGGCAGTGCATTGTGTGGCTTCCTCCAGGCGCATCCCCGCGGGCATGTTCGGGTGACGTGAACGAAGTGTGGTCTCTGCTGGAGGTATGAGACAGAATGCTCTCAGATTTGCTGAATGATCTCATCGAGTGACCCCTGTGCCTGAGGGAGGGAATATGTGTTTGCTGAGAATGACTGCAATGCTTTTAATTGTTGTTGGCGTGTATGCTTCATGTATGTTGTACTGCCAATATATGAGTATGCATGAAAATGCCTCTTTATTCAGTTACGTATCACAGTCTTCTCTGGCGACTGTATCACCTCTGGGAAAGGCGGGTCTAATTTTCCACCTTGATCATTACGAACAGTTAGAAAATATTAAGTCACTGGCTTAGATTCCATGGCAAAAGTGCGATCAGGATCGGACTGTTCATCGAGTTCATCAAGTGCTATTTTCCCAGCACTACCTATAGCACGGATTAGGTTTTAGTCCTGGGAAAATAGCATGACTGAATGATGGAGTATCTTCATAGTGTATCCTGATCGAAATTCTGATCCGGATCGTATTTTGGCCACGGAAGCTAAACAATTTTTCAGTATTCTATATGCTCTATCTTCAGATTTGCTGAGTTCCCGATGTCTGAAGTCGGAGGGCGGGCGCGGCCGGGCGGCCCAAAATGCACCAGCAGCGGCCGCCTGGTCAAACAGAACTCCAAGTACGGCAACATCCAGGGCAAGGAGTTCAGCAGGGTCATAGAGAAGCTGGTTGGAGCCACCTCTAGCGATGGTGAGTTTATAGTGTGTTAGGTGTTGTTCACGTTGATCTGATGTAGGCGCTAGAAGTCTGAAGCTGTGTCTGAAAGGAATATTTGTAATATCTTGTTTTTATGAGAATACAACAACCACTACTTGTTCAAAAAACAAAAGGGATATCTCAATGACAGTGTATTGGAGAAACCTTTTTCAGTCGCATGTCAGAGCAGCTCTGGAATTGCATTTCTACATCGTGTGTACCATCGGACCGTGTGGTGCTCTCTGCGAGAGGACGTGATGCCGTATTCAAGCATGAAACTGGCGGTCTGTTCAAAACATAAACACTGCATGAAATACCAATCGCCACATGACCTGCCCTTTGTAGTGCCCAATACTTCACAGCTCTTGGTGTACAGTACATATCTGATACATATCTGGCACATTTACATACCTATCTGAACTAACCTCTGACATAAAGTTTGAACTGTGGTATGTTTTAATTATGAATTAGCAGCTGCAGTGAACCTTCAACCCTGCTCTCTTTCTGTCTGCAGATGAGTTCGAGGGGCATGCTATCGAGCCTCCAGGAGAGAAGGAGCCAAGGTGAGCTGCGTATGCAGTTGTAGGCCTCGGTCCAAGTGTATGTGTCATGCTCAATTATCATTGGAACATCTCAGAGCCAGCTATTTGAAAATCGATAGTATTAAAACAGCTGAAGAGAACTAGCCTGAGTTATCACAAATTTGGACAACACTTCCCAACCCACTCCGTTTTGACTTGATGGATACTTCACTGCATTGCTACCGGGATGTCAGTGACATCTAGTCGGTAGGTATCATTGACGTGAGAGGCGCATGATTCACCGCTAGAACATGGTCTCCTCCGCTTTACGTCACGCTGCCGGTTTAGTTGATGACGTCGTCTACCCCTCAGCGCGGTGCCGGACCTGGGCCCCGACGACGTGGACAGATGCATGGTGTGCTGGGGCGCCTGCGACCCCGCCTCCGCCGCCGCCGACGCCTACAACCAGCTCAGCCGCTACGTCAACGCCTGCGACAACTCACCCACCGACCTGGTGAGACTCACCCACCGACCTGGTGAGACTCACCCACCGACCTGGTGAGAATCACCCACCGACCTGGTGAGACTCACCCACCGACCTGGTGAGACTCACCCACCGACCTGGTGAGACTCACCCACCGACCTGATGAGACTCACCCACCGACCTGGTGAGACTCACCCACCGACCTGTTCAGACTCACCCACCGACCTGGTGAGACTCACCCACCGACCTGGTGAGACTCATCCACCGACCTGTTCAGACTCACCCACCGACCTGTTCAGACTCACCCACCGACTTGATGAGACTCACCCACCGACCTGATGAGACTCACCCACCGACCTGGTGAGACTCACCCACCGACCTGGTGAGACTCACCCACCGACCTGTTCAGACTCACCCACCGACCTGTTCAGACTCACCCACCAAACTGTTGTGGCTGAGTCACCCAAATGGTGAGGCTCATCCATAGAGCTCGTGAGATTCACTCTTCAAAGTGGTGAGACACCCTCCAGACTGGCATGTGCCTGTGAGTTGAGCCCAGGCATTACCCTCAGCTGTGCCGTTGTGCTCCGCTGCTTTGGCGCGGGAGTGGCTCCACCTGCATCCGTCCAGCTCCCCCGACTGACTGGTGCTTCCCGGTTCTGCCGCTAGGTGGTGGGCGCGCTGACCATGGGTCTGAACGCCGCCGCCAAGTTCGAGCTGATCTGTCAGGAGTGCGCCTCTCTCGTTCGGTAAGCCAGTCTGATCACCTGCTGTAACGGCGGTACACCACTAAGGATTAGTTGTTATAAAATACTGCTGAAACTACTGGCCCGAGGGCCATTAAAATGATGCATTTAAAGGGACATTGTCGCAAAAAATTTTATTGTGGTTTCTTAATATTTGAAAAATCCTGATTCTGGTACTGTCAATCATTTCTTTATCTTCAGCTAAATTTTTGGAGGCCACTCAACAATTATTCGAATTTGCTAACAGTGTCAATAATAGGCTGTAACCTGCTCTTCACCTCTATTCTATCAATCAAAGTTTTAAGTTCTATAAATGATTTTTTGGGATAGAAAATGTTCTTATGCTGTATTCGTATTCAATTTATTTTTATTAAGCCTCAAAAATACGAATATTAGATTAGTTTTTCCAAAACATTCGGCTTGAGAAAACTAGTCAGGAAAGTTTTAAAATCGGGCAGGTGTCGTACAGCGGGGATGGTATAGTGGCCTCCATTCCCGACTCTCACACGGGCAATACGGGTTCGAATCTAGGTCGTGGAAGTTTTTACTGTAAAAACAATTTTTTCTCATTTTCTTCTTGTTTGTTCATGCGTACTAATGGATGAAGCATAGTCGGATCCATGATTGCCGATCGGGGGGGTGTAACTTCCAGGGAGGGCAACACCCGGACCAGGGGGGCGCCACCTTTGACCGGCAAAACCTATCAGATGGACGCTAAATCGTATCAGTGAGCGCCGATTTTCGCATCCTGGGGGAGGGGATGGGACGCGACATTTTAGGGTTCACCGAGAGTTAATCAGAGAGGGGAGGGGCACGTGCCCCCTTTGCCCTCCTGGATCCTCCTATGGGATGAAGTAAATATTCTAAGGACAATTTCTTCTGGTTATCCCTCCGTCCGGGTAGTTGAGGGAAAAGGAATATTAGCCCCAAATATGTTTCTAATCTGACCGGCGTACCAAACTGGGACCGGCTTGTCTCCACCTCCCTGTAATGGTTCTCAATCCGTCGGATTTCCCTCTATTGGAGACCAGTTATCCTGTTTTCTGACCACCGGGACACGCTGTTCGCCGTTCGAAAATGTCTTGTGTCCTTCGCTGAAGGCCGTTCTTGAAGGCTGAACGGTTTTCGTGCAAACCAAGAACCAGAAACCGACCCAATAAAAGCAGGGGTGGCTCTTTGAGATTATATGTGTTAATCTCGAGATTAATGTGTCTCGAGATTAATTAATCGTTTAACCCTCGCCCCACCGGGGCCATCGATGGCCCCCTAAGGTTTTTCCGGGATAGCAGAAAGACGATGAGGCGCAGCACCGTGGTTGAGGGCTCTACTTCTCACTGCATCATTTTCCCACCATCCCTGAAATTTTTTACCCCGGGTCACCCAAGGCCAGGTCACCAGACGAGGTCAACCAAGGTCACCTCACTTCAGCTTTAGAGCTCTGTAAGAGCTACATTTCGGAGTCGATCGATTTGAAACTTCCTACACTTTATGACCCCTCCAGGGTCTACAAGGTGTATATCCGGGATTTTTCGATTTCGTGCCCTGAGGTCAGGTCACGAGGTGACCTCTCCCATTGAAAAAGCATGAGGAAAAGCTGTCTTATGATCTAAAAGTCACAAAAACGATTGAAAATGCTCAGCTTGATCAGAAAAGCGTTTTTGGACACACTTTCACGGATTACAGGGGGCCATATTTGCCCTTTGACATCCCCAAGGTCATCCAAGGTCACCAGGGGTCAAAAACAGTATTCTGACAATAACTTTTGACCTGTATAAGCTAGAGCGCTGAAACAAACACCATCGTGTTTGTCTCGTCATTGGCTTTCATTTGATATACGGCAAGGTCACTTTCTGACCTTTCGTGACCTTGGGTCATACTAGGTCACGAGGTGACCTCTGGAGGTCAAACTACTGGCGGGAGGTCTTTACGTTTCCATAGCGGAAAAAGTACTGGCAATTTCCTATCAAATGTACTTTACCAGACCTCAATAGCTCTAAGGGCATAATAGTTATGCCCAGTTTGCTTAAGCATTGCATATTTGAGTGAAAATAGCCGATCTTGACCTAATTTGACCTCTGGAGGTCAAACCATTGACCTGAACACTAAAACAGGTGAAGTAATTTCTTACTGAATTCACGCGAGCTTTCTAGTGCACTTTGCAGATTTGCGCTAACGCCCATATTTTCGGAGTTAGGGGGCCATCGATGGCCCCCGGTGGGGCGAAGGTGGCGCCGGACCCCCGGTGGGGGCGCGGGTTAACACGCGCATTGACGGGAGGTGGGTACCCCTCCCCGTCTGGTTTTTGGATAGAACATAAAAACGGCGGCGCTACGCGCCGCCGCACTTGTATCCATACGCGTATATTAACAGTAAAAACGCAGTACATGGTAAAACATACACTCCTAACACTAGGCAAAGAAAACTAGGCAGGGGCGCCGCCACGGAATTTAAGCCATCACACATTTATTAGGTAGGTACTCAACACACTCGGGTTAAAAATAAACTCGGGTTAAAAAACTTGACATACCTTGACATACCTCTCATCATTTTTACAACTTTTGTCAAAATTTTAAAGTTAGGTCATCTCAGGTCAGGTCACCAGTACAGGTCAAGTGACCTGACCTCAAAGTTTAAGACAACATAAGTCGGAACAAAGTGAACTCATCCGATTGAAGTGACCTGACAAAATGGTCAAAATATTTCGATGGAGAAGCGTATGGGCTACCCAACGCCGTAGAGGAGTCGCCGATGGTGGCGGCGGCGCAGCGGTTGCCAGTCGCCGCGCAGCCGCGGCAGCTCCGAGACGGCGGGGCCGCAGGGCGTCGGCCCCGCAACGTCCCGCACCTCGGGGCAAATGAGTTCCATTTGGAAGGAACCCCCGCGGTCGCCGCGCGGGGGGCCTGGGGCAGGCGTCCTGCTCCTCGGGTCCGAAGAACAGTAGGCGCTCCACCCCTCCACCGTCCACCGCAGGGAGGCGGAACTCGTTGGACGGCACACTGGGGACTCTCCCGACAGTACCTGCACCGTATCGGCCGTCTTCCATCCCACCAATGTCAGCAGTGCGCAGACCCGGCGTGCCTTGCGGCGCGCTGCCTCGTCTGCCGCGAAGGCCCGGATACACCCGAGCACGTCCTGCTCCGGTGCCCGTGCCTGGCGGGATTGCGGCTCCGCCTTTTCGGCACCATCCATCCGGACCCGGTGCAGCTCCGGGACGGCGGGGCCGTGGCGGCCTTGGCCCGCAACTACCTGGGACACCGAGAGCCTCTTGGCTACGGCCGGCCGTAGGCCGGCCCGAGGGACTACAACAACAACAACAACCCAACGCCGTTTACCATTTTTCACTACCTACCGTGGTTCTCGAGATTTTAGGGGGGTACCCGCCCCTTGTCAAAGCGAAGGTGGCTCAGAGCCCCGTCAATGCGCGTGTTAATCTGGTAAAACACAGAGATAAAACGTTAATCCGTACGAGATAAAACGTGTTCGAGATTAAATGTGGCTGTCTCCCAGGGCGGACCACCCTGAAAGACCGCCTGGGCCTTTCACGGCAAGAGAGTGTGGAGGTGGAGCGCCTGCGCACTGGCCACTCCCTTCTCCTGTGCAGCTACCGAAAGAGGATCGGCCTGGACCCGGAGGCCACGTTACAGGAATGCGACGATGGAGAGGACGAGATCCTCCACCACCTTCTGACCCGGTGTCCTGCGTGCGCTGACCTGCGCTGGGACATATTTGGACGGGACGGCCCGCCCATCCGGGAGGCGCTGGCGGACCCGCGACGGCTGGCGATGTTCCTGCGGCGGTTGGAGCGCCTGCAGGGCCCCCCCATATGGCCGGAACACTCAATCAATCAATCAGATTAAATGTGTCCGTCGACATATAAATCTTTGATATAATTGTAATTCTTTGGTCTCCGGAGAATATAAAAACACGTAGTCTAGAGAACCGAAGAATAGCTGAATGTGATACGGAAGAATAACTCTTGATATGCGTCGGAACTGGGGAAACAGAGAGCAGCCACCACGATCCTTGGATGAACTAACAAAAATAAGTGCAGCCATTAAGTGTGGAACGCACCACGAAACCAAACCTGATTACTTTTTGTTTCAGGGGGAACGTTTGTTGTGTGTTGCAGGTTGGAGATGGACTGGCCACCTCACTCCTCTGTCCGTGGTGGTAGCTCTTTCTAATTTTTTTCGTATATAGATATACAAGATTTAAGAATACATTGTTTTTTACATCAAGTTGAGTTAGTTTCTGATCAGGGCACATCAAGAAAATATACCTCAAAATTATAGCCTGGAACAGTTCGTATTAAATAAAAAGGATTCTATAATTAATCTTAACATTGGTAGTCACAGAGTCTAAACCTAAGAAGACGCATCGCGGCTTTAAGACAAGCAAGCTGCTAGCCTCATGACTGACATTTGTTTATGAAAATGATAAGCTTTTATTTTTAATACTTCGGAGTTCGGAAGCGGTCCTTTCTCATAATAGAACAAACAATTCCAGAAGCACTTCATATAACATCATATCATTATATAAAATAGTATATTAACCGTTATTTTTATTAGATTGTTTATTAGATTATCTACGTTGATAAGATATTTCATGACCAGCCTCCTCGAATCATAGTTGCAAAATGGGGCTAATACACTGATAAATATTCAGGTACATCCCTTCACCAAAATTATCATAATATAATAGGTGAACACATACATTTTTAGTCAGAGTGCTTGGATAACCTCGAATCGAGTTCCAATATTTGAATATTCCAGTACTGAACTGCATTATTCCAGCATTCGATTTCCATATCAGATCTAAATTTCAAGCCTTGGTCACACTATGACCACAAGTTTTCGCTTATTGTATTATGAGGATTCTGACGAGGGGCTGTGCCCGAATATGTGATCACAGTGTGATCACAGGCTCCATTTTGCGTCAAGAATTCGAGAGGCAAAGCCATGAAACATCTTACCAATTTATAATCATGCTCCTCGGCTACGCAATGCAAAATTCATCTACTTTTAAAAACCAACAGATATCAGTTGATCAATGAGGATTATATTCAATCTCACAAAAACATGAGAAAATATAACCTACCAGGAAATTACAAGCGAGTGATAACCCTCGGCAGGTGAGAAACGCGTGCAACAATCAGGTCTGCAAGTCCCCAACGAGCAATCTTCCGAGTGCAACGTGGACTAGAGGATATAACTCAGTACGTCAGTGACGGATCCAGGCCAATGTTTTTGTGGGTGGGGGGGAGGGGAGGACAGGGTCCAAAATCGTGAATACACATTTTTTTAAAGGTCGGTGAAAATCGCAGAGTTTGGGAGGAAAGTAAATTTTCCCTGAACCCACCAGTGGGTATCCAGCTCCTAGCTTCCAGTCCTTGAAGTGCACTCTAAGAAGGCTGGGAGCGAACCAAATACTGAGTGTACATAAAAAGCATAACAGATTTTGCATCTGTCCACAATAAGTGCTACACGGTTTGATAAAATGTTCACCGCCATAGTCTGAGCACAGAGGTGTCATTTATTATTTTCGCCGACTTTCGCACGTACGACCACCAACAAAATCTGACCACTTGATTTTTTACTATAAAGACCCTTCGCATTACTAGTTTTCTTACCTTTAGGCTAAAAAGTACTTTTAATGGCCTGTTTTATTGAGGTCCTCAGAGGATTTGCCTTAATATACCGCGATAAACACCACTTACGCACACACATGAACGTATACTGCGGGCACACAGGCAGACGACCGATGTGCACTCAGGCAGGGTCGTGTTCAATGCAGAAAACTGCTGGCTGTGGTACTCTGCCAACTCTGGGATTCCATTGCTCGTCCTCTGAAGCTTGTCTTCCAGCAGCAGGCGTAATTTGCGATAGTCACTGTCGAGGGGCAGCACCTGATTATTTCTGTTTTGCGTTCAGCTTGCTGGGATAGGCTCTTCTTAAATTAGAAGATATTTTCACAGCAGGAACAAATGGGACTAAATAAAGGGTACAAATAAAATATCACAAGCCCACAATGAAAGCAAACAAGATATTACTGAATCTTGTTTTAAACATATGCAAAATAGATAAATTCAAGAACAAAGGCATCCCCAAAGACGATCTATAGTCTAGATCATGGGTTTGTGGAGGGGTCGGGTGGAACCATGCAAAATCATGTTTTTTTATAAATTGAAATACATTATTTCAACACTGGCCCACAATAGGAAACAAATATTCCAAATTTCAGGTCTATGGGAGAATCGGTCTGATTGGGTTCATCCCATTCAAACTAACAAACAAAATGATCATACACAAGCTGGTCCATTGGGACGATAGCTTGATGATACAAAGCAGCTACAAAAGACAGGTTTTCTAGTAAACAAATTTTCTCTTTGAAGTGACCCGCCTAATCTTTCATATATTCTTCCAGGAAAACACAAAAAATTGCATCACCCAAGACTGCCCCCCTGTCATTCCTACATGACTATCCATACTCTTTGTTCACAATTATATTGTTGTATTGGGTACACTCCTAGTGTTTCAAATCATAATACATCTTATCCTAGATTTCCTTCAGTTCATTTTTAATATCAATTATAAAAAGCATGCAGATGGGAATTTTCAGAGGGCAGATGGATGAATTCATCTGCAGATGGGCATGAATGCAGATGGGCATTTTCAGAGGGCAGATGGATGAATTCATGCTACAGTCACTTTCACGTCTGGAAACAAACAGTAGCACTTGAAATATGAGTAAATTGATCTGATAAGTAGATAGGAGTACACTGACTACTTTGTACTGTATGGTACCAAAATAAATGGAAAATCTGTTTCAATCTGTACAATTAATCAAAAACATTTTCATACTTAAAAGAGGGTAAGCTAAGCAGCAAATGCACTAGCATGCACACATTGTGCAGAGCCAGTATTTGTAACAGGTAGAAATTTGTAATTCAAATTACAAGCTTGATATAGACTTTTACTAGAGTGCACAAATATTGTAAATATAAGGTTAGACCAAAAGAGAGGGAATATGGGCAATTCAAAAATAATATGCTTAAATAATCATTGGAGAATTGCCATCACCAAATAATTTTCACCTATTTTGGTACACAAGTTGACCTGTGCAACAATAAAATGAGGACTTTTTGGCATTGACACTGCTCATAAGCCTTGTTCCGTCTGCCAGCACAGCCTTGTCCGCAAGCCCTCGAGCCTCTCCTCTAGAAAAGAAATACCACAACTTCCTCTAGTATGTGCTATGGCTAATCAGACAAAAATGAACCAGAATACTTATCTACCAATCACAAAAAAGTATGCTACCACTATTGTGCTGTTACTGTTTTTCCAGCAGCACCACAGCAGGTAGCCAGCCTGTAAATCTAAGATTGGTTCTAAGATTGGTTCTCAGGGAGAGGCTATAGCCATGTGACATAGACTCAATCCAGTGTGCAAAGTATGGCATTTTTGACGAGATCTCGTCAGGGTGAGTGCCCTAGGAGACAAGAGTGAGTGGTGTGAAGTTCATCAACCTGGTGTGAATTTTTCAGACTGGTGCAAGGAAGGTGATACTGAAAACCAAACAAATAATGGCTGAATGGTTACAAAGACACAGGAGGGGACCTTATAACAAATAACTAATACAAGAGGTAGCATTGCATTGTGTGGGTAGGAAAGGGTGCATTTTTCTCTATGGTATATAGCAGTTTGGTGCGAATTTTTGGTGTCTGGCAGTGCAATGATTTTAGGTGGCTGGTGTGACTCGTCTAGCCTGCTGCCATACTTTGCAGACTGGGACTCAATGCTGCTCGCTGATTGGTGTTGACAGACAAAACGAGAGCACAGCTATAACAGTGGGCCAAAATGAATAGTTATCAATTAAGCATACAATTTGCTTTTTGGCAACTTCATGAACCTAATTGATGCAGAACAGGAACATTAAATGCATTGCCCATACTTGATAGGATTAGTGTTTGACAACTCACTACACTCACTACACAAAACCTCAATAAGCATTGGTGGCCAGCAAAGATGGATGGCAAAAATTCAAATTGTTTCATTAACTTTTCATGCATAGATTTTTTACCTCTAAGAAAATCTCAATTGACCACATCAAAGGCTCAAAATATTCTACGTGCAGATTACCGACGATATGTTGATCCACGAGACCGGAGAAGCGACAATCTCCTCGTCCGAAAAACCACCGAAAGCTTTCTTCATGCCTCAAAGGAGGCTCTTCTGGATCGCGCTACCCGTATCTTTTTATTGTATCATTTTAGCTGCAATGCAATCATGCAATAACGAACAATTATTAATTATAATCTTAAGGGTATTCGGGCCTGACCGCAGCGCTAATTAGTGTTATAGAATTTGTATTCATATCTCCGCGTTTGCCGCGGTTTTTGAAATGGTGAATATCGATAGTTCATCGGTAGCCGTGATGACATCACATTGATGTAAGATAAGCCCACGTGACCAGATCCTATAAAGACTGGGCTTCTGATTGGTTGATGGTATTTCTTTAAAGTCCTTTATTTCTCTTTCAAAAGCGTTTTGGAAATCTATTTTTATAGAATAATTTTTGATGTTATAGGTTTTAGCTACTGAACTGCTTTAAAAGAAGTGTTCGACATTCTTTGATATATAAATTGATAGCTATAGCCGGGTCTACGTCACTTTATCGTTACCATAAGGACTCGGTAAAGTCGTCTATAAATGTTGACTTTGAGGCCGATTTTCAGGCATTTTGAGCCTGAATTTGCAAAAATGAGAATATGACTTCTGAAACAACTTTTTGTAACCTTTTGATCTAGCCAATAAAAATTTTTGCGACAATGTCCCTTTAATGTTCAAGCGTGGCAAAAATGGGGTGGAGCTTTAATAAGTAGTTTTCAGAGTAATAGATTTCATTCAATTCTTGCTGAAGCCCGTGTCTCATATGGCTACATCGCTACTTATCGCCTCGAAAGCAGGTAGGTTAGCCTACCCGAACATGTTATTTATTACTTATTTTTTAGTATCATCGTATATTTCACACATTCATACGTAGGTTAATATATAAGCTGGACTTTTAAATCATGGTAGAGAGCAAAGCCGACGGCAGCCCACCAGGATGTCACATCTAACGGCTGCAATCGAAGGTTCTAAAATCGGCTGTCAGAGGCCCAGTCTTCAGTCCGAGGCTGGTCGGAGAAACTGAATGGTGAGACCAGACTGCCAGAGCGGACCACCAGACCGGACCACACTAGATTAACCACTCCCTGACCAACCGAACATGGACAATGCACTCCGAGGACTAATGGCCAGCGCTGAGCCCAAATAAAGCCGTGGCTGGGGATCGAACTGGGGACCGTTGTGACGCTGCTGTGCTGCGGCAGGCTGCTGGAGGAGCGGGAGATGGAGGTTGTGGCGCTGCGTCAGGAGCTGCTGAGCAGGTTCCAGGCCAACCGAGAGCCGCCGCCCGACCCGGCCTCCCAGGTCCGTCTCAACTAGCGGAGCTCGGTAGTAAGCACTGCATCACACATATATACCAGACTTGATGTGATTCATTTCGTTCTAGATGAACTGTGAGTCTACTTTATTCCATTGAAATGAAGACTAATTGATGGGAATTAACTGCTTGAGGGAAGTATTGCAGTTAATCCTCGCCCCGTTTGGGGGGGTTTGAACACCCCTTCGAGTTTGTCCGGTAGCACGGAAAAATGACGGCGCGAAGCGCCGCTGTACTGGGCAAAGCTTATCCTTGATCAATTCCGAAACTTTCCCGTAAATTTTAGGTTTGGTCGTCTCAGGTCAGGTCGCCAGTGCAGTTAAAGTGACCTCACCTCCAAAAATGTTTAAGGTGGCATAAGTAAGAAAACGGCGAATCTATCGAATTCAAACTTATACCATATAATGATCCTACCGAGTACTACAAAACGTATTCCGGGATTTTCTCATATCGATGACCTGGGATCAGATGCCATACGTGACCATAGGTGACCCTGGTCTGGCATGAGGACAGGTCATTTTTTCATTACTCGATGTGCCACGATGAGAGGACTCGAATGATGCCTAGATATTCACACCTGCGGAATTATGTGTAACTGAGGCTTGACTTGCTTTAAATAAGAGCAAATTATGGATCCCTGATCCGAATTTCCGAGTCAAAACTAGCTGGTTTGGCTTTCATTTTAATGTGCGATGTGCCCACTTTATCACACTGTCTCGCTAAGTTAGATTCAGAGCATTATCATACGGAACCTGAACTATGCTTGAGTGGGAACCTGTCAAGAATCAGCTCTCAACTCGATTCCTGCATGTTTCTCAAATCGTGTGTATCTTTCTTGCTTTGTTTGGCAATTTACCAGATCCCACTTGGTGAAACTGTGGAATTATATTCGAAAATACTTTCACGCTATGCAAACTGCGTCGTTTGCCTGTGACGTATCCAATTGTACCTGTTGCTCACTTCCTTGAATAAATACAAATCAAATACAATTGGCTTATGTGTAGAGTGATTTACTATTATTTGGAGAGAATCAGATTTTGATGGTTCACCACCATGCTGCTGGGGGCCAAGGGCCGACAACCGCCAGCGTAGTAGACTTTGGCCATTAATCCTCATGAAGCTCATCTTAAAAATAAGTATATCTCAACCAAGAGTTCCCCGGATATTCGGGATGTTGCGCAGCCTTCTTGCGAAGCGCATCTTTTCCACGAGCTCCATTCTGACCACTCGCACGAAGGAGACCGGCGAAGGCCGTGAGTCACGTACGTACTTTCACTCCTCGGTTTGTTGTACTCATTTCTCACTCACTTCTCAAGTGGAACTTTTTTGCTCAATCCAATCATCTTGGTAAGTATGAACTCATAAAATATGCCATTCTGTCACTGATTGCCAACACAAGTTCTGTCACAAATTTCCATTCTGTCACTAACTAAAACTAGACTGTTCCGAGAGAACATTACGAAGCTAACCCGTCCAAAAACAGAAGAACGCACTTACATTAGGCTACCCTTCCTAGACGATGAGCTTTCCCATAAAGTATCCCATGCCGTCAAAACTTCAAAACTGCCGTTCAAGATCACATGGTTAAGCGGGAAAACGTTAGCTAACAAAATCACTAGATCGGCCCTAGACCCACCTCCATGTCCCGCCGATGAAAAATGCTGATATGTCCTTATTTAGCTCCCTCGTGGATGACTATTTGGAAACCTTTTCAACCCAAATACCGTTAACAGTCGACCAATTTACAGCTATCCTCCGAGACGCTGCTTATGCTTCTATACCGCGAACATCAAAAAACCCTCGGCGACCACCGGTACCGTGGTGGAGCATGGAATGCCGTGACGCTGTCCGAGAGCGGCGGCGCGCTTACAGACAGTTTAAACGAAATTCCACTCAGCAAAACTTAAATATGTATCGGAAATCTCGAGCCGCCTGCAGGCGTACAATAAAACAAGCTAAGAGAAAATGTTGGAGAGAATACGTAGGTAAACTGAATCGATTTACGCCATTGTCTCAAGTGTTTGGCCAAATCCGCCGTATCGAAGGTAGGTCGGTCTCCACACCACTACCAACTTTGCAGATTGGTGGTAGGAATATATTCAATCCAACAGAAGTAGCCGACTGTATAGGAAATGCGATTGCACAGCGCTGTAGTTCAGTTAGGGAGGATGTCTCATTTATGCGATATAAAACCCTAGCTGAACAGAAAAGTATACATTTTGGAACCACCAGCACACTGCCATACAATAAGCCCTTTACCTTGCATGAGCTAGCGGCAGCCATTCGTGGGCTCCACCCTGTGGCCGAGGGCCCGGATTTAATTCACAATGATATGTTTAAAGCACTATCGCAGAGCGCACTCAGGGTACTGCTGGCCTCATTCAATATGATGTGGGAGTCCGGCGAATTTATACCGGCGTGGCGGGAGGCTATAGTGATACCAATCCTTAAACCTGGTAAATCTGGATTGGACCCTTTGCACTTTAGGCCGATCTCGCTTACCTCGTGCATGTGCAAGTTGTTCGAAAAAATGGTGAATGTAAGACTCGTTTGGTATCTGGAAAGCCGGGGCATCATCAATAACAATCAGTGTGGGTTTCGTAGAGGCCGCAGTACGGTGGACCACTTGGTATCACTTGACACCTCAGTGCGAATTGCATTTAAAGACAGGCGTCACCTGGGAGCCGTCTTCTTTGACGCCATTGCCGCTTATGATACAGCGTGGCGACATGGTATCCTTTTAAAGTTGCATAAGTGTGGTATCAGAGGTCAGATGGGGTTCTTTATGAAAAATTTTTTGACTGATAGGACGTTCCGTGTCAGAGTAGGTGGTACATACTCAAACACCTTTTATCAAGAAGAAGGCATTCCGCAGGGGAGCGTCTCTAGTATCTGCCTCTTCGCTCTGGCCATAAATGACGTCACACATTCACTCCCACCTTCCATTCAGGCATCCATTTTCGTGGACGACATCGCAGTATGGGCAAAGGCTTCAACAACGCCGGCACTTTCCCGTCAGCTCCAGCTGGCCGTGAACCATCTGGAACGCTGGAGTAGTAAAAATGGATTATATTTTTCGACCGAAAAAACCGCTGGTGTTCATTTCTGTCGCAGGCGCAGGACCTGTCCGGAACCTATGGTATCGTTGCGTGGTAAAACTATCCCTTTCCAACCGACAGCAAAGTTTCTCGGAGTAACGTTTGATAAACGGCTGACATACAACGCACACATTAGGAATATACGTGACAAGTGTTTTAAATCATTGAATGCCTTGAAATGTGCATCTCGTCTATCGTACGGAGCGGACAGGAAGAGACTTCTCATTCTCTATCGGTCTCTTGTTCGTTCCAAGATGGATTACGCCTGTTTTGTATACGATTCTGCGTCGGAATCAGCTAAACGCTGTTTAGATACGATTCACCATAGTGCACTCCGAGTGGCCACAGGTGCGTTTAGGACAACACCGTGCTCCAGCTTGTTGGTGGAAGCAAATGAACCACCTCTCGCATTGCGACGGCGCCTGCTCGGGCAGCGTTACGCCTGTAAGCTGGCTCAGTCTCCGTCACACCCAACATATAACGCAGTTTTCTCGCGGAACATGCTACGGCTGTTTGTGAACGTGCAAAGAGGAATCCCACTGGGCGTACGCGTCCAACGTTTCTCGGCCGAAAGTGGTATCCAGCCGAGTGTTGTGACTCATAGCGAGCTTTCAGACATCCCTCCTTGGGAACTTATCTGCCCAAAAACCGACATGACTCTCGCAGGGAAAACCAAATCCGATACTATCCCTACTGAATTTAAACAATTGGCGCTCGAACACATTGCACAGTATGCAGATCATGTGTCGTTCTACATTGACGGATCAAAAACTGATGTTGGAGTGGGATGCGCTTTTGTTACGGATACAGTAACAAGAAATTTCTCACTTTCATCTTTTGCATCGGTTTTCACCTCTGAACTCACCGCCTTGGATAAGGCTCTATGCTTTATCGAAGTTAGTGATGCCACGAAATACGTTATTTTCACCGATAGCCTTAGCAGCATCCCAGCTGTGAGTGGTTTCAACCCAAGTGATGGACTTGTTTTAAACATTGTCCTGCGCTTAACCCGCCTTGCCAGACTGGGAAAGTATGTAACACTCTACTGGATCCCAAGTCATGTTGGAATACAATTGAATGAAGTGGCAGACGCAGCGGCCCGACGTGCTTCCCGTAGGCCCTGCAGGCGTGCGCAACGAATCCCCGCTAGAGATTTGTACCCATATATATGTACCCACCTTCGCAGTGTATGGCAAGAACAATGGAATAATATAATAAATAACAAGTTGAAAGTTATCAAACCTGAGATCGGTGAGTGGCCATCCTCGCTGCGGCCTAACCGCCGTGAGGAGGTGGCGTTGTGTCGATTGCGGACTGGCCACACGCTGGCCACTCACCGATATCTGTTATGCGGCGAACCTCGACCACAATGTCAGCGATGTGCGGCGCCCCTGTCGGTCCGACACGTGCTGGTCTCATGCCCGGAATATGCTAGACGCAGGTCTTTGCATTTTGGCGTGCACCGGCAGGAGTCCACACTTTTAGAATTGATCGGCCGTGACTCCAGTATGGTTGAACGGGTGCTGTCCTATCTTAGAGACATTGACTTTACGATAATATTTGATCCTGGTTAAACGCGTGTGTTGTGGTAGTCAACCGCGCTGATAGGCGCCTGGCGCCGATTTGGCGGGTCCTCCCTTTCGCTCCGGGGCCTTTCAAGTCTCGGAGCGACGGGGAGGGCCTCCGTTAGACGTCGGGCTTGGGTCCGGCGTCTAGGCTGCCCCCGCGCCCCCGGGCCCCTGGGTCCGTTGGCGCGGGGTGGGCGCCGGAAGTGATGCCCCGGCGCCCCGCGCCGGAGCGCCTGCCGGCGCGGTAAACCTGTTTGAATCTGTGACCATGCATCCGTGCAGTGAGAATCATAACTACGATGTGAAAGAATCACTCTTTAATGTAAATATTAGTTCACTGTAGACGAGACTTTACTTTCCCCTAAAGACAGACAAATTTATAAGCTTTGACTGCAGAGAAGTGTTATGGGCGCTATATGACCTCGCAGGTTGGCGCGCCCCTAAAACCCAATAATCAATCAATCCATGTCCCGCCGGCAACAGACGCTGCTTCTGCTGCATGGCGGGACTGGAAGGTGGATGCCACCAGCGGAACTCTCTTTATGAAATTACTTGTCAACTCTGCTCCAAAATTTACATTGGTGAAAGTAAGCGTATGATCAGAGAGAGATACATGGAACATCTCAGAGACGCAAGAAACAAAACTAAAAATACACCCTTCGGCGAACATTTCAAAAACGAGCATCCTCAAATTACTAATATAGGCCACGCTAAACAAAATATCAAAATTCTTAGGCTCTGCAAAGATGTTGCAGAGGTTAAAATCAGCGAATATAATGAAATTCGGAAAAATAAACCCCAGCTAAACATATTTTCATCCTCCTGGACCCTCCTGAAGCCCATGCAATACCAATAGTCATCATCATATAGGACTCTTGATGTATCATGGTAGGTTTCAAAATAGGCGACTTGTATAAATTGTAACTCTGTGTTGAAATGTATGTGAGCTGTTTATATCTAGAAATGAACAATTGATGAATAATTATTGAATAATGTGAGAATAATTGAATGCTACTATATATATATATATATATATATATATATATATATATATATATATATATATATATATATATGAGCTCGGAATGGAAATGTACGTACAAGGTATAGTAGGAAATGAAAGTGTATTAGGCAACCACACTTGTTTATCATAATTCTAAATTTTCAAATGTTGTAAAATTCTGCCACCTGTCCACTCGCTGTCGTGATCATGCCCCATGGGCGAAATATATTGACTGTTAATTTTTGAACAAGTTTTAATTAATATGAGCATTAGGCTGTTCTTCCTCATTTATATATTCATAAAATATGGTCATAAGGAAATATTCATGAACATGTCCGTTCTTCTTTGGATACGGTTTTTAATAAGGATTTAAGTCAAGGTTTTGACTGGCTCTCACAAAATCCTAATTATTGAATTTTCCAGTCACCGACTAAATTTCTCACGATGAACTTTACACTCCGCACCCTAGTGTAAAACCAATTTTGGGACTCTAACCTACGTACACCTCAGGTCCTAGGAAGGGCTCACCTGAGGAAGGGCTCACCCGATCCCCTCCTTACAGGAGGAGACGGCGGAGGGCGCCGCCGACGGGCAGGAGCAGCAGAAGGCGGTGTCGATGCTGGAGCAGGAGGTGCTGGATCAGGAGGCGGCCATCCAGGCCATGGTGCGGGACAGAGAGGGCGGCATGTACGGCATTCCAGGGGTGAGTGCTGGGGCACCCGAGAGCTGGTATTTGTGACGTCCTCGTAGGTAACGGGGAACACTTCGGGTGGAAACACTTTCATGAATAGTTAGTGCTGAGGCCAATCTGGGAGATCCTATGGATAAATCGTGGGGAGGGGTATGAAAGCGAGAGGAGGCCAGCTGCACATTACGTTTTGCTGCAGGGGTCGGGAGGGGCGGAGGAGAACTTCAATTTAGCGGCCACCGGAGGAGACAAATCTGATGCTTGCTGTTTTGAAGAGCGCTTCCGATGCAGCTAAAGCTTCAATTGGTGATATTTACGCTAGTTCAATACTGTTCCGAGGAAATAGACGAAAAGCTTAGTTTGTGTCTTCAAAATTTTGGGAGATTTGCGCTAGGTTCGCCAGTTAGGAACGTTTGCCCGGTTCCCCCTGCTTTCGACGCCCGTAGATACAACGACAATAGATACGGCGTGCGCGGCCTCGCCCGGATACGTGACTGGCATCTTCTTGGAGGGAGTGGGGGCGTGGGTAATTCGATGGTGAAATTTCCAAGAATTTTCAGTCGAGAGGATGTAGACTCATGGAAGACTCCATAGTTGAAAGATATCTCTTCCCTAACTCGCCCCTCCCATTTTCGCCAATTTTCTTCAAAATAACTAAAATTTTCTCCATTTTGAACCTTCTAGACTCGCCCCTCCCTCAAACCATCGACCTAGATCCGGCGCTGTTTGGAACGAAGTGGCCTGCCACATATGTGGTCGCGCCATTTGTCGGTATACATAAAATTAATGTGCCGAATTTTAACCATCGATGAAAAAGGGAGTCAAATGCCAACGTTTGCCCAGCAATTTCTGGATCAAATGATCACAGCAGACCAGTTCTTCGCACATTTTTGTTATTGGGGAAATGTACAAAACCAATGAATTTATTTATCTGCCGTATATGTGTAGGTTCGATAACCGAAGGCGATTGTCAATGGTCAAAATCGCTATGCTTTAGCATTGTGATTTTCCATTGAAAATCAACTGAGCTACATCTCCAGGGGGGTGCATTTCTGTATGTGTTGGAAATAACCGCAACTTGGTTCCAGCCCAAACGGCTCGTACGATTTTGGTGATTTTTTCTAGAGTTGGGGTTCTGGTGCTGGCCTACCTTGTGGCGTGGGTCACCACCCCAGGAAAACTCCGAGGCACGTGCAATCTGCACGTGAAATTTCACGTGTTAATTCTATGGGAAAAAATCGAAAATTTAGAAAACCAAAATGTTCTCAAAAATGGCTCTAACGATTCTGTTTAAACTTCTTGAGGTGTTAGTGGGCACCCTTGGGTACTACCGGGTATGGGTGGTATATCTGGGAAAACTTCGAGTCACGCGCTATATGTCCTTGAAAATGACCTTGCAGCCCAAAAATCTCGACTTTGCCCCCTTGAGGGGGTCCTGGTGCACTACCGGTGTCACATTGGGCCAATAAGTGCATGCATGTGTGGTAACAAGGTCTGGGGGCAGCTGGTGGGTGCTTATTTGGTATCATTACGTTGGCTGGGGATCCTCCGCTGCGAAAAACCTTTTAAAAATAGTTTTCCTCTTGGGTCAGATTTGTGCCCCCTATGGCACCCAGAGCTTTCCAGATAAGGCCAAACTGACACCTGCGGTGCAACTGTCGCCGGTAGGGTACCATACCCACCCGACACTTGTTTCGATCAAGGTCCCCTGTTAAGGGGATTTTTAGAGGTTTTATAAATTTCTGGAGATTTTTCAATTTTTTGAGTTCACAAGCCCATGGCGGCTACCCTATAGAAGCCGTTTTGATAAAACCCGCATCGATGGTAGCCAAAGGGGTTATGTTTCAGATGATACCACTTTGACCCGTCTCGATGACCCCTGGCGCGTGCCACGTGACCTTGAGTGCGGACCGGCACCCCTTCAATACTAGGATTTAGCACAGTATAAGGCTGCTGATGGTGCAGATACCCGCTTTAAGTCCTAAAACCACGATTATAGGTACTGTCTGATTGAGTTATAGGGTAAAAGTGAGTAACGTTGCCCTCCCGTACACACAGGCACCCCCAGTTTGAAGATACTCTATGAATTAGTGTTAAGGCTATGGGATACTTGGCTTCTACCGTATGGGAACGTTTTAGATGAAACCCGCCTCGATTGTAGCCAGGGGGATTATATGTTAGATGACATCACTTTGAACCGTCTGGATAATCCCTGGCGCGTGCCACGTGATCTTGAGGGGGGACCGACACCAATCCAAAATTGGGTTTAAAGACACTATAAGGCTGCTGGTGGTGCAGATAGTGTCTTTAAGTCTTAAAACAAGGCTTATTTGTACCGTCTGATTTAGTAATAGGGTAACAGGCGCAAACGGTGCCTTCCCGTACACACGGGCACCCCCAGTTTGAAGATACCCTATGGATTAGTGTTAAGGCTACGGAAGACCAATAACGTTATCATGGGCAAACAAATGAAGCTAGGCTTACCGTTTTCGGGGATGGTGACCCAGGCTGGCCACTGCACCTCTCTGAATCAGCCAATCAGTGACCTGCCGACTGCGCATGCGCAGTAGCTGCATAACCTCTCAGGCCCTATCTCGGAAACTATTTGGCCGATTGGGCTGAAATTTGGCATGTTGGTGTTAATTGATGAACTGAGGTCAGCATGGTGCAAGTTTTGCACGTGCAGACTTTGGAAAACTAATACATCGGGGGTCTTCCGTTCCGAAGATGAAATGTCTTACTTTTCATTATTAGCCCTTAGGGGTTATGTTATGGACTTAAATCATCAAGGTCGAAGTTCAGCACGTGCAGACGTCACGTGACCAGTGTCTATCGAGGTTTTCCATTCCGGAGACGCAAAACATTGCTTTCGCTTAAAAAGTGCTCGAACAATCGCCTTCGGTTCCGCGATGCCCCCAAAGGCGTCGCCCCCACGTAAACTGATGTTTCAACGCGTTATACTTATTTTTCCATTGGAAGTAGTTCTCCAAACCAGGGTATAGTTGTCGACAATTTTTGGGTACTTCCGGCTCCGAACATGCATAGCCGCCATGAGACAACTTCACTATCAAACAGCACACTTCTGGCTTGGAAAACGGATTTTGAAGGCAAAGGGGGAAGTCTGCCACCGAGAACAAAACCTGACGCCATCTGTAACAAAGTGAGCCCGATGCCAGCGCCACCTGTGACTACCAGACCTGCTCCTGTAATGACCCTGCAGCGTTACTAGTGCTTGTATGAGCCCTGCTGACGGCAGCCGTGTGCAGTGTGGAGGTAACCATGTCTCAGGCTACCTAGGCTCCGCCCATTTGCCTCGTGAGCTCGTACGAACAAGCGGTGGGCAAGTCCAGCACCAAAAGTATGCTGCAAGTTCCACCCAGTCCCTACGCTATACGTTTAGCACGGGAGCGACCATCGCAGGCGCGCCGTCTGTGTAAGATATGTTCATGTGTACAGTGTGCATTCTCTTCTGCTGTGTACACTGTACACTTGAGTTTGACGTCATACCCTTCTTTCCGCCAAGCTTGGCTCCGCCCCATTTTCAAATCCAGCTCGTCTCTAATTGGCTGTACACAACATCCACACAACACAAGTACCGTGCGTGCGGTTATGTTCTATGTTGCAGAGAATATCAGACATGGTGATTTAAACTAGCCACTGTGGCGCCAAACTCAGTCACAGTGTACAAACAATTCACCGAATTTCCATACAGGAAGGGGGGACACTAAGACAGGCACCCGCACACGAACGGCCCCTGGGCGTGCAATCACCTAGGACTGGGAACGTGGTCCTGGGATTGTTTTTGCGCTAAGCGGAGAGTGAGCCTTAAATTTCAAAGAGGTCAAAATCAGTATCTGTTATTAAACGCTCAAAATTAGTTGTCATGCATTTTTTAGGCAAAGGTACAACAGGTTGCATGCACTGCAGTTTCTCGGGTATCTTTCCATTCCTGTTTATCAAATAAAAATACCTGTCTACTTCTCGATTCCATTTTCAGCTGAGGCCAAAGTGACCTGCTGGTGAGGTCGAAAATATGAAAAGGGTACGTTTTCCATTTAAAATTGGAATTTCAGTACACTGACCGGATCCCTCGCCGCACCGTGGGTCCATTTCTGCGACACCTCAAAACAAATGTAAGGCGAGTCGGAATGACATTTGTGCTGTAAAACCAAGACACTGAAGCGCCCTACAACCCCAGAACACACACTGGATTTCGCCCACGAGAGCAGTGCTGTCCTGTAACGGAAAGAAGGGTGTTCAATGTATCAGCAGTGCGAGAGGACCATTTAACTTGCGCCTCTCAGTGGGAGCGGTATATTAGCTGTTTTTCAATGCGGGAACGGGCGCCTTGTCCGTTATAGCGTCACTATGGCGGTATCTCTAATCAGGGCGGCATTTTATTATTTAAGCTTGCTAGTCGGATATTCTGCATTTCGTTAGAAAGGCCCAGGAAATATACCTACGATCATAAACCGCCAGTGCAGTTTTTCGTTCATCAACCATTTGGTTTTTATTTATCAAATGGAACCTGCTCACCATAATTGAACCTCCTCCAACTAATCACGTGTCGTTTGGGGAGAGATTGGAGAGGCTATAAGGGGTGGAAGGGTTCACGTTAGCGACCCCGGGCGTGGTGGGAAGGATTTAACCTTTCCTCTGCCTGCACACAGGCGTTACTGTTTCTCCCGGCGAATGAAAAAAGGTATCCTTCGTATTAGGGGCTAGTATCTTATGTTGTATGGGGTCGAACTTTGTGTGATGGATCTAAAAATATCGATTTCCTCTGCTGACATGATTTTCCCTTGACATTACAGCGCAAATATTTTAGCCAGTGCTGTGAAAAATCCCTTACAGGCATTTCTCCCCAGCACTCGCTCACATCCCTCAGAAGTCGCCGAGCCAAGCTCCCCCCCGCCCGTGACGTATAACCTGATACATTCTCTGACAATGGGTCGGGCCGTCGCTGGAGCGCATTGATGCACGCTTTATCAGTTAGAGGCTGATGCCCCTGGCTCATACGGTGGAGGAGTCCGCGGCGGGAGCCGGCACGAGATGTTCTGAGCCTTGCATTATCGTGTCCAGCGACAGTGATCGTATATTAGAGATGTATCGATTTCGTGCGTTATAAGAGGAATGCAGGTATAATGAATGTACGGGTACCTGAGGTATTGCCTTTGAGAGTCTCTATCGGCAAAGATATTCGTGAGAAATTCGAGAGAGGATAAGAATAGCATTGCCTTTGGGGGAGGTTGAAGGGTTTGGTGGATCTCTCTCTCTCTCTCTCTCTCTCTCTCTCTCTCTCTCTCTCTCTCTCTCTCTCTCTCTCTCTCTCTCTCTCTCTCTCTCTCTCTCTCTCTCTCTCTCTCTCTCTCTCTGTCTCTCTCTCTCTCTCTGTCTCTGTCTCTGTCTCTGTCTCTGTCTCTGTCTCTGTCTCTGTCTCTGTCTCTGTCTCTGTCTCTGTCTCTGTCTCTGTCTCTGTCTCTGTCTCTGTCTCTGTCTCTGTCTCTGTCTCTGTCTCTGTCTCTGTCTCTGTCTCTGTCTCTGTTCTCTCTCTGTCTCTCTCTCTCTCTCTCTCTCTCTCTCTCTCTCTCTCTCTCTCTCTCTCTCCTTGACTGAACCCCTCTCTCCACAGCTGGGCGATACCGCCCGCTTCGAGGTCATGTCCGCTCCGCCGCCTCCTTCGGCTTCCCTCGACTCTGCAATGGACCTACCCCTGATCCAGGAGGAAGACACTGTTGAGGCCTACCTCAACCGGAAGGATGAGTGGATCACCCAGACGCCCGGCGTGGAGAACGATCGTGGACTTGTTGAAGCGATTGTGGATGCGTCCTCGGAGGGTGTGAACAGGCGCGGTCTGGCCGTCCTGCAGGACTCCTATCCGTGCTGTGCCTGCGAGCGGGTGTTTGCCTCTAACGAAGCGCTAATGAGACACGAGTACTTCCGACACGGCGTGGGCGATCTCTGTGGAACCGGCGGCCAAACCCTGACCGTTGGAGTCGATCCCGTGGGTGAGGCAAGCGAGAAAAAGGACGTCGTGACGACGACGTCGCTGGTGGAAGTGACGAAGGCAGATGTGACCTCGATGGAAGACGATGCCGGCGCCGGAGATGGCGTTGGTGACCACGACGGGAGCACTGACAACGGAGAAGACAGCCGACTGGATGATGATGGTAACGACGACGATGAAGATCTAGCAGACGTGTCAACGTTGAACTTCCCGATGCTGGCTGACCTTGCAACCTCAGTGCTCTCCAAGTCCCAGCAGCAGACAGTGGGGGCGTCGCCGAGCGCCAAGAAGAAGGGTCGACCGCGCATCATCGACCCTGCCGGGCCCAGAAGTGGCGAGTGCCAATTCTGTGGCATCTTCATCAAAGTCGATCTCCAGGGACACATCAACCGCTTCCACACAATGGTGCGTCCACACGAATGTCAGGAGTGCGGCGCTAAGCTAGTGTCGCGCCACGCTCTGGCCGAACACAAGCAGCGTCTGCACGGTAGCGGCCACTCCTGCGAACACTGCGGAGCCGTCTTCGCGCGCAAGAAACAGCTGTCGGTGCACCAGTGGCGGAAGCACAACGTCGGCGGCGTGCAGTGTCGCCTCTGCTTCAAGAAGTTCGCCCGCTCCGACACCCTCGACAACCACATGCGCTGCCACGAGCGGCCGATGCAGTGTAGTCTGTGTACGGCGCGGTATCCGTTCAAACGCGAACTCCGCAACCACGAGTTCCTCAAGCACGGTCTTCATGGTGAGATCCCGCGCGACAGCGAGCACCGGCCCGGAGAGATGTACCGCTGCGGCAAGTGTGGCAGGTGCTTCGGCTCTTGGGCGGGCAGGGACCGCCACAAGTGCGACAGCGCGGCGGCTCTGTCCGATCTATACGTATGTCAGTTGTGTGGCGATTGGAGCACCAGGTTCGAAGGCGACATGGTGAAGCATATGCGGAACCTGCACAAGATCGAGGCGGAGACGATATTGATAGCTGATGTGGACGAGGAGCCGCTAGATGATGAGGTGCTTGAACAGGCGATGCGAGGGGTCCAAGAGGCTGCCGCTACCCCGCGGCAGCAGCGCGGAAGTGATGAGAGATTTGGTGCGGTGAGGTGTCTGGTTAGGTCCTTGATGGTAATTAGAGAAGGCGGGACTTTGATGAGAGTTACTAGGGATCAACTAAAGTGATTTTGAAAGCGAATTTGGTTTTGATGGGGACGCGTTGGCGTGAGGCGGTGTGAATTGTAGAGATGTTGGAGTGAATGGAGGGGAACGGCTCTTAGTGCCGTTATAGTCGAGTAAAGAACAAAATACAACACCGCCGAATAGCGTTTTGATCATGTGGTGATCACACGAATTAGAGTAGTGAGTTTTCACCAGAGTTCTGGCCGCCGCCGGATTTCCGGGTGGTGCTGTGTGCATGCCTCTGGGAACCGTGTCACGCCTCTGGCTTTGAAGGAAAACTGGTCATCACTTCCAGCAGTTCCACTGCCATCGTCTTGAAACTGTAGTTATACTATTTAGTGAACAGCTCAGTTTTTGATGCATTCAAAGGTGGTGTCGTCCTCGCCAGCGGCTGGTCAGGAATGATTTTGAAGCTATATTCGTCGGAAATAATGACACGATTGAATGGATTGCACTTTGGCCTTATGATTGTTGTTTGTGCTTCATCACATTTGCGTCGTCGAACTCGGCCTTTTTGCTAAAACATTGGTAACGTGTTGATGTTGATAAGTCTGAGTTGCATTTTTGGTGTTTCATCGTTTCGTTGAATTCCATACAGAACTGCCACAGAAATCGTGTTTATTTTGCTGCTCTTTGAAATAGCAATGGGGGCACGGACCCTTTAAAGGGAATGTGGCACCTTGGTCGGATCCTGGAATTTAGTGTAATTAGGCGTACTTTTAGTAAAAAAATAATGAAACCACTCATGATTTCTCTGAAAAATGTACAATAAGCTCAATATTTGGTTTTTGAAAATACTCCTCTAGAAAAATAAATAAATATCAGACTGTGGATGATGTCACGATCTGGCAACCACTACCATACTTGAAACGCTTCAAGGGCTTCGATTGGCTGATGCTCATCGTGACGTCAGCATATGTTACACCAGTAGCTCACAACAATGGCCGCCGGCGACGGGGGGCTGAGGGGGGCTGGTGTCAGGTAGGTTTTAGCTTTTTTTCTACGGAAATATCGAGTCCCAAGACAAATGAAATATGGAGTACCGGGTTTTCCGACCTGCTTTACAACTTGGCTATCTCAGTTAAAATCACGTTGTGAAGGTGCCACATTCCCTTTAACTGCCACTGTACCCACCCTGGTCAAGCTATCCCGACACCGGCTATATACAGGCTTGGGCTATGCAGATATGGTGTTCATTTCAAGCAAGTTGGTTATTTTTGCAATGTAACTGGAAGTTTCTGTGTATGAGAGTGTTTTCTGTGTTGCTGCAAGTTTGTTTACTAAGTAGAGAGGGTTCTAGCTGGGAGGGGATTGGTGGGAGGTAGAACCCGGTTTTTGTCGACTGAATTCAAGTGTGCTATTCTTGCAGCTCAGCAAAGCTGAAATCGGAACGCTTTCTGTAAAAATCTGAAAAAAGCTAACTAGAATTGGTAGCTTATCCGAAAATTTAACGGATGCTCCCCTGGTTTACGATTAGGGGGTACGCGCTCCCGTCCCCACCCCCTCATGTCCGGTTTTGAAGCGAATGTGTCTGGCTACCGGAAATAGGCCGAATGCATCATTGCATTTGTTTTTGGAGAGCCATTGAATTTCTCTGATCTTCTATGGGTCCACTTTTTATCACCTTACGAAGAGATGGGCTATTTGATAAATGAACTGGAGAGCGTCCTAGAAATAGTCAGTGTCCTTAGTAATGCATTTGTCCTAATGTGAGGGATGTTCGGATCCAGGGAAGGTAACTATTTGGCCGACGGGCCCCACAGCTTGTCAACCAGGGGGCTCCCGCCCTAAAATTGGGGCTCTTGACCGATAACCTTCGCCTTTGTAATGCTTATTAAGGTAAACTCAGCCAGATATCCGCAGATTCCTTCCCGCCATCCCCGTTCCGCCTCCGGTTATAGCATGGCCGGATTCCTTCCCCAGCCAGAAATCCGTGGCGACGCCCTGCTCACTTGCACTTCTTTGACGACTTGATGGATTCATCGAGGATACCCGTATTAGACGGAAACGTATGTTTCTTGTGTCTGGGTTTGATCTAGGTTTAGTTTTAATTTATATTTATAGTTATGTAGTTAAACTTATATCGTCAGTGTTTGTAGTGGGCTTCGGAATCGTATAACGCTCTAAAACGTCAGCACATCGGCAATGTTTTGGGTCGCGACCGAAAATTCTGCCTTTTTGCCCGTTAGTAACACAAGACAATGCAGCCTGCCTTCACCATTATTGCATACATATATCCTCAGGTAGTATTTTGGCAGTGCTCTGTGAGACAATCATCAGCTGTAGTTATATTGATCACAGGCCTCCTTACCCCCCCTCCATTGGTTACGTCCAGGCTGGGCTCCGGTTCTCTATACTCGGCGGAAACCCGTCTCGAAGCTCCTGGCTTGAGTGAACTCAGCCGCCATCTCACTTGTGCCGAAAAAAACAGACTTGCATAACAGATAATCAAGCCTACAGGGAACAAACTTTAGCTAGAAATGATTGAAAGAGACCTTCTATGTACATGACTACGTACATAGACTAAGGTGCTACCATTTTTATTGACCAGTTTCGTCTGAATTCCTCGTAAAACAAGTGAACGCGCCTCCACCAATCACCGGCCGCCATTTCTCATGGGCTGCATGCCCGCAGGCGCCGAGGTGACAGGGGTCATGGCCACCGAGCGGTGGCAACGCGCTGTAGCGGAGATAGAGCGCTGGTGGGGGGAGGGTGGCTACTTTGTATTTGTATCTACTCATGTATAATGAGCAACGGGACATACCTCCCACTTATAGCTCAAGTCAAGGTACACAGGAACAACTAAAACATGTTTATTCACAAGCCATTTTGAGTGAACCATACTCAGCAAGCTGAAAGGATGAACCTGAGCTGAAGGGAGCTGAAAGCTGAAGGGATGAACCTGAACTGAAGGGAGCTGAAAGCTGAAGGGATGAACCTGAGCTGAAGGGAGCTGAAAGCTGAAGGGATGAACCTGAGCTGAAGGGGGCTGAAAGCTGAAGGGATGAACCTGAGCTGAAGGGAGCTGAAAGCTAAAGGGATGAACCTGAGCTGAAGGGAGCTGAAAGCTAAAGAGATGAACCTGAGCTGAAGGGAGCTGAAAGCTGAAGGGATGAACCTGAGCTGAAGGGAGCTGAAAGCTGAAGGGATGAACCTGAGCTGAAGGGAGCTGAAAGCTGAAGGGATGAACCTGAGCTGAAGGGAGCTGAAAGCTAAAGGGATGAACCTGAGCTGAAGGGAGCTGAAAGCTGAAGGGATGAACCTGAGCTGAAGGGAGCTGAAAGCTGAAGGGATGAACCTGAGCTGAAGGGAGCTGCAAGCTGAAGGGATGAACCTGAGCTGAAGGGAGCTGAAAGCTGAAGGGATGAACCTGAGCTGAAGGGAGCTGAAAGCTGAAGGGATGAACCTGAGCTGAAGGGAGCTGAAAGCTGAAGGGATGAACCTGAGCTGAAGGGAGCTGAAAGCTAAAGGGATGAACCTGAGCTGAAGGGAGCTGAAAGCTAAAGGGATGAACCTGAGCTGAAGGGAGCTGAAAGCTAAAGGGATGAACCTGAGCTGAAGGGAGCTGAAAGCTAAAGGGATGAACCTGAGCTGAAGGGAGCTGAAAGCTAAAGGGATGAACCTGAGCTGAAGGGAGCTGAAAGCTGAAGGGATGAACCTGAGCTGCAGGGAGCTGAAAGCTGAAGGGATGAACCTGAGCTGAAGGGAGCTGAAAGCTAAAGGGATGAACCTGAGCTGAAGGGAGCTGAAAGCTGAAGGGATGAACCTGAGCTGAAGGGAGCTGAAAGCTGAAGGGATGAACCTGAGCTGAAGGGAGCTGAAAGCTGAAGGGATGAACCTGAGCTGAAGGGAGCTGAAAGCTAAAGGGATGAACCTGAGCTGAAGGGAGCTGAAAGCTGAAGGGATGAACCTGAGCTGAAGGGAGCTGAAAGCTGAAGGGATGAACCTGAGCTGAAGGGAGCTGAAAGCTAAAGGGATGAACCTGAGCTGAAGGGAGCTGAAAGCTAAAGGGATGAACCTGAGCTGAAGGGAGCTGAAAGCTAAAGGGATGAACCTGAGCTGAAGGGAGCTGAAAGCTAAAGGGATGAACCTGAGCTGAAGGGAGCTGAAAGCTGAAGGGATGAACCTGAGCTGAAGGGAGCTGAAAGCTGAAGGGATGAACCTGAGCTGAAGGGAGCTGAAAGCTAAAGGGATGAACCTGAGCTGAAGGGAGCTGAAAGCTAAAGGGATGAACCTGACCTGAAGGGAGCTGAAAGCTGAAGGGATGAACCTGAGCTGAAGGGAGCTGAAAGCTGAAGGGATGAACCTGAGCTGAAGGGAGCTGAAAGCTGAAGGGATGAACCTGAGCTGAAGGGAGCTGAAAGCTGAAGGGATGAACCTGAGCTGAAGGGAGCTGAAAGCTGAAGGGATGAACCTGAGCTGAAGGGAGCTGAAAGCTGAAGGGATGAACCTGAGCTGAAGGGAGCTGAAAGCTGAAGGGATGAACCTGAGCTGAAGGGAGCTGAAATCTGAAGGGATGAACCTGAGCTGAAGGGAGCTGAAAGCTGAAGGGATGTCCCGGATAATACGATGCCAGTATATGTGTATAGAAATACGCTCACACCAAAAGAAGACAAATGATAGAGTGGAAAGCTATAGAGTACCTACAAATAGACTGCCTTAAACTTATTCAACTGAAATAGGGTAAGATGGGTAAACCACGGCCGGTTGGGTAATACCGCCCAGTGCTATCCTGGGAATATGGCTGGCGACAGACGATCCGCTTATTGCCCTTGCCGGTGGTAACCAGGTGTACGTTGGAGAGAGGGTAAGAGCTCCGTAGTTTTTTGTCCTTTTTCTGTGGTAGGCGTTGATAGCTGTCTGTATTGAAATAATTTTTATGATACTTTATTTTACCGTAATTTCGGACTGAACCTAGCTAAGAGCCTAGTTTTAATCTTCTAAATTGAAAATACACTGTTCCTCGCAAATCAATCGCCACCATATTTGAGACAAAGCTTTGGAAGCGGTCTGTTGGTTGCCAAGGCAACGCAGGAACAAGTGGTAGATTGACGCCCGGGTGGGCGCCATTGCCCTACTTTGACCCTTTGGATCAGCAAGCGATGGGTTCTGTGGCCGACGTGATCGATGAGATCCTTCCCATTCCCAAGGTGAAAGTCTAAACCGCCGGACGCTGTCCAAAAAGGCAGAGGTCCATAATCCTGACAAGCTCTCCAGCAGAGTCAGATCATGAGTGGGACCGGCGTCTGCCACTCCGCTACAACTTCCTCTAGCAATCAGCCAGTAGCAAAAACAGTACAAAATGTAGGGGAGACCAGGGCAAAATGGACACCCCAAGTGTTTTTCTAACATAGCAAGCTCAAATGCGGGCTGAAAATTTTTAGCTATACACCCTGACGTAGCCTAATGAATTGTGTCTCTAATGTAAGAGTATCAACTTAAGAAATTTATTTGGAAAAACATGGCAGTAAAATATATAAGCTAATGTTTTTTGTCCGTTTTGCCCCAACCCTGGGGCATAATGGTTTTCAGGAAGGGGCAAAATGGAGACTGTATTGCCTGTTGTCATTGGACTTTGCCCGGGCACCCCCAAAGATATATAAATCCACATCCCTGGCAGCCTGGGTAATGTGGCGAAAAAACATCATATGTTCGTTAAAGCGTCAACATCTATTAACTCAGTGAAAATTTTTACCTGATTGTATTTTGGCACAAGACTGCCCCCCAACCTGGACTCGCCCCTGTCTTGTTCTCTCGCTGTTTCTTTGACCTTGCCACAATAACAAACTACATAGCACATTATCCTAAGTGATAGGGGTGTACCAGACCATCAGAACATTTTACACTATTAGTCCATTTTGGCCCTTTCGTTTTGCCCCATAGCTACTCCGATTCAAGTTTTTATTTTAAGTGTCGGAAAAAATAGCAGGCTTTGAGATTTGAAATTACCATTACAATAAGCCTATACTGCCACTTATTCAGGCATATCACTATCAGAACTGAACTCAGTTTTTCACCTGAAAAACGAGGATTTAAAACTTGTAAATTTCGTAATACTTACAGGAAAATCCTCCCTAGCCAGCCCGCGTCGAAATGATGCCGCTAACTGACGATATACACGCTATATTCTGATGTCCTTTGTCTAAAGCAGTAGTTCATCTTCTAAAATCTAAATAGAAACACCAGTAACATACCGAAATAGCAAAAATTCTTTTTGCCCGAAAGTCCATTTTGCCCTGGTCTCCCCTACTGCAACCTAAGAAGCAGAAGCAGCCTAGACAAGATGTTGTAAACCAGAAGAAGACAGCAGCAGGGACGGATGTCTGCATTTTTGTGGGGAAGGATTAGTTACGAAGAAGGAAGTATGGATACAGTGTGTTATGTGTGCAAAGTGGGGACATGAAGAATGTTCAAGTGGAAGCACTTCGAGAGTCTGTGATTTCTGCAAGGCCTGTTAGTGCTGAGTGGATTCCCGGAGCTCTGGCTTGAAAACGTGTTCTCAATATGTCATTTTTCCGATGATTTGTATGTGGTTCCATGTCTTATCGATAAAACTATCGATATCGAGAAACCTATGAAATTTCAATACAAGTTTGGAAACTATTTTATGGCCATTTTCGAGACCGAAACCATTGAAAGTCAAAGAAAATATTCTGGCAAGTTGTTTACTATACTAAGAAACAAAAATCTCGCGACAGATATCCCCACCGAAACAATTTGTTGGAGAATTTTGAAATGGGCGTCATTACCCTACCATTTTTTTCACTTGTTGAAGTGCTTAAGAAAGTTTGGATCACAACTATAAGCAAATTCATCAGTCAAACCTGATGATTTTTTTCGAAAACGAAGAATTATTTGTCCTCTCTTCAAAACAAGTATTTGCAGCATCTTAATGAAGTAATCTAAGAGGTAAACGGAAAAAAGCTGAGGGGGTCGCCAATTTACCACTTTACCCTAGATGTTCCCTAACATATTTAACCCCGCTAGACCTAAAAGATGAAAATGTACACTCAAAGGGTCAACGGATGGCTGTATGCTGATATGACGGTTGAAGGCAACAGTTGTGCCGCTTTAATTGTTTCAATTCCTGCGAAAGCGACATGCAGAGATTGATCTCGCACCATCCAGACTCAACGCTGAGGCATATGTAATGGAACTGATCAATACATATGTGCACAGCGGAAAGGATGTTTGTGACGGTTTATAAGTGCGTTTTGTTTGATGGGGGAAGGGGACCAGTGCAGGCACGGGCAAAGAGAGACAGGGGTTTGTTGCACCACAGTTTGAATACATCAACGGCTATAAATTGAAAACTAAACAGCGAACAGCGATGCGAAGAAACTCGGAGGAAGTGCGCTTGCATGACCCTTTTGAGAAAAGTAAATAATCTTTAAGTAAATAATCTCGAGTGTCATGGTTTCATACCAGGGGTTGGATGTAATACTTCCTAGCGTATAAGTACAATTTATGTGGCACTTTCAAAATTGTCCCGGCAAGATTTACGGTCAATTGGTCTTAACTTGATAATACTTGTTTATTTATTGCTTATTTTGGTTTTTTGAACAGCAGGTACGCGTGGTCGAATGGCATCTTAAGCCATTTGAGAAAAATACTGTCGAAACAGTATATTATTATTTGCATGAAGAATCGATACTGCTCGAAATAAATATATAGGAAAACACTAAAATTTGAAGACAAATGTGCACAATGGCACGCTTAACACGCGCATTGACGGGGGTCTGAGCAACCTTCGCATTGACGGGGGCGGGTACCCGCCCCCCTAAGATCTCGAGAACCACGGTAGGTAGCGAAAAACGGTAAACGGCCTTGGGTTGCCCATCCACTTCTCCATCGAAAACATTTGAACCATTTTTTTGTCAGGTCACATTTAAGGTCACGAGAGGTAAAAAACAGCCGTCATAGGGATAACATGTAAATTCAGTTTTTCGGCCATTACATCTGAACAAGTAAAGATAGAGCAAAACGACTTGAACTATATGAATCCTCTCAGTAAGCCAAATCGAATGATATATAATTTGACCTTGCTAGGTCAAATCAAGGATTTGACCTGACCTGAGGTCAGGTCAGGGTCAAATTAAATAAAATGCATATCATTAGAACCGCAAAGCCCAGGCGAGTCTAATGAAGCTAAAATAAATGCTCTATCACCATCCGTTACTGAGTTATTCCGTAAAAACCATTTTCCCATGTATTTCCAATGGAGAGGTCATGCCTCGTACCTGACCTTAGGTCATCGATATCAAAAATACCGGAACATATTTTAGAGAACTCGGTGGGCCCATTATGTGATATGAGTTTCAATCGGATAAGTTCACCCTGCTCCGACTTATGCTAACTTAAACTTTTTTTAGGTCGGGTCACTTGACCTGTACTGGTGACCTGACCTTGGATGACCTAACCTTAAAATGTTCACAGAAGTTGTAAAAATGATGAGGGAAAAGGTATGCCAAGTACGGCGGCGCTACGCGCCGCCGTTTTTCTGCTATCTCCGAAAAACCCGAGGGGGGCGGGTACCCGCCCCCGTCAATGCGCGTGTTAAAAAGTTACAGTCATCACTGAGGAAGTGATCTTGGTCGAATCCTGGAATGTAATATAATTAGGGGTACTTTTAGCCCAAAATCATGGAATCTTCCATGGTTTCTCTGAAAAATTTACAATAAGGTCAATATTTTGATTTTTAAAATGCTGCTCTAGGGAGAGAAAGAAATACCTGCCTGTGGATGATATCATGATCCGGCAACCACTTCCATATTCAATACGCCTCAAGGGCTTCGATTGGCTGATACTCACCGTGACATCAGCATACCTATATCGTCACACCAACAGCCATGACAACTGTGGCTTACTGCTAATGGTACATGGAGGTTTTAGCTTTATTCTACAGAAATCTCGAGTTCCAAGACAAATGATATATTGAGTACCGGGTTTTCCAACTTGCTTTACAACTTGGCTATCTCAGTTAAAATCCCGTTATGAAGGTACCACATTCCCTTTAATGTAAGCACGAGGTGCGGTCTAGAATGATGATGAGAGCAAATTAAAGGGTCCAACTCTGGCGCGCTGCTACATAAGAATTAAAATGAGTATCCAAACGATAAAAAACCTCGTTTCACACTCTTCGTAGCCGAAGGGCAAATGTAGTAGGCTGCTGGATACTGCCCCGCATTTCTGAGCAGGACATGTAGTGGAAAGCAGGGATATGAAATTATATACATTTGAGGATTGCTCTGGCACCCTCAATGAAGTGCCGAAGAAATGCAAAAATATTATTTAGGTTTTAGGTTTTTCATTTTCTGAATTTTGAAATAGGGTTATATCATATAACAGGCCTGTAGGAAGGCTAAACACACTTTATATCATACAATCCCGTTTGGAAATGGTGGTTAGTGATATCGTTACAAATTTGGCAGCCACAATAACTTTTGCTGGAGCGTGGATTCTACGAGAACCCTGGTAGGGTGGCTCTGAGCAAGAGGCTGGAGACTATCTTGCCTGACAAAATTGCGTGTGCGAACAGAATATCGTACTGAATTCTTCTGTTTGCCAAACTGGTAATTTTGAACAATGTCAGAGGGTCATGATACGCGAGTGACGCTGAATTTCTAGTCAAAACTGATGAGAACCAGACAATAAGCTTATGCAAATTTTGCGGAGCCTGCCGAAACGCGTCTGGGCAGCACCACTCCAAATAGCACAATCAAATTGAATAGTGGATCGAAATTTTTCGCAATAAACTACCAAGGTAAGCTCCGGTTTCAGTTTTCGTCCTGCTCCCAACCTTGAGTGACCTACCTGAAGCAGGGGTGGACACAGGAGCGCCGTTGGAGGGGGGGCAACTCGGGAGAACTCGTCAAAACATAGTGTTTTTTTGTTAGAAAATCGGCCAAAATTTCGCCATTTTTTGGGGCCATGGCCTCTTGGCCCCCTCTGCCTCCGCCAGTAACCTGAAGGGATTGAATTATCACTCCGGGTGTTTTGTTTGCCGTGCTGATTGTATTAATGATGTTCTCAGCAAATGTTGATTTAGACTGAAAAACAATTTGTATGTTATTTGTGTTTCATCAGGTCCACTCCCAGCAGGCACACTTGCCGAATTACAGGGAGTTTTGGCGTTGGTGTTTGAGGATCCTCTCCACCGGGTCAGATCGGACAGGGAAGTTCGGTTCCCACCGGGCAAATTTCTCAATTCTAGCCTCCAGTTCCTCCGCCGTTTTGAATTTTGAGTCCGCCTGGCACCACTAGGATTATAATTTATTTAGAATTTAGAACCGACAAGATGCTCCTATTACGAACGGTTCTGAACAGCTCACACCAAAAACAGTTTGAGCTATAATCAATGTGGCAACCTCTTCATCAACATTTTTGGTGTTCTGTCCCCTTTAACCCTCGCCTGGTGGGGGTGTTTGAACACCCCTCTCGGGTTTTTCCGGCGGTAACGAGAAACAGCGGCGCGAAGCGCCACCGTACTTGGTTCACCTATCCTTGGTCAATTCCGCAACTTTTTCAAATGTTAATGTTGTGTGATCTTGGTTCGGGTCAACAGTGCAGGTCAAGTGACCTCACCTCCAAAAAAGGTTAAGATAGCATAAGTAAGAACAGGGTTAATCTATCAAACTGATACTTATGTCACATAATGGGCCCACCGAGTGCTGTAAAATTTAATCCGTGATTTTTTATATTGATGACCTGACCTCAGGTACGGATCATGACTGGTACGTTGGAAATGTATGGGAAAACGGGAATTGAGCGTAAAATAGGTATATTTATGTAAATACAGCTTAGAATTTCTTTTTATTCTCTAAATCGTCGTGTCCTAGGCCTCTTTTCAGATTCATATTGCAAATTTGGACCTGTGACCTCTGAGAGGTCATCTGAGATTGTTTAATTTCAGACTTTGGTCAAAAACTGCAGGAAATGATGATAAAGTATTTACGTTAACACCATTACGCTTAGATTATTATTGCACGTCGATCAATATGCATATCGACTCTGCCAGGGCAGATAGTGACCTTTACCTGACCTTAGGTCACGGCATTTTAAAGTTTTGACCCATTTTAGTCACATTATACATAATCCATTCGCCGTGACGAGAGGAAGCTAATGAAGCCTAAGAGTTTAATCTAACTCAACTTTTCAAACGCCAGAGCCAAGAAACTCTTTTCTAGCTTGTCATCTTCTTTGGCCTGTCATGACCTCAATATTGGCCTGAGCCAAAAAATGACTGATGTAGTTTCTTAATGAGTGTTTTATCTTTCCAGTAGCTTTCGCGTTTTTGGGAAAGCCGCATAGTAGCCGAGATCGAGGGGAAGTGTCTGACCATTGTCCGAATGTTGGGTCACCCAGACTTCCCAGACCAGCCTCCAGCCAACACTCGTCACCTCTGAGACCACTTTTAGGTACTGGACGTCTGTCTACACGGGACGGGACAGAGAATGGTAATCCAGGGATGGGGTAGACAGGGATGGGGTGGGATACCATAGCTTAGTTTTTTTATTGGAGACTAGATTGAAGACGATGGAGTGATACGCTAATCTCCTGTTTTTATTCGAGACGAGATTGAAGGGGAGGGGTTTTTAAATACAGCATATTTGTTGATGTAAGAAGAGAGATGTATCTCTCCTTATAAGTCTCCTGATTCCACTCTTTTAAAGTTATAGAATAGCTGCTCGCACAATAATACGCTTTATTTGATATCCTAGCTTACCCCAAGTGTCTTTACCTGTCCTAGACCCCTCCTCTAGTCCCCAATGCTGAATCAACTGCTCGAAAGGAGAACACCGATCCAAATTGTGTCGCAACGAAATCTTGTTGAAACCTTTCATGTTTTACAGACTTGGCCATCTGTTTACAACTTCAAATTTTTTACTATGAACTGAATTCCAATATTCCATTTTTGTGTGAGTGCTGAAACCAGTGTTTTAAAAGATACATCATTACTCCTCTTGAAAATAAATAGTGGAAAGAAGGAGGGAAAATGTCGTGCGATGCAAAGTGAAACGAAGTACTAAGATGTTCCCTGGCCTCTCCCCTCGAATCCGGAAATGCAAAAAACACTGAAGATTATATATTCGGGCACAGCCCTTCATCAGAATCGTGGAGTAAATATCAATAATTCTCAGTCCAAGTATAGCCAGACCTCGAATTGAGCTTCACACAAAAATGCCTTTTAGAATGAATCGTTAAAAATAAGATTGGATGTCGTGACAACAACGATATTGGTACCTCTAACCTAAAAGCAATGCCGACAATACGATAAGCCTAGACCAGTATTTGTGACAGACTTTTTTATTATATCAGCCAAACACCAGCTTTTGATTAACAATGAAAAACTCGCTGAAGTACCTTAATCGGTTATTTGAATATTTCTGTTCTTCTTATTTACTTTTTTCGTCGACTGCAGCTAAAATGCTAACCAAAAACTACCTATTTAGCACTAGTAGACGTGATACTAGATCGGTGTAAAGACTGGATACTTTCCCCTTTAACATGATGCTATATTTCTACAATAAAAGCCTCCCTCGAATTATTTAGTTAAGATTGTACCTAGTGGTCAAGGTCAACTTTTTGGAGTTGATAAACCCATATTCACAGCCTGCTCCTCTGACCCAACGTTAAGCGTCGAAAGAGTATACGTGTGGCTGCAAAAAAAAACACATTATAATTTTTTTATACTTATTCAACAACCCTTGCCCATAGTATGTACCTCTTAAACAAATGCTACTTTTATAGCTAGTTAATGTGATTCGTGAATACTTTTCTCAGCCTGTACCTCTAGCCCAACGTTAAGTGTCGAATGGGTATACGTCTAGCTGCAGAAAAGTATTATCAATAATTAGTTGCATATTTCAAAAACCTCAACCCCAGTACGTACCCCTAAAATCTCTTTGAGCTAGTTAATCTGATCAATCATTAATAAACCTTTTTCCAGCCTGTACCTCTGGCCCAACGTTAAGCGTTGAATGAGTATACATCTGGTTGCAGAAAAGCACCATCAAAGATAGATTACCTAAAAAGAACCAGAGCCTTACCTGTGACCTAAGTCCATCACTTCTGACTAGTTAAACTAATTCAACCATCATAGCCCTTTTTTTCCAGCCTGTAAATCGGGTCCAAAGTTAAACTTCAAAAGCATTTACGTCTAGCATCAATAACACTATCAATAATGTAAGGAAGTCCTACCCCCAGAACACATATACTTACGCTGATCCCTCCCTTACCTCTTAAGCCACTGCTGTTAAGTGATAGCCTATCCTAGACCCGCATAATAGGCCAGGACGTTCCTTGTACGTTAAGGCTGGGATGACGATCCTGAATGATTATGGATTCGGCTATCTTTCTATCTGGATGATCACGTGCCCGATGAACTACTTTTAGCTCAAGAGGTTCTGATATAGCCTGAGTGTCCTGTGCTGCATGTTTCTCGAAGAAATGATCTCCTAGAGGTGTGTTCCTAGTTTTATTTTTCGCGTCCCGCAAATGTTCGTTAAATCGCAATCGGACGGGCCTCATCGACTCCCCTACGTATTGAGCCCTGTTTTGATCCTGGTTACACAGTCTACAGTCTATTTGATACACTAAATTTTTCTGTGTGCAGTCGCCTTTAAAACCCGACTTGCATAAATGACACCTCTGACCCCCAGGACATTTTGGCTTAGAAATGGCCGACCTAACCAATGACGACTTAAGTTTCTTGTTATTCTTCCAGGCTATATGTACTTTCAGGTTAGATTTCTTTACGACCTTTTTTATTTTACAGAGTAGCTGTTCGTCTACGTACGGCAAAGTCAAGAACCCATCATAAGAATCTGAGCCTTCTTTCTTTTTCTTGCACCTTCCGTTACCTGTCCTAGCTAGTCTAACCTCCCTCAACAAACGCCTGAGAAGCCCTGCACGATACCCATTTTTTAGAAGCAGATTCCAAATCTTATCTACACTTTTTCTCTCTTTCTCTGGGCCCGATGAGGATAACTCATCGGGCCCAGAGAAAGAGAGAAAAAGTGTAGATAAGATTTGGAATCTGCTTCTAAAAATGGGTATCGTGCAGGGCTTCTCAGGCGTTTGTTGAGGGAGGTTAGACTAGCTAGGACAGGTAACGGAAGGTGCAAGAAAAAGAAAGAAGGCTCAGATTCTTATGATGGGTTCTTGACTTTGCCGTACGTAGACGAACAGCTACTCTGTAAAATAAAAAAGGTCGTAAAGAAATCTAACCTGAAAGTACATATAGCCTGGAAGAATAACAAGAAACTTAAGTCGTCATTGGTTAGGTCGGCCATTTCTAAGCCAAAATGTCCTGGGGGTCAGAGGTGTCATTTATGCAAGTCGGGTTTTAAAGGCGACTGCACACAGAAAAATTTAGTGTATCAAATAGACTGTAGACTGTGTAACCAGGATCAAAACAGGGCTCAATACGTAGGGGAGTCGATGAGGCCCGTCCGATTGCGATTTAACGAACATTTGCGGGACGCGAAAAATAAAACTAGGAACACACCTCTAGGAGATCATTTCTTCGAGAAACATGCAGCACAGGACACTCAGGCTATATCAGAACCTCTTGAGCTAAAAGTAGTTCATCGGGCACGTGATCATCCAGATAGAAAGATAGCCGAATCCATAATCATTCAGGATCGTCATCCCAGCCTTAACGTACAAGGAACGTCCTGGCCTATTATGCGGGTCTAGGATAGGCTATCACTTAACAGCAGTGGCTTAAGAGGTAAGGGAGGGATCAGCGTAAGTATATGTGTTCTGGGGTAGGACTCCTTACATTATTGATAGTGTTATTGATGCTAGACGTAAATGCTTTTGAAGTTTAACTTTGGACCCGATTTACAGGCTGGAAAAAAAGGGCTATGATGGTTGAATTAGTTTAACTAGTCAGAAGTGATGGACTTAGGTCACAGGTAAGGCTCTGGTTCTTTTTAGGTAATCTATCTTTGATAGATTACCTAAGAGAAGCCCTGCACGATACCCATTTTTTAGAAGCAGATTCCAAATCTTATCTACACTTTTTCTCTCTTTCTCTGGGCCCGATGAGGATAACTCATCGGGCCCAAGAGAAAGAGAGAAAAAGTGTAGATAAGATTTGGAATCTGCTTCTAAAAAATGGGTATCGTGCAGGGACTCTCAGGCGTTTGTTGAGGGAGGTTAGACTAGCTAGGACAGGTAACGGAAGGTGCAAGAAAAAGAAAGAAGGCTCAGATTCTTATGATGGGTTCTTGACTTTGCCGTACGTAGACGAACAGCTACTCTGTAAAATAAAAAAGGTCGTAAAGAAATCTAACCTGAAAGTACATATAGCCTGGAAGAATAACAAGAAACTTAAGTCGTCATTGGTTAGGTCGGCCATTTCTAAGCCAAAATGTCCTGGGGGTCAGAGGTGTCATTTATGCAAGTCGGGTTTTAAAGGCGACTGCACACAGAAAAATTTAGTGTATCAAATAGACTGTAGACTGTGTAACCAGGATCAAAACAGGGCTCAATACGTAGGGGAGTCGATGAGGCCCGTCCGATTGCGATTTAACGAACATTTGCGGGACGCGAAAAATAAAACTAGGAACACACCTCTAGGAGATCATTTCTTCGAGAAACATGCAGCACAGGACACTCAGGCTATATCAGAACCTCTTGAGCTAAAAGTAGTTCATCGGGCACGTGATCATCCAGATAGAAAGATAGCCGAATCCATAATCATTCCAGGATCGTCATCCCAGCCTTAACGTACAAGGAACGTCCTGGCCTATTATGCGGGTCTAGGATAGGCTATCACTTAACAGCAGTGGCTTAAGAGGTAAGGGAGGGATCAGCGTAAGTATATGTGTTCTGGGGTAGGACTTCCCTTACATTATTGATAGTGTTATTGATGCTAGACGTAAATGCTTTTGAAGTTTAACTTTGGACCCGATTTACAGGCTGGAAAAAAAGGGCTATGATGGTTGAATTAGTTTAACTAGTCAGAAGTGATGGACTTAGGTCACAGGTAAGGCTCTGGTTCTTTTTTAGGTAATCTATCTTTGATAGATTACCTAAGAAAACCCTGCACGATACCCATTTTTTAGAAGCAGATTCCAAATCTTATCTACACTTTTTCTCTCTTTCTCTGGGCCCGATGAGGATATACTCATCGGGCCCAGAGAAAGAGAGAAAAAGTGTAGATAAGATTTGGAATCTGCTTCTAAAAAATGGGTATCGTGCAGGGCTTCTCAGGCGTTTGTTGAGGGAGGTTAGACTAGCTAGGACAGGTAACGGAAGGTGCAAGAAAAAGAAAGAAGGCTCAGATTCTTATGATGGGTTCTTGACTTTGCCGTACGTAGACGAACAGCTACTCTGTAAAATAAAAAAGGTCGTAAAGAAATCTAACCTGAAAGTACATATAGCCTGGAAGAATAACAAGAAACTTAAGTCGTCATTGGTTAGGTCGGCCATTTCTAAGCCAAAATGTCCTGGGGGTCAGAGGTGTCATTTATGCAAGTCGGGTTTTAAAGGCGACTGCACACAGAAAAATTTAGTGTATCAAATAGACTGTAGACTGTGTAACCAGGATCAAAACAGGGCTCAATACGTAGGGGAGTCGATGAGGCCCGTCCGATTGCGATTTAACGAACATTTGCGGGACGCGAAAAATAAAACTAGGAACACACCTCTAGGAGATCATTTCTTCGAGAAACATGCAGCACAGGACACTCAGGCTATATCAGAACCTCTTGAGCTAAAAGTAGTTCATCGGGCACGTGATCATCCAGATAGAAAGATAGCCGAATCCATAATCATTCAGGATCGTCATCCCAGCCTTAACGTACAAGGAACGTCCTGGCCTATTATGCGGGTCTAGGATAGGCTATCACTTAACAGCAGTGGCTTAAGAGGTAAGGGAGGGATCAGCGTAAGTATATGTGTTCTGGGGTAGGACTTCCTTACATTATTGATAGTGTTATTGATGCTAGACGTAAATGCTTTTGAAGTTTAACTTTGGACCCGATTTACAGGCTGGAAAAAAGGGCTATGATGGTTGAATTAGTTTAACTAGTCAGAAGTGATGGACTTAGGTCACAGGTAAGGCTCTGGTTCTTTTTAGGTAATCTATCTTTGATGGTGCTTTTCTGCAACCAGATGTATACTCATTCAACGCTTAACGTTGGGCCAGAGGTACAGGCTGGAAAAAAGGTTTATTAATGATTGATCAGATTAACTAGCTCAAAGAGATTTTAGGGGTACGTACTGGGGTTGAGGTTTTTGAAATATGCAACTAATTATTGATAATACTTTTCTGCAGCTAGACGTATACCCATTCGACACTTAACGTTGGGCTAGAGGTACAGGCTGAGAAAAGTATTCACGAATCACATTAACTAGCTATAAAAGTAGCATTTGTTTAAGAGGTACATACTATGGGCAAGGGTTGTTGAATAAGTATAAAAAAATTATAATGTGTTTTTTTTGCAGCCACACGTATACTCTTTCGACGCTTAACGTTGGGTCAGAGGAGCAGGCTGTGAATATGGGTTTATCAACTCCAAAAAGTTGACCTTGACCACTAGGTACAATCTTAACTAAATAATTCGAGGGAGGCTTTTATTGTAGAAATATAGCATCATGTTAAAGGGGAAAGTATCCAGTCTTTACACCGATCTAGTATCACGTCTACTAGTGCTAAATAGGTAGTTTTTGGTTAGCATTTTAGCTGCAGTCGACGAAAAAAAGTAAATAAGAAGAACAGAAATATTCAAATAACCGATTAAGGTACTTCAGCGAGTTTTTCATTGTTAATCAAAAGCTGGTGTTTGGCTGATATAATAAAAAAGTCTGTCACAAATACTGGTCTAGGCTTATCGTATTGTCGGCATTGCTTTTAGGTTAGAGGTACCAATATCGTTGTTGTCACGACATCCAATCTTATTTTTAACGATTCATTCTAAAAGGCATTTTTGTGTGAAGCTCAATTCGAGGTCTGGCTATACTTGGACTGAGAATTATTGATATTTACTCCACGATTCTGATGAAGGGCTGTGCCCGAATATATAATCTTCAGTGTTTTTTGCATTTCCGGATTCGAGGGGAGAGGCCAGGGAACATCTTAGTAACTCATCATCATGCTCCTCGCCGCAGCACTTCAAAACTTATCAACGTTTGAAACGAAGTACGGTTGATTTTCCTATACATTTCCGAGGTGAGTGTTGAGCGGTACGTATTTAAACGGGACAGAACGGAACGAACGCTCAAATTTTGTCTCGTGCTGCCCTTCAGGATATATCTTGGAGACCAGCACCTGAGGAACTAAAGTCCAGAGTTTAGGGGCTCAGAGACCGACAATCGGATGCATGCTTCACCAAGATTCAGGGCCTCTTCACGGTTCGGGAGCCCCCAAACTGTTCCGACCAGTCTGCTACCAAAACCTAAACCCTCTACAAGGATTTGGGTCTCCTCTTGACCATGATTTGCGCCCCTCAGACCAACACGGGGGGGCATTCAGGGTCTATCCATTAACTTGCTTGAACTCCATTAACCCCCCACTCCGCCGGTGGCCATCGATGACCCTTCTTAAGGTTTTTCGGGATGACAAAAGATGACATAGCGCAGCACCGCGGTTGAGGGCTCTATCCCTCACCCCATCATTTCCCCACCATCCTTGAAATTGTTTACCCCGGGCCACACAAGGTCAGGTCACCAGGTGAGGTCAACCAAGGTCACCTCACTTCAAATTTTGCGCTCTACCATAGCTACATTTCTAAGACAATCGATTTGAAACTTTCTACACTTCGTGACCCCTTCAGGGTCTACAAAATGGCATCCGAGATGTTCCGGTCTCCTGACGTGAGGTCAGGTCACGAGGTGTTCACTCCCATTCAAAAAGCATGGAAAAAGCTGTCTTATGATCTGAAAGTCACAAAAATATTGCAGATGCTCCGATTGCTTCGAAAGCGTTCTTGGACACTCTTTCACGGATTCCAGGAGCGATATTTTCCCTTTGACCTATCTGAGGTCATCACAGGTCACCAGGGGTGAGAAACTGTGCTTTGACGATAACTTTTGCCGTAATCAAGCTAGAGCGCTGAGATAAACGCCATTTTGTATTTCTTGTCACTGGCTTTCATTTGATATACGGGAAGATCATGTTATGACATTTCGTGACCTCAGGTCATGTTAGGTCACGATTTGACCTGTGGAGGTCAAACCACTGGCGGGTGGTCATTATTTTTCCCATAGCGGAAAAGGTCTGAAATTTTCCTATCAAATGTTGTTACCAGGCTGCAATAGCTCTAACGGCATGAGAGCTATGTTCAGTGTGCTTAAGTATTGCATATATTAGTGGAAATAGCCTATCGTGACCGAACTTGACCTCTGGAGGTCAAAACATTGACCTGAGCGCTTAAAATGCGAAGTAGTTTGTTAGTGAACTCACAAGAGCTTTCTAATGCACTTCGCAGATTTGCACTAACCCCCATGTTTTCGGAGTTAGAGGGGGCCATCGATGGCCCCCGGCCGGGGCGAAGGTGGCGCCGGACCCCCGGTGGGGCGTGGGTAAATAATTCTCCCAGGTAAAAATATTTTAAGGGCCGAATCAGGGCGTTCTGAGCGGTAGGCCCATGAGAGAGAGAGAGAGAGAGAGAGAGAGAGAGAGAGAGAGAGAGAGAGAGAGAGAGAGAGAGAGAGAGAGAGAGACAGAGAGAGAGACAGAGAGAGAAACAGAGAGAGAGAGAGAGAGACAGAGAGAGAGAGAGAGAGACAGAGAGAGAGAGAGAGAGAAAGAGAGAGAGAGAGAGAGGTCGTTTGTCTTATTGTTTTTCTTGGATCCTTCATGTCTTCGGATATACTGCACCGTACGATCTCGACTGTAGGTATACTGCGCCGCACGGACACAAATGTAGATTTAGTGCGCCGCAAGGTCTCTTTTTTACATCTTGAAAATTATATTTGAAAATTAATTCTATACAAAGTCGAGACAGCAGCCGCCCGCACGTTATAGCAGCCCGTGCGTTATAGCAGCCCGTGCGTTATAGCAGCCCGTGCGTTATAGCAGCCCGTGCGTTATAGCAGCCCGTGCGTTATAACAGCCCGTGCGTTATAGCAGCCCGTGCGTTATAGCAGCCCGTGCGTTATAACAGCCCGTGCGTTATAGCAGCCCGTGCGTTATAGCAGCCCGTGCGTTATAACAGCCCGTGCGTTATAACAGCCCGTGCGTTATAACAGCCCGTGCGTTATAGCAGCCCGTGCGTTATAGCAGCCCGTGCGTTATAACAGCCCGTGCGTTAAAGCAGCAGAGGTGCAGAAAGTATACTGGCTGTCACAAACTCAATGCGACGTATGCCTCCTCTGTCACACAAAGCTGGAAATGATAATTTTATACTTGAATACTATTTCCAATATGCTGAATGTCATCTACCTGTCTCTTACTTTTTGCAACGGACAAGGTTCAAGCACCAAGCCATTACCGCATGAAAGTAGTAAACTGTGTTTTTATTTTTAGATCATGTTTATGTTTTGGAAGGAAAATTTCCAATTATGGATCATTAATTTCAGTGCTGGGATCATAACTATTATTGGCAACTCTGACTGCAGTTTCCACCCAATGACATGCATTTCCCTTTTTGAAGAAGTTTCCATTTTTGGAAGGAGTGTTTCCACTTCTGGTACATTTCCCCATGATTAAATGTGGCAATTATCATGAAAATTATTATTGGGAACTAATCTATAAATGGGAGCGTACACCTAAACACAATTGGGAACCCTGATCACAGCTTCTCCCCCCCCACCCCCCACTGAACTTCCATCTCACATATCAACAAAAGGGGACAAAAATGTCAATGTCAACATAGGATTTGGATCTACCTAAAATGTATTGGTAAAGTGGACTTTAGGTAGCATTTTTATAGCCAGATCAAATGCTTAAAATTTTCCCTCAACACCTGATTATCACCTGCCTGGTCGTTCCTTCTTGTAGTAAAAACTCTGGAGGCAACTACCCTGCATAGATGTAAAATTGTGTCTATTGGCCTAATAGGTACAGAGGTATTGGAAGTCTCATACCAAAGAAAGATCCAGTGTATAAGTCAAAATCCTGCTTTAACTCCAGGCAGTTCAGGTCCTGTGTGTTGCTTACTATCACTGGTAGTAAGCAACACACCCCCAACCAGCGTTTTTCAAAGTCTCTTTCTTTCTGAGATTTTCTGTGATTTTCTGAGATGAGAAGGGGGTCTACTAGGCCCCCCTCTAGTGCACGTTAGTGCCAGGCCCCTTTCCAGTGTGTGTTTTAACACTTTGTGGAGGACTGCATTGGCACACATTTGCTATCTGTACAATATTGACATGATAATTTGATCATGAAATCTCACCTGAATTACTGTTGTTGCCAGTCTGCTGCTGGCGCCAACTCTCCCAACTTCCTCCAGCTCCAAATCTACCTAACCAATCTTGATCTAGGGCACAAATAAGGTAAGGCACAAGCAAGCTAAGGAATGAAAAACCAAGTTTGATGTGTGAAAGTGCATCAGAATCAAAGTAGCCTACATTCATCTTAGATTAGCCATGGGCAGCACTATTTATTCCAGCTAGTTTTAGCCTGCACTTATCTCAGATATACTTAATAAATATGCCCTCAACAGAAGTAGCTTCCCACTTGTTCAAATTTTTTGGCAGGCTCTACATCACACAAACATTGCGAACTTGTGTTGTCGCTGTTGCGTAGTTTAGGTAGAATTGCTGCCCAGCTATGTTTATTTCTTTCACTCATTTAGTACTTTTCCTAGTAGCTTTTAGGCGTACTGGATACTAAATTCAAAGAAATAGGGACCGCTAAATCGAAGAGACTCAAACTTTAAATATTATTTAACCTGACAAAATGGACAGAAAAGTACTTGATAACGTATCTGCGTTATCTATAATGCCTTAAATATGCCCACAATCATGTATTTCTCGAAAAAATTGACTGTCACATTTCGGGCATCTAGGCGGCAACTTTCTGGCAACTACTAACAATCGGCACCATTGGGCTGCATGTTAAAATCTGGCAACTGTAACAGCGGTTTCCGGGTTTTCTGCAGCGGGGGTCTCTCATTTTAGTAGAAACTGAACACAGTACCAATATTGTATCACTGATGGTACGCTGTGCAATTGAAGGACAGAGTTGCTAAATTAAAATATTCGCTACACGCTTCATTCTGTATTTCGAAAATGTGTGGTTTGATTTTGAACCATACTGTCACGATCGCTATTTTGTCACACTTATGCACCTCAACTATCATAAATGTGTCACAAACTCCAGTAGCCGAGTTGGCAAGTTTCTGCACCTCTGTATAGCAGCCCGTGCGTTATCGCAGCTCGTGCGTTATCGCCTGCCAGCGGATCACCTGGCGTTAAATCGATTGCAGAGAACAAATAGAATATCTGAATGTGCCGAAGAAACTGTACGTAAACACGCAGTGTGAAGTGCAGCGCGCCCTCGCCTTTCACTTATATGTGGCCGACGATATGAAGTCGCACTTTGAATCGCATACACGCACTGAACGTACTGAACTTTAAATTAATATTGACATGTAGCTATAGGTAAAAAGAGTCATTTCTCTTATTTTCTCCGCTGGTCAGGAGAGAAGTATTGAAAAAATGAACTCCAATTGTACACCATGAACCTAAGGCAAATTAACAAGTGGAATGCAATCCATAAGTCAGGCCGCGGTAATCTTTACGAGAAGCGGAAGCAATCAATTCACTCGGGTGCACATGATGACCATATCTATAGCAAGTGCCGCGCGACCAGTAAAGATGGTCGATTTGGCGCCATAACCGGACCCATAACCCGCCACACGCGGGTGGCGCGGCCGTTTACCGCCATTTACTCGTGGCGCGACGCTATCGCCGGGCATCGTCTGATTAACCTCGTCGCCTGCGCCCGGGGACACTATCGACGTTCCAGGGAGAGTGAGCACCTCCTAATGAATCCACTGTCGACGTCTCGGCACTGCCTGATGGTCGAATTATACTTCACATCACGGCGCGAGACCCGCCCGACCGGAAAATCGCGGGCGAAAACTGCACCGCTGGCCTGTCGCACCAGCCGGCGGGAAAGGAGGGGGCGTGGGAGGGAGGAGGGCGTGTGATGACATGTCCAGCATGCATGTATGTAAATCCAATGGTGGTTTGGTTATTGTTTATTGCTGCTGCTTCTTGGAAACAAAATGTTTAGTTTTAGGTAGTCGTGTAAATAATAAACTGGCATATGGTCAAATACATACGGACGCCTACAAACACTTTGGGCAGATACTGAACTTCTAACTACACTTGTAATATACATTTTCTAATAGGTTGGTGTAGCACTGTTCTAGCGATGCCTTTGCATGATTGGTTATTCTAATGATTTCAAGCATGAAAAGCTCCAAATGCGCCTTGCCAAACACGCAGGCCCATTCTGGAATCTGCTGGCGTGGAACAAACTCCGTTTTACGTGCCGAGAAATAACTGTACCAAAATAAACCCTGATGTCAGGTTAATGGAGTGAAAAGCGTCGTTTGGAGGAAGCGACAGAAACATTTGCAGGATTACGCAGTGCATAAAAAAGTACTTGGCTTGAAAAAAGAGCGGCCAGTGAGTAAAGCGATTCTGAAAACGCCCACACTTAAGCTGAAGTGACTCCGATGCATTTGGACCATGACCAAACTATGGCCTTTCAACCCAATATTAGATTCAGCGATCATGAGATGAAAAAAAGACTAATAGCACCACCAGAACTTATATGCGATGTCACTACGAGACCGTTTGAATCTGCCCGTATCGTAAGAAGGGCTTGACATAAAAGTCTGATGAAAAGTGAGGCTAACATATCAAATTATCTCTCATATCAGAACCTTTCTGGTCTTATCAGAAGTGGTATGCCGTCCGAAATACTTTTATGCTTGAAAATTAAGACATCAACTCCGTGACAAACAGATTTTCCATTCTAAGACAGGTAGGCAGAAAACGAGGAATTTCATGTCTGCTTCGACATTTGACGAGAGGTTTCGATGTGAGAAGACAAACTTAGTTTGGTGAAGTGTAATAATTTCTTCAGATTCCGACTTGGTGCAGTGTAATATCTTTATTGTCCAAATTCACGCAGTGTACTTTCTTTACAGTCCGGCTTGGCACATTGTAATATCTTATAGTTCAACTCGGAACAGTGTAATCTCTATGAATCTGACTTGACGAAGTGTTATCTCTGTATAGTCCGAATTGGAACAGTGTAATATATTTATATTTCTTCTTGGTGCAGTATTTTCTGTATTGTTGGGATTGGTGCCCGTGCAGTATCATTTCTTTATGGTCCGACTTGGCGCAGAGTAATCTGTTTTTGTCTGACTTGAGCAGTGTAATCTCTGGACAGTCCGACTTGGCGCAGTGTACTTTCTTCATAGTCCAACTTGGTGCAGCGTAATCTCTGTGTAGTTCGACTTGCCGCACACGGGAGGAGTCTTCGCCCATCGCGACATCTGCGGACACGGACACCGGCAAATCATTCCTGAGGTAGCATCTTGGAAACGAATCGTGTTTTCCTGTAACAAACGTGACCTTGCCCTTTGCACATGTCAGCTTAAAGGGACATTGTCGCAAAAATTTTTATTGGCCAGATCAAAAGGTTACAAAAAGTTGTTTCAGAAGCCATATTCCATGTTTGCAAATTCAGGCTCAAAATTCCTCAAAATCAGCCTCAAATTCAACATTTATAGACTACTTTACCGAGTCCTTATGGTATCGATAAAATGACGTAGCCCCGGCTATGGCATCAATTTAGATATGAAAGAATGTCAAACATTTCTTTTAAAGCAGTTCAGTAGCTAAAACCTATAACATCAAAAATTATTCTATAAAAATAGTTTTCCAAAACGCTTTTGAAAGAGAAATATAGGACTTTAAAGAAATACCATCAACCAATCAGATGTCCAGTCCTTATAGGATTTGGTCACGTGGGCTTATCTTACATCAACGTGATGTCATTACGGCTATCGATGAGCTATCGATATGTACCATTTCAAAAGCCGCGGCAAACGCGGAGATATGAATACAAATTTTATAACACTAAAATAGTGCTGCGGTCAGGCCCGAATACCCTAAAGATTATAATTAATAATTGTTCGTTATTGCATGATTGCACTGCAGCGGAAATGATACAATAAAAAGATACGGGTAGCGCGATCCAGAAGAGCCTCCTTTGAGGCATGAAGAAAGTTTTTGGTGGTTTTTCGGACGAGGAGATTGTCGCCGCTCCGGTCTCGTGGATCAACATATCGTCGGTTATCTGTACGTAAAATATTTTGAGCCTTTGATGTGGTCAGTTGAGATTTTCTTAGAGGAAAAGAATGTATGCGTGGAAATTTAATGAACAATTTGAATTTTTGCCATCCATCGTTGCTGGCCACCAATGCTTATTGAGGTTTTGTGTAGTGAGTGTAGTGAGTTATAGGAGTTAGTGAGTCAAGCAATAATCCAATCAAATATGGGCAATGCGTTTAATGTTTCTGTTCTGCATTAATTAGGTCCATGAAGTTGCCAGAAAGCAAATTGTATGCTTAAATGATAACTATTCATTTTGGCCCATTATCATAGCTGTGGTCTCGTTCCGTCTGTCAACACCAATCAGCGAGCAGCATTGAGTCCCAGTCTGCAAAGTATGGCAGCAGGCCAGACGAGTTATAATAGCCACCTAAAATCATTGCACCACCAGACACCAAAATTCACACCAATCTGCCATATGGGGCATTCCAGGACAAAACGACCAAAAATATTTCAATTTGACACCACCATGTCTAGAAAAAATCTGAAACTTTGTCTCCGGGGTAGTTTTGGGCAAGAAACACGCCTGTGAGAATCTTAGCCCCCTCCGACCAACGGTGACCGAGTTATAGGCCGAGGCATTTTCGGGAGGTCACCTTGTAGACTCATCTTTGATGCTTCATAACTCAAAAACGCATAGCCTGATTAACACGTTTTGTATATCATTGAACTTGTCTTGAATCATACCTTATTTTGAAGAAAAAAATTGAAAATTGGAAATTTTTGGCTTTTAATTTGTTTGACATTTTCTTTTTGACCTAGCTTGGCCTTTTCGCAGTTGAAATTGCCCTTTTAAACACCTTAAAAATTTTTCTTCATAAAATATCTTTCGATAGAAAAATAAACAAATGCGTTCTTGCTATAAGTTCCAAATATTTAGCACCTAAGGTAGGTATGTAGACGGTTTTTGACCACTGCGGTAGTACAGCCTTATGTTTAACGCCGCTACTTAGCGATTGCTTTTGTAATCGGTTGCTGGCAATCATATTGCTTTGTCTTTACGCAATCTTTATCGTGCAAGTGTCACAATTTATGCCAATTAACACGCGCCCACCCGAGGGGGTGGGCAACCAGCCTCCTCAGGTCTCTACAGGTCGTAAAAAACACCTTCGCGCAGCGCCACCGTACTCCATCTACCTCTAACACAACATTTTGCAACTTCTGGAAAATAATTAAGGTCAACTGGGAGATGGTAGGTACCGTAAATATGGAAGGCCAGCTGGCAACTGACTGGTGAGGGGGTGGCCTGAGGTAGACGGTCGTCGTTATGCCTTGTGGGATTTTCAACTTTGGTTCCTTGATTAACACTTCATCGTGGGAGTTGCTCCTTTGGGTGGTGGGGTCGGGATCTCCGTAAAAGCTCCCTTGATGACTCTAGTGAGACTTCTACTCCTAAAATTGAACTGGCAACAACTTGGACAATATTTATAAAAAGAAAAATTGCAGCCATTAAAAGTGATAGAAAGGGATCCATTGTTTCGAGGGAGACGAGGGCTAATTAATTTATTAATAATGAATCTTTCAGCCTTAAACGAAAATTTACAAAGATGTCGCGACTTTATCCATAATTGAAACAAGTATAACTTATCCTATGAGCACCACTAACTCACACAATTACATCGTTCCGGAGATGGAAAAATAGCATCGATACAAGGTGACCCAGTGCAGCACAGCATACGTTTGGGAAGATTCATGCAATGTAAACAAACGTGTCTGAAAGGGTTTGATTCCCAAAAAGTAATTTGAATCTGCTCATATATGCGAAAAAATGTCCTGAAATTGTAACGCATACGACTTGGTCACTTGAACAGGTTGCCTCATGATATTTTTACAAGGTGATCATTTCATAGCTGACACGGATCCCAGAATCCCAGATGAATAATGACACAGTGCACTGGGAGTGATGCCGCTAAATAGCCAGTTTTAATCACTACCGAATATGTTACATGCAATCATTTGGTCGTGTCACCTTTGAGGTTGCTCGAGGTCACAGTATTTCTTACAGGAACTAAGTGGAAACCTAAATTTTGTGGCATAATAGGTGACAGAGGAGAGCCGTAGAAAGAAATATTCAGCACCATTGAAACACTCTTGTTGAGCCCAAACGGATTTGTATCTTATAATATTGCCTAGTCAAATGTCAAAATTAGCCTGCTTAGACCTAGAGCCAGGCTTAGGTCTGTATGGTAAAAAGAATATTAATCAAACTGCAGTGGCAAGTCAGACACGACAACGTAAAAATAAAACCTCCATCGCAATTCTCGACGATTCTCAATTCTCGCAAGTTATCAAAATTTACCAATTGCCCCATGCATTTCTAATGGAAAGATCATGACCCTGACCCTGCTCCCGGTTATCGATATAGAAATCCTGCTACGAAAAATTGTCTTGCTCGGCGACCTTACTGTGTAATGTGAATCTAACCACGATAGGCTAAATTTGATATTATTGATGCACCTTCCAAAGTTTTTTTCGAGGTTAGGTCTCTTGACCTGGGTTGGCGGTCTGACCTGGTATGACCTAGACCTAAAATTTTGCCAGAAGCTGCACAAATTTCGAGTTAGAGGTACATGAAGTACGGTGGCGCTGCGAAGGTGTTTTTTATTACTACCTGTGGAAACCTGAAGAGGCCGTTTGCCCACCCCCTTGTGTGGGCGGGTGTTAATTCTCATATATTTTGACAGTTACACGATGAAAATTTCGTAAAGACAATGCCATATGATTGCAAGCAAACGATTACAAAAGCAATCGGTTTGTTTGCGGCGTTAAACATAAGGCTGTACTACCGCAGCACCGCGGTCGCTGGTAGGCCTGCAGCCGTTGCTGCCGCCACCGGGAGACCTGCGGCCGTCATCGCTGCCGCCGCCGGGAGATCTGCAGCCGTCATCGCTGCCGCCACCGGGTGGCCTGCAGTCATCATCGCTGCCGTCGGCAGGTGGCCTGGAGACACCACCGCCGCTGTGTGGCCTGGAGTCGCTGCCGCAGGGTCGCCTGGAGCCGCAATCGCCACCGCCAGGCGGCCTGCGTCCGTCTCTGCCACCGGGAAGCCTGCGTCCGTCATCGCTGCCGCTGCCGGGAGCCCTGCAGCCGTCGCTTCCGCCGCCGGGAGGCCTGCAGCCGTCATCGCTGCCGCCACCAGGTGGCCTGCAGCCGTCGTTTCCGCCACCGGGTGGTTTACCGCCGTCGCTGCAGCCGCCAGGTGGCCTGCAGCCGTCGCTTCCGCCGCCGGGAGGCCTGCAGCCGTCATCGCTGCCGCCACCAGATGGCCTGCAGCCGTCGTTTCTGCCGCCGGGCGGTTTGCAGCCGTCGCTGCAGCCGCCAGGTGGCCTGCAGCCGTCATCGCTGCCGCCAGGCGGGCTGCGTCCGTCTCTGCCACCGGGCGGCCTGCAGCCGGCGGGGCCAGCACAGCTGGAAGACGATATACCACTCTCGCTTGGCTCTCTGTCGACGAGTTCACCGGCTCATTTGCTGCCTGTAGGACCTGGTACCCAGCCGGCGGGAAATTCAGCCCACACCTCGATACGTCAGCCGGTGCCCCAGCCGGGTGGCCGGTATACGCCGATTATAGTTGGTGGTCGTCGCATCTCGGCGATGGTGGACAGCGGAGCGGACGAGGTCGTCATCCGTCGCGACTGTCTGCCCTCTGATGTTCGCCTGGAGCCTCTGGACAAGTCACTTAGCCTGGCCGACGGTGGGCCTTGTCTTCACATAATCGGTAAGGCCAGAGTGCAGATAACCTTGGGACACCAGGTGAATCATGTTCACTGTTACGTGGCCAGTAAGCTGTTTGATCAATGTTTGTTGGGAGCTAGATACCTAACTGAATTAGGAGCATGCATAGACATGAGGCAAGGTCTTCTTATTGTTCATGATGAAAGCCTGCCCCTTTCCCGCCGACCGCTGGGATCGGACACGGTCGTTGCGAGAGTGGTGGTAAAGGACACAGTGGTGGTTCAAGCTAGTTCTGAAATGATCTGTGCTGGTGAGGTCTGTGCAACGTCATCCTTTGGCCGGGAGTCCACAGCTGCGGTGTTAGAGGGAGAGGTAAAGTTTATGGAGCGCAGACCCTTGTTGGTCGCCCGTTTAGCAGTCAATATTCCGCAGTCATGTGGGGTTCCGTTGCGGGTTTCTAATCTGACCGAGAAAGATGTGAAACTATTTAAGGGCACGCACATTGCAAATGTTCAGGCAGTGGAGGATGAGGTATTCTTGAACATTGAAGAGCCTCCTGATGCTCCCAAGTTGAGTTTTGACGCAGTTGTCGCACACCTACCTGAGCCTGAGAGGGGTAAATTTAAAGGCTTACTTACCGACTTTTCCCCCGTTTTCATTGGACTTGGGAAGACGAACCTCGTTGAACACGAAATTTCTACAGGCTCTGCTCGCCCCATCTCGCAACATTACAGACAAACACCTGTTCACTTGAAGTCAAAAGTGAAATCGCAGCTTGATAAGCTGGTACAGCAGGACATTCTTGAACCCGTTCAGGAATCTCAGTGGGCAAGTCCTTTAGTGCTGGTGAAAAGTCTAATGGGGATATCAGGATGTGTGGTGATTTTCGAAAATTGAATAGTGTCACGATTCCGTCGGTTCAGGTCATTCCAAGGATTGATGACTGCTTGAACAAGCTCTCTGGTGCATCATGGTTCACCACGATCGATCTCAATCAAGCCTATCATCAGATCCCCCTAAAAGAATCCGATAAAGCGAAGTGCACTGTGGCTTCAGAGTTTGGATTATACAAATCAGCACCTTTTGGATTATCAGGGATTCCCCACACTTTCAACCGGGCGCTAGCCATGGCCCTGTCTGGCATAGACACTAAGATCTTTATTCAATATTTTGATGACATACTGATTCTGTCGACAACGTTACCGGAAATGTACGAAAATCTGAAGCAAGTGCTGTCACATTTGACGGTAGCTGGATTTACAGTGACCTTGGACAAGTTGCAACTGTGCCAAAAATCTGTCAAATTTTTGGGCTACGTTGTCTCTCAGGAAGGAGTAGCTTGTGACCCTGACAAAACTCAAGTGATCAAGGACTGGCCCGTGCCAATGTCTGTGAAAGACGTTCGGGCCTTTTTGGGCCTGTGTTCGTACTTGAGAAAGCATATCAGGGACTTTGCATCTATCGCAAAGCCTCTGTTTCGGCTCACGGAGAAGGGACGCCGCTTTTCCTGGACTCCAGAGGCGGAGGAGTCATTTCGGACGTTGAAATATAGATTAGCTTCTCCCCCTGTCTTAGCTCACCCGAGATTTGAAGGCGATGCTCCTTCATTTGTCTGTGACACTGACGCGAGCGGGATGGCTGTCGGTGCATGCTTGCTGCAGGGCGGCAAGGTCATTGCTTATGCCAGCCGCGCTCTTAGCAAGGCTGAAAGGCAGTACTCGGCAACGAAAAGAGAGCTTTTAGCCATTGTATGGGCTACTCAGCATTTCCGACATTTTTTCGTGGGCCGTCGCTTCATTCTGCGTACAGATCACTCTGCTTTGCAATGGCTCTTTTCATTTAAAAAACCAGAGGGCCAGCTTGCCCGATGGATGCTGCAGCTTTCGGAGCTGGACTTTTCCGTCATACACCGAAAGGGGTCTTCCCATGGTGATGCTGATTCACTGTCCCGCTATCCACACGCAGGGGAAGGCAGTGAGGTGACGTTTAAGTGGGTCTGCCTTCCAGTGGGCGCAGACGACATGGACGAGACACCAATCGGTTGTGTATCGGGCGCTGGTACCGCCCGCGGTTCTAGCGCGGAACCGAGTGATGCTGCAGCACCTAAAATGGTACGAGCCCTGATCAGCAACGAGCCCCAGAAAGGCGTGGTGAGTTATGGTGAGAGTGTTTCACAGGCTGATCTTTCGTTGGAACAGGACCGTGACGAGGGAATACGGGAGATAAAGGCTTGGAAATCATCCAGGCTCAAGCCTGAAGCAAAAAACCTGAAAACTGAGGGAGGGCGACGTCTGTTTAGGGACTGGAGGAGTCTGATTTTGAAAGGGGACGAAAAACCGGTTCTATACAGGCGAGTTCAGCCTCATCGTGGTGCTCCTTTCTGCTTGTTATTGGTTTTGCCCTCGCATCTTAGAACTGAGGCACTCGATATGCTGCACACAGGGGTCGGGGGTGGACATCAGGGAGCCGCCAGACTGGAGCGCATGGCCAGGGAGCGCTTTCACTGGCCAGGCCTTCAAAAAGATGTAAAATCTTACTGCCGGGAATGTGCTGTGTGCGATAAACGCCGAGACCCACAAACCAGTCCACGTGCTCCATTGGGCTCACTTCAGGCTGAGGCGTTTCTTGATAGATTAGATGTTGATTTAGTGTGCGGTCTGCCGGTGACTGAGCCGGAGCAGTTTCGTTACATTCTGACCTGTACTGATGCTTTCACTCGGTTTACATGGGCCATCCCTATTCGTGATCAGGAGGCTGAAACAATTGTGAAGGCCATGATGGATCACGTAATTAGTGTAGTGGGAATACCCAAATGCATTCATAGTGACTTGGGTAGAAACTTGACTGGAAATGTAATGCAACTGTTCTATCAGACCCTGGGAATTCGTCAGTCCACCACTACTCCGTATCACCCTGCTGGTAACGCCTATTCAGAGCGTGGTCATCGTTTCCTCCTGGATGCTGTGGCTAAGCTGTGCGCAGAGCATCCAAAACAATGGTCACGCTACCTCCCAGCTGCTGCTTTGGCATGTAACAGCAACGTCAACCGATCTATTGGCTTCTCTCCTTACGAGTGTGTTTTCGGCAGGCCCCCACCTTGTCTGCTGATGTCAGGTACGGTGGGGAGAGCTCGCGTCCGGCCAGCACTGGCGCGGTGTCTGCGAGCACCCTTGACTATGCCGAGGTCTGCAGCAAACTCTCAGGGCGACGGGCGAGATGGCCCGACAGGCCAGTATGGCTGCACACGAGCAAAGTGACCCTGACTAGAAACCCTGGTAGACCCATTGTAGTTTTGGGCGATTTCAATGTGCCGGACGTAAAGTGGTGCCCGGGGGATGCACTCAACGCGCGGCCGGTTTATGATCGCTTGTCACTGCGTGCCAGTCAGCTAATTGATGGATGTGATGTGGCCGGTCTCGAGCAACATGTCTGTGAGCCCACTCGAGGAGATAACTTCCTGGATTTGGTTTTCTCCCGATGTGCTCGTCTGAACGCTGCGGTCCGGCCAGGTGTATTTTTATCTGATCATGCTGAGATCGTATGTGATCTTATGGTTTCGTCACAACGACCACCTCTGACCAATCGTGAAACCGCCTTAAATTACAGAAGAGCCGATTTTGACGGCCTGCGTAGGTCCTTAGAGCTCGTTCCGTGGAATGTCATGTCAGAGATGAGTATGGAAGATGCTATTGACACGTTTTACTCGATTCTCGAGGCCGCTATCCGCGACCATGTACCGACAGTCGTATTGCGTCGCCAATTTCCACCCTGGTTTGATGCCGAGGCAAGACATTCCCTGCGTGAAAAAGAAGCGGCCTTCAATCGTACAAAACGCAACAAAAACCCTGACACACTTCGCAATTTTAGTGAAAAACGCCGAAATTTCAAAGAATTAGCGTGTTTGAAATACTTCAAGTACATCAAAGGACTGATCGGTGATTTTAAGTCGAATCCGAAACGCTTCTGGTCGTTTTTAAAAGTTGTCAAAGGATCGAAAGGCCATCTGCCCGTACTATTGGACGGTGACCGTGAAGTGAGTGACGACACTGCGAAGGCAAATTTACTCAACCGAACCTTTGCTAGCAAATTCACAGCACCAGAGGTAGAAGCATACCCGTTCACCCCCGCCTACAGTATCCCACACCTAAATCGTTTTGTGATCTCGGAGGCTGGTGTACGAGCTGCTCTCCGTGACCTGCAGAAACACAAGGCATGCGGCCCCGACAACATCAGCGCCTGCGTCATCAAAGAATGTTCAGAACAGTTGGTAGTCCCATTACGCATACTCTTTGACCAGTCAGTGTGTCAGGGTGTGTTCCCGAGCAGGTGGGCTGAGGCCAACATTGTCCCGATACACAAAAAAGGTTCCAAAAAATGTCCTTCAAATTATCGTGCGGTTTCATTGCTCCCGCTGTTTGGTAAGTTGCTGGAGAGGTGTGTATGTGACGCATTACTTCTTCATGTTCGACCTGTCCTGACCGACAAACAGCACAGCTTTCTCCCACGTCGCTCTTGTGACACAAATTTAGCTTGCCTTCTAAAAACGGCTTGGGAATCAATCGCTTCTGGCATCCAAACCGACGTCATATACACCGACTACTCTGCGGCGTTCCAGTCCGTAAACCACAAACTTCTGGTCTATAAACTCAGAAATTCATACCAAATTACCGGTGACGCCCTGAACTGGCTTTCCTCATATTTGACTGATCGAAAACAACGCGTCATCGTGAACGGAAAATTTTCCGACTGGACCCCAGTACGATCTGGGACGCCGGAGGGTAGTCTGCTGTCACCACTTCTCTTTGCCCTGTTCGTGAACGACCTCCCGGACAAAATTCAAACCAACTGCCTTCTCTTTGCGGACGATGTCAAAATTTATCACAAAATAGTCTCTGTCCAGGACACAGAACTGCTCCAGGCCGACCTCACGTCTTTGGCTAAATGGTCCAACGATTGGAAGTTGAAGCTGAATCCTGATAAATGCAAATCATTTAAGATTACCCTGAAGCGAAAACCGATCCAAGCCACGTACAAAATTCAAAGTACTGCTTTAGAAAACGTTACCAAAATTCGCGATCTCGGCGTGTGGCTTGATACAAAATTGACTTTCAGCGAACACATTGACACGACTATTAGCAAGGCGAACAGAGCATTGGGCGTGATGATCAGGACTCTCCAGTCGAACCATGCAGTGGGAGGACTGAAACCAGAACCTCTTCTGGCAGCATATTTCGGCAACATCAGGTCCGTTTTAGAATTCGGTTGCATCATCTGGGGGGGAGCTGCCAGGACACATCTCGACAGACTCGAAAAAATTCAGCATAAATTTCTTATTTGGCTCGCTGCTACGGCCCGCGTTCCCTCAACATCTTTGGCATACACAGACCTTCTGAAATTGTTCAAAATCACTAGTCTTGCAAATAGAAGATATCAGTACGATGTTCTTTTCGCTCACAAAATTCTCACTGGCAATGTGGACTCTGCCCTCCTGCTCGGGAGCTTCCCACTCCATGTCCCTGCGCGAAACACGAGAGTGGGAAATAGAATTTTCCTACACGTACCATATGCCAGGGTGGAAACGATAAGATCTGGACTGTTCTGTCGTGCTGCCTCTGCAGTGAACTCTTTTCTCACTGCCTGCCAACGCGCAGACCCTTTTAGATCCACTTTTGGCCAGTTCAGATCTCAGGTACGCACGTATGTTAAACAGATGCCTTAGTGATTCATGCGTGTTTTGTTTTTATGTTTTATCATGTTTTTTACCGTATACCATTGCGCTGTTCATCATCTCATCATGTATTTATCAATGTGTTTACCCAAATTTCTAATTTACATCTAGACCATGGCCGTTTATTATTGGCATACAATACATTTTAGTCATTCGTGTATGCCATGTCCACCTCATCGGATATTTTAAGCTCATGCATGCTGTGATATTGGTCGCCCACTAAGGGCTACATGAGCATCGGTCATTTAAGCGCTTATTTACATCATCTCTTTTATTGTGTTTTGTAAATATGTGTGTTTTACCAGCGTGACTTGAGCTGTAATTGGGGTTTACCTGTTGCTCATCAACGATGAATAAATAAATAAATAAATAAATAAATAAATAAATAAATAAATAAATAAATAAATAAAGTAAAGCGTTTCATGATGCTCATGTATGCGAGAATGTATACAACTCGGGAGACCGAGTCTGGCTTAAGAAACAAGCGTAAAAAAGGAGAGTGCCGGAAACTGTCACCGGGATGGGAAGGGCCTTTTAAAATCGTACAAAAGTTGACTGACTGGAACTATCGCATCTAACGGGAGGGAGGTGTCAGCCAAACGACAGTACATCACAACCGCTTGAAACCCTGCAACTCTGTACCTGTTTCACACTCTGACCGACCCTCACGTAAAATGAGCTTCCAGCCTGGTGCTCTCTCCGAGTTTAAATATTCGGCTGGGCGACCCTCCCGACTGAATGTTCAGAACCGCCGCGCTCCACTCAGCTCCCACGCGACACCAGGGGCAGACCTTCCCCCGGATTCTGGTCAAGTGGATTGGTCTCCGTGGGGGGTTCAGACAGCACGGGACCATTTGAATAGAAGTTGGACGCAACCAACTCCTTTGTCACCAGCTGTCCATCAGTTTCGGACAGGTTGTAGAGAAGCTCCATTGATTGCGGTGACGGATTCTGAGACCCCACCGCCTGCTCCTGTGCGTAGATCGGAAAGGGTACGGAATAAGCCGAGAAGGCTGGGAGTTGATGATTTTGTTTAGTGCTGGCTGAAGTCTTCCGCGTGCAGGACATTGCGTTTTTCATGTACATTGTACGATGATGCTGTGATGTATGTATTCAGCTAGGGTGTAACGGGTGTTTTGGTAATGGTGCGATAGACAACGGTGCACACGTTCTGATGATTATGGAGTGTCGTTTATTGTCGGGGCGACAACTTGTAAAGGGGGGAGTGATGTTGTAGGTTGAAACATATTATTCATTTGCGTGTCAGTGGTGCCTCGGGCGGAGGGTTCGAGGCGGGGTGACCTAGTCAGAGGTCTCACCACCGCTGTGCTCGCCCTGATTGGCTGGCCGCCGGTCACCTGACTGGGCGGTGACGGGGAGTCGCTGCCGGCGGGGAGTTGGAACGAGAGCGCGGTGTCAAGAGGATTAGGCTGTTGTGCGAGAGTTAATACATCAAATGTGGATCTAAGTTGGACTCTTGGCTGTGAGGTCGGACTCATAAGTGAACTTACGAAATATGGATAGACATATAGGAATGACAGGAGGGCAGTCTTGAGTGATAATTTTGTGCGTTTTCCGTATTCTGTATTCTGTATTGGTAAAAAACACCAACAGGCATTGCCCAATTACTGATGCAGTCATGTGATTTAAAACAGTAAAGCCAGATAATAAATACATTCAGCAATGGAAGCATTCCACGAACATCCATAACGCTCAACATTTGCACAAATGCCTATCCTGAGAAAGTTCCTAAGGTTGCCGTGAATTTGATAGCATTAGTTTTAAATGTGTAGCCCGAGTCTGCGAAGAAATCAACATTACGAAATGCGTTGAAGAAACTGTTACATGTGACGGCCACGCGATGAAGAGGCTGCGCTGCACAGTACCAACACGCGCAAACCGAACTGCCCACAAAGAGGGAGAACGCGACGTTCGACGGGGCACAGACAAACCGAACTCGGAAACCAGATCGGAACAATCCAACTTTCCGTGATGAAGATTAAACAAAAACAAGAGGTCATGCTGAGCAAAACGAGCCTTAATACTACGCACTTTGTAGTAAGTCAAAAGAGATGGATAGTCAAGCCTGGCTGACGAACGGTCCGAAAATGAGGCCAACCAGATGAGAAGTTAATGCTGCACCCTTTCTAGGCGCTTCAGGTGGGATGCAGCAGACCATACCCATACAACGCAACCATACTCCAGGATGGATCTTACATGGGCATAATAAGCACAAAGAATAGAAGTGTGCTTGAGTCTGACTCAGCAGCACTGGCGCGAGGTCTGAAAACTTCGTATGAGGAGGCCAAGCATTCTATTGGCCTTGGCCACGGTGTGGTCTATGTGTGGAGCGAAAGTCAGCTTACTGTCGAGTATAACACCGAGATCCCTAGTCTCTGTACGGCGCTCCAGCGGTGTACCATCCAGTACATAGGTGGTAAGGATTGGAGATTTTCGGAGAGAAAATGATATAACGCTACATTTATCTGGATTCAATTTTAAACGCCAAATTTTAGACCATTCTACTAAATTGTTGATGTCAGCCTGAAGGGCATCATTGTCTGTTTTTGTCGAAATTCGGTGGTACAACTTAAGATCGTCGGCGAAGCTTATACAGTTGGTTCAAATGATGAGGGGGATGTCTGCTGTATAGCAGATAAACAAGAGCGGGCCACACACGCTGCCCTCAGGCACCCCGGACCTTACGGCGCATCATTCGGAAGATTAGCCCTCTAGTATAACTCGTTGGCGACGACCAGTCAGGTAAGATTCAATCCAGGAGTGCGCGCGACCAGTAATTTTGAAAGATTTTAGTTTGTGAAGAAGAAGCGTGTGGTTTACACTCGTAAAAGCCGAAGAATAATCAGTGTAGACAGAGTCAGTCTGCACGCCCTCCTGGATCGAATCCCAGCTGTGTTTTAGAAAGTTGGCAAGATTTGAGACGCATGAACGATTTGTATATTCCTGGAAGAATATATGAAAGATTAGGCTGGCATGACTTCAAAGATATTTTTTTTACTATAAAACCTGTCTTTTGTAGCTGCTGTGTATCATCAAGCTATCGTCCCAATGGACCAGCTTGTGTATGATCATTTTGTTTGTTAGTTTGAATGGGATGAACCCAATCAGACCGATTCTCCCATAGACCTGAAATTTGGAATATTTGTTTCCTATTGTGGGCCAGTTTTGAAATAATGTATTATAATTTATAAAAAAACATGATTTTGCATGGTTCCACCCAACCCCTCCACAAACCACAAACCCCAGTATCCTCCAGGTGGCGATACTGCGGCGGCGCGGCCGTCGGGTGCTCGCCGGGGACGGCTTCAGTTCCTTGAGAATCAACCACCAGCCCATGAATTTATTTGTCTTTTTAATTTTTTTATGCTTTTTCCACTTTTTCTGAGCGTTCAACGCGTATCGCTTTGGCTCCGTCCCCACACCTAACTGATGTGTTACCCGCTCATGCGAGCCGTAGCCCGCCTCGTGGATCTGTCTGCCGGGGGTCTTTGGAGGCGAATTTTCAATCCAATAACAAACTTCTCCCCTCCTTCAGTCAACAGACATGAAGCCACTGCAGTTTTAAAAGCTGGCTCCCAGTCTTCAATACGATCTCCATCAAGAAGAGGAGGAATTGCTAGTTGCGAAAACTGCTGAGAGTGTGACATGGCCTCAGATGTGATTATTTCTTCATGTATGTTGGAAAGCTTTCGGACTCAGTCAAAGAATACCTTGCTGGCAGAGTTTATTCCGTAGAAATGAAGAAATAATAGGCGAGCAGTCTGAAAGAAGAGCGCTGTAATCAGACATGCAGCAAGCCATCAACAAGCGCTGACTAGCATATACAAAGGCACATGCTAGCAGGCATAACGTGCATACATGGCCGACATGCGATGCGACGGACAAGCTCATGCAACGCCGCATCACAACACAAGGGAAATTACCCGTAGCATTCACAGACTCATTCCGCTTTCACCATTCAACTAGATACATGCGCCGAGTTGTCCATTTCCGGGAGCCTGCTGCGGAAACGGTCCACAGATCATTTGCATTTCCAATTACCTGCCCACGGATCTGGAGTGATAGCATAGCTAGGAATATTCCCAATATTCATGACATACCCGTCTCTAAACCATTTAAAAAAAACGTCATAAAAATATTCATAGTTGCATACTAACAGTCTGAATACTAATCAGGTAGGGCTTAAGACCACTAAATTTCGTCTGCCGGCGGGCGTCCGGCGCCGTGCAGTAGTTAGCTGAACCCCCGCACCACCGGGCCCACTGGGTCCGCGGGTGCGGGGTAGGCGCCGGATTATTCCGGCGTCTGGTGACGGTTGACCTGCCGGTGGCGACTTGTTTCGCTGCCTGGTCGGCGTCCGTCACCGAGCGGCTTTTACTGCCCTCCGCGACTCCGGACCCTAGGGTCCGGGGTCGCGGGGTGGGCGCCGGGTTTGAGGCCCCGGCGCCTGGTGCCGGACGTCCCGCTGGCAGTGACACCAGCCCTCTGGAAGAAAATATCACAGTTATGTCCTTCGTCCGATTTGGTCTGGAAAACATTTCGCTCCTTAGCTTGATTCCGGGTCCAAGATGTTGCTTGTCTTCCATGTCAAAATCCACCTGGTCCACTACTAGGTTACCATAGATACCAAGGACTAGTTCCCTAAAACACTCGCTGAATGTGTGAATTTAGATAGCAGCTGAACCCTCTTTACTAGTTGTGCCTTGGTGCTGTAATTCTATTAAGCAAAATATTGGTAATCTAATAATATGATTAAGCACTACTCTCTCTCTCTGCGAAATATAAGTCAAGGAGCTATATCAAGGTTACCCTTATCGGCTCCTTGTCCCATCTGTTTTTCCCCTAACTTAACTCGAACTCCTCTCCCTCCCTCTCTCCTCCCCTCCCCTCTCTCTCTCTTATTTTTCCACTATCTCCTTCTAAATTACTTTGGCCCACATATGCTGCTCTCAGCATGTGTTTTAATTCTCAAAAAAAAAAAAACATTTACCTCTGGGGGATTCCAGTACAGATCGACCAAGGCTCGACACCACCATGTCTAGAAAAAATCTGAAACTTTGTCTCCGGGGTAGTTTTGGGCCAAGAACATGCCTGTGAGAATCTTAGCCCCCTCCGACCAACGGTGACCAGGATATAGCCCGAGGCATTTTCGGGAGGTCACCTTGTAGACTCATCTTTGATGCTTCATAACTCCAAGACGCATTGCTTGATTAACAAGTTTTGTATATCATTGAACTCGTCTGAGTTATCATTATTTTGAAAAGAAAATTTCTAAATTTTAAAAATTTTGACATTTAATTCGCTTAACCTTTTTTGACCTAGCTTGACCTTTTCACAGTTGAAATTGCCGTTTTAGACACCTCAAAAATTTTGTTTCATAAAATATCTTTCGACAAAAAGATGAAAAAATGCGTTCTTGCTATAAACTCCAAATTTTTAGCAACTAAGGTAGGTATGCAGACGGTTTTTGATCACTGCAGTAGTACAGCCTAATGTTTAACACCACAAAGGCATTGCCTTGGTAATCGGTTGCTTGCGATCATATTGCATTGTCTTTAGGATATTTTCATCGTGCAAGTGTCAGAATTTATGAAAACTAACACGCGCCCACACGAAGGGGCGGTTAACCGGCCTCCTCAGGTTTCCACAGGTAGAAAAAACACCTTCACGCAGCACCACCGTACGCCATCTACCTTTAACTCGAAATTTTTACAGCTTCTGGCAAAATTTTAGGTCTGGGTCATACCAGGTCAGACTGTCAATCCAGGTCAAGGCATCTAATCATGAAAAAAACTTTGGAGGTGCATCAGTAAGATCAAATTTAACCTATTGTGCTTGGATTCGCATCACATAGTAAGGTCACCTAGCAATATAATTTTGCGTAGCAGGATTTCTATATCAATAGCCTGGGACAAGGTCAGGCTCACGATCTTTCCATTAGAAATGCATAGGGCAATTGTTAAATTTTGATAACTTGCGAGAATTGAGAATTGTCGAGAATTGCGATGGAGGTTGTATTTTTACGTTGTCGTTTCTGACTTGCCACTGCAGTTTGATTAATATTCTTTTTACCATACAGACCTAAGCCCGGGTCCAGGTCAACTCAGGTTTGTTTTGAAATTTGACTAGACAAGATTATAAGATATATAATCCGATGGGGCTCGACAACAGCGTTCCAATAGTGCTGAACATTTTTTCCACGGTTCTCCTCTGTCAGCTATTATGCCACAAAATTTAGGTTTCCACTTAGTTCCTTTAACACGCACTTTGACGGGGGTCTGAGCCACCTTCGCTTTGACGAGGGGGTGGGGGGCGGGTACCCGCCCACCACCCCCCCAAGATCTCGAGAACCACGGTAGGTGGCGAAAAACGGTAAACGGTGTTGAGTAGCCCATCTACTTCTCCATCGAAATTATTTGAACCATTTTTGGTCAGGTCACATTTAAGGCCACGAGAGGTCAAAACACGCCGTAATAGGGATAAAATGTAAATGAAGTCTTTTGGTCATTACATTTGAACAAGTAAAGATAGAGCAAAACAACTTAAACGGTATGAATCCTCGCAGCAAACCAAATAGAATGATATATAATTTGACCTTGCTAGGTCAAATCAAGGATTTGACCTGACCTGAGGTCAGGTCAGGGTCAAATTATATTAAATGCATATCATTAGAATTGCAAAGCCAAGGCGAGTCTAATGCAGCTAACATAAGCGCTCTATCACTATCCGTTATTGAGTTATACAGTAAAAATCATTTTTCCCATGTATTTCAAATGGGGACGTCATGCCTCGCACCTGACCTTAGGTCATCGATATCAAAAATATCGGAACATACTTTAGAGAACTCGGTGGGCCCAATGTGTGATATGAGTTTCAATCGGATAAGTTCACCATGCTCCGACTTATGCCATCTTAAACTTTTTTTTAGGTCAGGTCACTTGACCTGTACTGGTGACCTGACCTGAGATGATCTAACCTTAAAATTTTCGCAAAAGTTGTAAAAAGGATGAGGGAAAAGGTATGCCAAGTACGGCAGCGCTAGGCGCCGCCGTTTTACTCCTATCATTGAAAAACCCGAGGGGGGCGGGTACCCGCCCCCGTCAATGCGCGTGTTAAGGAATACTTTGACCTCGAGCAACCTCAAAGGTGACCCGACCAAACGCTTGTATGTCACATTGTCGGTAGTGATTAAAACTGGCTATTTAGCGGCGTCGCTCCCAGTGCACTGTTCATTCTATGTGGTTTACTGAACAGCAAAGATAATCCACAATTAGGCCACGGAGCCCGTGTTGTATCACATGCTTCCAAACACAAAACTGCGATCGCTCGTGTTTTTTTCTTCAGAACCTATGCCTGGAGTATAAAAGCGAGAGAAATGACTGAAGAATGTACATTAGGCCGTTTCAAATTTCAAAAAGTTTTCAGAATTCGTTAGTTCAGCAATTTTTCCCATGATTTGGTTCATTTCTACTCGATTGACAACAATTTCGCCCAGTTTTTTCAGAAATAAGGTTGCCTATATTCGCTTCAAAATTTCACGTTTTCGGGTTCGCCATAGGTGTTATGAGCAGTACCGGCGTTGCAGTCGCCGATGCCATGCGCCCTGATTCTGAGGTTGTCATTTCTTTCCAGCGCAAATTGTCGAAAGGGTTGTATCCTGTGTAATACATGGCCTATTTTATGGACGTTGTGGGAAGTATTCCTAAGTAGGAAAGGGAGGGGAATAGTCTCTGTAGAACGCTCTTTGATAAATAAGTAGACAGATCCATAGAGTTTCTGACATATGTTTCAGTAAATTAACATGGTGCAATATTCGCTGGGAAAGGAGGATGAGCATGCAGAAATCTCCTATGAGAGAGTCGGGAATACCTCCTTAGTCCTCACATCATTTAGTTTTAAGGCAATACATATACGAGCCAATTATATTTACAAGCGATTCGTCTCCCTCACAAATCACAAGCAAAGTGAAAGCAGAGACGATACAAGTTTGCGCTTTTCGGCATGCTCTCACTTCGCTGACTCTCTGCCTAGTTGTTCATCTTGACTATATTCCAGGAACATATTTGCACTAACTTTTAACAGAAGCCACACTTATACCTCACGTGAGTATCTCACATGCATGTCACTTCTTGATTTCAGGCGTCATCACATAGCACGCTTTCCTACTATGGCGTGCTCATCGCTGCCTTTTCTAAACTCCGTCAGACGCGCCCTGCGATGCTCTTCTGCTTGCAGCAGGGACTAAAACTAACTATCATCTTTGAAAGCTCCAAAAAAACTGTTTAAGCCCTCTTTCCGATACGTCATTAGTGACTTTGATCGATCGGACAAGCCCCTCGTGAAGCCGCAAGTCTTTGTGAGAGGCTCAACATTTTGGACGTGTCGACAACCATGCATGGCCAGCGGATGTGAGGTCAAAAAGAAGCCACGAAGACTCGTCCACCATGTCAGCCAGCTGGCTTGTTTCGTCGAGGACAACATCAGTGGGGGAGTGGTCCGTCGCAGCTACTCTGGGTGTCGCCACTAGTTTCTCACTAATCTTAACCTCCTGCTCTTCAGAAACCTTTACGCTGAATAAACTCAACACGACGACTGGTGCTTTAGATACCACAAGTGTCGTCGCAACACCTTGATGGCAGCTTCCGCTTCCTAACGGTCTACGTGTTTGTATTTGATCAGCGTTCGGTATAGTTGAAGGTCATTTGCTGGTGCATCTGCTGCGACAGGTGCTTGAAGGCTGAGCTCGGGCATGATAGCTTTTGGTCTTGTACGTCCCCGAGGCACACGGTTCGTGAAGGTTCATGATTCATGTTCACGGTTCATTCCATCAAGCCCGCTGGGTGGCAAGCGTCGGTTTTGAAGTATCTTAAGCCTCTGAACTTCAGTTCCAATGTTAACATCATTTGCTTTGCAAAGTTTGATGTGCCTAACTTCTCACAGGAAATTTGAAAAAATACAATGTATGTAGATAACAGAGAATAATGCTGTGCCATATCTACGTGACGCCTCGTTTCTAATAGGATTGTAAGGATTTCACTGACGCATCGCTCGTTAATACTGTACATATAGCGTCAATCACCTGTTCCCTTTGAGGACGGATTGTTGTGACATTGGTACAGTTGGTGCGGTTTCAGAATCATGGCGGTGCCGATTCCATGGTCTGATTCTAATTTTGTTCCGGCTCTGTACTGCATCAAAATGTACCTGTTCGCCGACCAGATAGGCTACGAAAAATATCTAACACACGAGCTTCACTGCATAGCTCTGTTAATGGTGCTTGTGTAGGCCAGAGCGCCTGTCGCAGCAGATGCACCAGCAAATGACCTCTAACTATACCGAACGCTGTTCACGTGCAATCGCACGTAGACCGTGAGGTAGAGGAAGCTACCATCAAGGTGCTGTGACGACACTTATGGCATCTAAAGCTACCAGTCGTCGTGTTGAGTTTATTCAGCGTAGAGGTGTCTGAAGAGCAGGAGGGTAAGATTAGTGAGAAACTAGTGGCGACACCCAGAGTAGCTGCGACGGACCACTCCCCCACTGATGTTGTCCTCGACGAAACAAGCCAGCTGGCTGAGATGGTGGACGAGTCTTCGTGGCTTCTTTTTCACCTCACATCCGCTGGCCATGCATGGTTGTCGACACGTCCAAAATGTTGAGCCTCTCACAAAGACTTGCGGCTTCACGAGGGGCTTGTCCGATAGATCAAAGTCACTAATGACGTATCGGGAAGAGGGCTTAAACAGTTTTTTTTTGGAGCTGTCAAAGATGATAGTCACTTTCAGTCGCTGCTGCAAGCAGAGCATCGCAGGGCGCACCTGACGGAGTTTAGAAAAGGCAGCGATGAGCACACTACAGAAGGAACGCGTGCTATGTGATGACGCCTGAAATCAAGACGTGACATGCATGTGAGATTCTCACGTAAGGTATAAGTGTGGTTTCTGTTAAAAGGTAGTGCAAATATGTTCCTGGAATATAGTCAATATGTACAACTAGGCAGAGAGTCAGCGAAGTGATATCGTGCCGAAAAGCGCAAACTTGTATCGTCTCTGCTTTCACTTCGCTTGTGACTTGTGAGGGAGACGAATCGCTTGCAAATATAATTGGATCGTATATGTATTGCCTTAAAACTAAATGATATGAGGACTGAGGAGGTATTCCCGACTCTCTCACAGGAGATTTCTGCATGCTCGTCCTCCTTTTCCATCGAATATTGCACAATGTTAATTTACTGAAACATATGTCAGACACTATCGATCTGCCAACATATTTACCAAAGAGCGTTCTTCAGGGACGATTCCCCTCCCTTTCCTACTTAGGAATACTTCCCACAACGTCCGTAAAATAGGCAATGTACTACACAGCATGCAGCCCTATAGAAAATTTGCTCTGGAAAGAAATGACAACCTGAGAAACAGGGCCCATGGCATCGGCGACTGCAGCGCCTGTACTGCCCATAACACCACAGGCGAATGCGAAAACATGAAATATTGAAGCGAATATAGGCAACCTTATTTTTGAGCAAACTGGGGCGAAATTGTTGTCAATCGACTAGAAATGAACCAAATCATGGGAAAAGTAGCTGACCTAACGAATTCTGAAAACTTTTTGAAATTTGAAACGGCCTAATGTACATCTCCTGACGGAGAGCTGTACTGCAAAATGCAAAAATATATTTAACTTCATCAAATGGTGCTGCCACGCACACGATTTCAAAGCAATGCAAAGGTTTAATTCCAGTGCAAAAGTTATATCGAAGCAAAATTCAGTTATGTAAATAAAGTGTTCTCACTACGTCTCACAGCATGGGCGCCTGTGATTATATCGAGAGCTCTGCGAAACCGGCAACCTATCACGATGGCTTAAAAAGTCCAGTGAAATATTAAATACGTGATGCCAAAGGTACATACGCATGCTTTTCTTACACATACATTTTTCAGGACGATTAAGTTCTTGCACATTCCACAATAAGGCAAAGCCAATGTTGCCAGACAGCTCCAAAGTCTGTTCGCCGATGTGATTATGGAAAAATGAATATAAGTTTCATAGAATACCAGCGGTAAATAAAACTGTTCATGAAATCCCTACAAACAAAGGAAGAGGGGTTCGGGTTTCGTATACCTATGTTCGAACCAAGCAATGTCGTGCTGTGCAAGTATACTTTCTTTTAGGGGTGCTGCGTGAATGGTCGCAAATTTAGTCATGGCGAATGTCCAATGCAAAGGGAATATTAAACACGTATGACTTAAACGTCATTTTTCCCCGGAACTAATATTACATCAATCATAAGTTTTTTTCGGGATTTAGTTTCTGGTAGGTATATAAAAAGTTATTAACCCATTAACGCCCGCACCTACTTCCAGCTTTCAAATTGGAAAAACAAATGTTTTCCTATGCTTAGAATATGCCCAATAAGATGTTCCGAAAGTTTTAAATCGATACCACTTTTAGATTCTGAGATATGACACCGGACAAAAATGACCCGCTGGGCGTTTGGGACATCGGCTGGCACTGCGCGGCCGGCTCCCAGGCGGCGCTGTCACCGCACTCAGCGGCCCAATGCGCAGCGCTTTTACTGCAGTTTTGTGAAGTGTTTTTATTTCCTCTTGTATACTGGCCATAGTAAAATGTTAGACAGTTCTATGCTCTTAAGGTTTAATTAAAGGCAACACTAACAGCATATTTGCAAATAGTATACAAATGTGGTTAACCTAGACTGATGATTTGCGAGGGATAGACTAAAATTGTGAACATCATAGTATTTTAAGAATATTTGTGAATATCAAAGGTTTTGGGAAACCGTTTCTTTTTTCTCTGCCCCTTTCCTTCTCCGCCTCCCAGACTTTGTGACTGATGCTCACTGAGCTTTCAACGAGAAATCGTAATATGCAGCATACAGATGAGAAGTTTTGAAAACTCAATCCGTTATCTCCCCCACGCGGTGCACATTAGCTTGATTAACACGCGCATTGACGGGGGGCGGGTACCCGCCCCTCTCGGGTTTTTCGGAGATAGTAGAAAAACGGCGGCGCGTAGCGCCCCTGTACTTGGTATGCCTTTTCCCTCATCATTCTTACAAGTTCTGTGAAAATTTTAATGTTAGGTCATCTCAGGTCAGGTCACCAGTACAGGTCAAGTGACCCGACCTAAAAAAGTTTAAGATAGCATAAGTTGGAGCAGGGTGAACTTATCCGATTGAAACTCATATCACATAATGGCCCCACCGAGTTCTCTAAAATTTGTTCCGGTATTTTTTATATCGATGACCTAAGGTCAGGTACGAGGCATGACCTCTCTATTGGAAATACATGGGAAAAATGGCTTTTATGGAATAACTCAGTAACGGATGGTGATAGAGCATTTATTTTAGCTGCATTAGACTCGCCTAGACTTTGCAGTTCTAATGATATGCATTTTACATAATTTGACCCTGATCTGACCTCAGGTCAGGTAAAATCCTTGATTTGACCTAGCAAGGTCAAATTATATATCATTCGATTTGGCTTGCTAAGAGGATTCATATGGTTGAAGTCGTTTTGCTCTATCTTTACTTGTTCAGATGTAATGACCGAAAAACTGAATTTACATGTTATCCCTATGACGGGCATGTTTTGACCTCTCGTGACCTTACATGTGACCTGACAAAAAATGTTTCAAATGTTTTTGATGGCGAAGTGGATGGGCAGCCCAACACCGTTTACCGTTTTTCTCTACCTACCGTGGTTCTCGAGATCTTAGGGGGCGGGTACCCGCCCCCCAGATCAATGCAAAGGTGGCTCACACCCCCGTCAATGCGCGTGTTATTCTCCAAATCTCCAAACGGGTCCATTCCCATCTTTCCAACTTTTTTTGGAACAAGTAGCGCGCTTCATAGTTTCATAAATGTAAACCTCCACATTTCCAGGCACGCCACTGGTCATTGTAACGCTGCAGAGTGGGCCGGCGGGCGCTCAAAAGCGCTTAAAATTAATTACCGTCGAACTATTGAGGCTACATCCGCAATATTTTATATCTAGGGTTTTTAGATGCCCCCGAGTAGTTTTCGAGGCTGTTATTGCTGTATCTGCAGCCCATGTCCAGCTATTGGCATAATATTACTAGGATAATATACATAGTAATATACCACTCCGGATAACAATTTTCCTTTGCCTTCGGGATGTCGTATGGAGGACATATGTCGGCATTCTGACATTCTGACCAGGGGCGTAGCCAAGGGGGGGCAGGGACAGCCACCCCCTCCCCCTGAGAGCCCCCTGAGGACACGGGGCGCGTGAAGCGCGGCTCGCCCGCACTATGCTCTGTGGTCAAATATGAAATTTCATACCAGACGGGGCCCTCTTAAGCCCTCTTCAACACTCTATTCTGTAACAAGCAGAACCCTTTTTACCCATCAGGGCCCTTTTGGCGCTGTCGCAGGGGCCCCTTTTCGGGGCGCCGGCCTCCCCTGAGCGAAATCCTGGCTACGCCCCTGATTCTGACTCTTGGCCGACTCTCTGGTTAACTGCCAGGTTTGCTTCGTATGCTGCCCTTCAATGAACACAGCAAGTGCTTCTTCGTCTATGTATCGTATTGGGGTATTTGCTGGTTTTCGTAGCCTTTTTCTTACCTTAGTAGGTCTTGTGGGAGTCACGGTCACGTCTTTGAGAAAACCAGAAAGGCCCTGGCGTTTTGGAGCGTGTGACATTCAAAAGCTCTGCAGAGGAGTAACCAGCCATGAAAGTGGAGGTTCGACGACGTTTGGAGCTAGCAGAAAGTGTTCCACATAAACCCACAGGCCGACACGGACCCCGGCTTGTAGATGGCTGGTCAAGGTCAACAGGCTCCAATACCCTCGGTGAATCTGCTGCGATGGAACACTCATTCAGCCACTGTTCCTTTTTCTTCAAGAAGCGGTTTAGGGTCCTGTGACTTCCTTGCCATTTCCGCTTTAGCCTTGCAATAAAATTTGTAATTTCCGACCGCACGTGTCTCTTTTATGCTCACTGAATCCGCCTGTAATGTGTCCTTAACATATGACACTTCGTCATCCGCTGCCACTCTGTTGATACCAATATTGCCACGCACAAAGTTAAACACATCCCTTCGTGAGATCCTTTTTCCCACTACAAAACCACAGTTCGCTGGAGCAAGGCCCCTCTCCAACTGAGTCCGGGGCCTATTGTTCCTCTGTACCAGGCTACTTCTGATTCAAGGAAATGACCGTCTTATGTTTCGTCTCATCTCAAATTTGAGCTCTCGTGATCAGTTCTCGTGCGAAGCGACGTAATCATCTGATGCATTTAGTGTAAAGCGAGTGGCAAACCCAGGCCAATCTGCACAGTATCTTAAGCCCCGAGCGGTGTTTAGACAATATCCATATTTCCTGTGTAAAGCATTTGACCCAATGTGACCTGGAAAAGATTGCGTAACTTGCAGGTCTACGAAATAGCTCAGAATTGTGTTAACCGCGACTCGAGACGAATCCCAAAGTGAAAACTTGCCGACACTTGCCTTAAAAATGAACAATTTCTACCATTTGGCTTGTAATAGTGTAATACTATGACCGCACCCATGCATTGCATTGAACAACAAATATGCTGATAATACGAATTCGGGCAAAATCGGGCAAAAAGTACTTATAAGGCATGAAATTAAACATATTCAGCTACTTTGTGGACCAAGTTTCACTGCGGCACAAGGTGATATATTTTTTAAAACTCTATTTCAAATATAGTTTGATTAAATCTATCTCCGTCAGTAACATTACTTGGTAAATTTGCTCCCCATACCTGACCAATACACGAAATGACGTTAAAAATGTACTAAAATATTTGGAACACTCCGCTCCTAGAAACAAAAGCCTTAAAACTAATTTCTAAGCCTTTGTAACATTGAAAAACACTTGTGAACAAATAAGGAAAACCAGGCGGTAAGTGCGCACCGAAACGCTTTCGGTAGAAACCTCGTATTCAGACTGTTTTTGCACAGAGTTTTGTAGTCGTTGAGAAAAAATAAGAATGCCATCGTATTCTACATTCGATTTCGCGCTGATGACACCCATAAAACAGTAATATTTTTGAACTTACGAAATCCGAATAATAAGCGCTTTTGAGGGTCCGCGGGCCCACTGTGCGCGCTGGTCAGCTCATCATCTTTCTCATCCTCATGACTAATATATTTTGTTATGCTATGATTATGATATGCACCTGATCCGCTCCGCTATCTTGCGCACTTAAAACAACTTATTTTGCTTATTTTCCTGCAAAACATTTGATCTGTGGCATTGCTAACAGCTATGCTTTCGATATTTTTGTCTCCATGGCTGGAGATTTCTTCTCGATCCAGGAGGGGTTCTGGATGGTTTAACGCTGGCACTGCAATCCAAGCCCTAGACAAAGTCTGTGGGAGACAAAAAATACAGGCAGGTCTTGACCCCTCCTCCTAACCCCCGGGATGTTTACTCATGGTAGTTTCACTTTACTAGAACCAAGCAAAAATAGTGATAGTTGGGTTTTAGACAGAAGTTCTAGAACTTCCCAAGCTTTCACCAATTCTATACTGTTCCACACATTTGACACTGCACCATCTCGTCAAAACAAACCAGCGCGGCGGCCGCGATAATTTCCAACTCATTTTTGTCAGCTTGTCATTGGCTTTCAATCATTAGTGGACACAAGGGGGGCTAGGAAGGCTCAAGCCCCCCACCTACCGAAATGTCAGTGTGCCTATAGTACCTAAATGCATTACTGAGGGCTGTTCCGAGGCCATGGCGGGGGAGGCTCGAGACCCCTAACCCCCCCCACCACCCAATGAAGTCCTCAATCCGCTACTGTTCCCTATCCTCCCTATCCACTACACACAATCAATCAAGGGGAAAAGACAAGGAAGGAATCAAGGAAAAGACTCTGCTAGCTTTTAGTCAGTGCTAAAATTTCGATAATTTTTCAAAACCCCTGTAAATTGTATTTAATAACGCCTTTACAAAATATTGGAACCATCTTGCATGTTTCCGTTAAAATTATGTGATAATCATTCCCAAAATAAGACAGACCCCGAAAACGGTAGGAAGCATTTCATGAACTTCAAAGTTTCCAAACGTATCGACATTGCACTAAAAATCTTCAGATTTGATGAAAAATATACAAACCCTGCAACCCTGCATTCGCAGGACCCACAATGCCTCCCTTCCCTCTAGGTAACATTGTGCACCTAACCCACCAGACGGGAGGACAGGACACATCCTTTTCCTCATTTTCAGCGGCCCGCAGATGTCCGCAACGCCCAGCGGGTCATTTTTGTCCGCTTCATATTTGACGATGTCTCATGGCAAAGCCGTTCAAGAAAATCTTACTCCTTCTTCACCATCTGACTCCTAGTGGTCTTTGCTTAATGTCAATCATGCAAACCCTTTTCAGCTTTCCATATGTTATTGCGAGAAACAAAATTTGCAGAGCTATCTCACGCTGACCAAAACCTCGCCAAAATAAGTTCCACCAAAATCGTCCCATAATAACCTAGAATTTTTGAATGCATTTTTCCAGCTTGTCCACGCTCTGAAACACACATCCATATCATAAACATGAAGATCACTTCACTGGTACCGATTCTGCAGCCTGTCAAAGTCAGAGGACAAAAATGACCCGCTGGGCGTTAATGAGTTAATTGGATATTTCGAATCTATTTGACGGTTCTTTATCAGCGAATATTATGATACTGTGCATCGATTAAACATACATAAAAATAGAAACACACAATGGCCACCTCATGATCTTCCCAATAGGGCTACCTCCCATTTTAACTTTTCAAACAATGTTAGCAATGTTTGCTATTTTTGCATGATGTCAATAGACATAAAATATGAATATTGACTATAATGGCATTTGATTTAATAACTGGAAATATCAGATTACCTGTTACCAGAACAATTAATAAATTACCTACCACCTAAACACATAACACCTACAACGATTTTAATACAGGATCCCAGATTGGGCTGATGGTGGCATTTCTGCGGTCGCGATTTATATCTGCGTCTCACAGTCTGATTTCGATCGCCTCCCTAACTGACCGGTGGCCAAGCTTTGGTTCTACTGCCAGAGTTTTTACATCTCTTGGATTCAAATATTTCCTACAACTATACACATGACATGAAACTGCTGATTTTGAAAACCTACCGTTCCGAACATCTCCTATGTTAGGGGAGGACTATTTCAAAGTCCCTCGTTCCCGGGCATTTTTATATGCAGTTTCTCATGACGATTTAGAATATGCGATTAATTTTAAAAATTATACAATCTTACCCCCTCCACTATGGGGTTAAAGTTTTTGATATTTTTCTTCGAAACTGCTGTTGGTGCGCTGCTGTTGCATTATGTTTATTTACTGCTCAAATCACCGTAATTGGGTGTTAGAGAGACATATCCAAAGTATTTTTCCCCACTGCACACAACATCCAATCCATTTACTGGTTGAACTTTGCCAACACCTTCCTGAAGCCATCCAGTTCCAAGTTCACATGACTCCTGAGCCTCCTTAGGTACGCCACCAGGTTGTGGACATAGGTCTTGGTAAGCAGTTTCTTGTAGTGTTATTTTAGGCTAAAGACCACGGAGACCTTCGGCAGGGACATGAGGCCTTCTTGGCGTGCCTGACCTCCATGTATAGTCTTTCGCTCTTATGATTTTCACTGACGTCCTCCTAGGCATAAAGGCCTCAGCTCTGGGCTGGTGAAGGGACCCCCATCGCTGTTAACCTATCAAGGTTGGCGTTGCGCTGTTTGCCGATGTTTAGATTGACTATTGACTATTTCCTCAGCCGCCATACCCAACTTCCTCAGCTCCTGCTGCTTCTGCTCCCACTAAGCCAGGATGTTAATATGATCTCACCCTCTTTCCCATCATATTACCAACTTTCTGTCAGTCTCCTTGTCAGAAGCCAGGATGAGGCTGAGTCCCTTGGCCTTCACGTGGGAGGAGCTGGCCGCATTGAGCTCCTTGGCGTGATTTATGGAGCCGACTCCTCTCGGCGTCCAAGTAGTTGGAGATGGGAGCCCTGATGATCCCTTCCTGGTTATCTTTGGAGAGTGAGGACTGTGAAGGAGCGGTTTCACCAAAGCAAAATATCTCGCCTCTCTGTCTGGCCCAGTCCTTGGCCTGCTTGGGAAGGAGGATAATGAGGACGGAGATTATCTCCGCCTTGCACTGCTCTATGACGAGCACGGTGGACTTCAGCAGGTCTTCAAAGTAGAGGCAGATGGAAAATCGCTTTTCAGACATGAAACTGAAGGCCGGCTTTGTGAGTTCCAGGAGGACGGCAAGGTGTACTTTGGTGAGGTTCCGATAAAGCGTGGGGAACGCAGTGGGCAGCTTGTCTCAAGTTGTCGTGGGGGAGGTGAGTGACAGGTAAGACTCTACAAGGTGCATCCCAATAATCACCCCCAGAGCCGCAAGGATCCGTAGGTACTCCACATTTTCGAAGCTGCTGATGATACAGGCGACATAGGCGGATCCAGGGGGGCAAAGGGCGTACCCCCCGATCAACCCTCGGCGCCCCCTGAAATAGTCACGGCGCCCCCCTGAAAGGTCGATGGCGCCCCCTGAAATTTCGCTTCCCACCCCCCCTCCCAGGATGCGAAAGTCGGTGCCCACTGATAGGATTTGGCGCCCACCTGATAGGTTTTGCCGGTCAAAAGTGGCGCCGCCCCCCGGGAGGTGCTCCCCCCGATCGGCAATCCTGGATCCGCGTATGACAGGCGAGTGTGTTGTCGATGCTGGAGAACTTGGCCAAGAAGTCAGTCACTTAGAACCCAGTACCAGGGTGACAGCGCAGATGTACATACATGAGAGATTTGAACCTCTCTTTGATCAGTCTCTTGGCAGGGTTAGTGATTAGGAAGATATGCACATCAAACTCGTCTGCCTTATTCCAAGCCTTGCGGTCAAAGTCGTGGGTGACAAGCCGGAGGAGGCAGTTGATACCCTGATCCAGTGGCGGATCCAGGGGGGGCAAAAAGGCAATTGCCCCCCCAAACGGAAAAGCTCGGGGCAAAACTATGTTTTTGCCCCCCCAAAGCGATCGACCTCCTTTTTTCCCCGAATCATTTTAAGTTTATAGGCAACATTTTGGTGCTTTAACTCTCAACTTCTAACGGAACCAGTTAAGTTCAGTGAAAATATCGGGCCTTGGATAGGAAAAAAGGATCTTGAGCTCATATTTTTCAGCCCGTGAGGTTTTTTTTTTTTGCTTTTTGCCTCAAACACCCGTACCGGGAAGTCATATTTCAGCGCAATTTTCGTTGCGCGACGTTTTTTTTTTTGCTTTTTGACTTTGGTTTGCCCCTCCCAAACCGACCGGCTAGATCCGCCACTGCCCTGATCAGTGATAGAATGTTGTTAATTGGAGAGGGTGACTGGAACGTTGGTAAATACATTTTCTGGGCCGATTTGTGGTCCAGCTCCTTCCACATGACTACAACTCCCTCCCAAACATGAGGAAAGGGTGTACCTGACACAGCAAGTGTTCAGATATGTGATCGGCTTGTAGCTTGTCTGCCACTATCACCTCCACTCGTAGGTTTGAAATGTATCATTACGAAGAAGATAAAAAGACGTTCTTGGGCAAATATGCTGCCCCAAAATATACGCGAAGTAAGGCTCAAATGGATATTGCATGACCTCATTTGAACTATACTGCCTCGGTTTCACCTCAGAAATGTCCCCCCCTCATTAAGGCTGCCCCCCTGACAAGAAAAACATTGATTCCCCTGTTCCGACCCGAAATGAGCCGATATAATTTTTTATACCTGGAATTGAGCTGACCGCTCTTTTTCGGCCCTATTATTTGACTAATCCCTAAATCAGACTAGCATTCCTGTAGCTGGCGCGTTGTTATCTCCAGTTAACAAGATCAGATTCTTAGCTCTGGCCAGATATAGCCAAATAATCAGCGGTGTTTGTATTTCTCCTGAACATTGGTCTTAAAACTATTAGACATATGACTTTATAACACCCATCACTGGCGGACGTAGGAGCAGTGTTTGGGTGCCGAACCGAGATAAATCGCGCAAACATACTGTTTTTGAAGAAAATTTGCCAAAATGTGGCCAATTGGAGTGTGAGCAAAGGTACTACTTTTGGCTTCGGGAGGCCGTGACCCATTCAGCCCTACCCCCTTGAATTTCCAGTGCCACATATTGATAAAAACTTCAGTAATTCATGTAGATTTTATGTTTGAATCCAACGCGCAACGAAACAAAGAAAACACCGTTTTCGACAACAACTTGCAAACTTCGGACCCCTGGTAGAGGGGGTCAGACGACTCGATAGAACAAAACTGTTATCATATTCTGATTCTGTGTGTCAAACTACATTAAAAACCGTCCGGGAACATAGAAAAGGTTTATTTCTCTGGAAAAATGCTGTTACAGTCCTCCCCTACCTATGTGCTCTCCACCCTTACCCCCAGTGGCCTCCCCGATTCCCCTACGGCTTTTGACCCGCACTCACAATTTATTTCATACACTGCCCCTCTTTTTTCCTCTTTGACTAAAGGATCCTTTACATGTGTCAACAAAGTCTTTAAGGCTATCTTAGAGCTATGCGCCACTTTCATCCCATGGTTGCCTAGTGCCCTACCGATTCTCTCGCTGACCGCTTTAACGTAAGGTATCGACACGTAATCATAGGTTTGATGCGGCAGCGCCCCCTGCGGTTCCCGCCCTGGTTCCTGAGCTTGTCCACTTTGACTCGGCTGCTCTTGCCCACGGTCTTGCTCCTGTTGTTCGTGTTCCCTTTCTGGCTCTGCTCCTGTCGTTGCTGCTTCTGTTGTTGCACTTGCTTGTTGTTCCTGTTGCGGTTGCTGGTGTTTCCTTCCTGACTCTGCTCCCTCCGGATCTTGTCTTTGTTCTCGTGTGAGAGCCTTATCTATGAACTTGTCCGGGTATTCGTTTTCTCGGAATATTTCCTTTAGCGTTAGCATTTTGTTTTTTAGGGAAACTGCATCTGTCGTGATGCTGTTTGCTTTGCAGCTGAATATTAAACATACTGGTATAGATTATTTGGCTTAAGTAACGAGTGATCTGACGGCCATCATTGTAGGTGAATGAATGTGTCTGTACAGGACAAAGTCAGTGTCAGTGTTGAAGTCATCTCAATGTATTCCCTTATTCTTCGATGATTATACAAGGCACCAGGAGTGTGGAATTATATATATTTGTGGGTGCCCGACCACCTCCAATGAACCGTGGAAGCAGTGTTAACCCATTAACGCCCAGCGGGTCATTTTTGTCCTCTGAGTTTGACAGGCTGCAGAATCGGTACCAGTGAAGTGATCTTCATGTTTATGATATGGATGTGTGTTTCAGAGCGTTGACAAGCTGGAAAAATGCATTTGTAAATTCTAGGTTTTTATGGGACGGTTTTGGTGGAACTTATTTTGGCGGGGTTTTGGTCAGCGTGAGATAGCTCTACAAATTTTGTTTCTCGCAATAACATATGGAAAGCTGAAAAGGGTTTGCATGATTGACATTAAGTCAAGACCACTAGGAGTCAGATGGTGAAGAAGCAGTAAGATTTTTTTGAACGGCTTTGTCATGAGACATCGTCAAATATGAAGCGGACAAAAATGACCCGCTGGGCGTTGCGGACATCTGCGGGCCGCTGAAAATGAGGAAAAGGATGTGTCCTGTCCTCCCGTCTGGTGGGTTAGGTGCACAATGTTACCTAGAGGGAAGGGAGGCATTGTGGGTCCTGCGAATGCAGGGTTGCAGGGTTTGTATATTTTTCATCAAATCTGAAGATTTTTAGTGCAATGTCGATACGTTTGGAAACTTTGAAGTTCATGAAATGCTTCCTAACGTTTTCGGGGTCTGTCTTATTTGGGGAATGATTATCACATATTTTGAACGGAGACATGGAGGGTGGTTCCAGTATTTTGTAAAGGCGTTATTAAATACAATTTTCAGGGGTTTTGAAAACTAATCGAAATTTTAGCACTGACTTCACTGTTAAGCTAGCAGAGCCTTGTCTTTTCCCCTTGATGGATTGTGTGTAGTGGATAGAGAGGATAGGGAACAGTAGCGGATTGAGGACTTCATTGGGTGGTGGGGGGAGGGGGTTAGGGGTCTCAAGCCTCTCCCGCCATGGCCTCGGAACAGCCCTCAGTTACTATAGGCACACTGACATTTCGGTGGGGGGGGGGCTTGAGCCTTCCTAGCCCCCTTGTGTCCACTACTGATTGAAAGCCAATGACCAGCTGACAAAATGAGTTGGAAATTATCGCGGCCGCCACGCTGGTTTGTTTTGACGAGATGGTGCAGTGTCAAACGTCCGGAACAGTATAAAATGGGTGAAAGCATGGGAAGTTCTAGAACTTCTGTCTAAAACAGAACTAGCACTATTGCGGCTTGGTTCTAGTCAAGTGAAACTACCATGAGTGAACATCCTGGGGGTTAGGAGGAGAGGTCAAGACCCGCCTGGATTTTTGGTCTCCCACAGACTTTGTCTAGGGCTTGGATTGCAGTGCCAACGTTAAACCTTTCAGAACCCCTCCTGGATCGAGAAGAAATCTCCAGCCATGGAGACATAAACATATCGAAAACATAGTTGTTAGCAATGCCACAGATCAAATGTTTTGCAGGAAGAGAAGCAAAATAAGTTGTTTTTAAGTGCGCAAGATAGCGGAGCGGATCAGGTGCATATCATGAGCATACCATCACAAAATATATTAGTCATGAGGATGAGAAAGATGATGACCTGACCAGCGTTACAATGACCAGTGGCGTGCCTGGAAAGGCGGAGGCTCACATTGATGCAACTATGGAGCGCGCTACTTGCTCCAAAGAGAAGTTGGAAAGATGGAAATGGACCCGTTTGGAGATTTGGAGATTAATCAAGCAAATGTACACCGCGTGGGGGAGATAACGGATTGAGTTTTCAAAACTTTTATCTGTATGCTGAATATTATGATTACTCGTTGAAAGCTCAGTGAGCATCAGTCACAAAGTCTGGGAGGCGGAGGAGGAAGGGCGTAGAGACAAAAGAAACGGTTTCCCAAAACCTTTGATATTCACAAATATTCTTAAAATACTATGATGTTCACAACTTTAGTCTATCCCCCGCAAATCATCAGTCTAGGTTAACCACTATTGTATACTATTTGCAAATATGCAGTTAGTGTTAGCTTTAATTAAGCCTTAAGAGCATAAAACTGTCTAAACATTTTACTATGGCCAATATACAAGAGGAAATAAAAACACTTCACAAAACTGCAGCAAAAGCGATGCGCATTGGGCCGCTGAGTGCGGCGACTGCGCCGCCCGGGAGCCGGCCGCGCAGTGCCAGCCGATGTCCCAAACGCCCAGCGGGTCATTTTTGTCCGGTGTCATATCTCAGAATCTAAAAGTGGTATCGATTAAAAACTTTCGGAACATCTTATTGGGCATATTCTAAACATAGGAAAACATTTGTTTCGCCAATTTGAAAGCTGGAAGTAGGTGCGGGCGTTAATGGGTTAAAAGTGGTAAAAAATCCTTTGAATGTTTTTTTTTTCATTTCAAATACTTCTTCTTGGTGGAATGTAGTTCAACCTGCATGTGAGAGGGCTAAACACATGATACATTTTGCTATTTATTTTCACGTAGTGGCTCTCGATATTGCTTCAAATTTGCCCACCCCTAATCATTAAAAAACACCAATCATAAGCCTTTCGAAGTGGCGTTTGAACTGAGATCTGTGTCAGCTATGAAATGATCACGTTTTAAAAATATCATGTGAGGCAGCCTGTTCAAGTGACCAAGTCGAATGCGTTATTATTTCAGGACATTTTTCGCATATATGAGCAGGTTGAAATTACTTCCTGGGAATGAAAGACCCAGGAAGTAATAAAAGCAGACGTTTTTTAACATAGTATGAATGCTCTCAAACGTATGCTGTTGTGCACTGGGTCACCTTGTCTTGATACCATTTCTCCATTTCCGGGAACGTTGTAATTGTGTGAGTTAGTGGTGCTTATAGGATAAGTTATACTTGTTTCAATTATTGGTAAGGTCGCGACATCGTTGAAAATTTTCGTTTAACACGCGCCCCGCTGGGGTCCATTGCATGACTCGCCCCGCTGGAGGGGCGTTTTTCGCCCCCTCCGTATATCGTTCATCACGAATACTAAAGGAAAATTACGGAAGGTGTTTGAAAGCTCTTGACAAGAAGAAGAGAATTTATAAGAATAATTTTTATGTCAGGTCAATATTGAGGTCAGCATAGGTCAAAGAATGCTCTATAGGGTTACAACAGAGCAGTGTACGTTTCCCTCTCTAGATCTGCCCTCATGGGAGCTAGAACAAATCTTTATGCATCATTTGGCATCTCTCATCGTGGCAAATCGAATGATCTATAATATGACCTTGCTAGGTCAAATAGGCAAAATGACCTGACCTCGACCTAGGTCAGTGTCACAGATTGACCTGGTATGGTCATGCTGCATATCAATCGACTCTGCGTGACAATATAAGCGCAATGCAAGCAAAATGGGAGCTTTATCTCAATTCAGTGAAAAGTTATTGGCAAAACAATCACTCTCTTCTCCCGTGACCTGATATGACCTTTGAGAGGTCAGATGCTCAAAAACACAACTTAATGGTCAAGATCATGGTAAGAATAGACAGTTTGAGGATTTTCAGCCTTATCTATCCAGTATTTCCTGAAAACGAGTCCCTTCTATTTTTCACCATAGACTTATAATGAGATGACCAAAAATTGACCCCACCTTAGGTCACCAATATCGAAATTCCGAGGTAGCACATTTGTAGACCCTAATGACCTTATCATAGTGTAGAAGTTTCAAACTGATCGGTATGCTAATGTTCCCTGGGCGCTGCTTCAAACTCGTAATTTTTAGTTTTGAGGTCGGGTCACTTGACCCTGAATAGCTCCTTGATCTGACATGACCTTAACTCAAAAATATGTTCAGATGTGTAAAATTGTTCAGGAATAAGGTTCCGCAAGTTTCGTTATTCTGCGTCTCTTCGTTTTTTAGTTATTTGGGAAAAACCAGGAGGGGGCGAATTTCGCCACCCAGCGGAGCGCGTGTTAAAGCTGCAAGGCCCAATACTAAAAAGTTCCTTTGCCCTCGTCTCCCTCGAAACAACGGATCCCATTCTATCACTTCTAATGGCTGTTATTTTTATTTTTACATATCTTGTCCAAGTTGTTGCCAGTTCAGTTTTAGGAGTCGGAGTCTCACTAGAATGGTCATGTGACTTCTTACGGAGACCCCGACCCCACCACTCAAACGAGCAACTCCCACGATGAAGGGTTGATTAAGGAACCAAAGTTGAACGTCCCACAAGGCATTACGACGGCCATCTACCTCAGGTCACCCCCTCACCATTAAGTTGCCAGCTGACCTACGGTATTTACAGTACCTACCATCTGCCAGTTGACCTAAATTATTTTGCCAGAAGTTGAAAAAATGTCGAGTTAAAGGTGGATGAAGTACGGTGGCGCTGCGCGAAGGTTTTTTTACTACCTTTAGAAACCTGAGTAGGCCGGTTGCCCCCCTCTCGTATCGGCGCGTGTTAATGTTCATAAATTCTGACACTTGCACGATGAAAATATTCTAAAAACAATGCAATATGATTGCAAGCAATCGATTACAAAAGTAATCGCTTTGTTTGCAGTGGTAAACATAACGCTGTACTCCGCAGTGGTCAAAAACCGTCTGCATACCTACCTTAGGTGCTAAAATTTGGAACTTATAGCAAGAACGCATTCTTTTTATTTTTCATCGCAAGGTAATTTATGAAGCAGAATTTTTGAGATGTCAAGAAGGTCAATTTCAACTGCCAACAGGTCAAGCTAGGTAAAAAAAGTTGAAACAAATGTAAGGTCAATTTTTTTAATTTTAAATTTTTTTAAAAATAATTTGTAATTCAAGACGAGTTCAATGATATACAAAACTTGTTAATCAAGCAATGCGTTTTGAAGTTATGAAGCATCAAAGATGAGTCTACAAGGTGACCTCCCGAAAATGTCTCGGGCTATATCTCGGTTCCCGTTGGTCGGAGGGCGCTAAGATTCTCACAGGCGTGTTCCTGGCCCAAAACTACCCCGGAGACAAAGTTTCAGATTTTTTCTAGACATGGTGGTGTCAAATTGAAATATTTTTGGTCGTTTTGTCCTGGAATGCCAACTTTGTCATGTACTATGCTTGTAGCTACCTTAGTAAGAGTGGTAAGCCGACCATCAACGTTAGCTATCTTGACATCTCAAGTACCCCATGGTCTGATTGGGAAGAGGGGCAGATTTTCTCATCGAGATTAACACCTAGATAATCCGATGCAATTTTTTACAAAGCCATGCATCAGCCTTCCCGGCTGTCGCAAAAGAAGAGTCGTCAGTAAAGACTCCACCTTCACCAACCCCGAAGACACCGTGGGCCATACTGTGGCACTGCCATTTGCCCCTTCTACGGTAACGGTTGAGGGGAGCATTCAATTAGTCACCCACCACAATCACACCGGGCAATTGGGCGACCACATCAAAGGCGGATCCAGGATTACCGACCGGGACGGGGGGGCTACTTCCGGGGGTGCCATCTAGACCAGGGGGCGCCACTTTTGACCGTTAAAACCTATCTGGTGGGCGCAAATTCTTGGAGCGAAATTTTTCAGGGGGCGCCATCTACCTTCAGGGGGGGCGCCGTGGCCGTATCAGGAGGCGCCGAGGGTTGATCTGGACGGGCACCTGCTACCCTTCTCCCCTGGATCCGCGTATGAAACACATACTTCACTTCAATGGCCACAATAATCAGCCAACGTTCGGTGCAAAAGCAAATCGTCGTACTCCCAAAAATTGTGATTTTCCTGCAGGTTTTGTAAACGCGATACATCAGTGGGGGTTGTTTGAGGGTGCACTGGTATTTATTGTGGTCACTAAATCTCCCGCATTGTGATGGTGTGGTGTAAATTTTGCCGCAATGCGACGCCAACGGCAGCCGGCGCCTCCACCATCCCTCCGTTCCTGTTGGTGTCTCTCAGGGATGTAATGTATGTGCGTACATAAATGTATATTGGATGTGGCGCAGCGATCAGAGCAACGCATCCGTGTTGATTTCCTACGGCGCTCAGTCGCTTGTCGGGGGCGCACTTGTGACAACATCGGCTTACCGACAATTAAATTCGTTGGATGAGAATCGAGTTTGTTCTGTTTGACCATGGAAAGCCTTAGCAAGAGTTTGGATATTTCCTTTTCATGTTTTGTTGCAAATGTGTTCATCGGGCTGGATACAAAACCGTTGAAGTTGACACGTTAGCATTAGTTAAGTGCATCTAACCGCCGAAGATTAGGGTATAGGGATACTGGCTTGCTACATTTTATTTCTATGACCTCACGGTATTGACGAGCACAGACACAAAACACCGTATCATTTATCGTTGGCTATGATAGCTGAGCTAATCCTAATGCATAAACGTGATATGCCTGCCACGACATTGATAAAAAGCTAGAAGTTATCAGATATGAAGAGCCAACCCACTGATACACTTCCCGGAACCAAACGGTTGCATCTCATCCCAGAGCGTAGCTCCAGCAGCCAGTATTTGCATATGTGTTTATCGGATATTTCCCCTTAACTGCAGTGACTCTGCCAATACCGTCGCCATGGGGATGACAATAGGAACACTATGGAAGGAGATGGTGTAGGATAAGGATGGTTCAGTATGAGGACTGGGGTACTGAACACCAAGGGCGAGGCAGCGCAGGCGCAGATGCTCTCGGCCCTGGGTGAGGTAAGGATGTTTGGAGAAGGAAAGCGCTGGTGACAGTAAAACAAAAAAGCTTGTCTTGGAGTTGCATTTATATTGAGTCTTGTATCCCTGTATTTGTTAATGATATAAACCAGTCAAGGGCTTTATTGCTAGCAAACCTCGGCAGTGGACAACACAAGCAGAGGACAACAGCAGCGACAGTGAAGGCAGCAGCGTCGCTCAGTCTTACATCGGGTCACGTCGCACCACCAGGGGTTCACCAATGGACCTTCACCAGGCTGTCGACACCGCTGCCTTCACTGGTCGCCACAGGTACTGCACAGAGCGCTGCAAGCGCAGGTCATGCAGCGATCACTCAATCGTTCTTCAATTGTTCTCCTTCGTCTAGACCGTGATTGCTACGCGTAGCATCCTTACAGACCCAGGCCAGCATGTTTCTCGAGCCACGTTCTAACATCTTCAATTTTGAACCCGAACGGACCAATGCCGCCCAAGTACTCCAGCTTGTTATTCCACACCACCGCCATCCGATCCGGGTGACCGTTGAACGCCCGGCTCGCCTCGTCGTCCATGTCGTCCAGGAAGAGACTGTCATCGTCCAGTCCCTGGTCAGCGGCCATCCAGCGCGCCGCCTCCGCACGCTCCAGCAGGTTAGCATGACTGACGATGTCCACCGCCTGGCCGTCCGGGCCGAAGTGCTGGGCGTCAGTCGGGTGCGCCTCTCTGATGTAGACGAAGACGAAGTGGGCGCGGCCGGCCGCGTCCGCCACCAGGCGGAGCAGTGCCGGCATGCAGTTGATGTACGGGGGTCAGGTAGCCGAGCCGAAGACCAGCACCAGCGGCCGGTCATGCCTCTGCAGACTCAGCAGAGGGACACGGCGCTTCATGTCCACGCTGACGAGGGTGGGATTGGGCGCCCGACAGCCAACACGTGCTGCTCTGTCGACTTCTGCTTTCCGCTTCCGCCAACCAATGGCTACCCTTTCCCATTTCATTGCGTAGCGTTCCACCTTGAACTGGTGCTTCCACTCTGGAAATGAAATCATCTTCTCCAGGAGATTGAACGGCAACATATTCAAGGCTTTGTAGACGAGGACGCGGGCCACGTCACCAGCTGTGCCGACCACAGCGAACAGGTACTGCACCGACCTCGGCATGCTGGAGGACATGATGTCGCTGCAGTGACAGCCCCACCTGAAAAACAGGGACATGTCAAAACTCGCTACAGCTTAGCTACAGCCAGTATCTAACGTTTTACTGAGTCTCTATTATGACTGTAAGAGACATTTCAATGACTGAATCTGGTTCTTCATTTTAAATCGTCTTGATTTTTATCTTTCAGAAGTTCTTGGTTCATCTGAAATCGAAATAATAAAACCCGAATAATTTTAGCAAGGGCTTTGCCACAATGGGGTCGTGTCCCCGGAATTGAATGTAGGGGCCCGATTGCTCCAATTTTCTTGAATATCCCTGAAGCAATAGTAGAGAACTCGGCAGGACAAGTCTCAGGGTTACAAGAAACACGTGGTCCTAAACAGGGCTCTCGAAGGTTGACAGGTAAATCATGTCTGCATTTACGAAGAAATCAGCATTAGTGCTCGGCTGCAGGAGACGGCTTTCATCGCTAGAAGTCGACGGCTAGTCGATCTGACTAGCTGCCACCCCGTGGCAGGTGCTTGCTCTTGCTAACACTTGAAGCTGTTTCCATCTCGAGTTTTGACAATGACTTCCGCTCAAGGTCGCCGCCGATGTCACAGGACCACCAAGAACAATTATTATGACTTCAGTGGGTTTTGTCTATCAATTTCTGAGCAGGATCCCCAAGCTATGCTGTATTCATTTTACGGAAGAGGTCAAAGAGAAGCCTTGGCCTTTTGACCACGAGATTCCCAGGGCTTTAAAATTTACGGAAGGTTATTTTCAAGTTTACGGAATCCACGAAATTTACGAAAAGCTATGAGGTTACTTATTTCAGCTTTGGGATTCCCAGCTTTTACCTTTTGTCGTTATTTTCGTGCCTTGTCCTTGCTAAGAAAGGTGGGAAACAACCCACCTGCCACTAGGAAGATTGTGTGATTTTCTATGAGGTCAAGAACAGCGTGAGGTATTGGCTGAAAAGTCTGCCTGTTCACAGGGCTGAAGCGACTCCCTAAAGTACGAAATATCCTATTATGAAACTCAGTCAGTAGTAGGAACAGAACATTTTCTCGCCCCTGCGGTGGTAATTATTGGCAAAAAAAGCCAGAGAGTGTGCTCACCTAAGCAAGGGGTCATATGAAGTCAGGTATCTTTCAGAGGAATGACTGGAAACACCCGTGGACAATCATTATTGCCTGCCAGTCAGGGAAGTTTTCTAGATATAACCCAATGCTTGGCCTATGGGCAAAAGAATAAGAGACAAAATTTGTAGCAGATACTGTATATATATATATATATATATATATATATATATAAATGATTAATATAGACATATTCCCCCATTCCACCTTCCCAAATAAAAATTATCTTTCCCATAATATCCCGTTCACACTACCATGATTTTGATCACCATTAGCTACGACTTCTCACAATTCAGCGAACCATGGTGAATCGTGGACATTTCTACTTCTAAGAATGCTCACACGAACATACTGCCTTCAACGATCGACTGCAAGGGTTTTGAATGCTTAAAAGCCATAGTGGCGTATACCAATATACTACGAACACTTACGATTGAGCACAATCCTTCTGACATTCATCACGATTGTGCTCAGTGGCGATATTCTTGACGATATTTCTCTGTTATCCTATTGTATGACGATAGAGAGACGACAAAAGGAAGTAGAAGTAAGGATTCAATCTTTCAGAACGCGAAGTTCTCAAATTAATCAATGCGCTCGACCTTTCGAAATCTTGTGACCCAGATCAGCTTCCGTCACGTATTATTAAGATGGCTGCTATGCTTATTTATGAGCCGTTCACAGCCGTTCTCAAAAAATATCTGGAGTTAGGTGTTTACCCTTCTACGTGGAAGCAGGCGACCATACAGTCAATTTTCAAGAAAAATTGGTCCCCATCAGATCCACAAAGCTACAGACAAGTTAGCCTTCTTCCCATCTGATAAAAAATGTTCAGAAAATTATATTCAGTAGAATTTACGACCACATCACAAGCAACTCCCCACTTTCCCCCAAGCAAAGTGGCTACCGACCTGGAAGTGGACATAGCACGGAAATTCAGCTGACGTACATAACCCACGAACTTTACAAGACTCTCGACGATGGCAACGACTTCACTGCCGTTCATTTGGACATCGCGAAATACTTCAACACAATATGGCACATGAGTCTGCTCTTGAAGTGTCTTTGGAATTACTGGAAAATTATTGCTATGGTTAAAATCGTACGTAAAGGACAGAACACGAGTTCGAATAGGTCACCCACACTCATCTTCATTGTCCATCAACACGGGATGCTCTCAAGGCTCAGTTTTAGGCCCTTTACTAGCGTTTATGTATCTTAACGACCTAGCAGACAGAACCACGAACAAAATCATATTTTTCAGACGACACTTCAATTTATGCCAAATGCAACCCGCTCGACACGTCTTTAGCACAGACCTCCTTGTAAAATGACCAGTATACGATTAAATGCTACGCCAAAAATTGTATACTTACTTTGAATGCCTCAAAAAACAATCCAACAGACTATTTAGACCATAAACTTCCCTCGAAAACTCTATCTCACTTTTGGGGGTCACGCTATAAATCACTCGGAGAGTCACAGGTATCTGGGCGAAACTACGTCCACTGATCTCAGACACGATGACCATACCAAGGAAATAACTATAAAAGTAAACCAATCTCTCAGTCCTCTATACCCTGTTGCCCAGTTCTCACCCCCAGGCACTCTAACACAACCCTGTACTATCTACAGGGTGTTTCATAAAGAGTGATATTTTTGAATGGATCATAACGCGGTTATAAAGAGGTTGTTGTGGCATGATTTACATATCAATCAAAAGGGAATTTTGGGACATTTACGATTATTCGTATTTTGATAGCTGTTTTGATATTTTTGCTAGTAAAAAGTAGTCTTAAAATTGACTTGAAAAATTCTGTCTACCTTGCCTTCATCGAAAATGTTCGTAGAAATCACGTGCGTATCACGTGACAAGTATCGCGCCAATGGCACTGCAAACATGATATCGTCACTATGGTACGTCTCAGTCCACATGCACATTGCCTCTGGAAATTAATTATAAAAAACACACCTCTCAAGCCTAGGAAAGCTCGGGTCTAAGCAAGCAATCCCCAATTGGTCCATGCCCCTTGTTCTGCGGTGAACAGTGGGGTCTTTTGCGCTGTGTCCGCCGCATCCAGTCATTCATATGGAAGGTAAACCAATGAGCTATACGGAGCTTGAGCCAAAAACTTTTAACTTGTAGTATTACTGAGACTTTTGCTTTTTATGTGCATGCTCACGTGCCATTTGTGTGTGCTGAAGCTTTTTTAGAGTGCTGCAAGTTCCGTTTTCTCACATATAAGCGGGCATATATTATGCTTCTTGCACCATTTTCCGAGTACATTTAAGACGAGAGAAAACATTTGATGCAAATGAAACATATTTATATAAAAATTTCCTACAATTTACCATTAAAATGAGTGTTTTGTGGACGGATTTGGAGGATTTGTAGTACTTTACTGAACATCTAAAAAATATCATTCTTTTTGAAACACCCTGTATTTACTACCAAATTTTTACTATTCTGACACCGTCCGTGGCCCTCAACTGACCTTTTATGACGCGAACCGACTTGATATTCTACAAAATAGAGCGGCGAGAATTGGTACACCATTCAGAGCATCATCGGAAAAATTGCGCTCAGATCTCGGATGGAACACATTAACAGATAGGGGCGAAACCCAGTCTAAATCTATGTCACCGACTTGTCAACAACGACGGTAGGCTCTCAGAATTTATTATAAACACGATTCCGCAGGCCCGACAGCAAGACACAGACCGAGGAATGCGCAATGCCCTGGCCTTCTCTCTTCCCCCAAACCGAACCTCTTTGTTTTAAAAATCATTTGTCCTGCAACCACCAGACTTTGGAACAGGCTACCAGAGACGATACACGCCATTCCCACAACCATGAAATTAAAAAAAGCTAGGGAAACATATGGAAGCTGAACCGATGCCAGCATTCTTTTCGTACGGCTCCAAGACCGGAAACAAATTTCATACTAGGCGTCTCCGACAGGCGTTTGCCATCCAAAAATCTGATAATCACGATTGCACTTGTGGCAACGCTTTGGAAGCTTTTAAACAGTATATCACACAGTGAAACTTGCATCTGAAGAGCCGAAACAACAAATTAAACCGCACCATCTCAGAACTTCTCCAAACGAAATTCTCCAAACTGCCAATGGAAAGCAAGTTAGGATACTTTTTTTACGGACAATAAATCAGTAAAGGAGAGAGCCGAAGTGTTACCTTGGCATTCCAACACTTTATTTATGATTCAAAGCGTTTCCAAAAGCAATATAGTAGCTGAGCGCCGTCTGAGGCCTGGAGCCGGCTTGCTGCAGTAAACGACTAATTCTGCAGCTCGGTGGCTGGTGGGAGGGGTGTATTGTTGAGGACGGCTGTCGTCATGAAGCTTTACCTGAGTTCTTGTGTTTTGTTGCAGAAGGTGCCTCAACATATGCCATTCAGGAATTTGCACCAATCGCTCGTTTTGTTGTATGTTTTACGTGTTTCTTCACGAAATACAATTTTTTTTCTCTCTCTCTCTCTCTCTCTCTCTCTCTCTCTCTCTCTGGCTGTCTCAAATTGCACAGCGTACCATTAATGATTTAACTAATGCACCGTGCTCGGTTTTAACTAAAACCATAGACCCCACTGCAGAAAACCTGTATACCATTGTCACAGTTGTCAGATTTTAACATACGACCCATGGTGGCAATTGTCAGTAGTTTGCGGAAAGTATGCGATTAGAAACTGTAAATATGATTGGCCAATTTCTCAAACGAAAAATGCAGGGGTCGAAAAACCTACCATTTTGTCATTCTAAACGGTGACAGAACAAGGTGGGCATGGTGACAATAATTACTCAACATGTTTCTTCCAGACCAATAACGGAGCAAACCACCAAAATTGGCAATTGTAATTTGAGATCGCAATGTTTTCAACAACTTGAATTGTCCAGGAGTATTCTTTGGCATCTTAATAACGCAAAACGTGCCACTCTTTGCAGCCTGGACTGGTGACACATTTATGATTCGACGTTTTCAATTGTGACACACTGGACAGTTTTTTGCCCCCGAAAAAATGATTTCAAACATAGGTATGATATTGCCAGCAATATAAATTACTCATTAAGTAGATCTCTGTCCAATCATTCATAATTTCTCCAGGAAAATTCAATTTACAGATTTAGTATCTTCAACCTACCAGCATCTTGTTAAGTGAATTTAGTATCTGGTACGCCAAAGGAACGACTATAACTACAAAAAACAGTTTTGCAGAAAATCTACGCATACTGCACAACAGCGACAAAGCAATCTGCGTAGGCATTGGGTTTTATGTAGATACGATAAAGAAAGTTTTATGTAGATAGCGTAAGTAGAGCCTGCTGACCTGAAGTGTACCGAGCTCCGCAAGCAACACACAGGAACCTAAACTGCATGCAATGGGAGCAGCATTTTGCAACCCTGGATCTTTCTTTGGTACGAGATTTCCAATAGCTCGGTACCTATTTGGCCCATGCACATAATTTTCCGGCTACGCAGGGTCATTGCCCCGGAATGTTTACTGGAAGGATTACGGACTTCAGATAGGTGGTAATTGGGGGATGGGAGGCGAATGTTCAGCATTTGGTGTAGTATCACGGTAATGAGTTGGCTGTTTCAGTCGTTGGTTTCAGTTCGTCGCAGGGTTAAAGGGTACACGCACGTGGTTCATTCCGGAGACGTTGTACTCCCTATCGTTATCAGTACCCGACATCACCTTCAGATTAAAGCTGAGTGGGCTTACAAGTACTTGCAACAATTGCTGGTTATTACACTACATGCCCCCACCGTTTACCACCCGCACTGGAGAGAGGTCTGGCACTAACGCGCACTGGAGGGGGCCTGGTAGGCCTCCCTAAGATCTCGGAAACTAAGAGACGTGGAAAAACGCTGTTCGGAGGGTGGGGGCTATGGTGATCTACATCATGGCCGATTTTCATTGACCTATGTCGACATCTTTAAGGTCAAACGAGGTCATAAATGTCAAATATTGGCCATCTTGGGAACCTATCGGGAAATGCCGTTATTATACGGGAAAAAGATGGCAATAAGCTAAAGGCAGACGAGGGTCATAGAGGGAATGTCACAAAGATTATTTTATACAGTTTGGGGTCAAGGTCATTCAAGGTCATTGACCTATGGGATCACAATATGGTATACTACCGATAATGTACACTTGAACTTAGACTACAGCCACTGTTTGGCGGGAAATGAGGATTGACCTTTAACAATGATCTGTGACCTTGACCTTTGACCTTTAATTTTACATTGGGGTACCTTAAATTTGACGTCATAGCTATGCACGTCAGATCAGGTAACGCCATTTGACAGAAAGCACTGGGATCAATGACCTTGAAAGTGTTGATATGGTCTGTGACCTGTGACTTTGACCTTGACATATCATCCCGGTTATATGCCGTTATGACGTCACCACTCGGTCTCCACTGCAAGTGAACTGGTCCGACCACGTGATTGTAGCAATCTCAAAAATACAGGTCTGACTGAAAGCCCATAAGTCAAGGAAGTTTCGACCAATTTCAATATTTCCCCACAAATGGAAGCGCCATTCAAATTTCTTCAAGGTGGCCAAGTATCGTTTTTCAGCTACCAGCAGTTCTCCAGCCAACTTGGAAAAATATTTGGGGCCTTCGAGGCACCCCGCCCCATGGAAACAATAGGTGTAGGATGAGGATGGTTGAGTGTGGGGATTGGAATGAAGAACACCCAGGGCAGGTGCGTAGCCAAGGGGAGCGACAGGGACAGCTGTGCCCCTGAGGGCCCGAAGGGCCCTCCTGAGGACACGATTTTGTAAAAAGCAGGGCACTTTTTACTCATCAGGCCTCTTTTGGTGCTGTCGCTGGGGTCCTTTTCGGGGCGCCGCCCCCTCCTCCTGCGCGAAATCCTGGCTATGCTCCTGACCCAGGGCGAGGAAGCGCAGCCACACCGGCGCAGATGCTCTCGGCCCTGGGAGAGGTAAGGATGGATGGAGAAGGAAAGCACCGGTGACAGTAAAACAAAAAAGCTTGTCTTGGAGTTGCATTTATATTGAGTCTTGTATCCCTGTATTTGTTAATGATATAAACCGGTCAAGGGCTTTATTGCTAGCAAACCTCGGCAGTGGACAACACAAGCAGAGGACAACAGCAGCGACAGTGAAGGCAGCAGCGTCGCTCAGTCTTACATCGGGTCACGTCGCACCACCAGGGGTTCACCAATGGACCTTCACCAGGCTGTCGACACCGCTGCCTTCACTGGTCGCCACAGGTACTGCACAGAGCGCTGCAAGCGCAGGTCATGCAGCGATAACCCACTCCACGGTAAACTTGAGACATGGGCAACTAAGAGCATTCGCAGAGACATAGAACACACCAGAGTTAACACAGAACATGGATGAGAGACAGTGGTATACCTTTTACTCATACGTTACTGATTTGCATCCACTACAACTACATTGTAGCGCACAATGCACTCATTTTGTTATCTTTGTATATCATTTGAACAAGACATACGTCGGTTAGTATTATACATACTTGGATACAGGATTTCGTCATGCTGTATATGTGATCAGAAAGGGGGAGCGGGCACGGTCATGGGTGAACCCAGAGCAAAACTTATAGGGATTTAAAACTGTAACTGTTTATGCTTTGGGGCACCTGAAACTCTAAGTCATCCCAGGCACGCCCAGGGAGGATAGAAGGGGGAGGCACCACCATCTATATACACTACTTGAGTACCTTGTTCCGACGACCTCTCGAAGTAGAGCAAAGGTGAATCTTAATCAAACGTAAGGGGATGACTTACCTTGGCTGCGTTGAGGGGGCCACGATTAGACTGGACTCTTTGGAGCAAACCCGCTAATAGACACCAGAATGCAATGAAAATTTCTGGGGATCATCGATCCACCAACTGCCAGCGTTATATGACGTCACCAACTCTTTTACTGTTTCAAAGGTTTCTTGGAGGTCAAATTGTTCATTTGCTTCAGGAATTCGCCTAGTCTTGAACCAGGGTCGGCCACGTGGAGTAGTTACCAGATAGAACCTCATACCTGACAGCGAGCAAATACTGCAGTGCATGTATTTCCTAAGCCACCGGTCCCGGGTTCAAGTCCTGGCGGAGCCTCTAAATAAGTCGATCTGATCCCTCAGTTCCCTCCCAGCAATGTGAGGCTTGGCGACACCCTAGAACCTTCGCAGTTGGGGTGTCGTTAAAACCAAACAATGATTAAAGCACATGACATCTGTATCAACGCGAATAATGCCTAAGCATGCGCCCCCGTCTGAGTATATGTGAAAATGCGGTGGCGTGGGGAAAGAGCCTTCGACTTCCGCACTATTGTCCCGGGCCCAACAAATCCTTGGCGGGTATTCTACATAAGTCTCTCTGATCCCCATAAAACCCTCCTAACGGGGTGAGAGTTGGCGACACCATATCTACTCAGCAGTCGGTGTGTAGTAAAGCCCAAAAACTGCCTTTTAAGTACATACCCTTAGAAAGGTGTACCTCATGAGTCTTGTAATACTTAGATTCATTTTAACTCTTCTATTCAGCATTATTACGATATTTCAAAATTATTCAATCACTTCCCTTCGTCTAGACCGTGATTGCTACGCGTAGCATCCTTACAGACCCAGGCCAGCATGTTTCTCGAGCCACGTTCTAACATCTTCAATTTTGAACCCGAACGGACCAATGCCGCCCAAGTACTCCAGCTTGTTATTCCACACCACCGCCATCCGATCCGGGTGACCGTTGAACGCCCGGCTCGCCTCGTCGTCCATGTCGTCCAGGAAGAGACTGTCATCGTCCAGTCCCTGGTCAGCGGCCATCCAGCGCGCCGCCTCCGCACGCTCCAGCAGGTTAGCATGACTGACGATGTCCACCGCCTGGCCGTCCGGGCCGAAGTGCTGGGCGTCAGTCGGGTGCGCCTCTCTGATGTAGACGAAGACGAAGTGGGCGCGGCCGGCCGCGTCCGCCACCAGGCGGAGCAGTGCCGGCATGCAGTTGATGTACGGGGGTCAGGTAGCCGAGCCGAAGACCAGCACCAGCGGCCGGTCATGCCTCTGCAGACTCAGCAGAGGGACACGGCGCTTCATGTCCACGCTGACGAGGGTGGGATTGGGCGCCCGACAGCCAACACGTGCTGCTCTGTCGACCTCTGCTTTCCGCTTCCGCCAACCAATGGCTACCCTTTCCCATTTCATTGCGTAGCGTTCCACCTTGAACTGGTGCTTCCCGTCTGCAAATGAAATCATCTTCCGCAAGAGATTGAACGGCAACATATTCAAGGCTTTGAAGACGAGGACGCTGACCACGTCACCAGCTGTGCCGACCACAGCGAACAGGTACTGCACCGACCTCGGCATGCTGGAGGACATGATGTCACTGCAGTGACAGCCCCACCTGAAAAACAGGGACATGTAAAATTGGCTACAGCTAGGCCATTGTTACAAATTGTAGGTAAGTATATTCTAATCTGTCTTATCTATCTAATCTAATATAATCTAATCGAATTGATTTAATCTTAAGTGAAACCATCTTGTTCCGATTCTATCGTATAATCCTTATATTTAACGGCACGTTTTCAGTGAGCAAAATCGTGAGTCACGTGACCGTTGTTCGTGTTGTTCTCCCATGTTTTCACATTATCCTCCCCGAAAAGGGCAGGGGCAGGCGCTGGCCTACCCTGCCCTTGTGAGGACAGAGCAGCTCAGGGGCATTCTAGAGGATACAGCTTTTGGACCGGTCTTGTGACCGTTCCTCCACTCATCCTCTGCACCGTCGCTGCCCTGTCCAGTCCGTCCCGCCCGGGGTGCAGCTGGACGATTTTGCCACTCATCCAGAGGGTGGGTGACAACTTGGTGTCATCCCCGATTAAAACGAGGTCGCCAACTTTAGGAATCTTTGGTGGGCCCTCACGTCGAGGGTTCCTCAGCTCGAGAAGGTACTCCCTCTTCCATCTCTGCCATAAGTGCTTCAGAACTTCTTTCCGATATTTAAATCTTGCGCTTAGTGACGCTCCTGGTGTCTCTTCCAGCTCTGGCGTTGCAATATCTCCCTCTGAATTCTGGGATTCACCCAGGAGAAAGTCATTTGGTGAGAGAGGCCGAACATCTTCAATATCGTCGCTGAGGGGCGTCAGGGGTTGCGAATTCATAACCCCTTCTATACGGCACAGTACCGTTTGCAGCTCCAGGAAGTTTAAGGAGGACTTGCTGAGTGTTTTTCGTAAGGCATCTTTTGTTGTCCTTATCAGTCTCTCATAGAATCCGCCCCACCAGGGGGCTCTTGGAACATTTAACTTCCAGGTCATTCCCAGGAGTGCCAAGCGTGGGGCGGCACCCCGGAAGTTGGTGCCGTTATCACTGAAGATAACTCGAGGCGTCCCACGAGGTGCCACGAAACGATCGAAGGACTCTAAAAGGTCCTCTGTCGAAAGAGTTCTTACCATTTCTAAGTGCACAGCTCGCACGGCCATGCATGTGAAGATGGCGAAGAACACTTTAGAGGAGCGCCCGTCATCACTCACGTACAAGGGTCTTCCCAGGTCGATTCCAATTCTAGAGAATGGTGAGCCCTTATAGACCCGTTCACGGGGTAAAGGTGCACTCTCTTGGGCAAAGGGCTTCAATTTGAAGAGACGACACCGCATGCAGCTGTTAATAACCTGGCGCACTCTCTGGCGGCCTCTGGGAATCCAAAAGCGGGTCCGCAGTGCAAACATTGTCTGCTGGACTCCTGCATGACAAAGACGATGATGGAGCTCCAGAATTTTCAAGAAGACATAGTGATGGCCATTTGGGAGAGGAATGGGCTGTTTCTCCTCAAAGGTTAGCTCGGACTCCTGAAGGCGGCCTTTTACTCTCAGGAGTCCGTCATGGACGAAGGGGTCGAGTTGGTAGATACTAGACGATCTTGGCACTATCTCTTTCATACTTGGCAAAGTTATTTCTTCCTGAAATGGGTTCCCTTGTGCTTGACGTATCCAAATATTTTCTGCGTTCTCTATTTCCTGAGCACTTAACGCTCTAGATATTTTGCAAGGGTGGCGTGCGTATTTAACCCAGCGGAGTATCCAAGCCGTTACGCGAAGGAGGTGTCTCAGAGAACTGAAGTTTTCAGATGGAAGCACTTGACTAGTGCCTACGATTTTATTTTCGGCCGAACAAACTTGCACAATTGCCGTTTGTTGTTTCGCCTCCTTTTGGCACTCCGGGAGTCTCTGTCCGGGGGTTGGCGCCAACGGCCATTCTGAAGGTGGAGACCTGAGCCATTTCGGTCCTTCGAACCAGAGTCTTCCACGCAGGCATGAGGCTGGTGCCCCGCGCGAGGGAAAATCTGCAGGATTGTCATCCCCCTGCAATGACGCCAGCTATCTGGCGTGGTGAGTTTCTGAATCTCCGCTACCCGGTTTCGCACATATACTCCCCATCGCTGGGCGTCGCTTTTAATCCAATGGAGTGTGACCAGTGAATCCGTCCAGAAGAACTCGCCCATGGGAGGTCCTGGCAAGTGGCTTATCACGAATCGCATCAGCCGCGCTCCAACCAGTGCCGCTGTCAGCTCCAGTCGTGGGATTGATGTACGTTGCGAGGGAGCTAGTCGAGCTTTGCAGATGACTAATCTGGTATCTTGAATGGGTCTTTCATCATCAGTTCGCACATATATGACGGCCGCAAAGGCATCTTGACTGGCGTCGGAGAATGCATGGAGCTGATATTTGAGACCACTTTGCAGCCCATACGTTCTTGGCACCCCGAATACGCCTATCTGCTTAAATTCTTCTAACCACTTTCTCCACTGCATTTGCACTTCCAAGGTGACTGGCTCATCCCAATCCAGCCCACTTTTCCACAGAGCCCGTAACATCATCTCGAGTCTCACGGAGAATGGAGTCATCATTCCCAATGGATCATAAAACCGTGCTGCGGCTTTCAGGATATTACGCTTAGTCTCTGGACTTTCAAGGGCTGATTTCACCAGTGCGCTGCTAGCTATTTCCAGCGTGTCTTCACCCGGAAGCCAACTTAGTCCCAGAAATTAACACTTAAACCAACACAGCAGGCAGATGAATACGTTTCGACAAAAACTGTCTTCTTCAGCATCTATGGTAGGAGGGATAAGGAAACCGTCATCAAGACATGCAGCAGTTTTATCGTTTGGATTTTTGTGCGAAATTATCGTGCGACAGAACTATAAAGGCACCGTTTTTGAGGATATTCAAATAATGCTTCTTGAATTATTCTATAATGTATACATGCAAACTTCGAGAAATTCTAGACTTATCACTGTCCTAAATAATGTTCTATTTTTATTTTATCATCATTATTGTTTTTGTTATCATTATATAGACTATTATTATCAGCGGAACGAACACCACAGAGGGACAAGAATTCGTCAACAGAAAAAATAGATCCAGCAGTTTCAATCGTTTAAAATTCCCTCAAGACTTTATCATTGAACAAGTTTTACCGAAATCAGCTCCTACACGACTTAAAGAAAAGATCATCCCTTCAGTGCTTCTGCGCGTTCTTTCCTTGAAGAAGCATGTGCTGAGATAAAAGATAATATATATGTTCTAAAAGACGAACTGAAGGGAATACAATTTTCGACATCATTACGAACAAAGCTCAACAAATTAAAAAACAAACAACAAGCGAAACTCAAACTCAAACTGAAGAATCTGTGCGATGCTAGTCCATGGAAAGAAGCTGGGAACGTTGACATAGTTACAAATTTATCGACACGACCACTCAGTAATTATGAAAAATGAGCATTATCTCTTGGTTTCAAGTTTGATACAGGCAGAGACAAAGATCATTATGTAGATCATGTCCGTAGGAACTACAAATATAACGAGGATGATATAGAGAAGGGATTTATACAAGGCATTCTGTTATGCTGTAAGGCTCTAACGGACAAAGAACCTGATAAACTACCTAGAAGATACATGAACGCGTTGAAGAGCCTTGCCAATGACCCGTCAATAATCATTACTCAAGCGGAAAAAGGGGAGGAGTTGTGATATTGGATAAGGCTGCATACATAAACAAAATGAAGAATCTCTTACAAGACACAGATGCCTATGAGAAAAAAGCTTCTGGATTTATTGGAAAACTCAGTAAGAAATTCAACCAAGAAACAAGAAAACTGTTACAAAAGTCTGAAAAGGGAAAACAACTCCTTCACCTTCTGGAAGAGGCTCCTACCGTACCACGAATGCGCGGTCTTCGAAAACTGCACAAAACAAATATACCGATGCGTCCCATTACGTCAGGGATTGGCAGTGCTCCTCATCGTATTGCCAAAGTATTAGCAAGACCCCTATCAAGCTCGTTGGGTGCCGTCAGCGATGCACACCTCCAGAATACTGATGACCTCATGATGAAAATTAAGGACATCGACTTCTCAGATAAGTTTCTAGCCAGTTTTGATGTTAAGTCATTATTTACGAACGTTTCAGTAGAGGGAAGCAGTGAAAGCTATCGAATCCGTAACAAAGAACATGCACCCTGACCAACTGCCCTTTCCAAAACAAGACTATTTAAAATTGCTAAAAATGTGCATGAATTTTGGTGGTTTCACTTTCAACTCGGATGAGTACTTCAACACAGTGTCCTTGCGATGGGTTCACCGTTAAGCCCAGTTGCTGCATGCCTATACATGGAATGGCTTGAAGAACATCATTACCTATAGATAATGGGGTCAAATGTGATCTGGGCTCGATATGTCGATAACATATTAGTTGCATGGGTGGAGAATATGCCCCGGCCACCCCGGCCATGGCCGGGGTAACTTTCAGGTTACCCCGGCGCGGCCGGGGTAACTTTTGGAGTTCTTGTTAATGCTACTGAAGGTCAAAATTTACGGTTAATATGGTCAGATTTTACAATAAATCGAAGATGCATTTACAAACAATATGTACCTACATAATACCTATTGATGGATGCATTTTAATTTTAGCTAATATGATCTCGCTTCCCCGCACCTACTTAAACGTTCCTACATTTTCACAGCTATCCGACAGAGACAAGAAGGAGTAACGAGTGTCTGGTGTTTTGAGACGTCCTACCTATCACGAATCCATTTTTCTTTATAGGTCACATCCTTCCCCTACATTCAGTAAAGATGAAGCGGCAAAAGACTTTGGAGGCATTCTTTTTAAGCAAGCATCGAAGAGAAAGGTGAGGTATTACGTTTATTAAATAATACAAATGTCGAAAACTAAACGTTCTTGGGGGTGACGTCAGTGGAAGCAAATGGATTGTCATAAAAGGTTTGTACTGAGGATGATTTGATATAATTTATGATGGCATTATTCATAATAGTCTGCACAGCTGCCTGCCAAGGACTTCGGGCAAGGGCGGTCATTTTAAGTTTGACATCACAACTCACGTACATTGTTCCATGTTTTATCAGTTTGTGTAGATGGAACAATTTCCCATTTTATTCACAACATCCAGATGGAGTGTTTTAGTTGGCAGCCCATTTGGTCTCTTCCTTTCTGTTTCATTTTCATTCGCCTTTTTACAGTTTGTCAGTCCAGTCAACCTCTTCTGTGCATACATTGAGCGTGCATTGAAAACTGTGATTCATTGCCCATTTTAGATAAACTACAATAATAATTTAATGCAGGCTTTGATAGCATTATATAAACACGAAATCACGCTATATTTAATACTTAATGTCTGGTATTTACTCCGGGATTTATTTTGCTCAAAAGGCTTTTCCGCGTGTCTATAGGAAAGTAAAGTAAGTCACGTGTTTATTTGATTTAAACTACATGTGAATGCACATCTTCAAAAGCCCATCCAGCCGTATGACCCTGGCAGTTGGTGCGTCGTTAAACCCCAACAAAAGCCCATCCAGGTTTCAGCTAGAACTCAGGCCATTGTGATCAGTGGCGGCGGATACTCTTTTCGGATGGGGGGGGCAAGAATTTTCCAGGGGGCCCCCTCGGCAGCAAGGCCACCCTAAAAACTGCAATAGATTGGTTGGGACTTGCTGCCTGATGTCAGAGGCATAAGTGCAGGGGCGGATCCAGGGGGGCTGAGGGGGCTTCAGCCTCCCCTTTGCCCCAGTTTCGCCATTTTGCGCCCTATTCCCCCTTTTTGCCATTTTTCAAAGCTCATCCACTCCTCTAGCAGAATAATGGTTCCGCTCCTGCATAACCGTCACAAATGGTAAAAGTTGTATTTGGCCCAGTACAAAAATAGCTATTCCTCCCTGTTGATTAGTTGGCCCGTGTAAAAAATGGTATTGCCTTCCCATTCGATTTTCCACACGATCTCAGATTCCAAGCTGAAATATGTTTCCTGTAGTACAGCAAAATGAGCAGAGTATTTAGCATGTAGAAGTCGAAATATGGATCTGCGTTTTATAGGTTCACGTAAGCCTCGGACATTGAACGTCAAATCTTTAAGCTCTAGCGTCACGTTAGGAGTTTAGTAAAATTATAATAACGGTACAACAACGGCCTTCCGAGGCAAATAGTTCTTCTTTTAAAAAGTGAACGCTGTTTGTTCGTATGCATCTACATAATGAAACATGGTAGGTAACACGAATTATTTTATTCTCATGAGTTTTTTTTCAGAGCATTCCGTCTCCTGCAGAATGAGAACTGGGGCGCTTTGATGCTGTCGTCTATATCGGCACAGAAAAAAACACGCAAATTACAGGCATACTGACTTGAGCACACACAAGACCAAGCTCAGGGCCCTGAGACACAGCTCGGGGCTCCTTGAGACGGAGCTTGGGGGCTCCTAGAGATCAAGCTCGAAGGCCCCCGAGCCCAAGCTCTGGGCCCCTGAGACTAAGCTCAGGGCCCCTGAGACCAAGTTAAGGGGCCTCTGAAACAAACAAAGAAAGCTCTAGATATAAGAAAACGATCCGCGAAATCCAACAAAAAGGAACAGATACGATGTGTTACGATACCTTACTCCAAACCAGCTGAAATTATTGCAAACAAACTTGACGAAACGGGTTGCAAAGTAGCATTTTGTTCCGGTAAAAAACTTAGTAGCATTTTAGCGAAAAAGAAAGATCAGATGACTCAGATCCAAAAAGTGTAGTGTACCAGGTGCCGTGTGGGTCGTGTACCAAATCGTACATAGGTGAAACAGGAAGGGGTATAAAAACAAGATTAAAAGAACATAGACATTCGAAACAACTCAGAATTCAGTGCATTTGTCATACATTCCATGAAAACAAATCATCTACCAAACTGGGATAGAGCTAAAATTATAGCAGTTTGTAAAAACAAAGATAATAGGAGAGCGACAGAAGCAGCACATATAGCTAAAAATGATATTTTTAACCTTAGGCTAGGCTTTATGAAATGGGCAAAATCTGCGGCTGTATTAGCGGCTGTATCTGCGGCTGGTGCGTCGCTTCAGGGGGAAATGTTTGCTTTGTTGGAGTAGGTCTGCGTTCGTGTCACTGTCGAGATGAGCTATGGTTCAATAACAGCTGCGTCATGCGGTTCTGCGACGCCGCTGTCGATACCAGCTTCTGCCAGCCAGGCACGGACTCTCACTCCCGGGTGACGGGTTGCAACACAGGAAATTTCTAGTAAAAAAGTGGGCGGGGGGAGGGTGGGTGCGTGCAGGCCCCCTGGTCCCCCTTTTCCGCCACTTGTTGTGGCAATTTGTAGTGAGACCGCTGCCTCAAAATGTTCTGCAAAGTCGATGATTTGTTAGCTGGCCTTTCTCATCGATTCCTTGATGTTGAAAATTGAGAGAGATTATATATCGGCCACAGCCCTTCGTTAGAATCATCAAACGGTCTCCCGAGAAACCATTCCAACAAGGAAAGAGCTGGCAACGCCATATGACCCTCACAGTTGGTGCGTTGATAAGCCTAAAATATATTAGCTGGTTTTTGTACTACATTCCCTATATGATTTTGACAGCAGTAGCCTCACATCATAGTAGGTATGTACCTAAAAACTGATCTCGACTTACCCTATAGACCACTTGTGTTCGATACTTTAGGAATTTACTTACGTTGCCACACTCATAGGAAAATAGCCTTTTCATTTGGAATACATTGCAGCAGCGTCAGGGCTGTCAGGTTGGCCATTGTGTGGCCAAATATCTCGAATTTGGCTATTTTGCCGTGTTTGGCCCCGCGATTTTTTCGGTTGGCCCTTTCTTGGAATCTCGCCTTTTTGCCTATTTTCTAACAGCTGACACCTAAGCTAGGTGCCTATTGTTTGCGTTCTATAAATTCTACTTAGTCGCATAGCCTGATTCAGCTTGTCTCATGGGGAGTGGGCACATAGCTAGGGCTCGCCACTTTTAGGCGGCAAACTTATCAGGTGCACGCAAAATCCTGTCGCGGGGGCGTTGGTCTTTACATCCTGGGGAAGGGGGCTGGAAAGCGACATTCTTGGGGTGCACCATCGACCCTTCAGTGAGGCTCCATAACCATCTGAGGGGACGTCAGTGACGATCGAGTAGGGCACACGTGCCCCCTTCACCCGATCCGCTAATGATGTATGGGTTTGATGGGTGGCTACTTTTCCCGTCACCAGTGATAGTACGTCTAATTATAAAAACTTATTTCGGATTCATTCCAGGGTGTTTAGCCCCAACTCACCGGCGCCTGAGTTTCAGCGATCCACTGGTGCGGTAACTGTATATCCCTTGCTCTTTCTCAATCCCACATTTGGCTGTATATTTACCCGCTCGTGAATGTGTCAGTTCCAAAACTTAACCCTTTGAAATGAATTAATTACTATTTTCAAAACGGCGCCATTATAGACACGGCAGCTGCCCCGCGATCCCACGGACTTTCCATCCATGATGATTTATACTAGGTCCTTTTCCTTCCCAGTCCCGAAAATGGCCAAGATTTGGACACCATCCTGGGGTTTGGAAGAGTTGGAGCTAGCCCAGAAAGAGGTGGAGGATAATAGCATGTCCGTTCGGAAGGCAAGCCAGACGTTTGGGATTCCGCTCACAACATTACGGGATCACGTAAAGCGCCGAGTACGAGTGGCAAGAGGAGAACGTCCTACGCCACTCTCAAAGGGCAGGAAACCCTGTTAGACCCAAAAGCCGAGGAGGTACTAAAAAAACCATGTGCTCAAGATGTCCAGCATATTTTATGGCATTACCTGTCCGAATTCAGGCGGCTGGCTTATCCAAGGAGTCTGATGATGTCAATAAGGCGGATCCAGGACATCAGTACGGGGGTGGGGCTAAAGAGCTCGAGCATAGGCGGATCCAGGACATCAGTTCGGTGGTGGGGCTGAGGTTTCGAGCTGGGGCATAACTCGGTAACAAATAGGCTGAATTGGGTGAAAATCTGAAGGTATAGGTGAAATACTGTCGGAAAACCCGTCATATTTTATATTGCATCGCCTTTCTTCTGGTCATGCTTAGTCTTTGCTTAACAAAACAAACATTATACGTGTGTTTATTTATGTGATGACATGAACAGAGGGCAAGCGTGGTGCAGTATGCAGATACATGCTAATTTAGGAAAACATGGGCCTAGACAGGGGATTAAATGGAGCCATAATGAGAACACAAAACCTAAAACTCAAACATTGCGTTGTTATAAGTATCAAACGTCTGAAAACACTCGCCTGTCAATCGAACTGTTTGGCTAACGTACATTGTCACCGGCTTCTCCTGCGCCGGAGCGGCACCTGCCGAGGCCGCAGGCCGAGGTCTGTCAGAGCCGCATGACGAAATCCATGGAGCGAAGCGCATTGAGATTTCTCAAGAGGCTCTATTCTGGCCGCTTTACCGGTCTCGTCGTGGTCTGTCTGTCTGTTGTTGTCTGTCCCGCCTGAGAATTGATGTCAGAGCTCTGAAATTTTGTAGGGTGATAGCCCTTCTGCTCCAGACTTCCAAACTGAGGCCCGGAGTTGAAATCCAAAATAGTTTTTGAGAAATTTTGGCTCAAACTTTTTCTGTTTTATATTTTTCTAATTTTTACTTCTTAAGCTACGAATTTGAAATTTATGTCCTTTTTAATGGATAACAAGGGCCAGCTAGGGGAAAAATTGAGCTGATCCGACAATATTTATTGCGCGAAAACGCGGCATTTCTCACGCGAGCAAAAAACCTGCTTAAAGTTGATGGCCGACTTGTGCCTCGAAATGTCAGAAGACAGACCTCAGTTAGCTGAAAGGCAGTAACCTAGGGGTAGCTAGGCAAATTTTGTAGTGCTTAGGCTTAGTTTTGAGTGCAATACGTAAAAGTTTGACCTACTTTTTACAGTTCTTCCGGAAGACTGTATTTCGGTTCATTTCATTTCAACGTTAATATCTCACAATCTAATTGACCGATTTGAGTTTTCATTTCATATAATGAAAGAACATTGCTTCCGTCTGATAATATCTGGAGATGGAAATTGTGAATGTGAAATTCTTTGTTTTATAGGCATAAATAGAAATAGAGTCAAAAAACTTTTTATTTGCATCTTCCTGGTTCCAAGCTCATGTCACTCACAAACTCAGAACTGACATGGCTAAAGAGGAAAGTCACTTGCGGTCATTTCGCTCACTTATACTACCAACCTATCTCTAATGGCTCTCGAGTAATTAGGCCAAAATTTATTACAAGATGCTAAATTTCTCGGACCACCTTTGCTTCTCACCATGTTTTGAAGTCCTTAAAATAGATGGAAGTGGAAGAAATTTGGCATGAAGCTAGCTTACGATCCTAGCTCGACGATACAAGTAATTTCAGCCCAAAAGAATGTTTGGCTCGTCTTCTAGAAGCACCTTTATATCGTGCCTTTTCGGGACAAGCACAGCACCCGGCGCCAGCGGCCCGGCATATTCGGTGGAGTTGTACTAGCCAGTGACCTCCTGACGGGTCACAGCTGTTCAGCTAGTGGGAGGATGAGTAGTGTGGCACGGTGGTCTAGTGGTTAGAGGCCCTGTCTCTTGATCTGGTAGGTCCGGTTCGAATCCGGGGGTGACTACGTACTCTTTATTGGTTATTTCAAAGAAAAGAATGATAAAACTGACTTGCAGGCTTATGAAGAGATACATTAAGAACGAAATATGGTTTGCTTTTCGGCACATTGTCATGCGGCTCTCCTGCGCCGGTGGGGCGTTAGCCCAGGCCGCAGGCCGAGGTCTGTTGTTGTCTGTCCCGCCTGAGAATTGATGTCAGAGCTCTAAAATTTTGTAGGGTGATAGCCCTCCTGCTCCAGACATTCAAACTGAAGCCCCGATTCGAAATCTAAAATAGTTTTTAAGAAATTTTGGCCCAAACTTTTTCTGTTTTATATTTTTCTAATTTTTACTCCTTAAGCTACGAGCTTGAAATTTATGCCCTTTTCAATAGGTAACAAGGGCCAGCTAGGGAAAAAATTGAGCTCATTCAATAATATTTATTGCGCGAAAACGCTTTATTTCTCACCCGAGCAAAAAACCTACTTAAAGTTGATGGCCGACTTGGACGCTCGAAATATCAGAAGGCAAGCTTCAGTTAGCTGAACAACAGTTACTTAGGGGTAGCTAGGTTAATTTTCTTGTGCTTAGGCATAGTTTTGAGTGCAAAACGTAAAATTTTGACCTACTTTTTACAGTTCTTCCGGAAGACTGAATTTTGGTTCATTTCATTTCAACGTTAATATCTCACAATCTAATTGATCTATTTGAGTTTTCATTTCAAATAATGAAAGAACATTGCTTCCGCCTGATAATATTTGGAGATGGAAATTGTGAATGTGAAATTCTTTGTTTTATAGGCATAAATAGAAATTGAGTCAAAAACTTTTTATTTGCATCTTCCTGGTTCCAAGCTCATGTCACTCACAAACTCAGAACTGACATGGCTGAATATGAAAGTTACTTGCGGTCATTTCGCTCACTTATACTACCCACCTATCTCTAATGGCTTTCGAGTAATTAGTCCAAAATGTATTACGGGATGCTAAATTTCTCGGACCACCTTTGCTTCTCACCATGGTTTTAAGTCCTTAAAATGGATGGAAGTGGAACAAATTTGGCATGAAGCTAGCTTAAGATCCTAGCTCGACGACACAAGTAATTTCAGCCCAAAAGAATGCTTGGTTCGTCTTCTAGAAGCACCTTTATATCGTGCCTTTTCGGGACGAGCACAGCACCCGGCGCCAGCGGCCCGGCATATTCGGCGGAGTTGTACCAGCCAGTGACCTCCTGACGGGTCACAGCTGTTTAGCTAGTGGGAGGGTTAGTAGTGTGGCACGGTGGTCTAGTGGTTAGAGGCCCTGTCTCTTGATCGGGTAGGTCCAGTTCGAATCCGGGGGGTGACCACGTACTCTTTATTGGTTATTTCAAAGAAAAGAATGATAAAACTGAGTTTCAGGCTTATGAAGAGATACATTAAGAACGAAATATGGTTTGCCTTCAGCACATTGTCATGCGGCTCTCCTGCGCCGATGGGGCGTTAGCCCAGGTCGCAGACCGAAGTTTTGGTAATGCGTGCCTAAATGCGCCAATTGCAATGCTTTTCTAAAACGCTTACACTGCGAGAATAAACGAATGCTCAACTATAGGAAGCTCACGGAATCTAGAAAATTTCCAATATTATCGGATTCCACAGGCGTTTTTAGCCAATAGCATCTAATTTTGCTGGGGCAGTCATTCTAGCTTAAGGGGGCGCATAATGGGCACTCTCCCCTATTTCCGGTTTGTCCCTTGCATAAATGTGACTTCTTTTAACCTCTTCCGCTCTTGAATACGATATTCTGACACTGAAAAAGCAGCAGAGCTGCAGGAAAACTGGTATGGTGGTGGGAGGGAGGGACAGAACTTTGTTAAAAACACCATCCACAAAAATGATGGCCACCGAAAACCGGACATGCGATACTATAGGTGCTCTTTGGGTGAAAAGTTGATGGCAAAGTGCGCCCTCTGAGGCTCCGCACTCATCCACTTACCAAAATCCTAGATCTGCTACCGTTCAAGAGCAAAAAAATTGCATTGTTGGAAAAGAGAGAAAACATTATATATTTCCGGGGAGTGGTGCGGCCAAGATGATAAATGATGCTAACAAATGCTCTGGTTATGTGGATAAAATCACTTGATGGTCACGCGGGATTGGAGGGGCACCCCTGGCTTCCTATCAAACGAGAAGTGTACTAAAAAAAAAAATATTGGGTCAAGTCAATATCAAACTGTCAACAATGAGTTTTAAACAGTGATACAAATCGCTTTTTCTGTGGGCTTATGACTACCGCTAGGGGCTGCTTTAGCCTCAAATCTGGCTTTTGTGGTATTTATTTGGCTATTTTAGTGAAAATAAAATGTTTCCCCCTATGACCCTTTTTCTAACTCGGTTTGACCTTTTCCACCGAAAAATAACTTGGCAGCCCTGGGCAGCATCTATAATCTGGAATAACATGGAATAACACAAACATTTGTTTAACATTAACGCGTCTAAGTTTTATTAAACCCCCCCTCAAAATGCGGTCTTGATCCCCTGAAGACACTATAATGGCCAGCACAAGAAATGCCCCCCACTGAATTTTCCTTAAAAAATGCCCTGGTAGTGTTCCAATGTAATTAATAATTATAGCAACAATAAAATGGAGACTTAAACGCAAAGAAGACGGCTGCAGGCCTTAACAACTGTAATTTCCACCCATTAAACGAAAGTGGAGACCAGCTCCTACATATTCCTTTTGGGAAATCCTTATAGAAACCGTGAGAAATGGATTGTTCATCCGTCCAGTTTCGTGCTTTTAATCATCATGTCAGCACGTATCCTTCCATAGACCCTTTCATCTCTACTTTCTCATCGTTTAGATCCTCCGTCATCAGGTATCTTAGGGATCATCCGTTTTAGCGAGCTCTTTGGTTTTAGGATTTTATTGTTTTATAGCATCATGTGACTATGGGTTCATCATCTCTTGTAAATATTCATGTATTGTTTTATCAATGGACTTGAGCTGTAAGTGGCATAATCCTGTTGCTCATATATACTGAATAAATATAAATACAAATGAAAAAATAAAAAGTGTTTCAGACCTTTGTGAGCATGCATCTGGTTTCTAACATATCAAGACCATGGTGATTAACTAGTAATAAGTAATAATAGCTCATCTCTATGATCATGACAAAGAAATAGGATTTTTACTAGTTTAAAAAAGCACGAATATTTACATATTTAGCAATGGAAGCCGTTTACTGTAAGCGTGAGATGACGTCGTATTCTAGAAAAAATATATCCGTGACTTGCGTGCTGACCTCTTAGAAACTTCGCTCTATATCAAATATTCCTCTCAACGAAAACTGAGTATGATAGCCAATTTGTAAAAAAGTATGTTGCGTCCTTTGTAATTGTGAATGCATCGGTTACTCTAACTGCAAAATTGCATTTTTCAGCACAAAGCAAACACTAACACTTTAATATGACCTAGTAAAAAGGAGAGGGTATTTTCCAGAAATCTGTCTCTGGGTCTCATGCAGCTGATATGTACTGAACGTTGTAAATATATTTTAGGAACTATACAGAACAATGGATGTTTTACAGCATCTTAAGACGGAACACAATTGTATGTCAAGAGACCCAAGCATGTGCTTCAAGTCAGAGAAAAACAGAAACAAAACAACATTCGGTTTATGAGGCTGCAATAAGACAATACCATTAACACCAAATTTTACCTCAATGTTCAGGAGACCGGGGCAAACAGGACGTACCCTATGAAAATTAGGCTAGACGAAGCTGGTGTATAAATGAAAGGAACGCAGAAAACCCCATGTAACCCCTGTTCAAAACGGGACACCCTAATTTTCATGACCGCCACACTTTCGTTTCTGCTTCAGTTATATCCCGGCTATACCTCTAGCTGTTTCTCACCTGCGTGCGGAGCTGACGACTGTCCAAAACCACACGTCGCTCCCCAGCCGCGACTGAATGCCACTAACGATCTGGCATCCACCATAGGCGGATCCAGGATTGCCAATCGGAGGGGGCACCTTCCCGGGGGGGCGCCACCCGGACCAGGGGGCGCCACTTATGACCGGAAAAACCTATCAGGTGGGCGCCATATCCTATCGGTGGACTTTCGTATCCTGGGGGGGGTGGGAAGCGACATTTCAGGGGGGCACCATCGACCTTTCAGGGGGCACCGAGGGCCGATCGGGGGGCACGTGCCCCCTTGCCCCCTGGATCCGCCAATGGCATCCACACTCCGCCGCAGGCTTAGAAAGCAACTGCGTCACGCCATCTCAATAGCTCGGCGGCAGGCCTGCTATCGTGTTGCACCAGGCGTCAAAGGCAGATCTGGGAGTCACCGTGACTGGCCACCTTCCTTCAGAGTACCTAGCAAAGTTGGCGCCCTAATGATTCGTCTGAAGGCTAATCCAGTTACTTTTTCAAGAATAGAGCCTACTGAGTGGCTAATTCGGCTAACCTTAAATAAGACGTCTATTTTCCCGAAATAGTTTCTATAGAAATGATACATTTTCAGAATCAGCAATACACCCTCTTTCCATTAAGTGAGGTCCCGTAGTGCCACTCCCACTTAAACCCCGATTTTCAACACTTACTTATCCTGAACGTCATAATCACGTGCCATCCATCACCGTAAACAAACAAAACACCGGAATTGACGAAAGACAATGGCAGCTGATCATCAGTCAGTTTATGGAAACCATCAGCTGACTGAAGATTGGTACCTTTGTACCAGAGGTAAGGCACGGTTGTGAAAGCGTACCAAATCTCGGCTCGGTGCGCCGCAGGCCGGCTCGCTAAATCGAGACATGGTTAGGTTAGGTTAGGTTAGGTTAGGTTAGGTTAGGTTAGGTTCAAACTAGTGACTTTCTCTTTTTTTAATTTCTACACATACTTTCTACATCGAACATTACGCAAATTCCTTTTGAATTATTGGTTCGGAGCGTGTGGACGTGTCAATGCGGTAGTTATTGTTTACATTTTGATTAAGGTCGTGGAAGTGCGTGCTATACTTTGATTGTGTCTTATTTCCTAGCTAAAACATGAAGGAACACTCTACAGTTAAGAATGAACCACCTTTTTGGTGATTTTACACATTTTTTGTAGTTGGATGGTTATGTGTAGGTGCGCCGCTAATTCGGCTTTTTGGTTGTGCTCCACGGATAGAAGGTATTCATCATGACTAATACTGAGAATTACCGTTGAAATATGGCGCCTTACAAAATGTGAGGCATGCCTCAAAGTTTTTCACACTCTCTTAAAGAAGTATCTTCTCTCCTACCAGCAAAACCCGGACTCTGACAGTCCTCGACCCTCATTCGCACAGATCCTACATCCGCCCCTGACTCGCACGAACCGTGCGTCACACTGTTGAATAAGACTTTGCCACCAGACCAACAATGTGTAGAGTGTCAGTGTTAATTAATGGAACTGACAAGTCGCTGAAGAAAAAGTAATCCAACTAAAAATAATTTTTTCCTCCAGGTTGCCGTGAACTCATATTTTTCTATTAAATCATGTTCCAATTTTGCTGACATCAAGAATATTGTTAGATTAAAGGTGGTGGGGGTCCCTTGGAACCCGGTGGTGACGTGCGCGGAAAACGTTCGGGGGGGTACATAATGATAGTGAGATAGTCACTGCGACAATGACCTAACAACCAAATAGTTTCAATTTCCAGTCAGTTGATGAATGAAAATACTAAAATCACCACGATCAACCACAGTAACTTGTTTCCCTTTATGTACGAAACATCATTTGTGACTTATTTGGATTTTATGGCCCACTAACTGGTACAACTACCGGTACGACAGCCCGGGTCAAATGAGTACCTACGGGAAGAACCAAATCAGCTGGCTGATTCCAGGGTTAATAGTATTCAAAGCCTCTGAAAAATGCGTTTCTTGAGGTGGTAAGTCAGTGTTAACCTCGATACATCTAATAAGTATTCATCTCAAGAGAAGTTATATTGCAGTCGAGCTGTTCCGTTACTCATAATTGACCCTCGCCCCACCGTGGTCGTCGATGGTCCGTCCATCGATGTTTTTGTCAGAATAACAGAAAAACGACGAGGCGCCGCACCGTGGTTGCGGGGCCTTCCTCTTTCCCCATCATTTCCCCACCATGCCTAAATTTTTACCCCGGGTCACGCTAGGTCAGGTCACCAGACGAGGTCAATCAAGGCCACCTCACTTCAACTTTTGAGCTCTACCATAACTACATTTCTAGGCCGCCCGCTTTGAAACCTGCTACACTTGATGAACTTTCAAGGTTTTACAAAATTTAAATCTGGGATTGTTTTTTTTTTATTTGGTGACCTCTCCCATAGAAAAAAGTGAAACACTTTCTTATGATCTAAAAGTAACAAAACTGATTTTTAATGCTCAGATTTCTCAGGAAAGCATTCTTGGACACCCTTTCGCGGATTCCAGGGGCGATATTTGGCCTTTGATCTATCTGAGGTCATTACTGGCCACCAAGGATCAAAAACATTATTTTGACGATAACTTCTGACCTAAACAAGCTAGAGCACTGAATTGAACTTCCTTGTGTATGTCTCGTCACTGGCGTTCATTTCGCACACAGCAATGTAAGTTTCTGGCCTTTCGTGGCCTCAGACCATGTTAGGTCAAGAGGTGCCCTCTGGAGGTCAAACCACTGGTGGCAGGACATTATGTTTCACATAGTTGAGAAAGCCCTGGCACTTTCCTATTAAATGTACTTGACCAGATCTCATTAGCATAGGCGTAGGAACCGGGGGGGCCAGGGGCACCACTGCCCCCCCTTTTCTGTGATGGCCCCCCGCAACAGAGATAAGAATATCAACATCTGTAATATCAAGCAAGAAACTCAAACTGACCCGATAGCTTGCCCCGGAAACCCCTTAAACTTACTTGTGCCCCTAAACTAAGCTGAGGTCCTATGAGTCGGTTTTAAGGTCCCCTGAGCTGTTCGGGGCCCCTGAACTGGCCCCTGATGCCATGCGAGTTAATCTTGGCCCCTTGAGCTGAACTGAGCGCTACTGAGATGGTTTGGGCAGCAGAACTGTTCTAGGATCCCTAAGCTGAGCTAGGAGCCGTGATCTTGAACGGGGCCCCTTGAGTTGGTCAAACCCTATATCCGCCGACCTGGGGGCCCCTGAGCTGAGCTGGGACCGTAGAGTTAATATTGTCCCCTAAGCTAATTTGGGTCCGCTGTGCTTCACGAGAGGCCTTAAACTTATCTGGGGCCCCTGCACAGTAATAGGGCCCCTGACCTAAACTTGGGTTATCAGCTTTAATTGGAACCCTGAACTGTTCGGAATTCTGAAACCCTATATATGCCGACAGGGGGCCCCTGAGCTGATCCGGGCCCTTAAGCTAATCTGGTCATCAGAGCTAATATGGGCCCCTGTGTTGAACTGAGGGCCCCTGAGATGGTCTGGGACCCCAATAAGGCTTTACAGCTACTGATCTGGCGGTCGTGAGCTTGAATGGGGTCCTTGTGATGTTTTGACGGTGGCGTAGCCAGGGGAGGGGTGTCCCTGGGGTCCGCGGATCCCCTTGGGCTGACCTTATGCACTAAAACACGAACATTGATCTCGGGGGTCCCCTGAGCTTGGTCTGGGGGGCCTTCCGAGGTTGGTCTCAGGAGGTCCCCGATAATCGGTATCGAGGACTCCAGAGTACCGAATACATTGATCTATTGATGTATTGATCTTGGGGGACCTCTGTGCTCAGTCTCAGGGGGTCCCGAGCTTGGCCTTAGGGCCCCCGAGCTTGGTCTCAGGGCCCCTCCCCCGAGCTCGGTCTCACGGGCCTTTTGATCTTGGTCTCACGGGCCTTTCGATTTTGGATTCAGGGGCCCCCGAGCTTGGTCTCAGGGCCCCCGAGCTTGGTCACAGGGGCCCGGAGCTTTGTGTCTGGGGGCCCTCCGAGCCTGGTCTCAGGAAGCTTCCGAGCTTGGTGTCAGGGAGCCCCCCGAGCTTGGTCTCAGATAACACCCGAGCTTGGTCTCAGGGGTAACCCCAAGCTTGGTCTCAGGCCCCCTCTCCCCGAGCTTTGTGTCAGGGGCCCTCGAGCTTGGTCTCAGGGGGCAACCGAGCTTGGTCTCAGCGCCCCCGAGCTTTGTCTCAGGGGCCCGAGCTTGGTGTCAGGGGCCCTCCGAGCTTGGTCTCAGGGAACGCCCGAGCTTGGTCTCAGGGGACCCCCGAGCTTGGTCTCAGGGGCCCCTGATCATCGATATCGAGAGCTCCAGAGTACCGAACATTGATCTCGGGGGTCCCCTGAGCTCGGACTCACGGACCTTTCGATTTTGGTCTCAGGGCGCCCCAGAGAGTGGTTTCAGGGCCCCCGAGCGTGGTCTCAGGGAAACCCTGAACTTGGACTCAGGGGTCCCAAGCTTGGTCTCACGGGCCTTCCGAGCTTGGTCTCAGGGGGCCCCCGATCATCGGTATCGAGGGCTATGGAATACCGAACATTGATCTCGAGGCCCTGAGCTTGGTCCCAGGGGCCCCCGAGGTTGGTCTCAGGGGACAACGGAGCTTGGTCTCAGGGTGGGGGGGGAAAGCTTGGTCTCATGGGCCTTTTAACGTTTGGTCTCATGGGCCTTTCGATCTTGGTCTCACGGGGTCTCGAGCTTGGTCTTAGGGAGCACCCGAGCTTGGTGTCACGGGGCCTTCGAGCTTGCTCTCAGGGAACATCCTAGCTTAGTCTCAGGGTCCCCTCGAGCTTGGTCTCAGGGGACGCCGAGCTTTGTCTCAGGGGTTCAGGGCCCCTCGGGATGCCCCCGACTATTGATATCGAGGGACTCATGAGTGAGGCACGAGCATTGACCTCATAAGACTCAGAGTTTGGTCTCAGGGTCCCCCAGGCCTGGGTTCAGGACCCCCGAGCATCGGCATCGAGGGGCTCCAGAGTACCGAGCATTAGTCTCCAGGGGAGGGGGGGCTCGAAATATTGATCTTGAGGGCCCCGGAACATCGGTGTCGAGTTACTCCTGAGCAAAGCGCAAACATGGGTCTAAGGGTGCCCCTGAGCCTGATTTAAGTGGGATCCCGAGCTTGGTCTTAGGAGCCCCCGGGCATCAGTATCAAGGGGCTCCGGAGTATTGGTCTGGGGGAGTAATTATTTTAGGGGTCTCCAAATGGTGATTTCGGAGGGCCCCGAAAGTGTGGATGCAGTGGTGTAGCCAAGGGGGCCCTAGGCGTCCGCCGAGCCCCCCCTTGGGCCAATCTGACCCACTGCAAAGGATTCTCTGATCACGGTGCCCCCAAAGTCAGTCTCAGGGGCCCCTGAAGATTCGTTCTTAGGGCGTCCCGAGTCGGCCTAAAGGCCCCCACCCTGGGAGTCGGTCTCAAGGCCCCCTGAAAGTAGATTTCGGGGACCCCAGAGGGTTGGTCTCTGGGGCCCCAAAAGTCGGTATCAGGGGCCCCGGGAGTCTGTCTCAGGGGGGGAGGGCGAGCTAGTCTCATGGGCCCCCAGAGAGTTGTTCTCAGGGCCCCGCAAAAATCTATTTCAGGGGGGCTCTGAGAGTCAGTCTCAGAGAACCCCCAAGAGTCAGTCAAGGGGACCCCAAGAGTCTGTCTTAGGGGACCACAAGATTCGGTCTCGGGGGTCCCCCTGAGAGTCTGTCTCAGAGAACTCCAAGAGTCAGTCTCAGAGCACCCCAAGAGTCGGTCTCAGGGGGCCCTCATAGTCTCACAGGCTACTCTCTCAGGAGTCAATATTTACTTTCCGGTGGCCCCGAGAGTTATTCTGGGGGTCTGAGAGTTAGTCTAAGTTGATCCGCAGAGTGCTGGTTTTAGGGGGCCCAGAGGGGTAATTTTTGGAGTCCTCGAGATTTAGCCTCAGGCTGTGCCCCCCCCAGGTTTGGTATAAGCGGCCCCGAGAGTCAATCTCAGGGAACACCCAAATGTTAGCCTAAGAGGGCTCCCAGATGTCAGTCTCAGACATCCGATAGTTAATTCGGGGTTCTGAGAGTAATTCCCAGAGGTTCTCCCGAGTTTGGTTTCACGGGCCCCGAGTGCTAGTCTGGAGGCCCGTGAGAGCTAGTCTGGAGCCTCCGAGAGTCAGTCTCAGGAACGCCAAAGGCTCAGTCTCAGAGGTAATTTCAGCCCCCCTCCGGGGTGTTTGTCTCAGGGGCACCCTAGAGTAAGTCTCAGAGGGCTGTCGAAAGTCATTCCCAGCCCCCCTCCCCCACCCCAAAGACAGCCTCAGGGGACCCCAAGATCTAATCTGGATGACCACGATAGTCAGACTCAGCCCCCCCCTCCAGAGCAAATCTGGGGGGCCCAATAATTAGTCTCAGAGGTGCCCCCGATAACTAATCTCAGGAGCCCCGATAGATTCTCAGGGGCCCCCAGTTTTGATCAAGAGACGCCGTGAATCGGTCTCAGAGACCCTCTGAGATCTAACCGGGAGAGCGACCGAAAAGTAGCTTTGTGGGTGCCGCCAAGTGTTGGTCTTAGGTGGCCCCAGAGCTCAAATAAAAATTTTCAAAATCATAAGCCTCAGAAAAAATGTATCTACCCCTATTGCGTACTAAAAAAGATAAATTGAAACATGTCGATCAGGCACCATTATCGAAGGAAAGGCAAAAATTAATCTAATCTTACCATAAGAGCAAATCGAACAGGGATTTTGGCACTTCAGTCAATTTTTAATCTATTAGCTTAACACCAATAACTACATTCCTAAATATTCTGAAATAAACAACTTTCAAATATTTTCGTAGAAAACCAGACAAACAAGGGTAATGACAGAAATTGATGAGCATAATCCCAAAAAGAAAACTAGGTATGCAAGGTTGAAAATAACAATAACAGAGTGAGCCAAGGCGATAGATATCTTGGGTCCCTTTTGCCTTGGTAATTTGTTCGTTCACCAGATAGCAAGGGTAAGAAAGTAACTGGATCTCAACAGGATCTGTCGACGGAATAGAGGCTATGTAGCGTTCGGGACACACTACCATATCTCTTGCATTTTTATTCGTTTTGTTCCGTTTCTTTGGACATTTCCTGATTAAAGAGATCATGGATTCGACACCGGGAAATATTTGATAATCATTTCCCGTAGAAGATCATTTCTTCGTACTTAAAGCGACTGACCTCCAATTGCATGTCTGATTACCCGAGTGAATTGAGGTAGACTCAGGTTATGCGCGCATCAACATTGAACTTCCTGAAATATGGCACAACGCTGTTATTATAGCCACGCTACCATATAAGATATGGACCATCCTTAATATTTGGTGACCTTAGTTTACCAACACTTGGTCGGATAAAAAAATCAAGCTATGAGCAAAATAAGAAAAAAATGTTTAAAAAGGCACAACAAAATTTCCTTCATGTGAATGTTATAATGCTAAATACTATAAAAAGATATAGGAGATGGGCCCCGGTTACTATGGGGACCCCGGCCTGGGCCCCCCCACGGTAGTCGGACCCCTCCTTGGCCGAATCCTGGCTACGCCACTGTGTTCTGAGACTCTATTTCAGCCACCCTAGCCCTCGCCCTGCCGGCACCCCGGGAGTTACGCGCCCTGCCGGCATGGCTGAAAAAAACTCCTCTGGTTTATCGATGGAAAACTTGAATTGCAGCTGGTCGTATGTGCCTTAATGGATCTCGAAAGAAACCTCAATCATTTTTCTCTTTGTTCGGATATGTTTCATACCTAAATTTCCAGCAACAGTGCCTAAGCTAGTCCTTTTAACCAAACCTTGCAGTATCGTGCCAACCACAGTGGCCGCCAGACGTGCGCTGCGTGGCCCCAGCCCCCGGTTCTCGGGTACAGCCTCAGACAGACAGTCCCGGCGCCTGGCGCCGCGCCAGCGAGCGCGACGTTCACTGTAGGATAAGGCCGCGGCAGCGAAACAGAGATACCGGACAATTTGAAAAGCAGAAAGGCACTTTTTGACGTTTTATTTGCCATCTACATGAGTCATTAGAGCCACCTGCCTGATATATCCTCGTAAAAAACTGTTGCACTCCCGTCTACATCGTGCTTATACGGATTGCGAACATTGGGGACCTTTCCAGGGAATGAATCTGACATATTTAGATCGTTCTTGTATAGTCTTCGTTTCCTAAAAAAGTTTGGAGAAATAACAGCGCTGCAGAAGAAAGAAATCAGCGTGCCTTATAGTTTCGCTTTTATTCATCGAAGCTTAGTTATCACGTGTTTTACTGTTCTGCGGTAACGTGACGTGTTGACTTCACTCGCTGTGTATGTGCTTACTTTACTTTCTAAAGATATCAAAAGCAAGCCTCTCACTGTGCGACCTTTGATACTGTTTTTGCTTTATATGCTGCGGAAGTGCCAACAGTGAGACCTTCAATTGATTTGTCTAAAGCATGTAGGGCTACGGCCATGGACGCAGGAATTTTTTCCAAGTGGGGAGGGGGGCAAAAGTTTTCGCTGCTGGTAGGGTCAAATATGATTCGGCCTATCACTTGATTTTTTTACAAACAAGGTATGGAATCGGCTCAAAGCTGGGGCACTGCCCCTTAGTCCGAAGATTGGGGGCAGCCGCCCCTGTCCCCCGGTTCTTACACCTATAATGGATACGGTTGTTGTTAGACGGCATAAGCAATGTGTTATATATGCAAGCGTTGTATTTCAGTGCATACTAGACATTATACGTCATGCCAGGACAACGGATGTCATCTCACGTACCCATCAAAGCGAACAGTAAATAGAAACGCTATGTTTGACGCAAGTATCGTACAAACAATCTGTGTTTGAAATACGTGCACATTGCGGAAGGACTAGAGAAAATAAAACGGGTATATACATAATTTTCGGACTAAGTTTTCCAAGAAACTCACTGAGCTTAACATGTACAGACATAGCACAGCACATATACAATAAAACGGTTGATTCAGTGACATTATTCATCATTTTCCCCATTTATAACCCCGTTTAGGACGTCTTTACTAAGACACTCAATCGCCTATCAAGAAATGCCTCGTGGAACATAGCAGTTAAACACTCTTGCTCACTAGAAACACTTTTCAAACTATCAAAAAACTTTAATTTGGACCAAAACCCGAAATGAAATCAAGAAACTAGTTCGTTAGTGGTCATGCGTAAATTGGTTCTTAAAAAAACACACACAAAAATCCAACATTTTCCACGCATTTCCCACGCGATGACATCACACAGAAAACTTCTTGAGAACACGCAGAGCCCACGCGTCGCCAACGGAACTTGGGACCTCGCTGCATTCAGCGCAAAGTCGCTTGGTCTTGCTGTGAGCTTTGCAGGCAAATCTGTGGCACATAGAGCAGGGAGGTGAGGAATGATGCACGGAGACTTTTGGTCGCTTAGACCCGTGGGCGGATTTTGTATGAACGCACGTTAAGCACCGTCCATGCTTCACAACTGCCTCCGGCTCTGCAACCACGGAGTGTACGTGCAGGCTTTGATTCAGGACCGTTTCAACGGCCCTCACGTGCTCCTTTGACATGTTTATAGCCCCAGATCTGTGGAGCACTGCTCTCTTTTCGATTTGTGACTGGACTAGCTGATTGCCTACTGCTCTGACGTAGTTTCGCCTGCCACCATGGCGTACGTCAGCGTCTTGAGCCACTCCGTGTTTGATGGTGAAGATGTGGTAGCCGTTGATGATAGATGTCGCAAGCATTAGGAAGAACACTGCTGTAGGCCACCGCCGCAAGCTTGGCTGTCCGGTGTAGTTGTCCATTATTTGGTCACATGAGTCCACTCCACCCTTGGTAGCGTTGTAGTACAGCACTACTTCCGGTTTTTTGACGTTTTTTCCACATGATGGGCCTTGAGCTGTGAGGATGCCAGCAGACATACTTTACCAGGCTTGTGACAGTGTGCCACCAGCATCACTCCGTTCCGATGACAAAATCTGGAGGCCCCAGATGTCAGGTCCTTGACCAAACTCTTTGGAACGAAACGTCTGTTGACGTTTACTGTTCCCACGACGGTGAGTCTCAGATCATCCCGCAGCTGCTCTGCTAACGGGATGCCGGTGAAATATCTGTCCATAGTGACATTTCTTCCAGAGCCAGCATAGTGGACCACTAGGTGACGCACCAGGTCAGGAACAGTCTCCATGATAACGTCTGGAGATGACTCGGCAGGACATTTTGGCCTTCCTGAATATGGCCAAAGCTTCAGTATGAAGCGGTTGTTAGCGTCTGCGACACTACGGAATAAGATTCCGTACTTTCCAGGCTTGCTTGGCATGAATACCTTGAAAGGGCACCTGCCACGGAAACGCAGTGACGATACGTACTGACGATCATGCGCTCTACCTGGTTTTACATGAATGAGTATGGTATCTATCCGCAGGGAGGGGACAGAGGTGCAGAAAGTATACTGGCTGTCACAAACGCAATGCAACATATGCCTCCTCTGTCACACAAAGCTGGAAATGATAATTTTATGCTTGAATACTATTTCCAATATGCTGAATGTCATCTACCTGTCTCTTACTTTTTGCAACTGACAAGGTTCAAGCACCAAGCCATTACCGCATGAAAGTATTAAACTGTGTTTTCATTTTTAGATCATGTTTATGTTTTGGAAGGAAAATTTCCAATTATGGATCATTGTTTTCAGTGATGGGATCATAACTATTATTGGCAGCTCTGACTGCAGTTTCCCCCCAATGACATGCATTTCCCTTTTTGAAGAAGTTTCCATTTTTGGAAGGAGTGTTTCCAATTATGGTACATTTCCCCATGATTAAATGTGGCAATTATCATGAAAATTATTATTGGAAACTAATCTATAAATGGGAGCGTACACCTACACACAATTGGGAACCCTGATCACAGCTTCCCCCCCCACCCCCCCACTGAACTTCCATCTCACATATCAACAAAAGGGACAAAAATGTCAATGTCAACATAGGATTTGGATCTACCTAAAATGTGTTGGTAAAGTGGACCTTAGGTAGCATTTTTATAGCCAGATCAAATGCTTAAAATTTCCCCCAACACCTGATTATCACCTGCCTGGTCGTTCCTTCTTGCAGTAAAAACTCTGAGGCAACTACCCTGCATAGATGTAAAATTATGTCTATTGGCCTAATAGGTACAGAGGTATTGGAAATCTCATACCAAAGAAAGATCCAGTGTATAAGTCAAAATCCTGCTTTAACTCCAGGCAGTTCAGGTCCTGTGTGTTGCTTACTACCACTGGTAGTAAGCAACACACCTACAACCAGCGTTTTTCAAAGTCTCTTTCTTTCTGAAATTTTCTGTGATTTTCTGAGATGAGAAGGGGGTCTTCTAGGCCCCCCTCTAGTGCACGTTAGTGCCAGGCCCCTCTCCAGTGTGTGTTTTAACACTTTGTGGAGGACTGCATTGGCACAGCCACACATTTGCTATCTGTACAATATTGACATGATAATTTGATCATGAAACCTCACCTGAATTACTGTTGTTGCCAGTCTGCTGCTGGCGCCAACTCTCCCAACTTCCTCCAGCTCCAAATCTACCTAACCAATCTTGATCTAGGGCACAAATAAGGTAAGGCACAAGCAAGCTAAGGAATGAAAAACCAAGTTTGATGTGTGAAAGTGCATCAGAATCAAAGTAGCCTACATTCATCTTAGATTAGCCATGGGCAGCACTATTTATTCCAGCTAGTTTTAGCCTGCACTTATTTCAGATATACCTAATAAATATGCCCTCAACAGAAGTAGCTTCCCACTTGTTCAAATTTTTTTGGCAGGCTCTACATCACACAAACATTGCGAACTTGTGTTGTCGCTGTTGCGTAGTTTAGGTAGAATTGCTGCCCAGCTATGTTTATTTCTTTCACTCATTTAGTACTTTTCCTAGTAGCTTTTAGGCGTACTTGATACTAAATTCAAAGAAATAGGGACCGCTAAATCGCAGATACTCAAACTTTAAATATTATTTAACCTGACAAAATGGACAGAAAAGTACTTGATAACGTATCTGCGTTATCTTTAATGCCTTAAATATGCCCACAATCATGTATTTCTCGAAAAAATTGACTGTCACATTTCGGGCATCTAGGCGGCAACTTTCTGGCAACTACTAACAATCGGCGCCATTGGGCTGCATGTTAAAATCTGGCAACTGTGACAGCGGTTTCCGGGTTTTCTGCAGCGGGGGTCTCTCGTTTTAGTATAAACTGAACACAGTACCAATATTGTATCACTGATGGTACGCTGTGCAATTGAAGGACAGAGTTGCTAAATTAAAATATTCGCTACACGCTTCATTCTGTATTTCGAAAATGTGTGGTTTGATTTTGAACCATACTGTCACGATCGCTATTTTGTCACACTAATGCACCTCAACTATCATAAATGTGTCACAAACTCCAGTAGCCGAGTTGGCAAGTTTCTGCACCTCTGGGAGGGGATTTTCCGGGAATTCAGGCACAAAGTTGTCACACGTCAGATATGACGTGGTGTCAGAACTAGCAAAACGAAAAAGGAAATACCATAATTTATGGATACGTGAGGAGTAAGTGTGCATATTTTTATTCATTCAATTTTGTTTTGACCACTGTGAAAATTCAACAAAAATGTAAAGCGAAACCCGAGGAACTAGAAGGCTGAGGATCACAAATTGCTCTATTGTTGCCTACGTTCCTTTTTACATCCCCATCCGTTGGCTACCTTTTTACACAGGAAGTTGACCCTTTGCCACCCAGTTGTGAACCAGACAGAATGTCGAGTTTGGCGTGGAAATCTCCCCTGGGTAACCATGATACAAGGAGGGTGGCCTGAGACCACCCCTCTCACCCCATTGTTATCGAGTCTGGTATTGCCGCCATGCCGTCTGGGGACGTTTTCCAGGAATCAAGCGTGAGAAACGCTGCCTGTGCCATTGTTCCGTATTTTCACGCGTGCCCATATCGTCCCGTCGATCGCTATCAGCTGACCAAACCACGAGAATTGTCACCCTTCCGCCCGCTGATGGCGTTGACAGCGCCGGCCTGTGTCAGAGGCTGTACACGGGTGCTGCGGGGGGCCGCTCCACTCGCCGCTGCTGCCAGGCATGTGTCAGAGGCTGTACACGGGCGCTGCGGGGCCGCTCCACTCGCCGCTGCTGCCAGGCCTGTGTCAGAGGCTGTACACGGGCGCTGCGGGGGGCCGCTCCACTCGCCGCTGCTGCCAAGCCTGAGCGAAAGAGCGCCAACATCGTCTCAATAAATCTCGCCTTGCGCAAAAAGTTAAAAAGGTATCTACTTTCTGTTTGTCCTCAATGACACAAAATTCACATAGAAACAGCTACACCGAGTGTTATTATCGAGATGGTTAGTCAGATGAAAATATCTGCATTGAAACAGCGAGAGGAGGAAAAAACAGCACTGCCGGCAGGGCGCGGGCTAGGACCCTAAGCCTAGCTGGGGCCCTGGGCTAATCTGGGTATCCCTATGCTTAACTGGGGCCCCTGATCTGGTATGGGGGCCCTGAACTCTTCTAAGGTCCCCGGGCTAAGCTGGAGGCCGTGAGCTTGAATGGAGCCCCCTGAGCTGGTATGAGAGGGGACCCTATATCAGCCGATCTGGGCCCCTGAGCTGAGCTGGCTTGTGGTGAAAAAGAGCCCTGAACTGGTCTGGGGCCCCTGAACTGTTCTAGTCATTGAGCTAAGCTGGGATCCGTGAGCTTGAACAAGCCCCTTGGGCTATTTCGAGACCCTACATAAGTCGACCTGGGGACCTCCGAGCTGAACCGGGCCCCTAAGCTAATCTGGCATCCTGTGCGAATCTGGGGCTCCCCTGTGATGAGCTTCTAGGGGTCCTGCGCTTATTTAAGGTCCCTTGATAAGCTGGCCCCGAGGTTGATGCACTGGTCTGGGCCCTTGAGCTGACTGACCTGGGTTACCGAGTCATGGTCTGGACCTTGGGGCCCTCCAAGATAATTTGGTGGCCCCTGGGCCGCATAGGCATAGGAACCCAGGGGGAAAATGTCCCCTTTTGTGGTGGCCCCCGCAACGAATATAAAATAACAGCAACTGTAATATAGAGCAAGAAACCCAAACGGGCCCGAAAGCTTGTCTGGGAAAGTTCCAGTTCCGTAGTACGCCGCCTGCAAGCCCCAGGAGGAGGAGCGGTTCGTGAAAAAGGCCAAGGCACCTACTACCCGAGGGTTTCCAAATGAGCCCCGAGAACTGGACCCAATCAAACTCCATCTCATATCAATCCCAACACAAAGCATGAATCAGACACACACCCCGCACAGGCGTGACGAGGCCGGCCGTCTTCTACTACGAAGTGAAAAAAACAACACGGAACTGTTCAATGAAAGGAAACAGCGGAAAATAACGTAAGAAGTAATGTATGGAAATACCTCGTGCATGCCGGTGTATTAGTTTTTTTATAGTGTTTGTCTCACGCAGACACACCAACAGTGCGTTGTGACACTGGGTGCATGACCGCAGACATGTTAAATATCTGTCAATCGGGGTGCTCGACCACAGGCATGTTTAATATATGTTAAACATCTGCCACACAATGACATGTTTTGGGCGTTTTTAAGTGATGATGAGGTGAGAGTGACTAAAGATGAGCATGATATCCTCCTTCTGTTGCCCGGTCAGACCAGCGAACCAGGTGGGACCTGCCGCTCACCAGACCTCACGGGCAACAACAAGAGGAAGGTTACCTTGTCGTGAATGTTGCCGATCCATAGGTCCCGTCATATTGTCGTGCCAATGTCAAGTCCGGAGAAGAGAGTCTGGTCTGTGCGCTGAGTTTTTTTGCTAGTAAGGGTTAGTTGATTTCCTGCGCACTCCCCGAAAAGAATAGTGGAACTAGTAACATTCGGAGAGGGCACAGGTGCTACACATTATGGTGTAGCATACATACATACACACAGATGCATTAACCACAGTTCAAGTGTTAGTGCACACACACACACACACACACACACACACACACACACACACACACACACACACACACACACACACACACACACACACACACACACACACACACACACACACACACACACACACACACACACACACACACACACACACACACACACACACACACACACACACACACACACACACACACACACACACACACACACACACACATTGGTATTCCGCTCTCTTTATCAGCATCGGTCATGGAGGCTCATTATCAATAATTCTATATTTGCAAAAAAAGAATTCCCTGATATGTTGTTTAAGCCTATGTTTGTTCAATGGAACTTCCGTTATGTTTTTGAAGGTTGGACATATAGTTGTATTCCAACTTTCAGCTGCAGAGAATGTCAGAGCAAACTTCCTATAATTTTGTGTAGCCAGAGGTATTTCAAAATGTCGAATCAATCTCGTATTATTTGTTTTGTATATCTGAAAAAGAGATGATATCACATATGTCATTGTACCATCCAATACTCTAGCCAATATGATAACTTTTTGTTCTGAGACTAGATCTGGCAATTTAAGTATTTTTAATTTTAGGAACAGTTCATTAGTGTGGTAATAGCTGGTTTTTTGTCAATGACGCGAATGGGGGCGCGGTAGTGGGTGGTCGCGTAGCTGTCGCCCGCAGCCGACCCGGGTTCAGGCCCGGCGGCTTCCCTGAACAAGGAGCAAGCTGGCTCCCGAGAAACCCTTCCAACAGGGAAGAGTTGGCGACGCCATATGCCCTCAGTTGGTTCATAAGCCCTAATTATTATTAATGACGCGAATGGCACGTTTCTGTAACTTGATGACTTTATCGAGAGCCGGTTCGTAATTACTACCTCAAACCAATGCATAATAGTTTAGATGGGGCAATATAAAGGCGTTATACAAATGAGTAAGTTGTCGTGATGATAAGAAATACTTAGCTCTGCTCATGATTTCTAAATTTCTACTGATTACTGATGATACATGAATGATGTGCGAATTTCACTTAAGTTTTTCGTCGATATAAATTCCAAGATACCGTCCAGTTTCTTCACGTTTAAGCTGCAATCAATATTTCTAATGTTAGCGCCGGAATAAAGCTGATGATGAGATTTTGAGGTATTGAGAGACAAACGATTTGACTGAAACCATTTTGACACTTCTGGAAGAACTTTATGGACTTTTGTGTGAAGACTTCTTACACCATCTCCCGAAATTATAATAGCGGTATCATCCGCAAATAAGTAAATTCTAGTTTCAGTAGGGACTCGATACGGATCATTGATATATATATATATATATATATATATATATATATATATATAAACAAAGCGGTTCTAGTATTGAGCCCTGAGGCACGCCCGTCATTATTTGTTTTGCATGGGATACAATCCCCTTAATTTTAGTCCTCTGAAATATGTTAGCTAGATATGAAGAAATAATATTTAACAATTTACCCTTAATGCCAATGTGATTTAACTTTTGTAACAATATTTCTAAGCTAACCGTATCGAACGCTTCTTTCAAGTCTAAGTAAATTCCGTATGATATATTACCCTTTTCTAGAGATTTGTTACGCTGTCGTAGAGATGTACCAGAGGCATGTAAGTACTATGCTTTTTTCTACAGCCGAACTGTAATGAGTATAAAATGTTATTTTCGATCAAATAATCAGAAGTATATTGGTATATTAAACGCTCCAAGATCCAAGGTTGTCAATATATGTAAAATTGAAAAATGATATTTTGTCCCATGATTTCCTGTTCTATTATGATCTAAAAAAATAATCAAAACCAAAAATGGTCTAGGTCTTTGCACCTATCCCGTTTTCGATTGAAAAATGTATTTTCAAGTTTTTTTGGGGGCATGCAAACCATTTTCACAAAGAGCATTGTTCTTTATATTTGCAGATGTTTCGGCTTTTTAGCGCATTTACTAAAAAAATATTTAGAAAAGCACCGGCAGTGCCCTGATATAAAACGACCACACTTCCTAATGCCAAGATAGCTTTGAATGACCTATTTCATGACACAAACGAGACGAGCTATTTGGGTCATTAGGGACTCCTCCTTTACAGCAGTAGGAATTGATTCAGTGAAAGGGTTGTCAACATAAGTCTAGCTGTCTTTCGAGGTCTAAAATAGAGTTTCGGATTGATTAAAAGTTCCATCTATTTGAACGTCATCTTTGCGATGCCGAGAAGGTCCTGCTTGCTGTTGATACTGAGCATCAGTTTGGTGTGCTGTGTCCATCGCCTTATAAAACTATTCCTCTTCCAGCACGGCAGACAGAACTGGCAGCCGTCATTTGCTTTACAGACGTGGCAGCTACAGCCATGGCCTGCGTGTGGCAGACGAAGTGCTCTACCTCCATGGGTTTCCCCACGAACCCTGGAAACTTGGATTTGATCAGGCTGCAGGTGATATTGACCACTCATAGTCAATTATATTTTTGAGAGTGGTCATCTGTGTGTTGACGTACGGCAGGTTCCGCAGCCTGAGAGAGGTGTTCCCCCGTCTCCTGCTCCCCTCTGATGGAGATGATCTTGTGGAAGGCGGTCCTTCTCTCCTCCTCCTCACTGCAGAACATGCCATTGCCATGTTCATCAGGATCTTCTCGGAGTGAGCGAACCATTCAGAGGAGCACACGGTCGGCATGACAGTCCATTGCACCATCTAGGGCTGGGTCCTGAGGCATGAGAGTTAGGATATGACGTTTCTGGGACCGTCTACCAAGTTGTTGGTTACCTTCATCTGGAGTCAGTAGGGAAATTGGAACTCAGTAGGAGATCGTGGTCATCATTATCGAGCTTTACTTTCCCTACTGGCTACAGGTGTAGACCAGCAACGACTGGCTGCATAGCCCTCAGAATGTCACGTTTGAGCTCTCCTACCTTCGTACCCAGCCCTAGGCGGTGCAGTTAAATGCCATGCCCGCCATGTGCTCCTCTGCAATGTTCGTTCACACCGAGGCGTTCCCGATGACATTGCGCTGCAGAGAGGAGTAGGAAGTTCGTCTTTGTCAAGATTATCTCCATCAGAGGAGAGCAGGGGAAGGAGAACACCTCCCTCAGGCTGCGGATCATGTCCTGCCTCAACACACAGGCGTCTGCCCTCAGCACTATAATCGACCGGGAGGCCACCATTGAGTTTATCATGGACTGAGTTTGGCCAAGTGCAAGTCGCGAGAGTTCATGGGGAAGCACATGAAGGTAGAGTACTTCCCCTGCCGCCCACACATAGGCCATAGAGAGAGAGAGCTGTAAAGGAAGTGATAGCTGGAGCCAGTTCAGTCTGTAATGCTGAGAGGAGGGATGAATTAATCTGCCAAAGGTTATAGCACATCAAACTGGTGCTCAGTATCAAAGCTGGACCTACTCGGCATAATAACAATAATTTTTGGGGTTAACCCTCGCCCCACCGGGGGCCATCGATGGCCCCCTAAGGTTTTTCCGGGATAGCAGAAAAACGACGAGGCGCAGCACCGCGGTTGAGGGCTCTACCTCTCACTGCATCATTTTCCCATCATCCCTGAAATTTTTTACCCCGGGTCACCCAAGGTCAGGTCACCAGACGAGGTCAACCAAGGTCACCTCACTTCACTTTAGAGCTCTGTAAGAGCTACATTTCAAAGTCGATCGATTTGAAACTTCCTACACTTCATGACCCCTCCAGGGTCTACAAGGTGTATATCCGGGATTTTTTCGATTTCGTGCCCTGAAGTCAGGTCACGAGGCGAGCTCTCCCATTGGAAAAGCATGGGGAAAAGCTATTTCATGATATAAAAGTCACAAAAATGATTGCAAATACTCAGACTGCTCAGAACAACGTTTTTGGACACCCTTTCACGGATCCCAGGGGTCATATTTGCCCTTTGACTTTTCCAAGGTCATCCAAGGTCACCGGAGGTCAAAAACAGTATTTTGACAATAACTTTTGACCTAATTGAGCTAGAGCGGTGAAACAAACACCATCGTGTTTGTCTTGTCACTGGCTTTCATTTGATATACAGCTAGGTCACTTTTTGAACTTTCGTGACCTCAGGTCATATTAGGTCACGAGGTGACCTCTGGCGGTCAAACCACTGGCGGGAGGTCTTTACGTTCCACATAGCGGAAAAAGTACAGGCAATTTGCTATCAAATGTACTTTACCAGGCCTCAATAGCTCTAATGACATAAGAGTTATGCCCAGTTTGCTTAATCATTGCATATTTGAGTGAAAATAGCCGATCTTGACCTAATTTGACCTCTGGAGGTCAAACCATTGACCTGAGCACTAAAACATGCGAAGTAATTTCTTACTGAATTCACGCGAGCTTTCTATTGCACTTTGCAGATTTGCGCTAACGCCCATATTTTCGGAGTTAGAGGGGGGCCATCGATGGCCCCCGGTGGGGCGAAGGTGGCGCCGGACCCCCGGTGGGGCGCGGGTTAATAGACGCACCAACTACCAGGGTTATATGGTGTTGCTAACTCTGCCTGTTGGAAGGGTTTCTCGGGAGCCAGATTGATCTTTGTTTACGGAATCCGCCGGGCCTTGAACCCGGGTTGATCGCGTGGAAACCAGCATAATTGTTGGGACTTATCGACGCACCAACTCTCAGGGTTATATGGCGTCGCCAACTCTTTCACTGTTGGAGGAGTTTCTCTTGGGAGTCAAATTGCTCCTTCCACAAGGAATCTGCCAGGCTTTAAACCCGGGTCGGCCGCGTGGAAAGCAAAGTTGCTAATCACTATAACACCATGCCCACACCTCCTTGGCATCACAAAGCTGGCCATCAAGTACATTGCCCTTGCAGTCATACTGGAACTCCGCATCTTAGGCATTAAAAATAGCTAGGGGGGATTTATTGTGATCGGCCTTTACCTAAATTAATATCTAATGATGTAAACAAGGAATCCGTACTAAGCTAAATAAATGTTCCCATATTTTGTCATTAAATAAGGAAATATAGGTTGATTAGGCATAGTGAAGTGAGGCTATTTGGCATCAAAACATTGTTTGTAGTTATCATAAGTTTTTAATTTTGTAGATTTGATGAAAGGGCCTACATATCTGTAAATATAAAAACGCTCTCGTGGTAAAACATGATTAAAATCCTCCATAAGAGCTTAAAAATGTATTTCATATTTGAAAAATCGTACAGGTAAAATGCCAAAAAATATTTTTGGGCTTTTTACTATGATTTATTAGATCATAATAGGTACAACTCGAATCATAAGGAAAAATTTAATTTCTCAATTTTTCATATATTGACTACCTAATGTGCAGCGTGCCTTATTGACACCAAACGAGCGGTCTAAAATTGCTCATGCACGTATGCATGCATGTATTTATGTATGCATGTATGTAGGTATATTTCAACAAGTATTCACATATTCATCAACAAAAACAGGCAATTGGTGATTAAGCACCTAAATGCTTTAAAAAATCACCGCTTGCACGAAAAAAGGCGAAACATTGGAACCACCGCCGAGTCGTCGGCCACCCGCACTCGCAACCCTGATTCCAAAAAAACATCGTCTCTCCAGCAAGGCCCCCACCCGCCGTCGCCGCCGCCGCCACCACCACCATACTCGGCAAACCGCTTGATTCTTCTGATGAACTTTTGAACGCTGCGTGCTACTCGTTCTCGTTTCTTTTCCGTGAGGTTTGAACCGTGCAATATTACCCCAAGTTTGATTAATTGGTTTAATAAATTAAAGTTGACTTCGACAATGTTTGATAATGATTGAAACAGAACAGCTCTTTCAATGTTATACGCCGGACAAGACAACAAGAAAAAGGGAACGTTTTCATTGACGTGATTATATTTTTCACACAAAGGAGAGTCGGATAATTGAATTTTGAACTGATGTGAATTTAGATTACTCATACCTACCCTTAAGGCCATTAAACGTGTGTTATTCCTTTTTGAGCCAAATTTTTAATAAGCTGGTGGTTTGGGGGATCCAAAAATTCTGTTGATTTCTTGTTTGAAATGCTTCCTGGATTGGGCAATTCGAATACCCTGTGGGAGAGAATTCCACAGTTTGGTGGCCGAAAGAAAGAATGACTTCATAAATCCCGATGTGTGGTGTTGAGGTGCTGTCCTCCTTTCAGGGTTTCTCAGGGTTCGGGTAGTAAGGTCAAGTCGGGTCGGGGGAATAAGTGCCTTGATATACTGAGGAACATGGGCATTAGTTAAAATGTTGTGATAAAAGTTTAATTTATGAATATTGCGTCGGTCCTCCTGGGTTTCCCATCCTAACTCTCGTTTTAGGTTCTCTGTCGGAGTCCTGCATTGTGCTCCTGTTACGAGCCTTGCTGCACGATTCTGGAGCCGTTCTAGTCTGGTGGTGTCTTGTGTCGTGATATGTCCGTCGAATATAATGCCGCAGTAGTCAAAGTGAGGTCTAATGTAGGTTTTGTCCAGAAACTCGTGATTTTAGGTTTTGAGGTCGGCTCGCTTGACCTTGTAGCTCATTGAACTGACATGACCTGACCTAAAGAATTTGGTCAAATGCGTAAAATTCGTCAGGAATAAGGTACTGTAAGTTTTGCTGCTCTGCGTTCTTTCGTTTTTGCGTTATCTGGGGAAAACCAGGAGGAAGGCGAATTTGGCCCCCAGCGGGGCGCATGTTAACGATCGTAACAATGTTGCGAGGTTATGGCGCAGTTTTAACACCATCGTGTAAACGTTATCGGTGTTCGCAAAAGTTTCGATGATTTTCATTGTTGTTTCATTATGGTCCATGACCCATCTCATCCAAATTCTTACCAATCCTTAGTCACCCGGAAAAGTTTGGTTCGAAAAATCTCCATCTGCCAAACGTTTCAATTGTTTTCGCTAGATTTTATGACGTTTTTGACATGACTTGTCTCGCTTGTTGCCCCAGCACTACTCAATACGGTATCATGCACAAGCTGAGATTCGAAAATCTTGATCGGAAAATAGGAACACGACTACTAATAGATAAAGGAAACACGAAGTACCTAATCGAACCCACTAGATATGAAACAAATAATTGTAGCCCTCAAACTAATTATTGGGTCAAAAAAGGAAAAAACATGAAAATCTGCAATATCTGAGGATCCTCAAGTCGAAAAATAATTTGGACCCTCAGTGCGGATAGCTTTGCCGGCCTAGTAGATTCGCATGCTGGAATTTAATTTAATTTAATGTACCCAAAATTTTCCAGATGTATCAATTCTTAACACCCGCACTGGAGGGGGTCTGGCACTAACGCGCACTGGAGGGGGGCCTGGTAGGCCCCCCTAAGATCTCGGAAACTAAGAGGGTTAGAAAAACGCCACTTGGTAGGTGGGTGGGGGCTATGGTGGTCTACATGATGACCAATTTTTTGACCTAGGTCAATATCTTCAAGGTCAAACGAGATCGTAAAGGTCAAATATTGGCCATGCTGGGATCGATTGGTAAATGCTGTGATTATGCAGGAAAATGGCGGAAATAAGCTAAAGGCGGACAAGGTTCATAGAAAAGAGGTCTCAAAAAGGCTTCCCCACAACTTTTGGGTCAAGGTCATTCAAGGCCATTGACCTTTAAGGTCACCATATGGTATACTACTTATTATTTACACTTTGACTAACACTGTAGCCATTGTTTGACGGGAAATGAGGATTGACCTTTCCCAATGACCTATGACCTTGACATTTGACCTTGACCTTTGTATTGGGGTACCCTACTGATGACGTCATAGCATAATATATGTCAGACGGGGTAACGTCATTTGGCCGGACGCACAGTGGTCAGTGACCTTGAAAGTGCAGATATGACCTTGACCTGTGACCTTTGACCTTGACTTTGACTTTCATGTGAAGTGACCTTGACATATAGTCCCGCTTATATGACGTTATGACCAGGGGCGCAAGTTTCCATATATTTGGGGGGGCTCGAGCCCCCCAATGCCCGGAGAAGCCCCCCAATGACCCGACGAGCCCCCCAATCCCAAGTTGCGGGCCCCTGCGTACACAGCCGGGCCCCTGCCACGATTGCGGCCCCCAGAGGTCAACTTGGCCTAGCTTTGGCTGAGGCCAGGCTCCCTGGCATGCTTGCAGGTCCCCTGTGGGCCACCCTTAACCTCGGTGTCCGCAACCGGGCCCCTAACGATATTTTTAGGCCCACTTTGACTGCAGCCGGGTCCCTAATTCCGGCAGTCTCGGGCCTCCTGTCATCCAACCGGGCCCTCTGTAATCAGCCCCGGGCCCCCTGTGGACTGCAACCGGGCCCACTGTAATCCACCCGGGACCCCTGTGACTGCGGGCGGGTCCCCTGTGATCTGTCCGGCCCCTTGTGACTGCAACCGGGCCCCTCTGTGATCCACTCGCACCCCTGTGACTGCAACCGGACCCCTGTGATTCAGCCGGGCCCCCTGTAATCCACCCGGGCCCCCTGTGACTGAAACTGGGCCCCCTGTCATCCACCCGGGCTCCCTGTGACTGCAACCGGGCCATCTGTGATCCAACCTGGGCCCCTGTGACTGCAACCGGGCCCTCTGTGATCCATCCGGCCCCCCTGTGACTGCAACCGGCCCCCCTGTAATCCACCCGGGCTCCCTGTGATTACAACCGGGCCCCATATCATCCACCCGGGCCCCTGTGATACACCCGGGCCCCCTGTGACTGGGACCAGGCCATCTGTGATCCACCCGGGCCCCCTGTAATTACAACCGGGCCCCCTATGATCCACCGGGCCCCTGTGACTGCCACCGGGCCCCCCGTGATCCACCCGGGCCCCTGTGGCTGCAATCGGGCCCTCTGTGAGCCACCCGGCCCCCTGTGACTGCAACCGGGCCCCCTGTAATCCACCCGGCCCCCTGGGACTCCAACCGGGCCCCATGTGATCCACCCGGGCCCCCTGTAATTACAGCCGGGCCCCTATGATCCACCCGGGCCCCCTTTGACTGCAACCGGGCCCCCTGTGATACACCCGGGCCCCCTGTGACTGCAACCGGGCCATCTGTGATCCACCCAGGGGCCCTGTGACTGCAACCAGGCACTCTGTGACTGGAACCGGGCCCCCTGTGACTGCAATCAGGCACTCTGTGACTGCAACCGGGCCCCCTGTGACTGCAACCGGGCCCTTTGTGATCCACCCGGCCCTCTGTGATCCACACGGGCCCTCTTTGACTGCAACCGGGCCCCCTGAGATCCACCCGGGCCCCTGTGACTGCAAACGGATTCCATGTGGTCCAACCGGGCCACCTGTGACTGCAACTGGGCCCCCGGAAGCCACCCGGCCCCCTGTTATCCACCCGGGCCCCGGGGACCCCTGTGACTGCAACCGGGCCCTCTGTGATCCGCCCGACCCCCTGTCACCGCAACCGGGCGCCTGTGATCCACCCGGGCCCCCTGTGACTGCAACCGGGACCTGTGACTGCAACCGGGCTCCCTGTGGTCCAGGAGGCGCGGGTCCTCTAATGCCTCGGACGGGCCCTTGCCATGAGTGCGGGGCCCCGTTGTTTATCTGGGCTTGCTGTGGCTGCCGCCGGGCTCCCTGGAATGCTTGCCTGGCATACTTGCTTGGGTGCGGTTCCCTTTAGGGCCACCCATAATGGCTGTGTCCGCAAACGGGCCACTAAAGATATTCTCAGGCCCATTTTGACTGCATCCGGGCCCCTATTTCTGGCAGTCTCGGGACCTTTTTGGTTCAGCCGTGCCCTCTGTGACTGCAACCGGGCTCCTTGTATTCTGTCTTGGCCCCTTTTAGTCTGCCCGGGCCCCTGTGGTCTGCCCGGGCCCCTTGTGGGCGGTCTGGGCTCCTTTTAGTCTTCCTGGGGTCCTTGTGGTCTTACCGGGCCCCTATGGTCTGCCTGGGCCCCTGTGGTCTGCCCCGGCCCCTGTGGTCTGCCCGGCCCCATTTGGTCTGCATGGACCCCTTGTATGCTAGTGCCCATTTTGGTCTGATCGAGCCCCTTGTGGTCTGCCCGGGCCTCCTGTGGTTTTCCCGGAACCTTTTTGGTCTGTTCGGGCCTCCGTGTGGCCTCTGCGGGCCCCCCTTTTGTCCGTCTGGGGCCCCTTTTGTCTGCGCGGGCCCTCTGTGGTTTGCCCGGGCCCCTCCCAGTCTGCAAAGTTTGGCACTTTCGACGAGATCTCGTGGTGCGGACACCCTTCAGGTGGTGCAAACTTTGGAGCAAACAAATGCCCACCTTTGCCGTCTGGTGGGGGATCTCAAATCAAACACTCACAGAGTTCTGAGAAGGGAGAAACTGGTAAAAACATCGAAATTTCCGAGTCAGTGAAATTTCTCACCAGTGTTTGGTGTGAATTTTATGCTGCTGGTGGTGCGAAAAAAATCTACAAGGATGGTGCGAACTCGTCGGGTTTGCTGCCATACTTCGCAGACTGGGGCCCCTTCTGTGGTTAGCCCGGCCCCTGTGTTCTGCTCGGGTCCCTGTGGTCTGCCTGGGTCCTTTCATCTGTCCAGGCCCCGTGTGGTCTGCCCGGGCCCGCTGCCCAGCCAGCAATTCCGACCAGGCCCAAAGCGGGCTGGGCCGGGCTCTGCCCGAGCCATAAGACTCATAGCTGAGCCACATAGACTCGGGCTGAGCCCGACATTAGGTCGGAGGATGACACCTTGCCCGAGCGGTAGAGCCCGGTCTTGCTTGACCATGGGCTCTGCCCAGGCGGAGCGGAGCCGGAACTGGGCTGAGCCCATGTACTCGGGCTCTGCCCAGTCAAAGCCCAGCATATATCGAGCAGAGCCCAGCCAAATTGCTGGCTGTGTGTGGTCTGCTCGGGCCCCTTGTGGGCTTACCGGGCTCCTAAGGTTTTTTGGGTTCCTGTGGTAGGGGGGATGATAAATCTCAATGTTATCGTTGCTCAGTTGCCGCTTAACACATGATTCTATATTAAAAGTGATAACTTTGGTGGTGTTGTTATGGGTCCAGCTTTCAAAAAAACTTCGACCATGGCCAATTGAAAATTTTCCTTTCTGCCAGTCATTTCCCGTATCGCCCGAGTGTCCAATCGGTCCTGTCCCTCCCAGTTTTTCGCGAATATTTGTGAGCTTGATTACACCAAAGAAACAAAACTTTGTAAAATGTCTAGTTGAATAATTTTTTAAGCTTTCCAAAAAATTGTGTCAAGCCAGGTAACTGACTTATGACGTCATTATCTAACAATCACACCGGAGAGGGGTCTGGCTCTAACGCACACTGGGTACTGGTAAGCCCCCTCCTAAGATCTCGGAAACTAAGAGGCGTAGAAAAACGCCGGTTGGGGGGTGGGTGAGGGCTATGTTGGTCTAAATCATGACTTATTTTCATTGACCTAGATCAATTTCTTCAAGGTCAAACGAGGTCATAAATTCAAATGGCCATGCTGGGTACCTATTGGGCAATAATGTGATTATGCGTGAAAAGGACGGGAATAAACTAAAAGCGGACCAGGGTCATTTATGGAAGATCGCAAATCATCTTTCTTGCTGTTTTGAGGTCAAGGCCATTCAAGGTAATTAACCTATAAGGTCACAATATTGTATACTACCTATAATGTACACTATTACGGACGCTATAGCAACTGTTTGATGGGATATGATGATTGACCTTTACCAATGACGTTTGACCCTGGCCTTTGACCTCGACCTTTACATTGAGGTACCTTGACTATGACGTCATAGTATAATATGCATCAGACCAAGTAACACTATATAACCGGAGGCACTGGGGTTAATGACATTGAAATGTTGATATTACCTTGACCTGTGACCTTTGAAATTGATCTTGACCTTCATTTGAGGCGAACTTAACATATCATCCCGGTTATATGGCGTTATGACGTCACTTCTCGGTCTCCAATGCAAGTGAACTGGTCCGACCGCGCGATTCCGGCGATATCAAAATGCAGGTCTGACTTTGAAAGCCTATGAGTAAAACGAAATTCAACCGATGAAAAAAATGTCTTCGCAAATCGACAAGCCGTTAAATGCTTTCAAATGTCTACCTTCCATTTGTATCAAATTATTCGTGATAATGTGATTTCGTTCCAGGTGTGAATGTTAAAATGGTTGGACAGTATAAACATAAGTCGGGTGCACAAAAGCGTAAAACAAAGAACATTCAAGACCGGGAGGCTGCTCGGGCAAAACTACCCAAACTTTCTTCATTTTTGAGGTAACCTTTGAATCTAGAATCGTCTTGTTAATTTTGCAAACTGTTATAAAATGACCCCGATCATATTTGCATTTAATCTCTAGCAACGTACGCGTTCACTTAAAGTAGTTTATATCACTACTATTTTTGGTACTATGCAAGCTACCTTCATCTATCGACCGCAAAAATTAAAACCCCAATTTAAAACTAACTCGGAAAAGTGCAATGTATATAGTTTCTAGCAAAACGGTAAAGTAAGGTTGTAATTCCAATCCTTCTTTTCCTGGTCATTGCCTTCCTCGGCCAGGCCACCAACCGGATCTCATTTGCTAAAAGACCCTTCAGCATCCATCCCTCCTGCGTCGTGCGGGGCTGATCCCGTTGTACCTCCGGAGGAGAGCATTCGCGTGGACGACGAAGACGGTTAGTCCAATATCCTCACATACTTTGGCAGCTCGTTCAAAAGATTGGGTCTTCAGACTACTTTTTGGGCTAAATAGTGCAAATCATGAACAGTGACGAATAGCGCGTTAAAAATTGTTATATAACCTTTGCAGTCAGTTTTCGACAATAAACGGTCGAAAATATGTTTTTTCGGTCACATTTGCATTAAAAAAATACGGGCCCCCATCATGTACGGGCCCCCTTTCGAGCCGGGTGCCCCCCAATCGAAAACATAAAGTTGCGCCCCTGGTTATGACGTCACCACTCGGTCTTCAATGCAAGCTAACTGGTCCGACCGCGCGTTTATGGTGATCTCAAAATGCAGGTCTGACTTTGAAAGCCTATAAGTCAAAAAAATTTCGGTCGATTTTCAAAAAGTCTTCACCAATCGACGCGCTATTAAATTCTGTTAAATGTGGCCACGTTTCGTTTTTCGGCTACAAGCGGTTCTCCGGTCACCTTGGAAAAATAGGTGGGGGGCCTCCGAGCCCCCCCCTCCAGTGCGCGTGTTAAGACGGTGCAAAAATCTCGCCCATATGCCCACCCACATGAACAAAATGTCTCGCACACCCGTCCTTCCTCAGTTTAACAGCGGGCACTCGTAGTACATAGTACATAGCAGCGGGCACATAGTATAAGCATCCTCATCACTAGACAGGCAGGTTTTATAATCCGCCTCGCGACTCCTCCCCTCCGGCGGTTCAACTCGGCGTCGGTGGTCACCAGCGTGACCTCTCACCTCTGTGCCCCGCGGGCAAGCGGCTCCCCGTGGATGGTGGCCGCTGATTGGTGGAGGCGCGTTCACTTGCATTGCGAGACATTTAGTAGTAATGTCCTTATCAAAGTGATACTATCCTAAAGAATCAGTGGCGTAGCCAAGGGGGGTCCTTGGGGTCCGCAGACCCCCCTTGGGCTGACCTTATGCACTGGAAAACACGAGCATTTGGTCTCAGGGGCCCCCTGAGCTTGGTCTCAGGGGGCCCCTCCGAGCTCGATCTCAGGCCCCCCGAGGTTGGTCTCAAGGGACCTCCGAGCTTGGTCTCAGGGGGCCCCCAAGCTTGGTCTTACGAGCCCCCCCTTATCTTGGTCTCAGGGGTCCCCGAGCTCAGTCTCAGGGGGCCCTGAGCTCGGTCTCAGGGGCCCCCGAGCTTGGTCTCAGGGAGCGCCCAAGCTTGGTCTCAAGGGGCGTCCGAACTTGGTCTCAGGGGCCCCCCGAGCTTGGTCTCAGGGGGGCCCCCGAGCTTGGTCTCACGGGCTTCCCAAGCTTGATCTCAGGGGCCTCCGATCATCGGTATTGAGGGCTCCAGAGTACCGAACATTGATCTCGGGGGAGGGGGGCCCTGAGCCTGGTCTCAGGGCCCCCGAGCTTTGTCTCAGGGGGCCCCGCGAGCTTGGTCTCAAGGGACCTCCGAACTTGGTCTCAGGGGCCCCCCGAGCTTGGTCTCAGGAGGCCCTCCGAGTTTGGTCTCACGGGCCTCCTGAGCTTGGTCTCAGGGGGCCCCGAGCTCGGTCTCAGGGGCCCCAAGCTTGGTCTCAGGGGCCCCCGAGCTTGGTCTCAAGGGACCTCCGAACTTGGTCTCAGGAGCCCCCAAGTTTGGTCACAGGGGCTTTCCGACCCTGGTCTCAGGGACCCCCGATCATCGGTATCGAGGGCTCCAGAGTACCAAACATGGATCTCTGGGGGCCCCCTGAGCTCGGTCTCAGGGGCCCCGAGATTAATCTCACGGGCCTTTCGATCTTGGTCTCAGAGGCCCCCCGAGCTTGGTCTCAGGGGTCCCCCGGGCTCGGTCTCAGGGGCCCCCGAGCTCGGTCTCAGGGCCTCCAGGTTGGGCTCAGGGGACCCCCAAATTTGGTCTCAGGGGCCCCTGATCATCGGTATCGAGACTAGGGAACCAGACTTTGATCTCGGGGGCCCCCTGAGCTCTGTCTCAAGGGACCCCCGAGCTTGGTCTCAGGGGCTCCCGAGCTTGGTCTCACGGACCTTTCGATCTTGGTCTCAGGCGGCCCCCTAGCTTGGTCTCAGGGACTCCCGAGCTTAGTCTCAGGGGCCTTTCTATCTTGGTCTCAGGGGGCCCTCCGAGTTTGGTCTCAGGGGCCCCCGAGCTTAGTCTCACGGGCCTTCCGAGCTTGGTCTCAGGGGAACCCGAGCTTGGTCTCACGGGCCTTTCGATCTTGGTCTTAGGGAGCTCCAGAGCTGGTCTCAGGGATCCCCCGAGCATTGGTATTGATGGCTCCGGAGCAGCGAACATTGATCTCGGGAAGTGGGGGGGGAAATATTGATCTCGGGGTGCCCCCCGACTATCGATATCGAGGGGACTTATGAGCGAGGCACGAGAATTGGCCCCACGGCACCCAGAATTTGGTCTCAGGGGCCCAGGCTTGGACTCAGGGTCCCCGAGCATTGGTATCGAGGGGCTCCAGAGTACCGAGCATTAGTCTTGGGGGGCTCCGAATGTTGATCTGGGGGCCCCCCGAACAACGGTGTCGAGTTACTCCTGAGAAAAGCGCAATCATGGGCCTAAGGGTGCCCCCGAATCTGATCTAAGTGGAACCCCGAGCTTGGTCTTAGGAGCCCCGCGCATCAGTATCCAGGGGCTCCGGAGTATTGGCATCGGGGGGGAAGCAATGCTTTCAGGGGCCTCCAAGTGCTGCTCTCGGCAGGCCCCCGAATGTGTGGATGCAGTGGCGTAGCCTAGGGGTTCTAGGAGTCCGAGGAACCCCTTTGGGCCAATCTGAACCACTACACAGCATTCTCTGATCACGGGGCCCCCAGAATCAGTCTCAGAAGCCCCTGAAGATTCGTTCTCAGGACGTCCCGAGTCGGCCTCAGGGCCGCCCTGAGGGTCAGTCTCAAGACCCCCAAAAGTGATTTCAGGGGGTGCCTGAGAGTTAGTCTCAGAGGATCCCGAAAGTCGGTCTCAGGGGCCCCGAGAGTCGGTCTCAGGGGGCCGAGCTCGTCCCAGGGTCCCCCAGAGAGTGGTTCTCAGGGCCCCGCGACGGTCTATTTCAGGGGGCTCCATGAGAGTCAGTCTCAGAGAACCCAAAGAGTCGGTCAAGGGGACCCCGAGAGTCAGTCTTAGAGGATCCCCGATATTCAGTCCCACAGTCTTACGGGCGTCTCTCTCAGGAGTCAATATTTACTTTTAGGTGGCCCCGAGAGTTAATCTGGGGGTCCGAGAGTTAGTCTCATTTGATCTGCAGAGTGCTGATCTCAGGAGGCCCCCGAGGGGTAATCTTGGGAACCCTCGAGATTTAGCCTGAGGTTGTGCCCCGCCCCCCCTAGTTGTTGCATAAGAGGCCCCGACAGTCAATCTCAGGGAGCACCTAAAAGTTAGTCTCAGAGTGGTCCCGGGAGATAGTCTCCGGTTCGTCCAAGAGCTAATTTTGGGGCTTTGAGAGTAATTTCCAGAGGTGTTCCCGAATTTTGGTCTCACGGCCCCGAGTTAGCCTTAGGCCTCTGAAGGCTAATCTGGGCTTCCGAGAGGCAGTCTCAGGAGTGCCGTGCCAAATACTCAGTCTCAGGGGTGCTTCCACGCCTCTCTATATCAAACATCAAACACGTAGAACAGGTACTAAAGAAAAACCACAATCCCAAGACATCAGGGCATTTTTTAAGGAAAGGTCAGTGGGGGGCATTCTTTGTGCTGGCCGTTATAGTGTCTTCAAGGGATGAATACCCCATTTTGAGGGGTTTGAATAAAACTTAGAAGCGTTAGTGTTAATAAAATGTTTCTCAATTTTTGTGTTATTCCAGATTATACATGCTGCCCAGGGTTGCCATTTTTCGGTGGAAAAGGTCAAACCGAGTTAGAAAAAGGGCCAAAGAGGGGCAAAATTTCATTTTCACTAAAATAGCCAAATAAATACCACAAAAGCCAGATTTGATGCTAAAACAACCCCTAACGGTAGTCATAAGCCCGTAGAAAAAGCCACTTGTATCACTGTTTAAAATTGATTGTTGACAATTTGATACTGACTTGATGCAATACTTTTTTAGCACACCACTCATTTAATACTGAGCCAGGGGTACTCTTCCAATCCCGCGTGATCATCAAATGATTTTATCCTCATAACCAGATCATTTGTTGGCATCATAAATCACCTTGACCGCACCACTCCCCGCTAATATTTAATCCTTTCTCTTTTTTCTATTCATTTTTTTCTCTTGAACTAAAATAGCTCTTCGGTGGCGCTCTATGATTTTGGTAAGTGGGTGGAGAGCGGAGCCTCAGAGGGCGCACTTTGCCATCACCTTTTCACCCAAAAGGTGCCTATAGTATCGCATCCTTTGAGTCCAGTTTTCGGTGGCCATCATTTTTTTGTGGATAGTGTTTTTAACAAAGTTCTGTCCCTCCCTTCCACCACCAAACCAGTTTTGCTGCTGCTGTGCTGTTTTTTCGGTGTCAGAATATCGTATTCCAGAGCGGAAGAGGTCAAAATAAGCCATATTTATGCAAGGGAAAAAACAGAAATAGCTTAGTTGCCAACAGCTGGAAAAAGGGGCAAAAAGGCCAGATTCCATGAAAGGGCCAAGCGAAAAAATCGCGAGACCAAACACGACAAGGCCCAGTTCGAGGAATTTGGCTACGACATGGCCGGCCTGGCAGCCATGACGCTGCTCAATAATAATAATTATTAACACTTAAACCAACACAGCAGGCAGATGAACGCGTTTCGACAAAAATTGTCTTCTTCAGCATCTATGGTAGGAGGGATAAGGAACCCGTCATCAAGACATTCAGCAGTTTCATCGTTTGGATTTTTGTGCAAAATTATCGTGCGATAGAAATATAAAGGCACCGTTTTTTGAGGATATTCCAATAATGCTTCTTGAATTATTCTAAAATGTATACAAGCAAGCTTCGATATGAGACAATCTAGCCTTATCACTTGTTTTAAATAATGTTCTATTTTTATTTTATCATCATTATTGTTTTGTTATTATTATATAAAACGTTCTTCTCTCTTTGCTTAACCAACTCCTAATACAGCCGCAGATTTTGCCCATTTCATGAAGCCTGGCCTAAGATTAAAAGTATCATGTTTAGCTATATGTGCTGCTTCTGTAGCTTTCCTATTATCTTTGTTTTTACAAACTGCTATAATTTTAGCTCTATCCCAGTTTGGTAGATGATTTGTTTTCATGGAATGTATGACAAATGCACTGAATTCTGAGTTGTTTCGAAGGTCTCTTCTATGTTCTTTTAATCTTGTTTTTAGACCCCGTCCTGTTTCACCTATGTACGCTTTCGTACACGACCCGCACGGCACCTGGTACACTACACTTTTTGGATCTGAGTCATCTGATCTTTCTTTTCTCGCTAAGATGCTACTAAGTTTTTTACCGGAACAAAATGCTACTTTGCAACCCGTTTCTTCAAGTTTGTTTGCAATAATTTCAGCTGGTTTGGAGTAAGGTATCGTAACACATCGTATCTGTTCCTTTTTGTTGGATTTCGCGGATCGTTTTCTTATATCTAGAGCTTTCTTTTTCATATTAATCAGGAATCCTCTCGGATATTTTAGCTTCGTGAACGAGGTCATAATATGTTCTATCTCTTCTTGTAGGTATTCATCACTACAAATACGGAAGGCCCTAAGAAAAAATCCTAATACTACTCCTCGCTTCACCCTATCACTGTGACCTGAGTAATAATGTACATAGCATTCCTTGTTCGTTGCCTTTCGATATACTTTGAATTTAACTTCGGCTCTCCTAACAATCTCTGTGTCAAGGAAAGCTAGAGTTCTCTGATGTTCTTTTTCAATGGTGAACTGGATTTTCGGATCAACTGAGTTTAGTTGATTGAGTTTAGTTTCTAAGTCCATATCATTGGGGACTACAGCTAGTATGTCATCGACATATCGAGCCCAGATCACATTTGACCCCATTATCTCTAGGTAATGATGTTTTTCAAGCCATTCCATGTACAGGCATGCAGCAACTGGGCTTAACGGTGAACCCATCGCAAGACCACTGTGTTGAAAGTACTCATCCGAGTTGAAAGTGAAACCACCAAAATTCATGCACATTTTTAGCAATTTTAAATAGTCTTGTTTTGGTAAGGGCAGTTGGTCAGGGTTCATTTTCTTTGTTACGGATTCGATAGCTTTCATTGCCCCCTCTACTGAAACGTTCGTAAATAATGATTTAACATCAAAACTGGCTAGAAACTTATCTGAGAAGTCGATGTCCTTAATTTTCATCATGAGGTCATCAGTATTCTGGAGGTGTGCGTCGCTGACGGCACCCAACGAGCTTGATAGGGGTCTTGCTAATACTTTGGCGATACGATGAGGAGCACTGCCAATCCCTGACGTAATGGGACGCATCGGTATATTTGTTTTGTGAAGCTTTGGAAGACCGCGCATTCGTGGTGCGGTAGGAGCCTCTTCCAGGAGGTGAAGGAGTTGTTTTCCCTTTTCAAACTTTTGTAACAGTTTTCTTGTTTCTTGGTTGAATTTCTTACTGAGTTTTTCAATAAATCCAGAAGCTTTTTTCTCATAGGTATCTGTGTCTTGTAAGAGATTCTTCATTTTGTTTATGTATGCAGCCTTATCCAATATCACAACTCCTCCTCCTTTATCCGCTTGAGTAATGATTATTGACCGGTCATTGGCAAGGCTCTTCAACGCGTTCATGTATCTTCTAGGTAGTTTATCAGGTTCTTTGTCCGTTAGAGCCTTACAGCATAACAGAATGCCTTGTATAAATCCCTTCTCTATATCATCCTCGTAATATTTGTAGTTCCTACGGACATGATCTACATAATGATCTTTGTCTCTGCCTGTATCAAACTTGAAACCAAGAGATAACGCTTCTTTTTCATAATTACTGAGTGACCGTAAGAAGCCGGGGACGTTGACATAGTTACAAATTTATCAACACGGTCACTCAGTAATTATGAAAAAGAAGCGTTATCTCTTGGTTTCAAGTTTGATACAGGCAGAGACAAAGATCATTATGTAGATCATGTCCGTAGGAACTACAAATATTACGAGGATGATATAGAGGAGGGATTTATACAAGGCATTCTGATATGCTGTAAGGCTCTAACGGACAAAGAACCTGATAAACTACCTAGAAGATACATGAACGCGTTTAAGAGCCTTGCCAATGACCGGTCAAAAATCATTATTCAAGCGGATAAAGGAGGAGGAGTTGTGATATTGGATAAGGCTGCATACATAAACAAAATGAAGAATCTCTTACAAGACACAGATACCTATGAGAAAAAAGCTTCTGGATTTATTGAAAAACTCAGTAAGAAATTCAACCAAGAAACAAGAAAACTGTTACAAAAGTTTGAAAAGGGAAAACAACTCCTTCACCTTCTGGAAGAGGCTCCTACCGCACCACGAATGCGCGGTCTTCCAAAGCTTCACAAAACAAATATACCGATGCGTCCCATTACGTCAGGGATTGGCAGTGCTCCTCATCGTATCGCCAAAGTATTAGCAAGACCCCTATCAAGCTCGTTGGGTGCCGTCAGCGACGCACACCTCCAGAATACTGATGACCTCATGATGAAAATTAAGGACATCGACTTCTCAGATAAGTTTCTAGCCAGTTTTGATGTTAAGTCATTATTTACGAACGTTTCAGTAGAGGGGGCAATGAAAGATATCGAATCCGTAACAAAGAACATGAACCCTGACCAACTGCCCTTACCAAAACAAGACTATTTAAAATTGCTAAAAATGTGCATGAATTTTGGGGGTTTCACTTTCAACTCGGATGAGTACTTTCAACACAGTGTTCTTGCGATGGGTTCACCGTTAAGCCCAGTTGCTGCATGCCTGTACATGGAATGGCTTGAAAAACATCATTACCTAGAGATAATGGGGTCAAATGTGATCTGGGCTCGATATGTCGATGACATATTAGTTGTAGTCCCCAATGATATGGACTTAGAAACTAAACTCAATCAACTAAACTCAGTTGATTCGAAAATCCAGTTCACCATTGAAAAAGAACATCAGAGAACTCTTGCTTTCCTTGACACAGAGATTGTTAGGAGTGCCGAAGTTAAATTCAAAGTATATCGAAAGCCAACGAACAAGGAATGCTATGTACATTATTACTCAGGTCACAGTGATAGGGTGAAGCGAGGAGTAGTATTAGGATTTTTTCTTAGGGCCTTCCGTATTTGTAGTGATGAATACCTACAAGAAGAGATAGAACATATTATGACCTCGTTCACGAAGCTAAAATATCCGAGAGGATTCCTGATTAATATGAAAAAGAAAGCTCTAGATATAAGAAAACGATCCGCGAAATCCAACAAAAAGGAACAGATACGATGTGTTACGATACCTTACTCCAAACCAGCTGAAATTATTGCAAACAAACTTGAAGAAACGGGTTGCAAAGTAGCATTTTGTTCCGGTAAAAAACTTAGTAGCATCTTAGCGAGAAAAGAAAGATCAGATGACTCAGATCCAAAAAGTGTAGTGTACCAGGTGCCGTGCGGGTCGTGTACGAAAGCGTACATAGGTGAAACAGGACGGGGTCTAAAAACAAGATTAAAAGAACATAGAAGAGACCTTCGAAACAACTCAGAATTCAGTGCATTTGTCATACATTCCATGAAAACAAATCATCTACCAAACTGGGATAGAGCTAAAATTATAGCAGTTTGTAAAAACAAAGATAATAGGAAAGCTACAGAAGCAGCACATATAGCTAAACATGATACTTTTAATCTTAGGCCAGGCTTCATGAAATGGGCAAAATCTGCGGCTGTATTAGGAGTTGGTTAAGCAAAGAGAGAAGAACGTTTTATATAATAATAACAAAACAATAATGATGATAAAATAAAAATAGAACATTATTTAAAACAAGTGATAAGGCTGGATTGTCTCATATCAAAGCCTGCTTGTATACATTTTAGAATAATTCAAGAAGCATTATTGGAATATCCTCAAAAACGGTGCCTTTATATTTCTATCGCACGATAATTTTGCACAAAAATCCAAACGATGAAACTGCTGAATGTCTTGATGACGGGTTCCTTATCCCTCCTACCATAGATGCTGAAGAAGACAATTTTTGTCGAAACGCGTTCATCTGCCTGCTGTGTTGGTTTAAGTGTTAATATCTGTCAACCGCTGTTATACAATAATAATTATTGTTGGGGGGTTTAACGACACATCAACTGCAAGGGTCATACGGCGTCGCCAACTCTCACCCTGTTGGAGGGATTTTGGCCTGACTCTGATACAATGTATTCCAAATGAAAAGGTGATTTTCTTATTTTTCTTTATGAGTGTGGCAAGATAATTAAATTCCTATAGCATCGAAAACAAGTCGTTCATAGGCTAAATCGAGATAGGTTTTTATATACATACCTTCTATGATGTGTGACTTTTGCTGTCAAAATCATCTAGGGAATGTAGTACAAAAACCATTTAATAATTGTTTAGGCTTATCGAAGCACCAAATGTCAGGGACATATGGCGTCACCAGCTCTTTCCTTCTTGGAAGGGTTTCTCGGGAGTTAGTTTTGTGATTCTAACGAATGGCCGTGGCCGAATATATAAGCTCTCCCCATTTTCAACATCAAGGAATCTATGATAAAAGCCAGCTTACAGCTTATCGATTTTTCAGAAAAATTGATGCAGCGATCTCACTAAAAATTTCACGCATGCTACAACAAGCGTCGGAAAAGGGGAGACCAGGAGGCTTGTCCACTCCCCTCCCCCCCCACCCACTTCTTGACCAGCAAGCTCTTGATCTCAGTCAAAATGGGGAAAACCGGAAATTTATATAACCAGCCGCTGCGGAAGGCAACGAGGACCCCAAATTCGAACAGTTTTTGGTACTTACGTGGAAAGTTTGTGGTCAGCATCAGGTTGAAGTGTGGCTGGCCCCCTCACTTTCATGCTTGAAGTTTGTTTGGAGTTTGAAGTCACTTGTATGTATGAAGTTTGGCTGGCCCCTGACGTTTATGTATGCTACCACCACAATAACAAATAAAAAGACTTAGCACTTCATACTTCCACACCAGCAATCACCGGCTTCTGACCTGTCTTAAGCGCTTTGACTACACCGTGTCCCGTCTAATCCACGAATGAGCTCACAACTGACCTCGTGTGAAACGAGAGCATCTTACAATCTTACGATACTGGCTGGGGTGTGAGCTTCTGGTCGGATAGAACATGATGTTTGATTGGTTGTAGGCCAGCGTTCATCTCCAGCGTTGTGATTAGTTGATGCTGAGGCCGCTTTGCCGGGATTTCCCGTAACTATGCGCTTTTTTCGTCTTCGCACGATGGAGGAGACATCCACGGATGAAAATTGTTTAACACAATTTTTGTGGATTGCCAATTTGGCACCAGCAATAAACCTAAATTATCAATATCGGGTAGTGTTCTGACTTTTGTTCGTTAGCTGGGTTTGCATTTATTGATGTTTAAGGCATATTTTGTATATATTTTTGTATATATTTGTATATATATAAGTCATATTTCACTGGGGGGGCAATTTCCGGTCACTGGGGGGGAATTTCGGCCGACTGGGGGGCAAATGCCCCCCCAGTTAACATGTTAAAAAATGGCCTGCAAGACATTCATCAAGAACACTCACAGAAAAATCCAACGCCAGGAATCTCGACATGATACAAACCAGTCAGAGAGAGAGAGGAAACAAAGCCCATGGTAGTCGTTCCTAAGTGTGAGGAATTTCAGAATGTATTGTGCGTTTAGTAACGTCATGCCCAAAAAAACAAACTAAACCGGCAACAAACATTAAAAATATACTAGTAAAACCAAAAGACAAAAGACACCAACATCAAGACAAAGGGGTAGTCTACAAGAACACATGTCAATGTGGAAGAACATGCATGGGAGAAACATGCAGGACCATTAAAACACGATCAGAAGAACAAAGAAGAGCTATAGAAAACGAGGACCACAACCACTCAGGACTGGCTAAAAACATTTTATAAACCGGACACAACATACACTGGGATGACGTTCAAATGCTAGCATATGAAAGCCATTGAAGAAAAAGAAAAATCAAAGTAGGCATCTTTATCGCAAACACACAAGACCTGCTTCTCAATACGAACTCAGGCATTCCCATGCCAGAAATCCACCAGGTACTGCGACCTTCATAAAGAAATAATAATAATAAGTAAACAAGTATCTAAAAGTACAATTTTTCCAAGTACGCCTGAAATTAAACTAATTCAACTACGCGTCGTGACACGGCATTGGTGTGGTACGTATTTTAATACGCGCATTAGCGGGGGTTGGGTACCCTCCCCCTCTGGCAAAAATTCTTACTGAATTCACGCGAGCTTTCCAATGCACTTCTCAGATTTGCGCTAACCCCCATATTTTCAGAGTTAGAGGGGGGCCATCGATGGCCCCGGTGGGGCGAAAGTGGCGCCGGGCCCCTGGTGGGGCGCGGGATAACATGGTAAGATATAAATACCATATAAGCTATAAGCTGAAACCGGCACACAAATGTAAACTTTAACCAAACGCCTGTGGTCGTCGAATGCTTGGGAGGGGAAGGGGTGTGAGTCCGCCTAAATCGTGAACTAGGGAGAGGGAGACCCCAAAATTGTGGGATTCAACTCAGGTGTCTCGTCTTTCCTTCTTTCTACCAGCGTGCACCTACATACATTTTCCTGCTTTCAGCTTTTTCTAAATGGCTTGATACCGCTCCTCAAGACAGCTATACAATTACTGTTTTCCCCCTAGCCCCCCTCTCCCCTCAGGTGATGGGCAGATCAGAGCTCACCCCCCCCCGCGCAGAAAACAAGAGAAAAGTTCCTGATACTAGGTACACCTTGGCCCCATGGTTCCTGAGAATTATTCTATGGCCATATGTTTGCTCTTCCAAGCCTGTCTCCTCTTTCCTTAGTAACATTTTTACCGGTTAGGGGCCTGCCACAGATTGCGTAACGCATGATAGCGGGGGTCTAACGCATGCAGTGGCAGGGGGTCGGCCGCAGTGCTATCAAGCGTTACAGAGGTGGGCTCCCGTGGGGCAGGGCACTGGTCCCGGTCGTTACGCAACGCCTGCAATGCTGCCCAGCGCAGTAGCCTATCCACTTCTCCATTGAAAATATTTGTGCCATTTCTTTGTCAGTTCACATTTAGGTCATTAGAGGTCAAAACATCCGTCATAGGGATAACATGCAAGTGAAGGTTATCGGTCATTTCATCTGGATAAGTGAAGATAGATCAAAATAATTTAAACCATTGGAATCCTCCCATTAAGCCGAATCGAATGATATATAAAGACCTTGATAGAATAAATCGGATCAAATATGGCATTTGACCTGACCTGAGATGAGGTCAAGATCAAATTAGGTCAAAATGCATATCATTAGGACCGCAAAGAAAAGGCAAGTCCAATGAAGCTATAATAAACACTCTATCACCATCCATTAATATTTTTTTTGGGGGCGGGCTTATCGACGCACCAACTGCCAGGGCCATATGGCGTCGTCAACTCTTTCCCTGTTGGAAGGGTTTCTCGGGAGCCAGCTTGCTCCTTGTTCAGGGAAGCCGCCGGGCCTTGAACCCGGATCGGCTTCGTGGAAGCCAGCTACGCTGACCATTCCACTACCGCGCCCCCTATCACCATCCATTACCAAGTTATTTAGTTAAAACCACTTTTCCCATGCATTTCCAATGGAGAGGTCATGGGTCGTACCAAGCCATTAGGTCATCGATATATAAAATACCGGAACATATTTTAGAGAAATCGGTAGGCCCATTATGTGGTATGAGTTTCAATCGTACAAGTTCACCCAGTTCTGACTTCTGCTATCTTAAACCTTTTTTGAGGTCAGGTCACTTGACCTGTACTGGTGACCTGACCTGAGATGACCCTACCTTGAAATTTTGAAAAAAAGTTGTAAAAATGATCAGAGAAAAGCTATGATAAGTACAGCGGCGCTAAGCGCCGCCGTTTTATGCTATCTCGACAAAACCCAAAGGGGGTGGTACGTAGCACGTATTACCCGCCCCGCCCCCGCTAATGCGCGTGTTAAGCGCGTGGAAGCGAGCTGACGCCAGCCATTTGAGTTCCCATCTGCTGGAAATTTGAAAGTAGACCCCTAAATTTACCTTTCATTGGTCACTATTGCCCACAAAAGGTATTGTGTCCATACGCTGGGTGGGTTTGACAAAACATATACAAATTTCCGGCCCGCAGCCTGATAGTCAAGTGCCTTCCTGAAATCATAAGTAAATTGCCAATTTTTAAGAGCTGGAGACTTTTGAAAACGTAGTTTGATCCTCTAAGCTCTTTCTATCCTGCCAAGGACAGAGGACTGTGGCACCACACAACCACAAACATTTGGACTGCGGTTGAACCTCAGCAACTATTATCATTATTTCTTTTTATTGTTGCGTACTTTATATTATCATTATTACTGTTATTAACATCATTTTCATTATATGCTTATTTGGGCCTGTTTTTTTTGCTCACTATCGCATGCTTGAGGAAAAACATTGGTGACGTCCGCAAGTCATCACAGTGAATCTCTTGCTGCGTTATAATGTTCTGTACTGCTGGGAAATGTTTGTGTCAGCCAGATCGGAGCTCGCAGGTGAACCTGATTATGCCCGTCTAATATTTCACAAACATTAGAGAAACTTGGATTGGACTTCTGAGTTTCATGAAACACCACTCGCTTTGCGTCAAACATAGCTATAGGGATGAAGACTATCGATAGGTTAAAAATAACGCAAGTTTCCAAAGCTAGAGCGCTCATTATTTTGGTTTTCTCTCGCCGGAAGCGGCTACGGCATATTCGACGGTAACAAAGCTGATTTTCTTCGCCTCAGCAGCCCACCAATGGCGTGCAAGGGGTGGGACCACGCTGTGACGTCATGGTGCCGATCGAAATTGCTTCTTGATGCAATAAAGTCCGGTGCAGCATTTCCGTTCCAGTGTCCGCGGCGTTCGGATGTTTTGTCGAAAGTTGTGTTTTGTTGTGTTCTCCAGCGAGGGTCTTCTCTGATTCTTCTCAGCTCCTACAACGGTAGGTAACATGAACCTTCGTTGTTTTAACTTTTTCCTTGTGGTATAATTATCCAAACATTTTTGTATTACTATACTAGCAATTCATGAAAACTCTCGCCATCCAAAGTAAAGAATGCCTACATATTTAACGAATGCTAGTACGGGGATGGGTATCACCCCCTCCCCAAAGCCTTAAAAATGGGTAGGCAAAAACGGTGGTGCTAAGCTCTGTCGTACTTGGTATGGCTCTCACTTGCTCTTTTATAGCTTCTAGCAAAACTTTCGGGGCAGGTCAGTTTAGCTCAGGTTACCAGTCCAGATCGAATGACCTAGTCTAGACTCGACAAGGTTATATGGTGATCTTTGGATTGGTATTGACGAGAGGATTCCAGTGGTGAGAGCATATTTTCTATGCCTTTTGCCTAAGCCAATAAGGCAAACCACGTACATTTCTATTGGAACACTCTTTGACCTCCATAGTCCTAGAAAAAAAGCTTGACTAGAATTTCTGTTACAATTTTTTTTCGATAGAGGTTAAGACGGCAATCCGAATTGGCCTATCCTTCCACTTTTCGCTCCCTGCTGGCGTTATTTTAAGATCATAAGTGGAAGAGACACCTGAATCCAGACCAGAAAAGGAAGCTGAGACCCCGGAACATGTACGGTTTAACCCCTGCCCCGGTGGCGGGTAGGAGCCACCTTTGCCCTGCTGGGGGGGGCGAAAAAAGACCCCCACAATCTCAAAAACTAAGAGAGCTAGAAAAACGCACAAAACTGCCATCGAAAGCTCATCGAAAATCATATCGAAAGTACTTCAGTCATTTTTCTCGTCAGGTCGATATGAAGGTCACCAGAGGTTAAAATAGGTTAAAACCGCTAATATGAGGTGTACTAAGAAAACCTCATATATCTCAGAAACTATGATAGCTAGAAACATTTTTCTAACACCATTCGAAAGCCCTTGAGTTGCTCTTTCATTAAAGTGGCATTCATTTTCGTGTCAGGTCAAAGCCCAGGGCGCTACAGGTCACTGAATATTAGAAATGTTCTTGGGAATATCCATAGCCACCCATGCATAAGGGCGTTTCCTTTTTTCGCTAATAAATTTCAAACCAAGCAAGATAAAGCCATAGTTGATGCACCATTGCAATGGTCTCGTCAATACAAATCGAATGATATACAATATTGCCATGCTAGGTCAACTTTGAAAATTTGACCTGGTCCAGGTCAACAGTCTGACCCAACTTGACCTGGTATAGTCATGATGTATATCATTTGACTTGCAGTGACTATACAAACACTTTGGTGATAAAATAAAACTTCTATCTTTGTTTGTTCAAAATGTATAGAGTAAAACACCAAAAAATTCTTATTTGACCTAAGGAGACCTGTCAAAGGTCACAGGCCGAATTTTTTGGCATCAGCTTCAGAAATAAGGTAAGAGCAAGCCGTAACCGATGGTTGAAGTTGATTCCATCCATACTTACTGAGAAAAGCTCATTTCGTGATTTTCCCCATGCATTTACAAAGGGGAGGTCATGCTCTGCACATGACCTTAGGTCACCAATATGAAAAATTCTGGAACATATGTTGTAGCTCCTGGTGGGACCAATATGTGGTAGGAGTTTCAACTTGATCAATTAACCTGCCTTTTAGTTATGCAGTCCTAAGCATTTTTGAGGTAAGGTCACTTCACCTGGCCTGGTAACCTAACCTGATATGACCTTGAGCTAAATTTTTCAGGCAAGATGTAAAAATAATGAAGGAACAGTTAGACCAAGTTTGGCGGCGCTGCGCGCCGCCGTTTACCGAGGGGGTCTAAAAAGACCCCCACCCGGGCGAAGGTTAACCCTTGCCCCACCGGGGCCATCGATGGCCCCCTAAGGTTTTTCCGAGATAGCAGAAAAACGACGAGGCACAGCGCCGCGGTTGAGGGCTCTATCTCTCACCACACAATTTTCCCACCATCCATGAAATTTTTTACCCGGGTCACTTAACACGCGCATTGACGGGGGTCTGAGTCACCTTCGCATTGACGGGGGCGGGTACCCGCCCCTAAGATCTCGAGAACCACGGTAGGTAGCGAAAAACGGTAAACGGCGTTGGGCTGCCCATCCACTTCTCCATCGAAAATATTTGAACCATTTTTTTCAGGTCACATTTAAGGTCACGAGAGGTCAAAACATGCCCGTCATAGGGATAACATGTAAATTCAGTTTTTCGGCCATTACATCTGAACAAGTAAAGATAGAGCAAAACTGCTCAAACTGTATGAATCCTCTTAGCAAGCCGAATTGAATGATATATAATTTGGACCTTGCTAGGTCAAATCAAGGATTTGACCTGACCTGGGGTCAGGTCAGGGTCAAATTATATAAAATGCGTATCATTAGAACCGCAAAGCCCAGGTGAGTCTAATGTAGCTAAAATAATTGCTCTATCACCATCCGTTACTGAGTTATTCCATAAAAACCATTTTTCCCATGTACAGAGCTGCAAAAAATCTCAAATCTGTCGGGCACTTTCGAAAATACCTCCAAATCTGTCGGGTGGTTAGGATAGGACTATTAAAATTGTCTAAAACCCATTCAATTGGTAAAATGTTCCTACTCATTTTCCACATTCTTAATAGAAAATACTAAAATTAGCATAAAAAACTTCTAGTTTGGCACCAATGGATATCATTATCCTTATTTTTGTGCTCTGATCCTTATATGTGTGATATCCTTATTTTTCGTGCTCTGAAGCCGCCTATGGCAAATCTAAGTGGAATGGCACAAGTCTATTAATTTTCAAAACTCTAGAACTGAGACTGTTCTTCGGGTTTTCAATTATCAGACGCGCTCAGGAAATTAAGGTTATCGGCAGAAACCTATAACAAATTGAATACCGAACCACCAATTCTCATTTTCTGGAGTCACCATTGGTAAAGGAAATTTATTATTGGATGTAATTTGAGATTTGTGGACGTACAGCATACAAATAGTGTGTGTCAAAGTCAGCTCGACTGGGTCTTGAATAAGACTCAGTCTTGAATTCAGATGATTTAGGTCACAGGTGGAAATATACAATAACATGAAAAGCAGCCCCCCTTTTTTCAGTCCTCTGCAGCTGCCATTGACAAAATTGCTGCACTAGAATGAGAATAAGTGATATTTTGTTATTAGGTTACATAGTCCAGCCCAGAATACTTAAAAAATATAGTTTGCAATGGAAGAAAGCTGACCTGGTTCCCATACCATGCTGTTACTTATGCCAGCTTCTGCAGATTTTCATGTCAGTTTTTGGAGGTGGGAGGGGGTAATTTGGAAGGAACCCCCAAAATTTATATATGGATTTTGCTCTGATAGCCAGACAAACAGGATTGGAGGGGTACTTTTTTGATATTTGAAAGTGTTTTTTTAAGGATCATGGCTACTTGTAGTTGAATACAAACATGTAATATTAACTTTCCATGACTTATAAATACATGTTTACATGAAAAATCCTAAATTTTGAAGCTGTTGGCTATTTCAAAGTTTTTTATGCATTGCCGTGCTCATTTCCATGAGGGTACGTAGTTTAGGATCTGAAGTTCATGAGGCTAATAAATAACCTTAAGTCAGTTAGATAGTAAATGTCAAATAAATATCATGTTTCCAAGGAAGTTATGAGTAAAAGGAATGAGTAAAGGTTGCACTAGGCTGTGTTTTTGTTATATCTTTGTCCCCTTGACATAGATCATAGCCATATTTAGGTAAGTGAATAAAATGAAATGGGAGAAATAGTTTGGTACTTAAAACTCAAATTAATGTGAAAAGGTGAAGAGTTTTGTTTCTTTGGCATCTACAAATCCACTGATGAAGGTATGCAACTTTTGTGGTTAATTCTGGACAAACAGGCATTGGATTTAAAAGAAAACGGAAGGGAAAATCAAATGTTTTAGTCTAATTTGACCAGTCTGCTGGTAAAATTCATTTTTCCCTTATTAATATCATTTAAAATTATTGATCAACAGTGAGCATAACATACTGTGTGGAAATAAATGTAAGCTGCCGAAATTACAACGAACACCACATCACTTACTTGTTTGTTTTCTCCCCACTGTTCTGATCTGCCCGCTGTTTGACCCATGCTTCAAAACGACCTCCTTGGCCAAAACCACTGTTCCTGAACTTGCAGGGCAGCCCAGAATGCTTGATTCGCTGATGCTCCTAAAAAAACGTTTTTCGCCAAAATACCCACATCCCTCAAATCCACATTTAAGCTTGACACGGGACGGTGGAAGGGGCTTCAGCTTAATCGGAGCCATTTATCAGCCCTTCAACTATGGACGGTGAAATCCAGGCTCAACCAGTTTACTCAAGATGTATACCAAATTAATGCAAGAGAAAAATAATCAAAAACACAACCTTGCAACGTATTCCCTCCACCACACCACGGGATTCTAGGGCCTTGGCCTCCGCCATATCCATAACGCAACACACCAAACCGCAGGGCTGCTTTTCAAACCAAAGATACCTTTTACACCGGCTTTGTCGCAAGGGCGCTGTTCAAACAGCGCCCTTGCGGCAGCGTTGAGTGTTCTTCCAAACGAAGGAAATGAAGGAAAAAAACTGTTTTGCCTGTCTAAAGGCCTTTACGGCGGCCTGTCGGGCCAAGCTGTCGCGTGCTATGGAATACAAATCGGGCCCGACAGGCCGGTGAAGGAATTTTTCCAGCAGAGAATTCTCTGGGTGACGTTTAAAAGGCCCTCTGTGCATAAGGCCCTCTATTCAAAGGTCCCTCGATTCATAAGTCCCTCAAAGACCCTCTGTGCATAAGGCCCTCTATTCAAAGGTCCCTCGATTCATAAGTCCCTCGATTTTCCATCGGTTCTTTCCGCACACTGGCTTGATATGGGAGAGGTGCAAATTCATGAAAAACTTGTTGAGTGAAAGAGGTGACAATTCTAATATTGAGATTTTTTAGAACAAAAAATATTTTCTGTTTCCTTTCAATATTTTTTTCTCACAGATTGTAAGATCTGTCGCAGGACCATACCGTGCCCTAAAATCTGTCGGGCACTTTATGACCCGAGAGCCCGACTTTTTGCAGCTCTGCCCATGTATTTCCAATGGAGAGGTCATGCCTCGTACCTGACCTTAGGTCATCGATAGCAAAAATACCGGAACATATTTTAGAGAACTCGGTGGGGCCATTATGTGATATGAGTTTCAATCGGATAAGTTCACCCTGCTCCGACTTATGCTATCTTAAACTTTTTTTGAGGTCGGGTCACTTGACCTGTACTGGTGACCTGACCTGAGATGACCTAACCTTAAAATTTTTACAGAAGTTGTAAAAATGATGGGAAAAAAGGTATACCAAGTACGGCGGCGCTACGCGCCGCCGTTTTTCTACTGTCTCCGAGAAACCCGAGAGGGGCGGGTACCCGCCCCCCCGTCAATGCGCGTGTTAAACTTCCTACACTTTATCACCCCTCCCAGTGACCCAAAATAGGCTTTGCGCTAGGGTGTCGAGTGGAAGAAAATTCAGCTCGGAATGTATGGCGAGTGGGTGGAAAATTCCCCTCAAAATGTATGGCGGAGAAAAAATTTTCCAATTTGGGTACTCAGGTGGTAAACTATCAGAGCCCTTGTTTGAACTGAGGGATGGATATTTCCTTTAATTTTCTCAAAGTAAATATTTTAAATCGTCCCCAAGCTGCATTGTTTGACCATTACCATGTAAAAAATTTGGGTTAAGCAGGTAAATATTTACCAACTGAAACCCCTGATGCAGTCTCCAATTTTTTCAGGAATTGGTGAATTGCCACAAATAAAAACATTTTGGGGGGCCTCTGAGACCAACCCTCGGGGGAAAGAACTCTGGGAGCCACAAAGACTAACATTTGTGGGATGAAGATAAACTCTTGGGGGCTTCCCTAGACCAACTCTTGTGCCCCTCCTCTCCTCTCCCACACGACCAGTTCCTGGGACCCTGAGGGCCCCTGAGACGAAATATCGGGGGCCACGTTAGACCAACTCTGCAGAGGGGGGCTCCGAGACCGGCAGGTGGTGAAAAATGAAAAGGGATTTTTTCATGCAATACCTAGTGTCAAAATTAATTATCTAACCACACACTGTACAGTTTTTCTGTCCGGGACAACGCCCCTCCTATACCTATAGTTATCGGAATTTTGGAGGCCACTCCTGACCTCAATCACTGCACCTCGCATACACCTATGCTAGGGCCCAGTAGAGCCTTGGTTTACACTTAACTAACCCAGACGAAACTACAAACTTTCTTTCATGGCAATAAACTCTTCCAGACTCTTGCTAAAAGTTTCTTTTCTTTACCTGTCAATTCCCCTGCTCTTCTTCACATATCCACTCACCTTCATATGAATATGCTGCTTTCTATCAATCTAATCGAAACTACAGCCTTCTTTCTGTTGTTTCTTCCTTTCGTCTACAATCAGCCAGGCGCGGCGGTTTGCGACAGCGTCAGAGCGACTACTACTTTAAATTTCTGATCGCCTGCCGCTTGCTGGTCGCATGAGCCACATAATTTGCATTTAAAAAATTGCTCTAAATTAATTTTCTAAATCCTTATAGACTAGAAAACTATACAACTTAAAGCACCCCAAGAGGAAGGCTAATAATGCTTTGTCGATAACGAATAAGAAAGTGGGCTTTCAAAAAGCCTAAAGATGCCGCTTTTATTTACTAGATGTAAAGACGGCGATTTGGTAAGTCCACGCCGTAGACCAGCCATACAGAAGTGCCGATGTTTCAAGGGTAACTGGATGCATTCTTGTTGCCCAAAAAAATCATTTAATGAAAATGTAGAGTTTCAATGTATTCAAGTACCGTACACTTTCAGTTCAACTTAAATATCAGGGTATTTATGCCTAGGGTGTCGTAGGGTGTCGTGAGTGGATTTGGGTGTTACAGGACGTGGACGCAGCAATGAAGGGCTGATATGGATACAAAATATTTTCTTCGCAATAAATGGTCAATTTTCTACCATACAATGTCAAAAATATGCTGCTTAGCATAAAAATTTCAAGATAATTGCTTTTAACAACAATATGATCAAAAATGGTTTTTCACTATTCTCGGTACCAGAAATGCAAAAACAATTTTTCAAGGACGTAAGCCTAGAAATCATGTACACAAATAAACTGCTTTCCAGAAATGTATCTTTCAAAGCGGTCAGCTCATTTTTGGCAACACAAGGCTAGGGTGTCTAATTTTCCACTCACCAATTTTGTGAGTGGTGGAATTTAGTGGCGGTGTTCACCCATTGGAACTTTCTCCGGTGGGGCGGGGGGCACTGAGCGTCTTGCCCGCGCCAGAATTTCGATTCAGTTGTTCCACTGAAATCGGTGGAGATAAGGATGCCAGGTATAATTGGCCAGAAAAATAGAAATCGCCAGGTTTTCTTCCAGAAAAGCGAAAGAAGGCCATAAAAGCCGAGTTAATTTGGCGACCTTCTAGTCGATTCTACTGCCCTCTTTTTCCAGTGGACGTTGGCAGAGGAGGCAATGGAACTGGCCTTTGTAGTAAGTATTGTTGAGTAAAATTCAAAAGTAGTAAGTAGTATTGTTGGAATTGCGTGGAAAATTCAGCAAAAAGAATATAAAAGTGAGTGGAAAATTCTGCTTGACTGGTTGTCGTTCTGCACCCAGCACCCCAGGTTTTGGGACACTGACCCCTCCAGGGTCTACAAGGCTTATATCCGGCATTTTTCGGTTTAACCCTTACCCCGATGGCGGGTTCGAGCCACCTTCGCCCTGGTGGGGGTAAAAAAGGCCCCACTATCTAAAAAAATAAAAATAAGAGAGCTAGAAAGAAACGCAGAACGGCAATCGAAAGCTCTTGAAAAATGACATCGAAGATACTTGGATCATTTTTCTCTTCAGGTCAAATATAAAGGTCACCAGAGGTCAAAATAGGCCAAAATTACAAATATGAGGTGTACTAAGAAAACCTCATTTATCTTAGAAACTAAAATACCTAGAAACATTTTTGAATACCATTCGAAAGCTCTTGAGTTGTTCTTTCATTATAGTTGCATTCATTTTTGGATCAGGTCAAAGCCTAGGGAGCTGCAGTTCACTGAACATTGCGACTGTTTTTGGGAATGCCCATAGACACCCATGCATAAGGGCGTTTCCTTTTTCGCTAATAACTTGCAAACCAAGCAAGATACAGCCATGGTTGATGCACCAATGAAATTATCTCGTTAATACAAATAGAATGATATATGATATTGCTATACCAGGTCAAATTCAAAATTTGACCTGACCCAGGTCAACGGTTTGACCCAACTTGCCTGGTATGATGTATATCAATTGACTTGTAGTGACCATACAACACTTTGGTACCAAAATAAATTCCTATCTTGGTTTATTAAAAATTTTTAGAGTAAAATACCAAAAATTTTATTTGAACTTAGGTGACCATTCAAGGGCTACAGGTCAACATTTTTGACATCAACTTCCGAAATGGGCTAAGAGCAAGTCATAACCGATATTTGAAGTTGATTCTATTCATACCTACGAGTTGTTAAGATGTTCCCTGGCCTCTCCCCTCGAATCCGGAAATGTAAAAAACACTGAAGATTATATATTCGGGCACAGCCCTTCATCAGAATCGTGGAGTAAATATCAATAATTCTCAGTCCTAGTATAGCCAGACCTCGAATTGAACTTCACACAAAAATGCCTTTTAGAATGAATCGTTAAAAATAAGATTGAATGTCGTGACAACAACCATATTGGTGCCTCTAACCTAAAAGTAATGCCGACAATACGACAAACCTAGAGCAGTATTTGTGACAATCTTTTCTATTATTTCAGCCAAACACTAGCTTTTGATTAACAGTGAAAAACTTGCTGAAGTACCTTAATCGGTTATTTGAATATTTCTGTTCTTCTTATTTACTATTTTTCCGTCGACTGCAGCTAAAATGCTAACCAAAAACTACTTATTAAGCACTAGTAGACGTGATACTAGATCGGTGTAAAGACTGCATACTTTCCCCTTTAAGATGATGCTATATTTTTACAATAAAAGCCTCCCTCGAATTATTTAGTTAAGATTGCACCTAGTGGTCAAGGTCAACTTTTTTGTAATTGATAAACCCATTTTCCACAGCCTGCTCCTCTGGCCCAACGTTAAGCGGCGAAAGAGTATACGTGTGACTGTAAAAAAACATTATAAATTTTACATTATACTTATTCAACAACCCTTGCCCTTAGTATGTACCTCTTAAACAAATGCAACTTTTATAGCTAGTTAATGTGAACAATCATTGGTAAATACTTTTCCTCAGCCTGTACCTCTAGCCCAACGTTAAGTGTCGAATGGTTATACGTCTAGCTGCAGAAAAGTATTATCAATAATTAGTTGCATATTTCAAAAACCCCAACCCCAGTACGTACCCCTAAAATCAAAACATCTCTTTGAGCTAGTTAATCTGATCAATCATTAATAAACACTTTTTTCCCAGCCTGTACCTCTGGCCCAACGTTAAGCGTTGAAAGAGTATACATCTGGTTGCAGAAAAGCACCATCAAAGATAAATTACCATAAAAAAACCTGAGCCTTACCTGTGACCTAAGTCCACCACTTCTGACTAGCTAAACTAATTCAACCATCATAGCCCTTTTTCCCAGCCTGTAAATCGGGCCCAAAGTTAAACGTCAAAAGCATATACGTCTAGCATCAATAACACTATCAATAATGTAAGGAAGTCCTACCCCAGAACACATATACTTACGCTGATCCCTCCCTTACCTCTTAAGCCACTGCTGTTAAGTGATAGCCTATCCTAGACCCGCATAATAGGCCAGGACGTACCTTGTACGTTAAGGCTGGGATGACGATCCTGAATGATTATGGATTCGGCTATCTTTCTATCTGGATGATCACGTGCCCGATGAACTACTTACCCCGATGAACCACTTGAGCTAAAAGAAACAAAAAAACATCCTGGTGTGGCAGTGCGGGAAACGTCAAAAACAACCGATGCCGGCATACGCTGGATGCTAATCTCGATGCCGGATACTAGTCTCAGGAGTGCACCACGTTGGAACAGCGCTGTCAGCAGCGGAGGTCCGACTACAATGAGTGCCACTGGAAAGTCTCTGCTGGGCCTCTGGCTCTACAAGAAGACTGATGGAGACACCTGGACCATGAAAGAAGCGGAGACGAAGCCTCTCCTACCGGTAAGAGTCGACCGAGCTTCTGCTGAACTTGATTAATGCTTATTCAAGGTGACATTTAACAGCTAATGCAGGTACAAAATGCCTCAGCACCAGCACGGTGGGGAAATCTAGCAATTAGTGGCTCAAATTTTGAATGAGAGGAGAGTAAATATGGTGCTTTAGGTTTTGGAAATTTTTTTTTCATGCAATTCTATTGCTAGAAAAGGTCCGCCATCCATTTAAACGGGTAGCCAGGCGTGCCCCCTCCGCGATCCCAACGACAACAGTACCCTTACGTTAACACCACCAGAACATAAAATATTACAAGTCGCGGCACGCCCTGCTAGGGAAAAGAAAGTAACTTAAAGAAAGCATAATGAATATCATACTATTAGTAAAAACTGCCAGTAGTAGCTCCCTGTAAATATACAGGGAGCAGGAATACAGGTCTATTTAGGTTAAATGCACAATAATTTAGCTCATTACCGGTTAGATTGTTAGTCTTTTTCCAAACGGGACTACCCAAAACTGGAGATTCGTGTTAGCCCCTCCGAGATTCTGGCGAAAAGATAGAGGCCTAGTAACATTCGCCAGAGAACTCGGAAGACAGTAAGCAAATTAGGGCAGACATGCAGGCATAGGCAAGCAAGCAAACAAGCAAGCAGGCAAATTAGCAAGCAAGCGCAGCAGGGAATCAGACACACGCACGCACGCACGCACGCACGCACGCACGCACGCACGCACGCACCACACACGCACACACACACACACACACACACACACACACACACACACACACACACACACACACATCCGAATTCACGCACGCACGCCCGCCCACACATCCACACACACGCGCACGCACACACCCACACACACCGAGTACCGCAGTCACCCACCCACGCACGGCAGACATCCACCTTCCCACCCACAAGTACTCCCTCTCGCCCACCTACAGGCACACTATCCCACTCACACACATGCACGCCCACACCCACACACATTGTGCTCTGGTACATTATCACCACCATCAGCGCCGGTCATTGAGGCTCATTATTAAGAATTCTATAATTGCAAAAGAATACTTCTCTGATATATTTTTAAGCACATGTTTGTTTAGAGGAACTTCCGTTATACATTTAAAGGTTGGACATATAGTTTTGTTCCAAATTTCAGGTGCAGAGCATGCCAGAGCAAATTTCCTATAATTTGTTGTAGCCTGAGGTATTTCAAAGTGTCTAATCAATCTCGTATTAGTTGTTCTGTATTTCTGAAAAAGAGACGATATCACATCTGGCATTGTACCATCCAATACTTTCGACAATATAATAACTTCTTGTTCAGAGACTAGGTCAGGGAATTTAAGTATTTTTAATTTTAGAAACAGTTCATTTGTGTGGTAATACTAGGGTTTTTTGTCGATGATTCGAATAGCACGTTTCTGTAATTTGATGATCTTATCGAGAGTGGATTCGTAATTACTACCCCAAACCATTGCACAATAATTTAGATGGGGCAATATAAAGGCGTTATACAAATGAGTGAGTTCGTGCGATGATAGGAAATACTTGGCTCTGCTCATGATTCCTAAATTTCTACTTAAAGATACATGAAGGATGTGCGAATTCCACTTAAGCTTTTCGTCAATATAAACGCCAAGATACTTTACAGTTTCTTCACGTTTAAGCTGCATTCCATTTAGTCTTACATCAAAATTTCTAATGTTAGCGCTAGAATAAAGCTGATAATGAGATTTTGAAGCATTTAGAGACAAACGATTGGACTGAAATCATTTTGACACTTCTGGAAGAACTTTATGGATTTTTGACTGTACACTTCTCACATCATCCCCCGAGATTATAATAGCAGTATCATCTGCAAATAAGTAAAATCTAGTTTCAATGGACACTCGATACAGATCATTAATGTATATAATAAATAATAGTGGTCCTAGTATTGATCCCTGTGGTACTCCCGTCCTTAATTGTTTTGCATGAGAGATGACCCCCTTAATTTTAGTCCTCTGAAATCTGTTAGTTAGATATGAAGAAATAATATTATACAATTTACCCTTAATACCAATGTGATTTTATTTTTGCAATAGTATGCCTAGACTAACCGTATCGAATGCTTTTTTCAAGTCTAAATAAATTCCACATGATATGTTACCCTTTTCTAAAGATTTTGTTACGCTCTCGTAAAGATGTACCAGAGGCATGTACGTACTATGCTTTTTTCTAAAGCCGAACTGAAATGAATGTAAGATGTTATTTTCGATCAAATAATTAGAGATATATTGGTATAGTACCCGTTCCAAAATTTTGGAGAAGATGGGTAACAATGAAATGGGTCTATAGTTCGTAAATCTATCTTCTTCACCTGATTTAAATATAGGGACCACTACTGCTTCTTTTAACATCTTTGGGAATATACCTTTCTTAAGACATAGGTTGAAAAAATAAGTCAAATTACAAAGACAACTTTTATATGTACGATGCAGAATCTTTGTGCTAATTCAATCAATGCCACCACCCACTTGTTTTAGTGATTTGATGATATTTTCTATGTATTGTTGGTTTGTTGAAAGTTCATCCGTAAATGGTGGGTGTGAGTAATCTTCGAGATATTCTATAGGATTTATGTTCGAAACAGGAATGTCTTTTTCAAGTGTTGATCCAATTGTAGCAAAAAAATCGTTAGATCCATTCGCTATGTCATCATCTTTGTGCTCCCCGGAACTATTATCAAAAAACACAGAGGGATATGATGTACTTTTCACAGTGTTTCGATTCATAATCTCATCCAAAAGTTTCCACGTTTGTTTTCCATCCCTCTTATGAGCTTCAAACTCAGACATATAGTATTTCCTCTTACTTTCCTTAATAATTTTAGTCAGGTAGTTTCTACAGGGTGTTTCAAAAAGAATGATATTTTTAAATGTTCAGTAAAGTACTACAAATCCTTCAAATCCGTCCACAAAACACTCATTTTAATGGTAAATTGTAGGAAATTTTTTATATAAATATGTTTCATTTGCATCAAATGTTTTCTCTCGTCTTAAATGTACTCGAAAAATGGTGCAAGAAACATAATATATGCCCGCTTATATTTGAGAAAACGGAACTTGCAACACTCTAAAAGGCTTCAGCACACACAAATGGCACGTGAGCATGCACATTAAAAAGCAAAAGTCTCAGTAATACTACAAGTTAAAAGTTTTTGGCTCAAGCTCCGTATAGCTCATTGGTTTACCTTCCATATGAATGACTGGATGCGGCGGACACAGCGCAAAAGACCCCACTGTTCACCGCAGAACAAGGGGCATGGACCAATTGGGAATTGCTTGCTTGAACCCGAGCTTTCCTAAGCTTGAGAGGTGTGTTTTTTAGAATTAATTTCCAGAGGCAATGTGCATGTGGACTGAGACGTACCATAGTGACGATATTATGTTTGCAGTGCCATTGGCGCGATACTTGTCACGTGATACGCACGTGATTTCTACGAACATTTTCGATGAAGGCAAGATAGACAGAATTTTTCAAGTCAATTTTAAGACTACTTTTTACTAGCAAAAATATCAAAACAGCTATCAAAATACGAATAATCGTAAATGTCCCAAAATCATCTTTCGATTGATATGTAAATCATACCACAACAACCTCTTTATAACCGCATTATGATCCATTAAAAAATATCATTCTTTATGAAACACCCTGTATAAAGTTTATATTTAATTTCATGTTGTCTCAGCACAGGATCATTTTCACTATTTGTTTTTTTCCTATTTTTGTGTGAAATATACCTATGATACAGTTTGTTCTTATAATTTATAGACGCTAGTATCCCTGGAGAAATCCACGGTTTAATTGGAGTTTTCCTTCTACATGGTGTAAATGATTTCGAAAATTTATCAATTCCAGTTTTATAAGTATTTATAAGAACTTCACAAGCCTCATCAGGATCATTGATGTTTTGAAAATTGGCTAATTCCGAAACCATATAATCATTGAGTTCTTTTTCTTTGGACCAGTCTAAAGTCTTTATCATAATTGCCGTTTTTGTATTAACTAATCTTTTTTTAAAGTTATATATATATATAGGTAAATGATCAGATATATCAGTTACAATTATACCTGAATGTGCAACTTGATCTGTATTACTGACAAAAAAGTTATCCAATAAGGTATGAGAATTTGATGCAAACCTAGTTGCCCTTGAGACCAGAGGCAAAAGGTTGTATGATAACATCAGGGTTAGAAACTTATGTGCGTGTTTGTCATCTTTAGTCTTTAATAAATCATAGTTGAAGTCCCCTGCCAATACATAGTCATTTTTACACGGATTTATTGAGTCCAAAACCTTTTCAAAATGTTCCAGAAAGCTATTGCTGTCCTGGTTTGGAGGTTTATAAACCTCACCAACCACGAAATGTTTCCCATGTTTATCTCCTGCGTTCTCTACTTCTACAAAAGTGGATTCTATTTGTTCAAACTCGAGATCTGCCCTTCTTCTAGAGGTATATTTTTTGTTCACATATATTGCTGTTCCTCCCCCTGATTATTTTCCCGACTCGATGAATATAGTTCATATTCATCTATATCAAAATATTTTTCGATTTCTTTTTTCAGCCATGTCTTCGCGATGCAAATAATAGACCAAGTTATGCCAGATTGTGATAGAAATGTTTTGATTTCATCAAACTTGTTTTTGATTGATCGCGCATTTATATGGATAATTTGAAAACTATTTGATATATTCATTTTAATGGGAGGTACATAGTATTCACATTTATTTGTTATTTCAATAAATTGCTGGTTTAAATCAGAAGTATCTTCAAGTACTATATCTTTAAAAGGATTCTCAAACATTTCAGAGAACATCACGACAGATATCTTCTAGGTCTTAGCTTGCACCTGTCAATGTATCGCTGTGTGTATATAGCTTTGTTTGGTGTTCAGTTTTATCAGAATTGAAAATGCAGTTAAGGCAACCCCGAACGACCAACGCTTGATAAGGAGCAACGACGTCCTGTCTAAGATTCATACGTACAAACTGAAAAAACTACTAGATATACCTTAAGCTTTTTCTGTCCCACATCTGGGGAATCTAGAACAATACTATAAATACTAATAATACTAGAAATAATTATTAAATACTAAGATAAAGGTAAGATTAAACGCGAAGATTCGGTCGCCGCGGCTAATTGACCGCGGCGACCGAAGACCCGGAGCCGCAGAGTGGCCGCCGCGGCGGGCGGCGGGAGGCCGTCCCGGTACAGCGACCGGCGGATACGAAACCACGCAACCGCAGAGCGGACGTCACCCGCCCACGGCCGGACGGCCAGCCGCCGGCAAGCCGCGGCGGCGCCAGCCCCCAATAAGCAGCCAGGGCAAACAAAAGAGAAAAAAACAATTTCACATGAAGACCTTTTTTCCTCGAACAACCACTGATGCTTGCTGGTAATGCTACTTGTATCAAAATGAAGGTGATAACACATGTACCATAACACCATTTCTTCTGTCCCTATCCCGCAAAAATTTAAGGTGGCGCACCCGCCTCCTAAACTGACATAAGAACAATTTTTATGGTCAAGTTTACATAAATATAATCTTGGCCCAGATATCAACCAATATTTCACACACACAAAAACATTTGAGGCTGGTTGTCACAAAAATATCTATAATTTATCATAAAGAGCAAGAAAGAAAGAAGGAGGCAAGGGAGAATGGGAGTTTAGAAGGGAAGGGGGAGAGAGCGCGCGAGAGAGAGAGGGGGAGAGAAGCAGGGAGGAAGAAGATGGAAGGAATTAAGAAGGAGGAGCAGGGAGAGAGGGTGGAAGGAAGTAAGGAAGAGATGCACTGAGGGAGTGTGGGAGACTTCCTGACCAAGAGGCTAAACAATGGTATACACCTATGAGTAAGCCGAACCGTACAGCATTCCATTAGGGTCAGCATGGGTCTCTTTCTCACCACATTTGAAATGAAAAACCTTCCACGAAATAAGTCACTTAAAATTATGCAAACATCATATTCACTCGTAACCTGCCGTAAACAATGATTATCCCCATTAATATTAACCTCTATCTCATTGTGAGTTCGACCTTTGCCTCATTCGGAGATTTCCAACACCCCTCCTTTTGATCTCACCGTCAATAACCGACAGGAAACCACCGAATAGGAATACTTGCAAAACTGTATCAAGTACTTTTTGGCTCAAGACGATATTGAGATCATCAATAATCAAATAAAGTGGCCGATTAGTGACAGCTTTTAGCTCCAGCTTCCGACTGGTTAAAACCAATGCCTAGCCATAATTATATTTTGTCTTAGTCACGGGAAAATCGACCGATGTGTAATATGAGCTTACTAAGTCAACACATGTAACTCACTTGACCCAAGCTTATTTCGTGGTCACTGTACGACCTAATATAGCCATTGTGCATATCGATCGACTCGCAATGACACTACCAATGCAATGAGAAAAATGAATGCTCTATCATCTCTTTTTGTGAAGTCATTGAACAAAGTCCGAAACCCTGCTAAAGCTATAGTGCCGGATGACTTCTCAGAGGCTGTGGGTCAAGTTCGTAACTCGTTCTGGAGAATCGCCTAAAGTATGACAATTCTGGTAAGAAATGGGTTATGCCATGTGTACAGAAATAGAAACAATTTTCTACTATTTCCCATTTTTCCCATGCATTTTCAAAAGGGAGGCCATGCGCCGTACCAAAATCTACAATTTCGGTGAGGTCGCTTGACCTGAGATGACCCTGAAATTAAATTTTCCTTAAAGTCGCAAAGATGATAAAGGTTAAGGTACGGTTTAAGTACAGTGGCGCTCCGCAGCTCATGTTTTGACCGCCTCGGAAATATTTAGAGGCCAGGGGTGTAGCCAAGGGAGGGCAGCAGGGACAGCCGCCCCCTGAGGGCCCGAAAGGCCCCCTTAGGACACGAGCCGCGCAAAGCGCGGCTCGCCCGTGCTATGCTCTGTGGCCAAAGTTGACATTTTACACCTGACAGGGCCCTCTTAAGCCCTCTTCAGCACTCTATTCTGTAACAAGCAGGTCCCTTTTTACCCATCAGGGCCCTTTTGGCACTTCTGCAGGGGCCCTTCTCGGGGGGCCACCCCCTGAGCAAAATCCTGGCCACGCCCCTGCAAGAGGCTGTGTTGAAACGCCCCTCCTCTGCTGGAGCAAAGGTGAACGTGGTCTTGGAAAAGACATTCAAGCATTTAATTTGCCCTGATCTAAATTTATTGGTGTTTTATATATGTTATATATATATATATATATATATATATATATATATATATATATATTAATATATTTCGGCAGAATATTTTCGTATAAGCAGCGCTGGTTAAATTCGATGGCTGATGCCAGAGGCGTAGGAACGGTTTGAAAAGTGGGGGGGGGCCAACCTTAGAGGGGGCCCACCTCAAAGGGGGCCCCGGCCCACGGGGGCCCATAATTATGAACAATTTTAGATAGCTCGTTTGGTGTCAATAGGGCACGCATGCACACTAGGTTGTCAATATAAGAAAAATTGAGAAATTAAATTTTTCCCCATGATTTCGAGTTGTACCTAATGTGATATAATAAATCATAGCAAAAAACCCAACAATATTTTTTGGTTTTTTACCTAAAGCTTTTTTCAAATAAGAAATACATCTTTAAGCTCTTTTGAAGGATTTGAGTCATTTTTTAACCACGAGCGCGTTTTTTATACTCACAGATGTTTAGGCCCTTTTCATAATATTTACAAAACTAAACTCTTTAGAAAGCTACAAACAATGCTTTGATACCAAATAACGTCACTTGGCCATGCCTAATCAATTTGTCTTTACTTATTTAATGGCAAAAAATGGGAACATTTATTTAGGTTATTACGGATCCCTTCTTTACATCATTAGAGATTCATTTAGGTAAAGGCTGGTCACAATAAATCCGCTCAGCTATATTTCGATGCCTAAGATGCAGAGTTCCAGTATATATTGCAATGTACTTGAAGGACAGCTTGTAATGCCGAGGAGGTGTGGGCATAGTGTTATAGTGGTTAGCAACCTTGCATACCACGCGGCCAACCCGGGGTTAAGGCCCGGCAGATACTCTCAGTGGTGGCCTCCCGGACGATTATATTATTGAAGGGAGACGCCTGTGTGTTGAGGCAGGACATGATCCGCAGCCTGAGGGAGGTGTTCTCTTTCTCCTGCTCTCCTCTGATGGAGATAATCTTGGCAAAGACGAACTTCCTCCTCCTCGCTGCAGAGCAATATCATCAGGATCGCTTTGGTGTGAACGAACATTGCAGAGGAGCACACAGCGGGCATGACATTCAACTGCACCATCTTGGGCTGGGTACGAAGGCAGGGGAGCTCGAACATGACTTTCCGAGGGCTGCCCGGCCATTCGTTGCTGGTCTACACCTGTAGCCAGTAGGGAAAGTAAGGTTCGATAATGATAGCGACGATCTCCTACCGAGTTCCAATTTCCGTATTGACTCCAGATGAAGGTTATCAACAACTTGGTGGACGGTCCCAGAAACGTCCTATCCTGGCTCTTATGCCTCAGGATCCGGCCCTAGATGGTGCAATTGACTGTTATGCTGACCGTGTGCTCCTCTGAATGGTTCGCTCACTCCGAGAAGATCCTGATGAACATGGCAATGGCATGTTCTGCAGTGAGGAGGAGGAGAGAAGGACCGCCTTCCACAAGATCATCTCCATCAGAGGGGAGCAGGAGACGGGGGGAACACCTCTCTCAGGCTGCGGACCCAGCCCTACGTCAACACACAGATGACCACTCTAAAAAATATAACTGTTTGGGAGACGTGGTCACCGAGCCTATCATCACCTGCAGCTTAATCAAATTCAAGTTCCCAGGGTTCATGGGTAAGCCCATGGAGGTAGAGCACTTCGTCTGCCAAACGCAGGCCATGGCTGTAGCTGCCACGTCTGTAAAGCAAATGACAGCTGCCAGTTCTGTCTGTCGTGCTGGAAGAGGAATGGTTTTATCAGGCGATGGGCCCAGCATACCAAACTGATGCTCAGGATCAACAGCAAGCAGGACCTCCTCGGCATCACAAAGTTGACGATAAATAGTTGGAACTTGCAATCAATCTGAAACTCTAGTTTAGGTATCGAAAGACAGCTGGACTTATCGTGACCATCCTTTCCCTGAATCGATTCCTACAGCTGTAAAGAAGGAGTCCGTAATGACCTAAATAGCTCGTCTCGTTTGTGTCATTAAATAGGTGATTCAAAGCTATCTAGGCATATCTGGGTCTGCTAGGAAAATATATCTAGGTCTGTGCTTTTCTAAATACTTTTTTGTAAATGCGATAAAAAGCCGAAACATCTGCAAATATAATGAGTAATGCTCTTGGTGAAAATGGTTTGAATGCCTAAAAACGAACATAGAAAGGCATTTTTCAGTCGAAAACAGGATAGGTAAAAATACCTAGATCATTTTTGGCTTTGATTATTTTTCATTAGACCATAATAGAACTGGAAATCATGAGGCAAAATCTCATTTTTCAATTTTCCATATATTGACACAACCTAATACACACCGGCATGCACCAAATATTTCCATACATGACTTCTTACGCTATTTTCCGCTGTTTCCTTTCATTGAACAGTTTCGTGCTGTTCTTTTTTTTTGCTTCGTAGTAGAAGACGGCCGGCCTCATCACGCCTTTCGATGGCTCAGGGACGACTGTTGCTCGGCATTTGTTGCGGGGAGCGTGTCCGATTCATGCTTTGTGTTGGGATTTATGTGAGATGGAGTTTGATTAGGTTCAGTTCTCGGGGCTTATTTGGAAACACTCGGGTAGTAGATACCTTGGCCTTTTTCACGAAGCGCTCCTCCTCCAAGGGCTTGCAGGCGGCGTATTACGGAACTGCAACTTTCCCAGACAAGCTATCGGGCCTGTTTGGGGTTCTTGTTCTATACTACAGTCTCTGATATTTGTATATTTGTTGCGGGGGCCCACCACAAAAGGGAGAGCAATACCCTCCTGACCCCCGGTTCCTATGCCTATGCCACCCAGGGGCCGCCAGATTATCTTGGAGGGCCCCCAAGGTCCAGACCATGGCTCAGAAAGCCACATCAATCAGCTCAGAGGGCCCAGGCCAGTGCATTGGCCTCGGGACCAGCGTATCAAGGGACCCCACATAAGCAAAGGGCCCCTAGAAGCTCAGCACAGGGGAGCCCCAGATTCGCACAGAGTGCCAGATTAGCTTAGGGGCCCGGTTCAGCTCAGAGGTCCCCAGGTCGGCTTATGTAGGGTCTGAAAACAGCTCAAGGGGCTTGTTCAAGCTCACGGATCCCAGCTTGCTCAGTGACGCTAGAACAGTTCAGCGGCCCCAGACTAGCTCGGGGCCCTTGTTCAGCAAAGGGGGCCCGGATTAGCTTTGAAGGCCCAGCTCAGCTCAGGGGCTCCCAGATCGGAGGATATAAGGTCACGCCCCATACCAGCTCAGGGGGCTCCATTCAAGCTCAGGGCCCCCAGCTTAGCCCAGGGACCCTAGGAGAGTTCAAGGGCCCCCATTCCAGCTCAGAGGCCCCAGTTAAGCACAGGGGTGCCCGGACTAGTTTAGGGCCCAAGCTCAGCTTAGGGGGCCCAGTGTGGCTTATGTAGGGTCTCAGAACAGCTCAAGAGGTCATTCAAGCTCGTGGCCCCCAGCTCAACCCAGGGGCCCCAGACCAGTTCAGGGGCCGCCCAGTTAAGCAGAGGGGTGCCCAGACTAGCTTAAGGCCTAGACTAGCTTTCGGGGCCCAGCTCAGCTCAGGGGCACCCAGATCGGCTGATATAGGGTCTCGACCCTAGAAGAGTCCAGGGGCCACAGTTAAGCGCAAGGGTACCCAGATTAGCTTAGGGCCCAGCTCAGCTTAGGGGGCCCCAGGGTGGCTGATATAGTGTCTCAGAACATCTTAAGGGGCCCATTCAAGCTCACGGCCGCCAGGTCAGTCGCTGTAAAGCCTATAGGGGGCCCTCAGTTCAACACAGGGGCCCATATGAGCTCTGATGACCAGATTAGCTTAAGGGCCCGGATCAGCTCAGGGGCCCCTTGTTGGTATATATAAGGTTTCAGAACAGTTCAGCGTTCTAATTAAAGCTTATAACCCCAAGTTGTTAAGATGTTCCCTGGCCTCTCCCTCGAATCCGGAAATGTAAAAAACACTGAAGATTATATATTCGGGCTCAGCCCGTCATCAGAATTGTGGAGTAAATATCAATAATTCTCAGTCCTAGTATAGCCAGACCTCGAATTGAGCTTCACTTGCTCAATTCGAGGTCTGGCTCAATTCGTGGTGAAGCTCAATTCGAGGTCTGGCTATACTAGGACTGAGAATTATTGATATTTACTCCACGATTCTGATGAAGGGCTGTGCCCGAATATATAATCTTCAGTGTTTTTTACATTTCCGGATTCGAGGGGAGAGGCCAGGGAACATCTTAACAACTCATCATCATGCTCCTCGCCGCAGCACTTCAAAACTTATCAACTTATAACCCCAAGTTCAGGTCAGGGGCCCCATTACTGTGCAGGGGCCACAGATGAGTTTAGGGCCTCCTGTGCAGCACAGGTGACCCAGATTATCTCAGGGGACAAGATTAACATTACATTCCCAGCTCAGCTCAGGGGCCCCCCAGGTCGGCGGATATAAGGTCTGGCCAACTCAAGGGGCCCCGTTCAAGGTCAGGGCTTCTAGCTCAACTTAGGGATCCTAGAACAGTTTATGCTGCCTTGTCCATCTCAGTGGCGCTCAGTTCAGCTCGAGGGGCCCCAGATTAGCTCGTATATGGCATCAGAGGCCAGTGCAGGGGCCCCGAACAGCTCAGGGGAACTTAAAATCAACCCATAGGGCCTCAGCTTAGTTTAGGGGCACATATAAGTTTAAGGTTTTCCGGGGCAAGCTATCGGGCCAGTTTGAGTTTCTTGCTTGATATTACGGGTGTTGATATTCTTATCTCTGTTGCGAGGGGCCCATCACAGAAAAGTGGGGGGCTAGTGGCCCCCCTGGCCCCCCGGTTCCTACGCCTATGGCTGATGCTGCTTTTCAGATCTTCTTATTAGTTCGGATGATTGAGTTGATGATGTTTCTTTCTTCTCTGTTTAAATCGTAGACCAACTCGCCAAAATTCATAGATAAGGAAATTAATAGGATTGGAAGAGTTAAGATCATGTCAGGTAAGTAATATTGAACGCATTTTTCGACCGGTTTCACTTTATTTTTTAAAACATTATCAAGAAAAACATTGGAAATTCTGTTGAGTGGGCTCGGAGAGATTGCAGCACATATTTGAATAACATTTTACACGAGCAACAGTATAACAACAAGCTTCGTCTGAACAGATCAATATAATGTACAGTATTTTAAGTTTGCAAGGTAAAGTTTACATTAGGCAACACAGGCTGAAAATTAAAATAATGAGTATGTTTTTAGAGTACCTATTGAAAAACCTAACTGCAAAATTTTCACGATATCAATATGACAGTGTACATAAACGACTAAAATACATTTCATGTTGAGCAAATCTAAAACACAATCGAACACACTTCAGCTTTTTATGTGAGCATGATATTAAACATATAACCGCACCTCAAATAAACAAAAATTAACTACCTAACTAAATGAGGATTCCTGTGGATAGCTCCTGCCGCTTCTGTGCCCACGTGCTACTGTGAACACGGATGCGGGAGGTGCAGTATCCTCACCTCGGACATCTTCACAACCGCTTCTTCCTCCTCCATCATCTGTGCGGTTATGGGTTACCAAAGCTGCCTGCTGCTTGGTTCCCCATAAAGCTAACTTTTCCAGTCTATTGTTCCGCTGGCTGCATATGGGAGGAGCGTAGTCACGAATATGTATGGCCTCTGCTATTTCGATACGTCTGGCATCACTCATATGAACTATTTCAGTGTTGTCAACAAGGTGTTTTCGGGTGAGGGTGATGTTGTGCTCAGTTTGCATATGGTCTTTTATGGACGACTTCTGGAGGTGCATCGTCAGCCTGCGAGACAGGGTAGTTAAAGAGAAACCAACGTAATGATTTTGACGGAGTCTACAACCTTCGTCTGGGCAATTAAACTGGTACATTACGTTGGTTCTATTCAACTTCCCTGTCTGGCGGGGATTGTTACGCATCAGTAGATCCTTCACTTTCCTACTCGTTTAATATATTCTAAGTCCTATTCTAGTGATTGTGGCCGTACACTTGATGTTCTTGCGCATAATGTGTTGGAGAACTCGTTCATCGGTTTTGTGGGCTGTGTTCATATAATTTTTATCAATCACAAACACTCTACCAACACCCACTCTACCAACGCTAGAAAATATATATATATATATATATATATATATATATATATATATACTCCTAGCTCTCCTGTTTCCAACTTATGCAATGTTACATTTAAGTGGGTTGATACCGGTTGGTGACAACTGTGAATAAGTAAATAAATATGTTTTTAGCTTTATAATATTTTTTATCTCATCATAGCTGGGATTGAACATGATACAGAAGCTGATTTTATATCAGACATAGCGCATGGCTCCATGGCTGCATGTGAACTGTGGCTCATCATCGAACTCAGGTAATAAATTGCGGCGTAAACAAAGGAGAAAAATACTTTAACCATGGGCCTGCTATCAAAGCTCGATACCTCCACGCCATTACATCATTTAACTGGGCCAGTGAGCATGCTGGAAAGGACTACTGCAAAGAAAAAGGGTGCACAGATCAATTCACTAAGTATGACCTTGTGTTATTCCCAGAAGAAGGGGGGCCTTCGAACCTCTACAAACTCCATGGTATTTTCTTTGAAGCACGGCATGGGAGGACTTAGCGAAGCACTCTCCGTAGTGCAGGTCAGTAAGGCTTATTTTCCCATGCACCCATTGGAGATACGATACTGTTAAATTGATATGTAGCTTGTTCGCGTTCTGGTGACGCTTCTCTGAAAACGTGATTTGCCAGACTCGTTATCAAGTTTCCTCTTTTGTGGCATCCAATATCAAATCAATGTGAAAGTGAGAGAAGTTTTGAGTAAAGTTAGTGGTAAACAGATTCGAAACTAGCACTGGCTCAGCCAAACTAGTTCTCCCAATCGTTCCTTCTGCTGGGACGCAAAACGCCCTAGACAGCAGTATATGTAGAGTGATATGCCGTGGTATCCGCCAGGATCATGGAATCAATGTTGTTTACATCGAAAGTCGAAAATCACAGCGAAGAAACTCGGATTTCGACATCTACATGGACGTAGAGTGTGGTGAAAAGGTGAGAGCTAACGGGGTGAAAAGGTGCCCAGGGGCGTAGCCAAAGGGGGGCGAAAGGGACAGCCACCCCTTCCCTCTGAGGGCCCGAAGGGCCCCCTGAGTACACGGGCCGTGCGAAGCGCGGCTCGCCTGCACTATGCACTGTGGCCAAATTTGAAGTTTTATACCAGACAGGGCCCTCTTCAGCACTCTATTCTGTAACACGCAGGGCCCTTTTTTACCCATCAGGGCCCTCTTGGCGCTGTCGCACGGGCCCTTTTCGGGTGAAATACAGACGATTGCATGTGTTCTGCTTTAGGCCTAGCGTTTAGTGTTGTTTTATTTCGCTGTTGTCTCCACTTGGTCCATGCATTTTGAGATTGTTGTTCTTTCAAATTATGGTCAGTTCCGGGCCAACTTTTTTGTATAGCCCTTACACTTTCTATTTGTGTTTAGCCTTCCTGAAAAGCCTATTTCTTTTCCGAATGTTTCGCTTTAATTCGCAGCTCATCCAAACTTTGTCGTTCTGTCTTAGGTAAACTGATTTACTAGGAATGGATTCCTCCGCAGCATGGAGTAAAGTTTCGGAGAATATTTTAGTTGCTCTAGGTGAGAGCTAGAGAGAGGGTGAGAGCTGGCGAGAAAATGAGGCACGGCGAGAGGACAAGTGCTGGTAAGAAGGTTGGGGAGAAGATGGGAGCTGGTGAGAGACAAGAGGTGGTTGATACAAGGGGAGGGCTGGTATGGCTCAAGTCCCCTCGCTGACATTTCTGAGTAACAATATTAATCACTTAGTAAGAGCTTATCCGAGGAGGAGGCAGGGTAAGGCTGAGCCCCCTCCCCTGCAAGTCTGCATTCTGCCAGTTTGAGAAGGTGTGCTTTGCAGAGTGAATAGTTGAAGCTCAGAGATGCCATAGATAAGACTCGTGAGAAGTGGGCTTCATTTTTCTCGTTTGGAGGTTAAATGCATTGTCCAGCTCTGAAATAATACAAATGCGTTGTACTGTAGTAGATCGCTAAATGAGGCCCTCTGCTAACCTGTGCTTGCTCATTGACAGGCCATGCAATCGCTGGCAACAGACTTGTCCAAGTCTCTGGAGGCGACGCAGCTGCAGTGAGTGGAGATTTATGCGATACATATCTGCAGTAAACAGGTTTTGTGCAGTACATAAAACACAATTTACCATAGTAACAGTGGCTAGTAGTCTGTATGACTGGAAATGGGGAGAGGGGATGGGATTTTAGAACTGGATGAAATGGATATGATTTCTCCGGTTTTATTTCAAAGTGACTGGAGACTTCTTTTGTTTTGTTTTTCTTTCTACAGGGTTAAATGAAATGGGATAGGAATGCTTATAACAGACATCTTCTGGAGCGGAATAGGGGCGGTAAACACCAGCATTTAGATACAAAAGCATTCTCTGCGATACCATCAGAACCCTGGGTGTGAAACTGTCGCAAGAAAACTACGTTGCTTGCGGTTTTAAGCAGATAGTTTTGTCAGCTTTTTCTGTGCTTGAAACTTTTGTGATGACTGAATTACTGCATGCAGTGTGGTTTTTAAATGACAGACGTCGATATTCAAGAGATGACAATGTGAAAACAGGTGTGACTTTACAATCCATGGCGCTGCACCTTTGCTCAGGTCCTTTGATGCCGGCGGGGAGCTCCCAAAGAGAAGCATGAGCGTCCAGAGCAGTTTCGGTGAGGACGCTGTACTATGTTTTCTTAATAGAATATGATGCCTAAAATTTCCAGTCATTAGTGGTGGATATATTTGGGTAAAAATGCAGGAAAATCGAGTGGTGAATACAGAATCTGCCTACACACCGTTCTTCTAAGTGGATGCTCTTGCTGCCATCGTGATTGCTTGGACCATATCTTTGCCACAGTTGTGTAAGTTAGTTTAACAATATTTGCTGCTGAAACTTACAAAGGAAGCATAAACCAGAACACTGGGTGTTCTACATTATAGTATAACATCAGAAAATAATCAGTCCCCGACGACGACATTTCTGACGGAGGCACACGCGTTTTTTTTGTACCAAAGTGCATTCTGAGAAGGTAATGGCTTGGTTTTCCAGAAATTTCTTTAAAGCTTTGGTTGTTTTGGTGCTTTCTCCTGTATTTAGCCAAACATGTTTCACAGAAGGCGTCTGGAATATAGAAATACCTGGAACATTGCAAAAGGAACTGATGTCTGCTGTCATGCTCGTTTGTTTTTGCATGACTTTGCCCTAATAGATTTTCTGGAAATAGCTATCTCAGAAATAATGACTTCCTCAAGAGTATTCTATTGTGTGTCCAGATTTCGAGGACATTCCATGGTTTCCACGCAAGATATCTGATCTGGACCGGGCGCAAAAGACCCTGATGTACGGATCTGACCTCGACGCCGACCACCCGGTAAGGTCAAGGTCGGATCATAATGAGAGTTTTGCTGAGGGAGCTATGTAGTCACAACATGTTTGAAGAGCATCGGAGTGGTCTTGGCAATAAGTATCTTTATCCTACATTTTTTCACCCGACAGTGGAGGAAGCAGAGAGAAGTTAGAGAGAGAGAGAGAGAGAGAGAGAGAGAGAGAGAGAGAGAGAAGGGGATGAGGGAGAGAGAAGGGGATGAGGGAGAGAGAAAATATATGGTTGATGTTCAATTTTTTCGAATAGTTGGTAATTGCTACTCAGCTTTTCAATTCTCAACTAAGCCGATTAATATTTTAGCAGCATGCCCATATTTGCCCTGCCCCTCCCTTAGGCACATGACTGAGGCAAACTAAGCACTTTGGGTGGTTTTCTTCAAAGTTGACCAGATCGAAAAGGTGTGAGTCTGTGAAAAGCTCAATTATTTCAGCATTCATTACCTCGTAAGTTTGGTACTTTCCCTCTTTTTCCGCGGGTCTGTCTCTTCCAACCGGAACAACATTATTTATCTGTATCTATAGGCCCTGTGTGTCTGGATAATGCGTTGATGCCAGCGATAACCAATATCCAAAGAGGCAACAGTACGCCATTCTAATGCGTTACCTATCTTCTACAGGGTTTCAAAGATAGCGTCTATCGCAAGCGAAGGAGGCACTTCTCGGACATCGCCATGAAGTACAGACAGTGAGCAATTAAATGTCGTTTGTTTATGCTTGCTGACATGAGAGTCCCCATTGGAAAAAAGTAAAAAATTGGGGGGGAGTATCAGTAAGTCTTCCACCTGCTGCTGACAGTATAATTTTTCCTTTAAAACAAAAAACATCGAATTTGGTTTCAGTATTGCCTTCCGCACAGGCTGGTTCCACAAGTTTTTATTTGTACTCAATTTGACTGAAGCTGGTTATTTTGTATGAAAATAGTGGGGAGAGTCATGCCCAATTTTAGCCTGCGCTACCCTGACGCATATGGCTTCTCAATATCTAGCGACGAAGGCGCATTTTCAGGTTATGATCAGTAACCATACCTACCAACATTGGTGTTGTTTATTTTTGTCTGTATACTTTCTGGTTTTGATGAGCTAGCACCTCAGCGTCAGAGCCGCCAATTTTTCCGATAAACTTCTAAAAAACTTTGTAATGATCAAGTAAAAACACAGTTCGGAGAAATGAATAACCCGCCATAACTTTCATCACACGAAATACGCTCAACAAAGTCGTCGGACACTTCGAACACATTCTTGTCTATTGCAAAAATAACTCGTAGGCTATAGCATGTCATGATCACAGCAGTCCATTTATTTTATGGCTTGCTGTTTGGTAATTGTTCTGCCGTTTTCAGCGGTCAAACTATCCCACGTGTGGAGTATACCGGGGAGGAAACCCGCACATGGTGAGTACATCGAGTATACCGGGGAGGAAACCCACAAATGGTGAGTACATCGAGTATACCGGGGAGGAAACCCGCAAATGGTGAGTACATCGAGTATACCGGGGAGGAAACCCGCACATGGTGAGTACATCGAGTATACCGGGGAGGCAACCCACAAATGGTGAGTACATCGAGTATACCGGGGAGGAAACTCACAAATGGTGAGTACATCGAGTATACCGGGGAGGAAACCCGCACATGGTGAGTACATCGAGTATACCGGGGAGGAAACCCGCAAATGGTGAGTACATCGAGTATACCGGGGAGGAAACCCGCACATGGTGAGTACATCGAGTATACCGGGGAGGAAACCCACAAATGGTGAGTACGTTGAGTATACCGGGGAGGAAACCTGCATAAGGTGAGTACATCGAGTATACCGGGAGGAAACCCGCACATGGTGAGTACGTTGAGTATACGGGAGGAAACCCGCACATGGTGAGTACATCGAGTATACCGGGGAGGAAACCCACAAATGGTGAGTACATCGAGTATACCGGGGAGGAAACCCGCACATGGTGAGTACGTTGAGTATACCGGGGAGGAAACCCGCACATGGTGAGTACATCGAGTATACCGGGGAGGAAACCCGCACATGGTGAGTACATCGAGTATACCGGGGAGGAAACCCACAAATGGTGAGTACATCGAGTATACCGGGGAGGAAACCCGCACATGGTGAGTACGTTGAGTATACCGGGGAGGAAACCCGCACATGGTGAGTACATCGAGTATACCGGGGAGGAAACCCGCAGCTGGTAAGAAGGCTAAAGAGGAGACACGTACATGGTGAGTACGTTGAGGAGAAGGCAAGTAGAGCTGCACGAAGGCACGTGCTAAAATGCACTTGGTGAGCATCTTAGCCGTGATGATATTTGCCACTCTGATGAGAAGCACCTGACGCCGTAGAAAGATAACTGAAAATCCTGGGACAGTGCCTAAAGCTCACCAGTTTTAAATGCAAAAAAGCACTGCATCAATCTTCCTGGCACACCTTTAAATATAACTGTCCTAGACTGGCTCAGCGCACGATTCACTTATTTGTTTAATACACACTGCATTTGTCAACTTTGCTCGGAAATGCTGCCTGGCTTGACGGAAATAAGGCCAAGTTGTCTGGTGCTCTCGCGCCCGGTAACATAGTTACGGAAACTCTGACGAGCTCTCCTTCCAATGATTAGCTGTAGTGCAGTAACGAGACCAAGATCTGATCTAGTTTTCCATAATGAACGTCAAAATGTGGCTCCACGTCAAAACTGTGCTTGGATACCAGTTGTGTCTCCGACTTCAAACTTTCCCATGTTTCAAGCTTTACTGTTAGACTGTCTTGATCAACCATTACCGAATAAAGCGTGATGGGCTTGAAACAAATAAGTGTGCACGTTTGGAGTCTTTGTCTGCTAATTCCATGTTAATTGCTTAAATATATATTTAAAATAAATTGCTTGTTCGTGAGCGTTTTGAGCTATAGGCGGAGCCTTTAGTCCTGGAGTACATAAAACTCCAATGTGTGTAGTATAGTGGATCTTTAAGGACGAGAGCCCATATTTATTTCTCTGGATAAAATAGGAAACGATTAACAAAAACGCTGGTATCGGTAAACGGTATTGTAAAATTCAGTGCCACTTTCACCATTTTTATATATTTTTCCCACGGATACGTAAAACCAAGGAGCTTAAAAAGTCACTGAACGGTGGAGAATTCGGAAGCTCCCGGAATTCTCGCTCCCTGTAACATTTATTTGTATTTTTTCGAAATTGTCGGGACTGCTCCTGAGATACGGGTTCCTGCTCTCAATGTAGTTTTACTGTAACGAACATTCCCTGGGTGTTAGACTTACACTTGAAGTGTGTTTCTTGACGATGTGGACGGACTTGTCTCTTATGAATATGCATCGATTCCTTCGCGTTAGATATATTTCAATAAACTCACTCTAAGTCTACACACAAAACCTCGCTCAATTCCAGTAGAAATGATAGGACGACTCTGGATCTGTTTCCAGGGGCGTTGTTTTTGAGCAGCTGAGTGCCTTGTACGAGACGTACGCCTGTCAGGAGTACCTGGAGAACTTCCACCACCTGAAACGCTACTGGGGCTACAGGCGCGACAACATACCTCAGCTGGCGGACTTGGACAACTACCTCAGACGTGAGTGGAGCGTCGGCTCTCGCGGTGGTGCATTGGTTAGCACGCTCGCTTTCCACGCGTCCGACCCGGGTTGAAGGCTAAGGGGTTCTCTAATTAAGGGGAATCCGACTCCCTAAAACCTTTTCAACAGGAGATAAGTTGGCAACGCGATGTGACTCTGGCAGTTGGTGGGTCGATACGCACCAAAACTCGTTTGGCACGGATCAGAGGTCAGAAAAAGTATACATTTTCCCCAACTGAGACCAATTTTTTACCCTAGATAAAAATATGTTACCAGACAAAAATGGCTCTTGCAGTCTAACGAAAGAGACAAGAATTATTCGTAAGCTCAAAGTAAGTAGATTAGGTACCAACTTGTGATATCATACAATATCGAAGAGAACGTTTTGGTGCTTCAAATCTCAACTTCAAAAAGAACCATTCAACTTCACTGTAAACATCGAGCTTTGGATAGAAAAAAACAAGCATCTTGTGACCACATCTTACGCCCGGTAACGTGTTTTTGTTTTTGCTTTTTGACTTTAGCTTGTCCCCCTAAGCTTACCGGCTAGATCCGCCACTGGTTACAAGTGCCACGACCCATCTCTTTTCCAGAGAAGACGGGCTTCCAGCTACGGCCCGTGGCGGGCTACCTCTCCCCGCGGGATTTTCTGGCTGCCCTAGCCTTCAGGGTTTTCTCCTGCACCCAGTACATCCGCCACAGTTCTGACCCGCTCTACACACCCGAGCCGTGAGTACTGGCCCACTCTGTTTACACATCCGAGTCGTGAATACCGGCCCACCTCTATCTACACACCCGAGCCGTGAGTACTGGCCCACCTCTATCTACACACCCGAGCCGTGAGTACTGGCCCGCCTCTATCTACACACCCGAGCCGTGAGTACCGGCCCACCTCTATCTACACACCCGAGCCGTGAGTACCGGCCCACCTCTATCTACACACCCGAGCCGTGAGTACCGGCCCACCTCTATCTCCACACCCGGGCCGTCAGTACTGACCCGCCTCTATCTACCCTCCCGAGCCGTGAGTACTGGCCCAGCTCTATCTACACACCCGAGCCGTGAGTACTGACCCGCCTCTATCTACACACCCGAGCCGTGAGTACTGGCCCGCCTCTATCTACACGCCCGAGCCGTGAGTACCGGCCCACCTCTATCTCCACACCCGGGCCGTCAGTACTGACCCGCCTCTATCTACCCTCCCGAGCCGTGAGTACTGGCCCAGCTCTATCTACACGCCCGAGCCGTGAGTACCGGCCCACCTCTATCTACACACCCGATCCGTGAGTACCGGCCCGCCTCTATCTACACGCCCGATCCGTGAGTACCGGCCCACCTCTATCTACTCACCCGCGCCGTGAGTACTGACCCGCCTCTATCTACACACCCGAGCCGTGAGTACTGGCCCGCCTCTATCTACACACCCGATCCGTGAGTACCGGCCCACCTCTATCTACTCACCCGCGCCGTGAGTACTGGCCCACCTATATCTACACACCCGAGCCTTGAGTACTGGTCCACCTCTATCTACACACCCGAGCCGTGAGTACTGGCCCGCCTCTATCTACACACCCGATCCGTGAGTACCGGCCCACCTCTATCTACTCACCCGCGCCGTGAGTACTGGCCCACCTATATCACTGCTGATAACAGATCCGTGCTCGGATATTGAGTGTACCCAGGGAGGCACGGTCACGTGACATCAAAAAATTTCATGCCAGCTGATGATTGAACCTCGTATTCCGGAGATACTCAAATTGGACAAGCAAAGAGCGTAAACGTAAAGTAAAGGATGCAGTTCGATGTAATTTTAGCAATGCCATCAGCGGAGACTATTCTAGTGCACTGAATTTTCACCGACGCTTGATAAAAAATTGGAAAGGTAATAGTACCTTGGAAAAGTAGTATTCGCATAGAAATAATATGCGGAATGGTGGAAAATATATATATTCCGACGGATTTCTACCATACTCAGCCTCAGCGACGGTGGAACGTCCAAATGTAAGGGGGGGCACCGTGAGCTTTTCAACCCATAGGCGGATGCAGGGGTGAAAGGGGGGGGCACGTGCCCCTCGATCGACTCTCACCCCCCCACCCCTGAAATGTCGCTTGCCCCCCTCCAGGATGCGAAAATCGGCGCCCACCGATAGAATTTTGCGCCTATCTGATAGGTTTTCCGGTCAAAAGTGGCGCCCCCCAGGGCCGGATGACGCCCACCCGGAAACGTGCCCCCCCCGATCAGCAATCCTGGATCCGCTTATGTTTCAACCCATTTCTTTCCAGTCAACGCCATTGGGTTATTGTTAAAATTTATGATTTAAGGGAGGGCACCGTGCCCCCCCCGTTCCGCCACCAGTGACCATACTCCCGTCATCATACAATCGGGTAAAAGTAAAAAATGTCCGGAGCAGCGACGGATCCAACTTCCAAGGGGAGGAGAGTGAAAAGAAAATTACCCACCCCTCCCCGCCCCCATTGGCAGACGCAGAGGGGCTTAGGCGGATTCAAGATTGTCGATCCGGTGAGGGGGGGGCACCATCCGGACCAGTGGGCACGGATTTTTGCATCAATGGGGGGGGTAAGAAGCGACGTTTCAGGGGACACCATTGGCCTTCCAAGGCGGCGCCGTGACCATTTCAGGGGGCGACGAGGGTTGATAGGGGCACCTGCCCTCCTGGATCCGCGTACGGAGGGGGCAGAGGCCATGGCCTCCAAAATGACAAATTTGTTACCGATCTTTTAACAATACTATGTTTTTACTATTTCTCCTGCGTTGCCCCACCCCCCCCAAACAGCACTCGTGCGTCCGCCCCTGTCCACCCCCACCTACACATATGAAGCTCGATAACTTCGATGACGGGCGCCGCAAAATGTGAGACTGCGGTGCAGAGGCAGGGGCGTCGCCACGGAATTTTTACTGCTGGGGACGGACCATGACTGGGGACGACCAGAGGCGGGGAGGAGGGGCGCTGGGGCGCAAAATTTGGAGCGAATGGGCTGTATCTGAAAACGATACTGGCAATCCACTTCACCGACAAACTTGCGAGTTGGGTTGCAGAATTCCACGCAATTAACGAAGATAAACGCAAGTAATAAGAGAATCAAAATAAAAACCTAGGACGAGTCACCAAGTTTTTGCGGGACCGTCCCCCTCTGATCCGCGAGTAGGGGGACGCGTCTCCTCATCCCCCCGCTTTCGACGTCCATGTGTACGTAGACAATCTAAATCTTGACGGAGGTTGAGAGGCCATGATCTCCTCAAATGACTATATTCTAGCTGATTTATAAAACACCATGCTTGCGGCAATTTATCGCCGAACACCTTTCTCAAACGTGTTGCCCCTGTGCCTAAAAAATGGCTTTAGATATTGGCACCGACAATGAACGGATTCAAAGGGTGAGGGAGCACTTGTTGGCCGATCTATACGAAGCTTTCTGAAATGCCCATCAAACCACTATGGAAGGTCAATGGCTCTCCAATGGCGGAATGGCGAATCCAATGGCGGGGAGCCGGCGCGACATACGAAAATATAGAAATTTGGCAGTGCAAAATGAGTCCACCGTAAATGTGCAATTATATTGGAAGGCCACTGTTCTACCATACGTATAACTCAGTCACTTTGCCATCCTAGGTAGATGACAAATCTAGAGGAGTTGGTCGCTGAGCAAGGCCAAATGACAAGAACAGTGAAGAGTTCCATTGCAGTTATCAAAAGTAGGTATTCGAAAGTTTTGCGAGCCAAGTCCCGCATGGCACCAATAGATCTTCTGTGGGAACTGGGACACAGTATTAATAAAAATACTCATCTAATCTAAAAAGGCATGGGATAAATGTTCACCCCTTAGTACCACTCATAGCTTATTCAATATCTCATTGGTATTTATTTTGAACATTTCTTGCAAACGCAGAGACAAGAATCCCAAATTGATTGACAAATCCAGCTATCAATTGAACTGCGGCTACACGCCACCATAACAGAGAGAGCACTGGTAGCACAGCGCCTGGATGACGGCTTTGCTGCACGCGAGCTTTGCCGGCGCTGCTGCTCGCCGCCGAAGGGTTTCGCAAGTCCAGGCTGCCTCCGCCGCGCGCTGCTGCTCGCGACCGAAGAGGTTTCGCATGTCCAGGTTACCTCAGTCGCGCTGGAAAAGTGCACAATACAACACGATTACAATGGGTACCAAATGGGCGATAATTAATATTGGTTCGTGCGCCCGAAAACCCAAATAACTAACAATCGGTACTAAGGGGTATTATTAATAATCAAATCATTTTGATGAATAAGGCTTTTGAAGCCTGTCCAAATAAGTTAATGAAATGGCTATTTGTGCCCCGCCAGCTGACAGGACTTGAATTCTTATGAAGCCAGGCATCAAATTCTTACCACCCCGGGCACGGTGCCCCCACCCATCGGTGATCCTGGATCCGCCTATGACGGGAATGTCAGTTAGTCAAGGGCTGATCTGCAGAATGTGGCAGGAAACTGGAAAATATGCTTGGGGTAGCTCAGATCCTACCTCAATTGGGGAAGAAATTCAGCAGCTAGGCCAGAGTCCTCTGTACACTGAAGCAGAAATTTTCTTTTTCATCAATTTTACCTGTTTTACTAACTTATTGACACATTTATGACTTTTAACAAGGATCAGCACTGTCCAAGCTGTCACACTCAGCTCCAATATTGTTGTACCTGCCACAAAGAATGACAAGAGTTGCCCCAAACCAGTAATTCTGCCCAAAGGCTACACCAATTAAATATTGTGTAAATCTGTCAAATTCTACATGCTGAATCAAGGGGCAGTCAGTCAGTACTGATAAGAGGACACCATCCAGTAAGACGGCCAGTTGACAAAGTATGGCAGCACGCCAAAGAAGTTGCACCAGCTATTGAGAATGATTGTACCACCACTTACCTAAAATTGGAACCAAAATGGGCATAAAATCACACTGACCTCTACTTATTTCCAAACAATTTGGCTGGTACTTCAACCACACAACTGGTACTATATCCCCAGCTGCCCTAGGCCATGAAATATGAATGTGATGAATTCTTGTTTAACTTAGAATAACCATATGGTATTTTATATTCTTTCGTCCATTTTTATACGCTGCAAATTATATGTGGGTTCAGTATTGGCAACTGCCACTCTCATTTATACACTCAGTATTGGTAAATACTGGTCAACATTTCATTTTCTCCAAAATTTTCTTTGCGTGGAACAGTCTTGAGGTACACTACACCAAAAACTGGTCAGAATTATCATACTTTGCAGACTGGCAAGGAGGAGAGCCGCCCAACTTCCACAGCCCCATAGGCAATTTTGACAAGTGTAAAATCATTTTGTGCCATATTTCTTACCTAGTTGGCTCCTTTGGGACCCTGAAGAATGGCAGATCACGATCCTTTTCCTTGGGCTTCGTACATCCAGGCATTGAGCACACATCTGTGCCTGATATGATTCTTGGGCACCGTGGTGATCACAGCGCTTAGTATCACACCAAAGAAGTTGGCACTATAGGTAGGTAATTTAAAAAGTTAACAGCTTTCCGTCCATACACAAATTCACATACACAAACAGAAAATCAATCCATCCCAACGTCTCAAATTTATCTAAAAAAAAGACACTGGTAGATGTGAGAAGAATAACGGTACATGAACGTTGTTTGTGAATTGTCTCTTTCACCCCAAGTTGTACGCCAAAAAGTCCCTATCTCTTCAACACACCGCCAGCTCCATAGACAATACACACCGCCAGCTCGGGACCTGGCGGCAATCAGTTGACAATAAAATTTACTGAAACTCTTTTTGTGTCTACAAAATAGGATAAATAAATATAATAAAATATTATATTTACCTGTAACTTCCTCAGTAGATATATGTATTGATGGAAACTTTCTGGCTCTGCAGCCACCCTATGCTTTTCCAGCAGTCAGCTATCCTGTGCCAGCTGTAAAAATCGCTGTCATTGGCCATGGCTGAGCGGCCCGCTCCATTTTACCTTTACTCTATTGCCTTGAGTGTACCCGTACCTGAGTGATATTGAGTGTACCCGAGTGTGATATTGAGTCTACCCGTTAAGAATACCGTAGAGTGGTGTCTTTTTTAAGATTCAAGTCCCCTCTCTTAACCCGCGCTCCACCGGGGGTCTGATGCCACTTTCGCCCCATCGGGGGCATCGATGGCCCCCTCTAACTCCAAAAATATGGGTGTTAGCGCAAATCTGCAAAGTGCTTTGGAGTGCTCGTGTGAATTTAGTATGAGTTTACTTTGCGTCTTTTAACGTTTAGGTCAATGGTTTGACCTCCAGAGTTCAATTTGGGTCACGATAGGCTATTTCCACTAAAATACACAATGCCTAAGAAACCTGAGCATAGTTCTCATGCCATTACAGCTATGGACGTTTGGTAAAATTTCTTTGATGAAACATTCCAGGGCATTCTCCGCTATGTGGAACAGAATGGCCTCTCGCCAGTGGTTTCACCTCCAGAGAGCACTTCTTGACCTAGCGTGACCTGAGGTCATCGCCTGATCTCCGGACATATTTTTTTCATAGATCCTTTTTGGAATTTCTACATAGTAGAGCATTCCCTTCACGATAGAGGACAGCGTGGGACATGATTTTAGCTTCCAGCTTATTGCGTCCCATTAAAGTCTGTTCTGTTTCATTTCGTGCCGGTAAAACAAAACAGTCACATGTAACCACGTTCTGATTTTACCAGAAACTATTAGGAATGGCTGCTCTATTTCTCTCCGTCACGCAGAAAGTATGCAAAAGTGTGTCTTCTCCCTCCAGTTTAATTCCGACACATAAGTTCCATCCTGTTTCCAGAGGTTGACAAATCTGGACCAATTTGCCAACAATGCTGGTGACAAAAGTGGACCAAGTCGGGAACAAAACAGACAAGTTGTGCACACCTGAGCGCGAGAAGTCGACGCTCAATCTACCAATACGGTATTTAAGATTTGAAAAGACTCAGAGACCCTGACAAATAATCAAGACTCAATATTCTTGGCTACACAAGTTTAGTTTGAAATTTCTTTAGTGACACTCTTTGACACCATTGTCTGACCTCTACCCGTTTCATTCCGGCATATGTTTCATCTCGTTCCGTTCCAGAATATATTTCTATCCTCTTTCATTTCAGCTTATCAATTTCCATCCTACTGCCCATCCCATGTCAATTTCAGCTCCTTAGCCGGGTTATTATCTTCGTCTACAGTTCGGAAATTTAACTGACTGATACATTGCTTAACTCCACTAGTTTACTAGTCCGTTTATGTTTCCCTTGTTGCAGTTCATTCTTTATCTGTTTGAAGGTTCCACGACCCCATCCACCTTGTCCTTGAGCGGTGGATTCCCGTTCTTTTGGTGAGTGAGCTCTCTTCGCACCACTTCAGGTGCGCATTTTCAGCTGCCTGACGGCTAAATCGGTATCGACTCTCCTAAATGAATCAATATATTCAGACTGTGACTTCCTCGTAATCAGGGAAACGTCTGCCAGTCAGACGACGAGTAGAAGCTGCATTTCCTTTTTTATGAGTACGGAGGAAGGAGAAGATCTTCGATGCATTTCCTGATGCGCAGATTTTAATGGGCTTCATTAGCATTTTACACGGAAATATTCACATAAACACTTGACAGATACCACCAACTTCTTAAGCCACTACGTCGTTTTCAAGACATGCAAGAATCTATTCATAACGGTATAAGGAGGCGGGCTGGTTTCAGCCCGGGGCGAGCTTAGCCAATCGCGATAACCCATCGCATATTGAGATGTGGTTTATACCTTCGGCTGCACGTACACGTATCCAATCTTTCTGTTAATTCCCTTCCGAGAACCGTCGAGTTTGCCGACTAATGATTATTTCCACAGGTTAAAAGTTGTTTTACCTACCAAAGGGAAAATTTTTGTTGGTAAATGATTTTGTTATAGCTCTATAGTTACTTTCAATATATCTTTGATCTTCTGGGTGAACCAACAGCGGATATTTAGGTATCATTTAGAGGCTAGTTTTGTCTTGCATCGCCTGGCCTAGGAGTTGTACAGGGGATCCGAATTGAGTGGAGCAGCAATGGTGTTGGGGCAGCGGAGGATCCAGGAAAACATTTTGGGGGGTAGGGATAGGAGGTTGGAGCCTCCCCCGCCATTGCCACGAATCAGTCTTCGGCTATGCATTAACTATAGGCACTCTGGCATTTCGGAATGGAGGAAGGGATGTGATCGGAAGGGATTCCCCCTATTTGACTTGTATCCGCCACTTTTTGGGATATAAGGAGACATGATCAACTCACACCAGAGCAGCCGGCAATTGTCGCATGCAATATTGTTCTGTATTTTAGCCTATGTAGATTTTTCCTCGACATCCGGACCTGAAATTACCCGTTGTCCTCTTTGATATTATGAAATATCAGAGGAGAAGTGGTGGCGATACATCATGAGGCAGAGACGCATTTCTGTTGTGGTTTTAAATTTGTCTTACATTTTTTACCAAACAGCTAACACAAAATATTACATGTATTTTGATGATTCTGATTTCTTGTTCCTGCTCCTCTCCTCTGCATTAGAATACGTTGTCATTTTTATCCCGCTACCCATTTAAGAGGTATGCATGAGTGCCCTTCCTTACCCGTGCGTTCCGAACTACAAATATTAGTTTGGGTCGCACGTTTTAAATTTGTAAAAGATAATAGCATAAGCACCAGTGAAATAAACAGCTATTGGTTTTGGAACATTAGCAGGATAAAGTCAGCACGCCATTCCTCACTGAAGCGTGTGACTTCAACAGAAATCATGTTCAACTTGCCCTGGATTCGCCTGTCCACATATTCCACTGGTAAACTGATTTCCCTATGTTACTGCCTGCTAAAATGGTTGACACATATTCTAATAGGGAAATAACAGGGAGCATAATTATATTCTGATTAAACTACGTTGGGCGCTTATTCTTTCCTTACATAAAATAAGCTTCAACTTTAATGCTATTCTGGTGGCTGTATCCTGTAATATGCAATATGGTATTGATATAACATCATATCAGGCTAGATAAGCCCCGTCAAAATGATTCAAGCCGCCCCGGTAGCTCAGTTGGTGGAGCGTTGGGCTCCGGCCCGCTGCTCAGAAGCATGCAGTGGCAGTGCATGTCCAGGTTTGGGATCGGTTCCCCTGAGACGCTCCGGCGCTCAATAGTTTGCCCGACGTACAGGTCGGCTGGCAACTGACTGATGAGAGGGTGACCTGAGCGGGGCGGCCGTCCCTGTGCTTTTTGGGACGTTAAACTTTGGCTTCTAAATTAACCCTCCATTGAGGGAGTTGCTCGTTCGGGTGGTGGGGTCGGGGTCTCCGTGACAAGTCCCTTGATGACTTTAGTGAGACTCCGGCTCCAGCAGCCTTACCAGGAACAACTTGAACAAAATTTATAAAAAAATATTGGCTATAGTTTAAATTAAAAAAACATGGGAAACCTATGTTATCATATCTCTTCATGAGAATATCGTACGCAGAATCAATTTCAATTATAGAAAAGGATGTAAAACAAATCCAATATCATTGCCCTAAATAGGAAGAAACCAGATGTAAGATATATAAAGAAGAGCACGCTCTCTATAAGGTTACCGTATCAATATCACTCCCATAAAATCAACTTTCCACCATTTTCGGTCGCCTGGTGAAGTTATCGTGCTGCGTGTTTTCCAGGGATTGTTGCCACGAGCTGCTGGGACATGTGCCGCTTCTGGCAAACCCCAGTTTCGCCCAGTTCTCCCAGGAGCTGGGCCTAGCCTCCCCTGGGGGCGTCTGAAGAGGAAATATCTAAACTGGCCACCGTAAGTACGCTTCAGTTTGTGTTTTCTGAGCGTGTAACATCCGTACCGAAAATTATACCCATCGCTGTTTGTTCTGATTCCATGTGATTTTTATTTCATGTTTTTGCTAACTTCGGACAGCTTTAATGAATCAGTACTGGCTAGCTAAGCTCCGAATTGTTGTTTGAGCCAGGTTTCCAGTTCACCGACTGGCTGGGTGAATTTCAGCCTGTTATCGCACCTTCTGTAAAATTGAGTTATGAAGTAATGGATCCACTGGAGTCTTGCATGTGATACCCTAGCTCTCAATGGCCTTTTTCCTAGTAGAGGCCCGTGCGTTATTTTCAAACCTGCATGTTGCATTCAGCTGTGGTTTCAAACTTATATCCCATCAAATATCCACAAGACCTTGCTAACTTCCCGTTTAAAGATTATTCTCTTATGGTTTTGGTTAGAGTGGTTGTTATGACGGAAACGAAGAAATAAATGCCTTTATGCTCATTATATCCTTTCAAACAGTTTTTGGAATACATTTATGAGCCGTTTTGAAACCGGTTCTTTGTCAAATACGCACCGTTCAAATCATGAGAAAAGAAAAACAAGGAAAAGGTTTTCTTTTTCACAATTTCACGTGGGAAACTTTGAGAAAGCCGACTTGGGAAATCACAAACATATACTTTTGCAGAGTTTCTAAAACGATCACTTAATCAATGTCTCCACATTGGCCTTGCTTGTTCCCCAAAACAAATCATACCAATCAAATTACTCATCAAACCAACCATGCGGTGATGTGGTTGCTATGGTGACGACTGTGGATGCTTCCGCAGTGCTACTTTTTTACGGTGGAGTTCGGCCTGTGCAGAGAGAATGACCAGCTGCGCGTGTACGGCGCTGGTCTGCTCTCCTCCATCGCCGAGCTGAAGCACGCGCTCTCTTCTGCTGCCGATGTCAGGCGGTGAGTTCCACTTCTGTGTGTCCGAGTGTGCTGCTTCAGTGTGTCCGAGCGTAATGGTCAGTCCAACCGCAGTGTGTCCGAGCGTAATGGTCAGTCCAACCGCAGTGTGTCCGGGCGTGATGGTCAGTCGTTCTTCAGAGTGTCCTAGTGGGATGGTCAGTCCTGCTTCAGAGTGTCCTAGTGGGATGGTCAGTCCTGCTTCAGAGTGTCCTAGTGGGATTGTCAGTCCTGCTTCAGAGTGTCCTAGTGGGATGGTCAGTCCTGCTTCAGAGTGTCCTAGTGGGATGGTCAGTCCTGCTTCAGAGTGTCCTAGTGGGATGGTCAGTCCTGCTTCAGAGTGTCCTAGTGGGATGGTCAGTCCTGCTTCAGAGTGTCCTAGTGGGATGGTCAGTCCTGCTTCAGAGTGTCCTAGTGGGATGGTCAGTCCTGCTTCAGAGTGTCCTAGTGGGATGGTCAGTCCTGCTTCAGAGTGTCCTAGTGGGATGGTCAGTCCTGCTTCAGAGTGTCCTAGTGGGATGGTCAGTCCTGCTTCAGAGTGTCCTAGTGGGATGGTCAGTCCTGCTTCAGAGTGTCCTAGTGGGATGGTCAGTCCTGCTTCAGAGTGTCCTAGTGGGATGGTCAGTCCTGCTTCAGAGTGTCCTAGTGGGGTGGTCAGTCCTGCTTCAGAGTGTCGTAGTGGGATGGTCAGTCCTGCTTCAGAGTGTCCTAGTGGGATGGTCAGTCCTGCTTCAGAGTGTCCTAGTGGGATGGTCAGTCCTGCTTCAGAGTGTCCTAGTGGGATGGTCAGTCCTGCTTCAAAGTGTCCTAGTGGGATGGTCAGTCCTGCTTCAGAGTGTCCTAGTGGGGTGGTCAGTCCTGCTTCAGAGTGTCCTAGTGAGATGGTCAGTCCTGCTTCAGAGTGTCCTAGTGAGATGGTCAGTCCTGCTTCAGAGTGTCCTAGTGGAATGGTCAGTCCTGCTTCATAGTGTCCTAGTGGGATGGTCAGTCCTGCTTCAGAGTGTCCTAGTGGGATGGTCAGTCGTGCTTCAGAGTGTCCTAGTGGGATGGTCAGTCCTGCTTCAGAGTGTCCTAGTGAGATGGTCAGTCCTGCTTCAGAGTGTCCTAGTGGGATGGTCAGTCCTGCTTCAGAGTGTCCTAGTGGGATGGTCAGTCCTGCTTCAGAGTGTCCTAGTGGATGGTCAGTCCTGCTTCAGAGTGTCCTAGTGGGGTGGTCAGTCTAGCTTCAGTGCGTCCGGGCGTGACGGTCAGTCTAGCTTTAGTGTGTCCGGGTGTGATAGTCAGTCCAGCTTCAGTGTGTCTGGGTTTGACGGTCAGTCCTGCTCCATTGTGGCTGGGTGTGGCGGTCAGTCTAGCTTCAGTGTGTTCGAGCGTGATGGTCAGTCCTGCTTCAGAGTGTCCCGGCTTGACGGTCAGTCCAGTTTCAGTTTTGCCTGGGCGTGGTGGTCAGTCCACTTTCATTGTGTCTGGGTGTGACCGCCGGTATAAAAGTGGTGGCAGATATAACAGTTCAGGCTGGTATTTTCTCATAGTAATTTGCAGAAAAATGTTTTTATATAAAAGTAGAAAAATATGAAAAGAGCTTGTTCAGCTTTGGAATCGAAATCAACGAGATATTACGGAACTATAAGGCAATTAAGTGTATTCACCAGGTGTGTGAACTTCCAGGTAGTTCTCAAGCGTTCTGGCTTTCGGCCTGTCCCAGCTTTGGCTGGAAACGAGATTGCAGTCCTGCTGGGCAGAGGGCTGCGCCCTGTTGTCCTCCAGTATTTTGGGGTGGATTAACGTGAGGGTATACTTTTATTTTTTCAGGATCAGTAGTTAATGACAATTTTTCCAGCCACGTTTGACTTTTGTTGACACATGCGGTGGAGGGTGGGTCCTAAAGTGCCCCTCCCAACTATTTTTCCAAGGTGGCCGAAGAACTGTTATCCGCCAGAAAACGTTGCTTGGCCCCATTTGAGAACGTTCATGACTGCATTGATTGGTGAAAGAATTTTGAAATTCGGGCGATTTTTTTTACTTATAGGCTTTCAAAGTCAGGCGTATATTTTGAGACCGTCGCAATCACTCGGTCGCACCAGTTCGCCTGCACTGTAGACCGAGTGCTGATGTAATAACGTCATGTAATCAGACACAGACGCCAGTATTCCGGTCAGAGGGCATTATTCAGTATGAAGTATGTTATGTCACGACTTCACAGTAAAGGCTACTTAATTTAAAGGTCAACACAGAGCAAGTTCAAGTTTTTTTCAAGTTCAGCCCATCATTTGCCGCCCAAAGGCTGGTATAGTGCCAGTTATATTGTGCATTATTGGGAATATGCCATATCTTTACGGCATACGTCATGGAGCATGAATGACATTAACCCCAAAATTGCAGAGAACGTTGTGTGGGATCTTCCCCCTATGATCTTAGTCTGCTTTTGGTGTGTTCCCGTTTTTTTCGCAAAATCACGGTATATCCCCATAGGTCTTCAGTAAGGCCCATATTAAACACTAAGATCTCGTTTGACCGTGAAAATTTTGGTCTAGGTCAATATGAAAATATGCCAGAACGTAAGTCACCATCGCCCCCACGCAAGTTGCCACCACCCCTCAACGGGCGTTTTTCTAACTCTTTTGGTTTTGTTAGATCTTAGAGAGGGAACTTAAGGACCCCCTCCATTGGACGTTGACGCCAGACCGCTCTCCACTGCGCGTGTTAAACGTGCCAAACAGCCAAGAGGCTTTGCGCCAGTCTTGCATGGCCGTTGCATTTCCATACTGGTGAACTATATTGTTGGGGTTTTGAATTTTCTCTATGACTGTGAAAAGGTGTTATTTCCGATCTCTGTCTCAGCTTTGACCCGGAGGTCACATGCTCTGAAGAGTGTATCATCACCGCCTTCCAGAACGTGTACTTCTACACCGACTCGTTCGAGGAAGCCAAGGAGAAAATGCGGTAAGTGACATGACTGGAAATTTGATGCTTGTATAATGGATTATGAATCAAAATAGTTCTGTGATGAGATAGGTCGGAAAACTCCACTTTGTTATCGCATTTGTTCTAAAATTCACCCCTGCACTGGCGGATAAATACAAATATAGGTACTTAAAGTAGAATTGTATTATCGATTTCGATGAGCAAATAAAGATTATCGGTTTCGGATTGAATCTTCTTGCCCATGGATTCTTATTTTCTTTTATATGCCTAAAACATTTAACGGCCACAGTTTTTCTACACTATCAAACATTGGCGGACGCAGGGGGGCCATTCCGGCCATGCCTCCCGCCAAGTGCTGGAGGGGGCCAAACTATCTTTTGGCCCCCCGCAAAGGCCGGATAAATTTTTGAAAAAAGGTGTTTACAATAGGTCTGTAGAGCAAAAAATCTTCGCTCCCACCCCCCCCCAAGAGCGATCATGTACTTGGAGAGGTAGCATATGCTAGGTCTGTCGAGAACTGAAAAAGGCGTTTACACTAGGTCTGTAGAGCAAAAAAATCTTCGCTCCCACCCCCCCTTAGGAGGAGAAGCAGACATGGGTTTAGCCCCCCCAAAAAAAAACACTTGGGTCTGCGTCCGCCTCTGCTATCAAACGTCAACCAGGTGGCGAATAACAACACATATATATATTTTTCTTATCTTTAGCTGATTATGCACAACATTTTCCATCTCCTGATGTCGGACGCTGATCATACGAATCGTACCGACGCATACTTTTAAGTAGCAGCTGTTCTTGTATATTTGTGTATCATCCATTTCCCCGTATTATGGATCAAGAAATCGAAGAAAAGTAGGAACCCAACGTTACAGCTACACAAAAATCTCAGCTTAAATGAAAAACACTACGTAAATAATTTATAACGTCCCGATAAAAAGTAGGGGAAGTCCGTGCAATAGTACGCACTTAACTTTCTAAAAGTTTTGACTTTTCTCCTATAAGTCTAACAGCTAATATTTGTATGTGGTTGTTAAGCCTGACGAATTGTCTATGTATGGTCCATGTTTCAACTCGATGTCTCTGAAAGGAACTCGCCACGAGCCCATCAAAAATAATAAATCAAGTGCGTACTCTTGCCAGAGTGGGTTGGTAAGAGTACGCAAAAGAGGGGGCTGGAGTACGCATTGATGCCCCGCTGTCCTTTAGGCGCATAGGCCATGTCGCGAAATGGCGATTGTATGATTTTATATCGTCCTGAGTATACAAGAACTATGTTGCAACGTTTGGTTTTCCAAATGTGAATTACGGACTCTGCTCCGAGCAAAAATTAAATGTTCCTATCTCTTAGGCATGCGCACTCTTGCACAATGGTCTACTGCGTACTCTTGCCGGACATGCTTCCTTGGGAAGAAAGTCTTCATAAACATGCTGGCAGTCATTTTATCGTGAGCTCCGGTCCTGGAGCACACTCCCAGCTCAGCTTTCTTACTGAAGATCGATCGTAATACAATACTTTTGATAATTGAAGCATGGTCTACAAGTTTACCCAGTTAAGAAATATTACTTCAAGGGTGCCCAGAAACTTATTTTGCTCTGAACTCCCGCGGAAAGAAAAGGAGCACGTTGAATTTTTTTGTGCAGCCTAGGCACTGACTTTGCTTTTTTATACCAGGGTATCCACCATCTCAGTGGTTGCTAAGCAACCAAAACAGCTGCTGCGTACTCTGATCTCCTGCGTACTCTTACCCGCCCTTACCCTACATATCGCGTCATAAGAGCCATTCGCCAGGATCTGTACCCAAAATATTTTCAGTGGTATGTTTGAGAAAGCCGTTAAGCATAGATACAAAGAGGGAGGAGCTAGGAAGCCTAATCCCCCCGCCCAGAAATTTCTGAGCACCCATTGTAATCACATTGTAAGAGATTATCCGGTGTAAATCAGGGGAGTAGAGTTGGTCCACCCTAGCCTCATCTCCCCGAAATAAAGGCCTGAATCATCCACTCATTGTGCAGGTTGACACCTGGTGATGGCTTTCAGGGATTTCGCCGCCAACATTCACCGACCTTTTGGCGTGCGTTACAACCCCTACACCCATTCGGTCGATGTTTTGTCCAGCACTCAAAAGGTGGCAGCACTGGTGTCGGAGCTCCGAGGCGACCTCTGCATCGTCAGCAACGCTCTCCGGTGAGATGCATCGTAATTAACACCCGGGTCAATGGGCACTGTGGATGATTTCTTTATATATATATATATATATATATATATATATATATATATATATATATATATATATATATATTACATATCGGAGCTCAACCAAACTCTGTATATTTCTAGAATAATTTGAGAATTGCAGCGGGTTAACCTTCCTCCACGAGAGCGTCATTTTCCCCTTTAACTCTGTGAAAGACTGGAGTGGTGGGAAAGGGAGTAAAAAGCTCGGGAACTTTTGTATTGTAGAGAGCCCTCTATTTCGACTGCCATGTGAGATGGCGGAAAATGTTTCGGCACTCCGTATCATGTACCATTGATGCACTGCTCGTCTGATTTGTACACCACAAAAGCATACTAGCTATGTTTTGAATTCCTCACGTTAATTATATTGACTTCAGGGTGCGCTAAATTTCTATATAGCGCCCGTTCAATTCCTTAGGAGTAAAAATAAAAAGTGAGATTCTTTTGTTTTCAGAAAAATTCAAGAGCATGACGAGGATGCCGACGTCGAGGGTATCACTAGCCTTTTGACTGCGGCCTTGCCCACTGATCCCGCTCGTACCCCGACTGCCTCTCCACCCTCTGGCGCCACGCCGGACCTCTCGCCCAATCACACACCGCGCCGAGCCGCTTCGCCCAATCACCCGCCAGGACGGACTACCTCGGCCAATCAGATGCCGCAACCAACCTCAACGGCCAATCAGAGTCTACAGCGAGACGTGTCGCCCAATCAGACGACTGCAGCGGCGGCTTCCACCACTCAAGTGCTACGAAAAGAATAATATTCCCACAAAGTAGTCGATAACGGAGAATACAAGCTTTCTGATGCGTCACTTAGCATATTAGCAATGTAAGTTATGCATATTAAATAGCACTTAGCATATTAGCTATGAACAAATGTAGACTGAATTTGACCCATATATGATGCGAATGATGTAAGCTAAATTTTATCCCATATGAGACTAGAGATAAGGTTCTTGCGATGATACCACACACATAATCAATAACTAGTCAATGCAATATTATTTAATCACCAGTTATTCAGCAACCTATAGTGTGATATGATTGCATTTATCAGAAAGATTTTGCCCATCAGCGGTTGGGAACATAAATTCATATCGAAATCTGAAAAAGATAGAAAGTCAATATGGTTCCTATAGATAAGTTTTGAAGTGCTGCGGCGAGGAGCATGATGATGAGTTGCTAAGATGTTCGCTGGCCTCTCCCCTCGAATCCGGAAATGTAAAAAACACTGAAGATTATATATTCGGGCACAGCCTTTCATCAGAATCATGGACTAAATATCAATAATTCTCAGTCCTAGTATAGGCAGACCTCGAATTGGGCTTCACACAAATGCCTTTTAGAATGAATAGTTAATAGTGAGAATGAATAGGATGAATAGAATGAATAGTTAATAGTTAGAATGAATAGTTTTAGAATGAATAGGCCGCCTATTCATTCTAAAAGGCATTTGTGTGAAGCTCAATTCGAGGTCTGGCTATACTAGGACTGAGAATTGTTGATATTTACTCCATGATTCTGATGAAGGGCTGTGTCTGAATATATAATCTTCAGTGTTTTTACATTTCCGGATTCGAGGGAGAGGTCAGGGAACATCTTAGCAACTTGGTTCCTATAGATGTTTTAGTCATTTGTGATGCCTATATTTCCTAGTTTTTCTTTTATTGTGTTCTGTTTTATTATCAAGGTAATGAAGGTTAAATTTCTTTAAATTTAACTGGACATTGAGTTTGAGTGTGAGACGTGTGAGTGAATAATATACAGGCATATATCTGTCTGCATCGCCGCTGCGTTGTTCGAGTTGAGCTGACATGCGTAATGTACAGCTTTTGCATGTAAATGGGGACCAAGTAGACGACGAGGGACCAAGCTGGAATTAAGGGACCAATAGATATAAGGGATATATAGTATGATGCAGATATGTGTCTTTGTTGAGCATATTGTCTCTCACACCACTACGGTGAGTTCAGATTATATCTCAATGTGCAGATAATGTTCCTGTCAGATAGCTTATTTTGGCGCCGAACATGTTCTACTCCTTGTTCACATTACAAATAAATGTGACATATATAGCCATGCTCTTTCTATTCACTAGGAGAAGCATAGCCGTAGCTAAGTTGTTGTGTATAGGCAAATATTAGATAATTTTTGGGACATGTTATTGATATGGGGTGGCATTAATAGTGTGAAAACATAATGTACTGGACTTCCAGCCCTCGTTTCCCCCGCGACTGTGACACTATTTATAAAGTCTAGAAATATGCTTTGAGCTTAGGATGCGTCCAGAATTGCTCAGTCACGCTAAAGAGCTTGACATTGGTGATAGATATCAAGCGACCCAACTGTGTGTGAACTCGTGCACCCACTTGGATCGGTGCAGAAGAAACTCGAAATACCCATCAAAAACATGTTTCTAGATATTGCATCAGTTGTCTTGCCAAGTATTACTAAGGAATGCGCCTATTTTTACATATATGTACGTTACTAAATGACTTCCTTTGCGGTCAAGACTTGAGCTCAATACAGCAACGGAAAATGATAATAGTCAACTGAGCAGCAGTTTTCGGACCCGCCATCTGGAGGTTTGTCTGCGATGGCAGTCGTCACCAAGTCCCCTGGTCCCATTCACTGTGAGTTCACATTTACCCTGACGTACTGCAGATCAAAATGGCCAGCAAAAAGAAGGTGTTCGGCTCATAAATTCATGTGAACATGTAGGAAGATAGCCGTCGTCAGTCCTCCACAATTATGCAGATTTTGTACCAGATTACGCAGTTTGGAGCATTGTAGGTTTAAAGGGAGATACGCGAGAAAAAAATTATTGGCTAGATCAAAAGGCCACAAAAAGTTGTTTCAGAAGTCCTATTCTTATTTTTGCGAATTCGGCCTGCAAATGCCTTAAAATTGCTCTCAAAGTCAACCTTTCTAGACGAATTTACCGGTACACCTCTCATCGATGTAAATGACGTACCCCCGGCTAAGGCTATCAAATTCTCTAAAAAACCGGTCTCATTTTTCCTAAGCAGTGACTTGAAAGTTTAAAACTATTAAATAAAAAGTTATTTTTAAAAAGCTACAGCCAAACATAATATTAAAACAAAAATATAGGACATTTAAGAAATCCCAATTGACCAATCAGAACGTACAGCCACTTCATAGGTGGGTCACGTGACCTTTCTGACGCAAAAGTTTCGTCATCCTGGGGCTGAAGCAGAAAACGACTCAAAACCCGAGGTACGAACGGCTGAAGACTTGAGTAATTATGTTTTTTTCCGTTTCTAGGGCAATCTAATTCATTTCGTATTTTTTAAAGGCTTTGTAAAATTAATTAAAATACAAATACAGGAGAACAGACATTTGTATTACAAAAAAAACATTACTCTACAACTTTAAATAGTTTGGAAAAGTAAGTGATGGGTGAAGTTTCAGTATTTTATCGGAATCGTTGACCTATTTCGATAATAAGTGAGTGGCTTCCCAAAATTTTGCCGAAGATACAAAAATAATTGACAGTTTTATAATCAGGATTTTTCAAATAGCAAGAAACGTCAATAATAATTTTTTCGCGTATCTCCCTTTAAGGAATGACTTGCAGAAAGTAGTGGGATTTGAGGAGCAAAAATTTGAGGATTTGGGATTTGAGTTTGGGATTTTTGGGAAATTTGGGATTTGAGTTGTCCTCCTGTGAGGAAACTGTTTAGAGCGTCGTTAGTGACGTGATTGTGGCTCCGCAGCCAACATCACCGACTTTGGTGGCTTGTGTCAAAACCAAATGTACACGGATTGTTATGAACGTCCCTAGTCTATATTTATAAAAGTTCGGACAGCCTAAGCGTAATGCTATCGCTTTGTTCTGTGTCCTTTTCTCGAAAGTTAAAGATTACGTATATGATGCAGTGTTGAATTTGGTTGCTACAATGCGTAGTGTGCACATCATACCCGGCAATAGTAGGCATGCAGGATGCCCACATTCATATAGTTAGCTAAGTCCTTCCAGTGTGGGGCTAGTTTTATTTAGACGTTGTTAGTTTTTAGTTGGCTAGTTTTTAAGGCAGAACTGCATAACACTATGGCAATGGCGGATCCAGCAAGATCGGGAGAGGGAGGTCATGTATGCTCCCACCCAAAGCTACCAGTTGTGCTCAAAAGCACACCTTTTCAATTTCGACAATTCTCACCTCCCTAAACTGCCCGCCCTGGATCCACCTCTGCCTATTGGTCGACGGTTCAGTTCACCAGTGGATGCGCCTAGACGTATGAAGCTGGGCCGCTGTGTCAGGGAGAGGCTGCCCCGACGCAGCCGCCCCGCGTCGGTGTCTGGCGCCGCTTCTGATCCTTGTTTGCGACATTTGCTGCTGTATTCTTATTGAGCGCCTTTGCGGTGGTGGATATACTAATCTTAGTGTCTTTATCGCGAATGTTTGCCTTTGTATTCATTATCTATGCCTCTGATATTCAAAACAGCTTGGAATATAACTACAGCTGAATTTCTCCGCGCCTTTTAGCTAGAGATGGTGTCCATTTTGATTTTGATAGATTACGTAAGAGCCAACGAAATACACTGAATAGCAGGACAAATATAACTAGTTTTCTATCTATATGCATATTTTTATAGATGTCTATCACAAGTAAAAATCTGTCTTTATACATATGTCCACCGTTTATTGTTTAAAAGAAAAGACCAATCACAGGCCAAAGACCATTAATGGCTAAAGTCATTGATTAAAATTGGGTTTTTGTAATTTGATTAAAAATGCTGGGTATGGTTCGGACGACATGGTGGTCCCGGCATCCAAATTTGCTATGAAAACGCAAAGACAACACGGCCAGCTTCAGCCTCAAAATTGTGTGCCATGCTGGCGATAAGTTACCGCAAAGTTATCTTCATTACCAGGCTTATTGATACTATTAAAGTATCATGTTCGAATTCATGTTCGGGATAGATAGCTAAATTTCTTTCTTACGATCAAATATTCTATTTCTCAACTTCAAAATTGAGTATCTGGAAAATTCGAGGGCCAATGTTTTGAGGCCAGAATCTGGCATTAAGCATCGCTATCATGTTCTGAAACATACACGGAAGTTTATTACGCCGGCGTAACCAATGACCCCTGGTTAGAACATCTCACTACACATTATTCTATTGGAAGTTTTCGGACAAACATAAGTGTGGTGGTTTCCGACGTTTGAAATCCTGGCCTCAGTCTGAAATTAAAAAAAAAGTTTGAATTTTTGAAAATTTTTAACATCAATGAACTTCTTGTATGTCAGAGAGATTTTTCATGTTTGAATTAAGCGTTTCTAATTATCAGAACCGCTAAAAAATACCACAACTTATCAAGCCCAATTTGTGCCTCAATGCAAGGCGCATGAGCAGAACGATGTGATGTCCTAGACTTAACTATGGGGTTACAGACATTAAATCTTGCGTGAAGGTAGAGGACTACCCAATTCTCGCTTGGTGTAACTGTATTCTTGATTTCTTACGAGAGGAATAGTAAAGTAAGGGCGGATAAGAGTGTGCAGGAGATAAGAGTACACAGCAGTTGTTTTGGTTACTTAGCAACTACTGAGATGATGGATACCTTGGAATAAAAAAGCAAGATCAGTGCCTAGGCTGCACAAAAAATTCAACGTGCTCCTGCTCTTTCTGCGGGAGTAGAGAGCAAAATAAATTTCTGGGCACCCTTGATGTAATATTTCTTAACTAGGTAAACTTGTAGACCATGCTTTTATCATCAAAAGTATTGTATTACAATCTGTCATCAGTAAGAAAGCTGAGCTGGGAGTGTGCTCCAGGGCCGGAGCTCACGATAAAATGACTGCCAGCATGTTTATGAAGACTTTCTTTCCAAGGTAGCATGTCCGGCAAGAGTACGCAGTAGACCATTGTGCAAGAGTGCGCATACCTAAGAGATAGGAACATTAAATTTTTGCTCGGAGCAGAGTCCGTAATTCACATTTGGAAAACCAAACGTTGCAACATAGTTCTTGTATACTCAGGACGATATAAAATCATACAATCGCCATTTCGCGACATGGCCTATGCGCCTAAAGGACAGCGGGGCATCAATGCATACTCCAGCCCCCTCTTTTGCGTACTCTTACCAATCCACTCTGGCAAGAGTACGCACGCGACTTATTATTTTTGATGGGCTCGTAGCTCGTTCCTTTCAGAGACATCGAGTTGAAACATGGACCATGCATAGACAATTCTTCATGCTAAACAGCCATATAAAACATTTTAGCTGTTAGACATATAGGAGGAAAGTATAAGCCTTTAGAAAGTTAAGTGCGTACTCTTGCACGGACTGCCTCTAATATCTTGCACACCAGTGCTTCATCCAGACCCATCTTCTTCCGCCGGAAATTACCCCACTAGTGAAATAGGTTGGGACACTTGACATTGCGTGACATTTTGTCCTCTGCTTTTAATCTCCTGAAGCTTTCGTCCTCTATTCTTGTTAGTTAGTTGCGCAGAGGAAAACTTTAAAGTGTCTGAACCATATTCACTTCCACTGCGTCTGCCAAATGACACGATACAATGTTGTCGACATGCAGCATATTCGCTATCGTGAATCATGCCTGTCAACAAATTGTTGATGCATATACTTCTATCAGTTACAACAGCTGTCATTGATCTAGAAAAGGTTGATAAAAGACCCTTCTACCTATGGCAGCTCAAGTGTGAATAATTGTTTTCTTGCCCTCATATAGGTCAAGGTATAGGGATTGGAGGACTACCCTGCTCTCCAATCCTTCCGATTTTCTGCCGTATGGGTTTGCGCCGTGCCCCGAAGCTGCCTTCGTAAACGCATCTTCCTGAGAACTTTTCCTTACATGCCACTGCCTTTTCCGTCGCTCGTTTTGTGAGACGCCATCACCGTCCTTATTGCGAAATTCCAGCAGGCAGACTGTTACAACTGCACTCGGGAAAGGTACAACTTCAAAGCAATCATGAGACGAAGTGAAATAAATGTGAGCGGCTTCAGACCCGCAATCTGCTTTGACATTGCATTTCTCCTCATACCCGGGCATTTCCTTTTTTGATAACGCAGCCCTCTTCTCGGGAATGAAATTGAACATCAAGGCCGTTTCCTATTTTTGTTCCGAATGCTGCAACGAGTTCCACCATGCTTCCTATCATTGCATTTTTAATATGTACGGCAATGTATGTACGCTAATGCATGGCTACTGAGTCTACTAAAATGAAGTTTGCGGGAGATTATGGAAATTTTGAAGTGCTTTCACTGTAAGCTGGTAATTTCATAACACACAACAAGGCACTAAACTGCGTGCATATATGCATGATTGTTATCATCAGTGAAGCCTTGGCTTTCGGGATCGTTGAGAACATCGATTAGCAGTCTTACGATGTTACATTACATTCAATTCAAAATCCGAATACCTTTTGTCTGAGTCAATGTTAGGGACGTCTCGGGATGATGTTTCCCCTTCTGGTAGAGCTATTCCACCAAATACATGGTTTTAGGAAGATCCAATTCTTCACCCAAGACAAATTTTCTCTTCAAAGTTACCCACTAGCTCTGCATTCTAAAATAAACTTATCCAAGCCGACATGTTTCCATCTCCGTGTCAAGCTCTTGAAGTCCGTGCGAGAGATGTTTAATCTTTTTAAAAAGGGAACAGTGCATTATATAGATTTTGTGGAAGTTATTGCAGCTTCGGATTTTGGGATCAAGGCTTCACATAGTCATCCAGGGACTTGTCATGAAACTCCGACCCCACCATCCGAACGAGCAGCTCCGGCAATAACGGTCTAGTTTTAATGCCAAAATTTAACGTCCCACAAAGCACAGGGACGACCGCCCCGCTCAGGGCATCCTCTCACCAGACACTAACCAGCCAACCTACGTCGGATAAATATTTAGCGCCGGAGCGTCTTAGGGGAACCGATCTCAAGCCTGCACAAGCACCATCACTGCATGTTTCTGAGTAGTGGACCGGAGCCCAACGCTCTACCAACTGAGCTGCCGGGACGGCCTTTATTTTGCCTTTAAAGCGAAATAGAACAATCTATTATGAGCACGTTTGTAGATCACCACAGAATGACCACGAAGCATAAGCATGACCTTTTGACGGTACAAAAAACGGAGCACTTCTCATGCATTATGCTGTCGAGTTGAGGGCTGACAATGTGGTACTGTAGTATGAGAGTGATCTATAGATCAAATGAAAGATGAAGCGAAAATCAAATGAACAAAAATCAAGATCAAATGAAAATGAAAGATAAGTGTCGTTAGGTGAATGCTCTTCCTTGAATTCTGGACCACATGCGGCTCTCACCAGATAATATCACTGCGTAGTTTCAGCAAAAATCTGCTGAAAAAGGCAAATCTATGCGGGACCTCGTAGTGCTATTGCCGTGCTGTAGTAAAACAAAAATGATATATAGCAGACCTGTGAAGAATACAGGTTCGTCTTAATTCCGTCTGCTTTACCGTACCTTCGTTCAGAAAGTCTCGACACGAAGCGTCAGTCAGCCGACCATCCAATGCCTAGCGGTACAGTATATCTCGTGGTGTGCTCCCCCCTGAACTGATCACCATATGAAGGCAAAGAATGTTAAACGGCACAGTATAGGCTTCAGGAACACCCTGCGACACAGTAGAGGGTTCTAGAAACACTGTGCGGTTCAGTGTACCACCTGAAGGCAAAGCATATTATGCAGCACAGCATATTCTTCAGGAAACCCTGCGGCATAGTATAAGCTTCAGGATCACCCTGCGGCACAGTACAGACTTCAGGAAACCCTGCGGCATAGTATAGGCTTCAGGAAACACCCCGCGGCACAGAATAGTTTTCAGGAAGCGCCCTGCGGTACAGAGTACCACCTAAAGGCAAAGCGTGTTAAGCGGAACAGCATAGGCTTCAGGTAGACCCTGTGGCACAGTATAGGCTTCAGAAAACACCCCGCGGCACAGAATAGTTTTAAGGAAGCGCCCTGCGGTACAGAGTACCACCTGAAGGCCAGAGGTGCAGAAAGTATGCTGGCTGTCACAAACTCAATGTGACGTATGCCTCCTCTGTCACACAGAGCTGGAAATAATAATTCTATACTTGAATACTATTTCCAATATGCTGAATGTCCTCTACCTGTCCCTTACTTTTTGCAGCAGACAAGGTTCTAGCACCAAACCATTACAGCATCGAAGTAGTAAACTGAGTTTTCATTTATAGATCATGTTTTTGTTTTTGGAAGGAAAATTTCCAATTATGGGTCATTTTTTCCAGTATTGGGGTCATAACTATTATTGGCAACTCTGACCGCAGTTTCCCCCAATGACATGCATTTCCCTTTTTGAAGAAGTTTCCATTTTTGGAAGGAGTGTTTCCAATTATGGTACTTTTCCACATGATTAAATGTAGCAATTATCATGAAAATAGCCATTATTGGGAACATACCTATCTATTAACCCTCACCCCACCGGGGGGCCATCGATGGCCCCCCATAAGGTTTTTCCAGGATAGCAGAAAAACGATGAGGCGCAGCACCGCAGTTGAGAGCTCTACCTCTTACTGCATTATTTTCCCACCATTCCTGAAATTTTTACCCCAGGTCACCCAAGGTCAGGTCACCAGGCGAGGTCAACCAAGGTCACCTCACTTCAACATTAGAGCTCTGTAAGAGCTACATTTCGAAGTCGATCGATTTCAAACTTCCTACACTTCATGACCCCTCCAGGGTCTACAAGGTGTATATCCGGGATTTTTCGATTTCGTGACCTGAGGCCATGTCACGAGGTGACCTCTCCCATTGACAAAGGATGGGAAAAGCTGTCTTATGATCTAGAAGTCACAAAAACGATTGAAAATGTTCGGCGTTGTCAGAAAAGCGTTCCTGGACACCCTTTCACGGATTCCAGGGTCCATATTTGCCCTTTGACCTCTCCAAGGCCATCCAAGGTCACCAGGGGTCAAAAACAGTATTTTGACAATAACTTTTGACCTATATAAGCTAGAGCGCTGAATCAAAGACCATTGTGTATGTCTCGTCACTAGCTTTCGTTTGATATATAGCAAGGTCACTTTTTGACCTTTCGTGACCTCAGGTCATCTTAGGTCACGAGGTGACCTCTGGAGGTCAAACCACTGGCGGGAGGTCATTGCGTTCAACATAGCGGGAAAAGGTCGGAGATTTTCCTATCCAATGTGTTTACCACATCTTAATAGCTCTAATGGCACAAGAGTTATGTCCAGTTTGCTTAAGCATTGCATATTTGAGTGAAAATAGCCTATCTTGACCTAATTTGACCTATGGAGGTCAAACCATTGCCCTGAGCGCCAAAACATGCGAACTAATATCTTACTGAATTCACGCGAACTTTCTAATGCACTTTGCAGACTTGCGCTAACACCCATACTTTCGGAGTTAGAGGGGGCCATCGATGGCGCCCCGGTGGGGCGAAGGTGGTGCCGGACCCCCGGTGGGGCGCGGGTTAATGGAAGCGTACATCTGCACACAATTGGGAACCCTAACCACAGCTTCCCCCCGCCCAATAAACTTCTATCTCACATATCAACAAAAGGGAAAAAAATGTCAACGACAACACAGTATTTGGATCTACGTAAAATGTGTTCGTAAAGTGGACCTTAGGTAGCATTTTTATAAACACATCAAATGCTTAAAATTTGCATCCCACTCACGACCATCACCTGCCTGGTCATTCCTTTTTGTAGTAAAAACTCTGAGGCAACTAGCCTGCATAGATGTAAAATTATGTCTATTGGCCTAATAGGTACAGAGGTATTGGAATTCACATACCAAAGAAATATCCAGTGTAGTCAAAATCCTGCTTTAACTCCGTGCAGTTCAGGTCCTGTGCGCTGCTTACCACCACTGGTAGTAAGCAGCACACTCCCAACCAGCGTTTTTCGAAGTCTATTTCTTTCTGAGATTTGCTGTGATTTTCTGAGATAAGAAGGGGGTCTACTCGGCCCCCTCCAGTGCACGTTAGTTCCAGGCCCTCTCCAGTGTGGGTGTTAACACTTTGTGGAGGACTGCATTACCACACATTTGCTATCTGTACAATATTGATATGATAATTTGATCATGAACACTCACATGAATCACTGTTGTTGCCAGCCTGTTGCTGACGCCAACTCTCCCAACTTCCTCCAGCTCCAAATCTATCTAACCAATCTAGGGCACAAATAAGCTAAGGCACAAGCAGGCTAAGGAATGAAAAACCAAGCTTGATATGGGAATGTGCATCAGTCTTACAATAGCCTACATTCATCTTAGATTAGCCATGGGCAGCAATATTTATTCTAGCTAGTTTTAGCCTGTACTTATCTCAGATATACCTAATGAATATGCCCTCAAAATAAGTAGCTTCCCGCCTGTTTAATTTTTTGGCAGGCTCTACATCATATAAACATTTCTAACTTGTCTTGTCGCTGTTGCGCAGTTTAAGTAGAATTGCTGCCCAGCTATGTTTATTTTTTCACTCACTTAGTACTTTTATTAGTAGCTTTTAGGCGTACTTAGTGCTAAATTCGAAGAAATAGGGGCCGCTAAATCGAAGAGACTCAAACTGTAAATCTAATTTAACCTGAAAAAATGGACAGAGAGGTACTTGATAAAGTATCTGCGTTATCGTTAATGCCTTAAATATGCCCACAATCGTGTATTTCTCGAAAAATTGACTGTCACATTTCCGGTATCTAGGCGACAACTTTCTGCAAACTACTAACAATCGGCACCATTGGGCTGCATGTTAAAATCTGGCAACTGTGACAGCGGTTTGCGGGTTTTCTGCAGCGGGGGTCCCTCGTTTTAGTAGAAACTGAACACAGTACCAATATTGTATCACTAATGGTACGCTGTGCAATTGAAGAACAGAGCTGCTAAGTTAAAATATTTCCTACACGCTTCATTCTCTATTTCGAAAATATGTGGTTTGATCTTGAGCCATACAGTCAGGATCGCTATTTTGTCACAATTATGCACCTTAATTTTCGTAAATGTGTCACAAACTCCGGTAGCCGAGTTGGCAAGTTTCTGCACCTCTGCTGAAGGCAAAGCGTGTTAAGCGGAACAGCATAGGCTTCAGGTAGACCCTGCGGCACAGTATAGGTTTCAGGAAACAGCCCGCGGCACAGAATAGTTTTCAGGACGCCCTGCGGCACAGTGTAGCAACAGGCGGAGCTCGCCGGTCTGAGCAGCATGCACCTGCTACACATACATGGGACTCGAAAGCCAGGGGACACCTTAACACCTTATTCAACTTTTCATCAGAGATTGTCCGATTTCATAGAAACTCGGCAAAAAATATAAATCTTTGAATGCGGTCGGCGTGGGACATCACAAGGAGTTAAAGTCAAAGAGTTTTCGGTTTTAGAGGGGGCAATTTCTTCAACTCGGAGATGAGCTTTCACCAACAGCCTCCCCTCTCCCCATTTTTCGGCGGATGACAACGCTCTTGGACTCGGCGTATACGTCATAGGCAGATCCAGGATTGTCAATCGGGGAGGGTGTACCCTCCCCGGGGGAACGTTATCCGGACCAGAGGGCGCCACTTTTGGTCGGCGAAGTCTATCAGGTGGGCGCCGAATCCTATCGGCAGGCGCTGATTTTCACATCCTGGGGAGGGGGTGGGTGTTGAGCGGCATTTCCGGGGGTGCCATTGACCTTTTAGGAGGGGCGCTGTGACCATTTCAGGGGGCACCAAGGGTCGATGGGGGTACCTGCCCCCTCACCTGAATTCGTCTATGGTAGACGTCAATCTATACAATATAGCTAAATGTTTCATCCCCTATGAAAGCTAAACTTGACATAGGCGTAGGAACCGGGGGGCCAGGGGGCCACTGGCCCCCCACTTTTCAGTGATGGGCCCCCGCAACGGAGATAAGAATATCAAGAACTGTAATATCAAGCAAGAAACTCTAACTGGCCCAATAGCTTGCCCCGGAACTCCGTTAAACTTACCTGTACCCCTAAACTAAGTTGAGGTCCTATGAGTCGATTTTAAGGTCCCCTGAGCTTCTGGGGGCCCCTGAACTGGTCTCTGATGCCATACGAGCTAATCTGGGCCTCTTGAGCTGAACTGAGCGCCCCTGAGGTGGTTTGGGCAGCATGAACTGTTCTAGGATGCCTAAACTGAGCTAGGAGCCGTGACCTTGAACAGGGCCCCGTGAGTTGGCCAGGCCCTATATCCACCGACCTGGGGCCCCTGAGCTGAGCTGGGACCGTAAAGTTAATATTGTCCCTTGTGCTTATCTGGATCCCCTGTGATGCACAGAAGACCCTAAACTTATCTGAGGCCCCTGCACAGCAATAGGGCCCCTGCCCTGAAATTGGGTTATAAGCTTTAATTGAAACCCTGAACTGTTCTGAAACCCCATATATGCCGACAAGGGGCCCCTGGATGATCCGGGCCCTTAGCTTATCTGGTCATCAGAGCTAATATTGACCTTTGTGTTAAACTGAGAGCCCCTGAGATGGTCTGGGACCCCCTATAAGGCTTTACAGCCACTGACCACTGAGCTTGAATGGGCCCCTTGAGATGTTCTGACAGTGGCGTAGCCAGGGGGGGGGTCCCTGGGGTCCGCGGACTCCCTTGGGCTGACCTTATGCATTAAAAACACGAACATTGATCTCGGGGCCCCTGAGCTTGGTCTCGGGGGCCCTCCCGAGCTTGGTCTCAGGAGACCCCCGATAATCGGTATTGAGGGCTCCAGAATACCGAATATTGATCTTGGGGGACCCTTAGGTTCAGTCTCAGGGGGTCCCGAGCTTGGCCTCAGGGCCCCCGAGCTTGGTCTCAGGGCCCCTCCCCTGAGCTCGGTCTCACGGGCCTTTCGATTTTGGTCTCAGGGGCCCCGAGCTTGGTTTCAGGGGCCCCGAGCTTGGTCTCAGCGCCTCTCGAACTTTGTCTCAGGGGCCCCGAGCTTGGTGTCCGGGCCCTCCGAGCTTGGTCTCAGGGAACGCCCGAGCCTGGTCTCAGGGGACCCCCGAACTTGGTCTCAGGGGCCCCTGATCATCGGCATCGAGGGCTCCAGAGTACCGAACATTGATCTCGGGGGCCCCCTGAGCTCGGACCCACGGACCTTTCGATCTTGGTCTCACGGGCCTTTCGATTTTGGTCTCAGGGTGCCCCAGAGCTTGGTCTCAGGGCCCCCGAGCGTGGTCTCAGGGGACCCCCGAGCTTGGTCTCACGGGCCTTCCGAGCTTGGTCTCAGGGGGGCCCCCGATCATCGGTATCGAGGGCTCTGGAATACCGAACATTGATCTCGGGGCCCCTGAGCTTGGTCTCAGGGGCCCCTCAAGCCTGGTCTCAGGGGCCCCCGAGCTTGGTCTCAGGGGTTCAGGGCCCCCCTCGGGGTGCACCCGACTATTGATATCGAGGGACTCATGAGTGAGGCACGAGCATTGACCTCATACGCAGAGTTTGGTCTCAGGGGCCCCCAAGCCTGGGTTCAGGACCCCCGAGTATCGGCATTGAGGGACTCCAGAGTACCGAGCATTAGTCTCGGGGGGGACTCGAAATATTGATCTTGAAGGCCCCGGAACATCGGTGTCAAGTTACTCCTGAGAAAAGCTCGAGTATGGGTCTAAGGGTGCCCCTGAGCCTGATCTAAGTGGGGCCCCGAGCTTGGTCTTAGAAGCCCCCGGGCATCAGTATCAAGGGGCTCCGGAGTATTGGTCTGGGGGAGAAATTATTTTAGGGGCCTCCAAATGGTGATTTCGGAGGGCCCCCGAAAGTGTGGATGCAGTGGTGTAGCCAAGGGGGCCCTAGGCGTCCGCAGACCCCCTTGGGCCAATCTGAACCACTGCAAAGGATTCTCTGATCGATCACGCGGCCCCCAGAGTCAGTCTCAGGGGCCCCTGAAGATTCGTTCTCAGGGCGTCCTGAGTCGGCCTCAAGGCCCCCGCCCTGAGAGTCAGTCTCAAGTCCCCCCGAAAGCAGATTTCAGGGGCCCCCAGAGGGTTGGTCTCAGGGACCCCAAAAGTCGGTATCAGGGGCCTCGGGAGTATGTCTCAGGGGAGGGGGGCCGAGCTAGTCTCAGGGGCCCCGGGAGTCTGTCTCAGGGTAGGGGGGCCGAGCTAGTCTCAGGGGCCCCAGAGAGTGGTTCTCAGGGCCTCGCAAAAGTCTATTTCAGGGGGCCTCCGAGAGTCAGTCTCAGGAACGCCAAAAACTCAGTCTCAGAGGAGATTCCACCCCCCCCGGTATTTGTCTCAGGGGCGCCCTAGAGTAAGTCTCAGAGGGCTGTTGGAAGTCATTCCCAGTCCCCCTCCCAAAGACAGCCTCAGGGGACCCCAAGAGCTAATCTGGATGGCCACGATAGTCAGTCTCAGCCCCCCTTCAAAGTAAATCTGGGGGGCCAATAATTAGTCTCAGAGGTGCTGCCGATAACTAATCTCAGGAGCCCCGAGGGATTCTCAGGGGCCCCAGTTTTCATCAAGAGGCGCCGTGAATCGGTCTCAGAGACCCCCTGAGATCTAATCAGGAGAGCGGCCGAAAATTAGTTTTGTGAGTGCCACCAAGTGTTGGTCTTAGGTGGCCCCAGAGCTCGAATACAAATTTTCAAAATAATATGGCTCGGAAAAAAATGTATCTACCCCTATTGCGCACTAATACAGACAAATTGAAACATGTCCATCAGGCACCATTATCGAAGGAAAGGCAAAAAATAATCTAATTTTACCATAAGAGCAAATCGAACAGGGATTTTGGCACTTCAGTCAATTTTTAATCTATTAGCTTAACACCAATAACTACATTCCTAAATATTCTGAAATAAACAACTTTCAAATATTTTCGTAGGGAACCAGACAAACAAGGGTAATGACAGAAATCGATGAGCATAATCCTCAAAAGAAAAATAGGTATGAAAGTTTGAAAATAACAATGACAGAGTGATCCAAGGCGATAGATATCTCAGGCGCCTTTTGTCTTGGTAATTTGCTCGTTTACAAGATAGCAAGGGTAAGAAAGTAACTGGATCTCAACAGGATCTGTCGACGGAATAGAGGTCATGTAACGTTCGGGACACATTATCATGTCCTTTGTATTTTTTCGTTTTTCCGTTTCTTTTGAAATTTCCTTATTAAAGAGTTCATGGATTCGACACCGGGAAATAATTATTAATCATTTCCCATAGAAGATAATTTCTACGTACTCAAAACGACTGACCTTCAATAACTTCATGTCTGATTACCAGAGTGAATTGAGGTAGACTCGAGTGTAACATCATGCGCGCATCAACATTGAACCTCCCGAAATATGGCACAAAGCTGTTATTATAGCCACGCTACCATATAAGGTATGGGCCATCCGTAATATTTGGTGACCTTAGTTTACCAACACTTGGTCGGATCGAAAAAATCAAGCTATAAACAAAATAAGAATAAATAAATAAAAAAGGCACAACAAAATTTCCTTCGTGTGAATGTTAAAATACTATACAAAAGATATAGGAGGTGGGCCCCGGTTACTAAGGGGACCCCCGGCCTGGGGCCCCCGACGGTAGTCGGACCCCTCCTTTGCCGAATCCTGGCTACGCCACTGTTCTGAGACTCTGTATCAGCCACCCTTGGACCCCCTAAGCCTAGCTGGGGCCCTGAGCTAATCTGGGTACCCCTGTGCTTAACTGGGGCCCCTGATCTGGTATGGGGGCCCTGAACTCTTCTAAGGTCCCTGGGCTAAGCTGGAGGCCGTGAGCTTGAATGGAGCCCCCTGAGTTGGTATGAGAGGGGACCCTATATCAGCCGATCTGGGCCCTGATCTGAGCTGGCCTGTGCTGAACAAAAGCCCTGAGCTGGTCTGGGGCCCCTGAACTGTTCTAGCGTCATTGAGCTAAGCTGGGATCCGTGAGCTTGAACAAGCCCCTTGAGCTGTTTTGAGACCCTACATAAGTCGACCTGGGGACCCCCGAGCTGAACCGGGCCCCTAAGCTAATCTGGCACCCTGTGCGAATCTGGGGCTCCACTGTGATGAGCTTCGAGGGGTCCTGTGCTTATGTAGGGTCCCTTGATAAGCTGGTCCCGAGGCTAGTGCACTGGTCTGGGCTCTTGAGCTGACTGATCTAGGTTCTGGACCTTGGGGCCCTCCGAGATAATTTGGCGGCCCCTGGGCGGCATAGGCATAGGAACCGGGGGTCAGGGGGATACTGCCCTCCGTTTGAGGTGGGCCCCCGCAACGAATATGCAAATATCAGCAAGTACGCTGCCTGCAAGCCCCTGGAGGAGGAGCGCTTCGTGAAAAAACCAAGGCACCTACTACCCGAGTGTTTCCAAATGAGTCCCGAGAACTGGTCCCAATCAAACTCCATCCCATATCAATCCCAACACAAAGCATGAATCGGACACGGACCCCGCATCAGATGCCGAGCAACAGTCGTCCCTGAGTCATCGAAAGGCGCGCCGTCCTTCGATGCCAGGGTTATATGGCGTCGCCAACTCTTTCCCTGTCGAGAGGGATTTCTTGGGAGTCAAATTGCTCCTTGCACAAGGAATCTGCCGTGCCTTAAACCCGGATTGGTCGCGTGGAAAGCAAGGTTGCTAACCACTATATCACCACGCCCACACCTCCACAGCATCACAAAGCTGGCCATCAAGTACCTACATTGCACTTGCAGTCATGCTGGAGCTCTGCATTTTAGGCATCGAAATATAGCTAGGCGTATTTATTGTGATCAGCCTTTACCTAAATCAATCTCTAATGATGGAAAGAAGGGATCCGTAATAACCTAGATAAATGTTCCCATTTTTTGTCATTAAATAAGCAAATACATATTGATTAGGCATAGCGAAGTGAGGCTATTTGGTATCAAAGCACTGTCTGTAGTTTTCTAAACAGTTTTTAATTTTGTAAATGTGATGAAAGGGCCTAAACATCTGTAAATATAAGAAACGCGCTCGTGGTAAAAATGAATGAGATCCTGCAAAAGAGCTTAAAAATGTATTTCGTATTTAAAAAGGGTCTAGGTAAAAAACCCAAAAAATGTTTTTTTTACGTTGTACTATGATTTATTAGATAATAATAGGTACAAATCAAAATCATAGGGCAAAATTTAATTTCTCAATTTTTCATATGTTGGCATCCTAGTGTGCATGCGTGCCTTATTGACACCAAATGAGCTAACTAATTTTTTTTTATAATTATGGGCCCCCGTGGATTGGGGCCCCCCTTGAGGTGGGCCCCCTCTAAGGCTGGCCCCCCACTTTTCAAACCGTTCCTACGCCCCTGAAACTTGACAAGATATGGAACGTCCATCTTCCAGAAAAGTATGAAGCACTGAATTCCGAACAAAATTGGTTTATCCTAAGTGAGCTGTCCGATTCTTACATGTCAACCCATAACCACTTGCTTAGTTATGCTCGAGAACATACATCGTATTTGGTCATTGTGTCAATTCTGAGGGCGGACACTACAACAGTGTCTGCAAAATATAATCAACGTAATGGGAAAATGGTCCATTACTGGTTCGTTTGCAAAAAAGGTGCGAATAATAGTCGATATCAGATACTCCGGTCGACTAGTGCGCCGGTGCAGCACTCCGAAAACGTTGTTCAAGCCCAGTTTTTTTAGATATACAAGTCAACAAGCGAAAGCATTTCATTGTATTCATCCTCCATTGAAGTGATGTCTATAACAGTCCGAAATATCAGTCGTGGAGATTCCTGCCGTGGGTATTGTGGCATCTTAGGATCCTAGGTACATTTTTTTTAGAAAATCCAATTATTTTAACACGCACATTGGCGGGGTTCTGAGCCACCATCGCCGTGACCGGGAGGGGGTACCCAATACCCACCCCCTAAGATCCTAAGAACCACGCTAGATAGCGAAAAATGGTAAACGGTGTTGGATAGCCCATCTAATGTTCTATAAAAACATTTTAACAATTATTAGTCAGGCCATTTTAAGGTCACTAGATGTCAAGTATAGTAATACCATTTAGATGAAGTTTTTCAGTCATTACAGCTGAACCAGTAAAGATAGAGCAAAATTATTTAGATCATTGAAATCTTCGCAGCAAACTCAATCGTATGATATATAATATATCCTTGCTAGGTCCAATAAGGTAGAATATAGGATTTGACCAAACCTGAGGTCAGGTCAGGGTCAAATCAGGATAAAATGCGTATCAGTAAAACTGCAAGAATAAGGCACAACTAATGCCGTTAAAATAAATGCTCTGTCACAATGCATTAATAAGTTTTTCAGTTTAGATCACTTTTCCTATATATTTCCAATAGAGAAATCATGGCTCGTACCTGATCTTAGGCCATTGATATACAAAATACCTGAATATATTTTGTAGAAATCGGTGAGTGCACTTACTATGTGATATAAGTTTCAATTGGATAGGTTCAACCTGTTCTGACTTACGCTGTCTTAAAATTTTTAGGTGAGGTCACTTGACCTGCCTGCACTGGTGACCTGACATGAGATGACCTAACCTCAAAAATTTGTCTAAAGCTGTGTAAATGATTAAAGACAAGGTATATCAGGTACGGCGGCGCTACGCGCCGCCGTTTTTATGCTATCTTCGAAAAACCCGTGGGGGACGGGTACCCGCCCCCCATGCGTGTGTTAAACACTGACTCTAATCAACTTCGAAATAGACCATATAGAATATAACCCATAAAGAAAGGTCGGTCAACTGAGTATCATAGCCAGAAAGGGTGTTAACTTTCTGCATCAACAGAACGGGTGCTATCCGTTCTGGGTTCCAGCTGTGCTAGCCTCCTCCTTTCATGAGCCTTTGAAAGGTCACAGTGCCAGAATGGGAGCTTTCGGTGCTTGGTTACCTTTCCTCATTGTTCACAGGAGTGGTGCTAGTGGGTCCCTAAGGTCGAATGTAACCCTGACTCCAAGTTTTGGGCATGCACTATCCTCTCCACTCCATTGGTGAAACCTAACGCATCAGTATCAGTTCGGAAACGCCGCACTACCGTCCTGAACGACGGTGCACTTCACCACTGTATATGAACGTATCGTAGCGTGAAACTCAAATGGGGGGCCTGTGGACTGGTTTTGTGACTGGATTCTTCGACTTGCCGTTCTACATAGCTAGCTCGCCCAGGAAAGTGCAGGCAGTTGTCGTTGTCCGTGGGTGGTGCGCAGTACAAGCGAGGTCCGGCCGCGGTAGAAGTGGGGACCGGTCACTGGACGGTCGCAGCGCCGAGCTAGTGTGTGTCACTGGGAGGAGCAGGATCGACGGGCGGACAATCCGCAGCGATGAGGCCGGTGAGTTAACATCAGAGCAGTGTTTCGATGTATTATTGTACCAAAGTATGTTGCAGCCATGTACGCCCCATAAGAGAGCGTGATGCGTTTCCCAATGCCGTCCTGATTTAGTTTGCAATGCAGAGATGGGAAGACGATGGCTAGATATAGAGGAAACTGCTTAAAAAGTTTACGCATCACCCCTCCCATGTTTGAAACGAGGCAAAAAGACCGCTTAAAATGTTTTGTCCGTTTAGTATTTTAAGGGCGGTACACTCTTATTACGAACACTTCTTAAAAGCGCACTCCAAAAACAAGTGATGTTATGACCATAAACGTCACCACTAGCAGAAACGTGATACTTATAACTTTCACCTTGGAATGTGAAGGAAAAGTACATTATCTCCTGACAAAGTCTCTGATTTTTTGTCGTGAAAAAATGAGAAATTGTTTGGAGTCTCACCAGTTAGAGAGGCCTTCCGGAATATTGCTAATTCAGGTAAAGCTAGCTAGGCTTACATTCTGCAGTAGATGAACGAACATTTCGTGTGACAGAATAGATAATACATAATCACCTGGAGTGCATGCATGACGATGGATGGAAGCCGAAAAATCCAGCTGTGCGTTCTTGAAGCATGCAGAGATTCTAAAACGTACATGCTCAATCCTCGCCCGTGGCGGGGTGGGGGGGTGGGGTTGAGATATTTGACCACCCCTCCTCCTCGCAGATTTCCATCGGTGCCGGAAGACCTCCGTCCGAGGTGTCACCATACTTGGCACACTTTATTTGTAATATATTGCACAGCTTTTCCCAGAAATTAGAGTTTGGGTCACTCCCGTCCAGGTCACCAGGCTAGGTCAAGCAGGCTCACTTCAAATGTGTTTTTATAAGAGGCATCAGTAAAAACAGATAAAATCTAACAATCTAATATTACTCATTCACATAATATGCCCGCGGAGTGTCACAAGTTGTGGTAACGCGATTTTCGATATCGATGACCTAGGGTCATGTACGGGTGGCATGACCCCTCCGTTAGAAATGCAAGTGTAAAACAAGATTAGGGAAAAATGAATAGGTCCATTTCTGTAGAGACGGCTGATAATAGCTTCTTATTTCCAAAATCGTACTGCCTTAGGCAGCTTTCTGGGCTCATGCTGCAATTTTTTTACCTGTGACCTCTGAAAGATAATTCGGGACCGCTTAACCGCCGTACTGTCTGCCTGTCTGTCGATTAGTTACCTGCTCCCAGCACCGCAACCACAGGACCCTTTTTCTTATGATCGCGGGCCCATGATGGCCAAAAGGCTAAACACTCACTACCTCAACTTTTAACTTCAAACATATCTAGTCATCTTCAGTGAGATAGCAAAAACAGGCATCTTGTGGCCACATTTTCACTCCGTGACGTTTTTTCCAGCTTGGGTTTACTACAAAACCTACCGTATGTTAAAATGCGCCAAGATATTTCACCGCTTGACGTTTTGTTTGTTTTTTGTTTCTTTTTTCTTATTCGCATCTGACCTGCCCTCCAAACCTACCAGCTATATCCGCCACTGGGCAGTGGTGTGTACGAAAAGGGCCCAGGTGGTGCCGGGCTCATGGTATTGTTTTTTAATGTGATACTGTTAGGTAGTAATAAAAAATGAAAAATCTGCCTTATGCTCATCGTATATGAAGTTAATTTGAAACAGTATTATAAATGCATAATATTATTCCCTTCTACGAGAGATACAGACGCTTAGTGTTGGAACAATGTATATAATGTTGGTACAGGTTTGAGGTTTATTTTTATTTCAAATAATGCTAAAACAACTACGAAACCAACCATTATGTCAGCAATAATTATAAGCTACTGAATCTGTGGAGTATATGGCAACAAAGATGGGACAAATGGCATAAACTCATTACCTTGGTAATGGATGATGTCACGGCGTTTATTATAATAGCGTCGGGTTTGTCACATTTTGTAGTTCTAATGAAACACATTTTGACCTAATTTGACCTTAACCGAGCCCAGGTCTGTTCAAATCCTAGATTTCACCCAGCAAGGCCATATTATATATCATTCGATTCGGCTTGCTACGAGGATTCAGGTTGTCTAGATGTTTTTTTGTTGCATCTCTACCAGCTCAGATGTAATGCCTGAGAGCCTTCAGTTCCATTTTTCCATGTCATGCCTTGACCTCTAGTAGCCTGTGACCTGACACAAATTATTCATTTTTTTTCTAAAGAGATCTGGATGGGCTATCTAACGCCGTTTACTGTATTTCGTTATCTAGCGTGATTCTTGAGATCTTAGGGGGAGGGTGGGAACACCCGTCAAAGTAAAGGTGGCTCAGATACCCGTCAATGCGTGTGTTAAAATCACAGGTTTCGAAGTTTTCATTTTTAAGTGAGTGATGTTGATTGATCACTATCCTGATCCCTGCTCTCTGGTTCATTCCAGGTCATTTGTTCATTTTATTGTGATTGGACAGAAATAAGATCCTCTCGTTGATAACAGACATACATTTGTAGTGTTTTCCTACTGAAGACGACATTTCTTTGGCCATATTCTTGAAACTGACAGGATCTGCGCACATTTTACATCACTTCAAAATTCACTCTCATATCTTTATATGCGACAGTGTTCTAAGTGTGTTTTGGGTTCACTATTTTCCGCCGGTGACCACTCAGGAAGCAAATCAAAGCGTGGGTGCACAACCACTTGCATCCAAGGCTAAGGGAAGACAAACCTAAGTTAAAGATCTCGATCGTGCGTATGCCAAGTATTTCTTTATTAGACAAAATGACACCGAAATTAGACAGTATTTCAACGTGCAACGTTATCATCGGGACATGATCATAACAGGACCTGATGGTAATGTTGTACGTTCACACATTGACTCATTTTTTTATTTTGTCTAAAATTTTAATATTTGGCATGTATACAATCCTCTTCAACTCCATTTTAATCATAATGACCTTCCAACAAGCAATCCAAACAATAAGATATAATGGAAAGGTAAGCACTGGCTGTGGGGTACGGGACTAGAGTGTTAGGCCACCGATACTTAATTAGGGGAGATCAGAGACATTCATCTCCTTTTCCCTCAGCAACCACGTATGACAGGAATCCGACAGGGCTCACTCGACTTGAGTTTTAAGACATACTATTTCTTATTCATTAGAAATATTGTGCAAGACACAGTGAATTGGCAAAGTGTTATGGGATTACAATGAGTGCGGTGAGACAGTGGCCTTTCTCTCCCGTGGCATCTGACTGAGAAAAACTAAATCAATAGTTAGGCATCATTGCAGTCATCTCAACGCGGCAATCAAGCCAGTGAAATCTAATCTGGCATTATTATTGAAAACGTCGAGATAGCCCAATACCAGTTTAAGTTCATCTAATCACCCAGCATGGTCATAACGCATATCAATCGAAACTTAATGAAAACATAGCACAAGCAAGCCGTGAAATATTTCGTCAGCTTGAGCCTAAGCCCTTCAATACAATTTTTTTATTTAAAAACCCAAGCAACTTTGGTAAGTCCTAAGAGCTCTCGGAGGTCCAACATCCAATTTTCATTTATATCCTAGATTGTGGCCTAGGAACACAGACTTTCGAAATAATAACTTTGGGGGTTAAGCGATGCACCAATTGCTGATACCATATGGCTTCGGAGGGGGATGAAGTGAGCTAGGCTTGAGCTAAGGCAGATCGCCAAATCCTGCCTCCGGGTGGGCTCGAACCCACGACACTCTGCACATACAAAGTTTCATAGGCCGAGCAGAGCGCATGCGCTAACCTACTGGGCTACTTAGACCTGGCACAGAATTTCGAGCATTCGATGCTAATCTGAGAAATATATATGGAAATTCCCATTCTCCTGGCATTCCCTGAGTGACAATACTGACTGGCGCGGTAGTGTTTTCTGATTCACTGACTGGATAGCAGTTCCCAGCTTCTATAGATTCCCTCAGCGCGTTGCCAAAGGAACTTTTAAGCGGACCTGACCGCAGGTCATCGGTAAAAATTATCTTGTTAACACGCACAGTAGAGAGGTCCTAAGGTGCCTCTTCCTGAGATCTAAAAAACAAGACCGTGAGGCAATCGCGGGTTTGGGAGAGTGTGCGGACTCTGGTGATCTACAATATAGCCAAATTGTAATGACCAATGCCAATGTGTTCAAGATAAAACGAGGTAAAAAAAGTCAAATCTAGACCGTGCTGGGTACCTATTTGGAAATGCCTTAATTAAGTGTACAGAAGCCACCAGTAAACTATAACGGTCTAAAAACACGAAGGGAAGGTCCCATGGAAGGTCCTCTGAATTTTTTTGGCTCAAGGTCATTTGAAGTCATTGACTAAAACATCACAACCTGTTATATTCCCCGTGATGTAGGTTTGTTCACCGTAACATAGCATCTCAGCCGATCAGTCGATCAGCTGACGATCGGCTGATCGGCTGCTCCTGCGAGTGCTCCACGATTCGTGCTCCAAAAGTTGTGAATTAAGTGTTTTTCTTCTTAGAACGTATATCCAAGATGTAGCTGATAATATTTTCTACTTGTGCATCGAACTTCTTGATGTTATAATGGCTCTGCGACCAACATGAAGATCATTAAAGTTTGCAGAATTGCTGAAGACTTTTGCGATCACTGTAAAAATGCTTGCGACGATCTCGACGCCTCAGCATAGACTGCCCAAAAGACCCTGCGTTTTCAGACTCTTAAATCTCGTGACTTTCTCGGTTGGGCACTTATTTTCTAGAGACGGCAAATTGATCTCAGGCTGAAAAATGGTTGTTCGAATAATCGTCATGTTTGCCTGGAAACTCGATGATATGTCTTCTACGTGGACACTACAACTATTGTGAATGTAATGAAAGATTAGGCTATATAACAGAGCTTTCGCTGAGCGGTCCCGTATGTGTGACTGCTCGCATTGGCTCTGTTTGTTTCTGGTCTTTTTGTTAAAGCTGGAGTTTTAATTTCCGTCCTTGATAACGCTTAGTTCGATGGCATTTGCCTCAATAACCATCATATGGCTTCTGATACGTATTTTAAGTCTTCCTGTGATACTCAGAACATTTTACAAGACTGCTACTTCCGGACAGTGCACCGTGCTACTTCCGGACAGTGTACTACCCACGTCTGCTGCATTCTACCTGGCTTCACATCCTGCGGGCCGTCTACTTATGCACTCATCTGTTTAGTGATTTTAGTCTATCATCAAGGATTTAAATTCAAAATGGATGCTGCCCTGATCCGAAAACAGCTATCCAAGCGAACTGAAAAGCAAGGAGGAACAGCCCCCTGCGCAAGGGTGGTTACGGTAAACTTAAGAATTACGATATAAAACGATTCTGTGCACCTAAAATTAATAGGTAATCGGTCAATCTAGCCGAATAATCTTCTGTACAAGTGAGTTCCAGGCTAAGAATAGCCACATGTATTCTGTGGAGCGGTCGGATGAAGTAAAATAAATAAATAAATAAATAAATAACATAGCATACCTTAGTCGGCTTCCAGTGCACTCCCGGCTTCTTTCCGCATAACCACGACATTACCCAATTAGTCTCCAGCCTGGCCCAGAGTTGACTTTACGACCTCGTTTGACATTGAAAATATTGGCCTAGGTCAATGAAAATTGACTATGATGTAGACCACTATAGCCCTCATACCCCCAAACGGACATTTTTATAACATTCTTGGTTTCCAAGATCTCATTGGGGGGGGCACTTTAAGATCATCCTCTCCACTGGGCCTTAACGCTAGACCCCTCTCCACCGCATGTGCTAACATATACCGATTATATCATGTTATGGCGTATCACTCTGTCGACAATGCAAATGAACTAATGCAAACGCACGATTGAGGTGATGTTAAAATAAAGGTATGGATTTGAAAGTTTACAATTTAGAACATTTTGGTCAATCTAACCAATATGTAATCACCCTAAGTGTTCATCAGTTTTCTCAAATGTGGCCATGCGGTGTTTTTCTGCCACGAATGGCTCTCCTTTTAGCCTGTAAAAATAAGTGGGGCGCTTTAGGATGCCCTCGATTGAGTGTATGGGGTATATCTTTGCTTAGTGATTTTTGTATGATTAAGTATTATGTTCGTATTGAGTGTTTAGTAAGGTCCTGGAGGTTTTACGACACTCAATAATGCCTAATGTTTGTGTGCTTTCAGCTTTCTCTAGTGGCACTGCTTGCTGCTGTCGTCCTCAGCACTGCACAGCAGGAGCTGCAACAGCACCAACAGCACCTCCAACCTCCACAGCAGCATCAGCAGCTGGCGCAGCAGCAACAGCTGGCACTGCGGCACCACAACTACCAGCAGCGGCAACTGCAGCATCTCTACTACAACAGGAAGCTGCCGGAGGTGCGCTACCCCTACCCGCCAGAGTTCTACTACTACTACTACCCCTACCTCTACTACATCGTCTTCGGGCCCTACCCGCCGCACTTCTGGCGTCACCTGACTGAGCTGCGGCAGAGAGCGGCGTTCTTTCAGTCTCTACTAAATCCTTTCAATCTGCACGCGCGTGGTGCTGCCCCAACCATCAGCCAACCAGCGACCACTGCACAGCCGGAGCAACCAATCACCAGTGAGATAACAGTCGATAACGGGAGTGAGGACAATGATTATCCTAGCTAGTGGATGTCAGAAACATCCTCACCGGTAGGGTGTGTAATGTCCGACGTTTGTCCTGAAAGGGTGGGGTCTGCCCTCGCCATACATATATCTGGCTGTCGAATCGATTTTTCGTAGCAATGATATTCACTAAAAAGTTAAATTGGCAGATAGTATACGAAATTTTTCTTGGGGTTCTTATGTGGCCATGAGCGTGTTCAATACCTGCAGCAACGCTGATGCGTTGCCGGCTCTTGCGGACTGGAACTACAAGAAAGTATGCATAAGCTTCCATGGCTAGGTCTTCCCCTGTTCTCACTAAGGACTACTTGGTGGAACCACGATAGTGGCAGTATGGGCAGAAATGGGATGAGTTTCCTTTTCAAGCGAGCGGCAATTCTAAGTGCTGGGTGAAAGCTGGAACTTTGGCCGAAGTGCAGCCCAAGTGCCTCTGAGTTCGAGTGACGCCTTCACGTCGTGCAGTTTTTTTACCTGAATAAAATGCTGAAAGTTGAATAAGCTGCAGGAGGATATTTTCGTCACTTTTAAGGCGTGATTTGACAGTTGATCGACGCCGATCGACCATCCGGCGCCCCTTGAAAAGGTCACGGCGCCCCTGAAAACGTCACGGCGCAACCTGAAAAGATGATAAAGCCTCCTGAAATGTCACTCCCGTCTCAAACCCCCTTCCCCAGGGGGCGAGTGTGGACGCCCCGCGATGGGTTCGGACATTCCCTGCTCCGGGTGGCGCTCTTTTCCATCATGCGCCCGCGACTACTGGAAATCCTGGATCCGCCTGTGGTTGATTAAACCTAGCAGCACTGCTTCATATCAGTTCTTTCTCTGACGTAGTAATGGGCTGAGTCCACACAAGTGTCAGAACTCGACGTGTATTCCATTCACAGAAATAAATTCGAGACAATTTGCAGGATCTCTTTGACGATGTAATAACCTAGTAAGGAAGGGGCTTGGGACTTTAATAGGTGGTTGAAGCGTGAAAAAAATGTGCAGTAAAGCTGTTGAATACAAATACATGACATATTGATAAGTTTCTTTCACAATTAGGCTTACTTATTGTGGCTAGAAACGAGGCAGCAAAGATCTTGTCAAGGGAGAGAATGTTTGATAACAGCGTCAGGAATACATTGTGGCGCTACGTTTCTGCCAGCTGTTGGCCCCTTACGATTCTTCATATACACAGACGTCCATCAATGGCTGACTACCATTGATATTGCCTCCATTACAGCTGCAGCCCGTTCACACGGGATGACATTTACCAACTCCTAGGCAGCTTCCACTCTCGGCACCCTCACAACTTGTTCGATCTAGGATGCGATGGCAAGGCCGGACGAGGGGCAACAGTCAGTAGGTTTTTGACCCGCCGGCTTGAAAGTATCCTTCAGTGTGGTTTCCGAATTCCTTTATAGGAAGCCAAGCGCGTGTCCAGCTTTGCGATGAGTGTGACATAAGGACGAATAAAATTTTGGGTTCCAAAAGATGGAAGTTGAGTCCAGAAGAAAGCAACAGCCATTCGTGCTGAAACCCAATCTACCGCATACCCCCCACCCAAAAGTCAGACCTGGTACCGTTCGTGCACGCTGCTTCTGCCACTTGGGAAACGCCATCAATGTGCATGTCGTCCGGCCTCAGCCTACCCTGGGAATCGCCAATTACATGGCCAATGCCATTGCGTGTGAATAGGACTTAGGAGAACGCTTTGGTGGAGATGCGCTCACAGCTCAAAAGTCCCGAGAGGTATGGTGGTCTTATTGTTTATTATTCAGTGTATGTTTTATTTATCCATCAGCGTAGGCCTCCTTTTCTTTTCACATCCTAGTAAGTTTGCTGAATATATCACTGGTTCAATATCACAAAAGATACAACACCAAAATGCGACGGGGTGATTTTAAAATGGACTTCTCCACGAATAAAAAGAAACAAGATTTAAAGTCTTTGGTCATATCATTCTAGCCTATATCAGCGAGCGTAAAATTAATTCGAGTATAAAATTGAATATCATTCAAAATGATAGTGATTAAAACCTGAACACAAATTTATATAATCAAAACCACAGGTTGTTATGGTGATTAAAACTAAAGCACAAAAATGTGTGCCTAAGTTTTGATAGCATCTTTTTGAACTATTTTATATGTTGAAATGGATCTTACGCCAACTGACAAGCGTAGAAAAATTCGGAAAAAGTTTTCAATTTATATTTTTTCATTTTAATATCGTCATAATCTTAATAATTACACTTATGTCTATTTGGGAGCAGCAAAAAGTATCATGTCACCACTCAAGTCACTGCTAAACTTTTAAGAAGGTAATCCCTCTGTAGGCATACCCAAAAGCTTATTGGCCCTGAGCTGAGCTTATGCATGAGTCAGTTAGTTCCGTTGGATGATTTCACAATGTTTAGTACCCCTAACGGATCTCAGCAGCTCCTGTTATTACTTCAGTTTCCTTGTAATGTCAAGAAACACGACGAACCGTAACAGCAAGCTGATTTTTTTACATCCATGGTTATCATAACCAAGCCTGGATGTGAATACACACCACAGAAAGAGGTAAAGAGACAAAACTAGAAGAATCTCAGAAGTAGTGTGATACTTAGAGCTATCGATGGTGCGAGCCGGATATAGGCGAGGTATTGCGTTAATCAAAAATATCAAAACGGTAAAAATCAAATGTTGGCAAAAATCAAATGTCTCATCACACATTTTGAAATGTGCAGCAAAGGGAGACATTTGTACCATTTAAGCAGCTTGCTGGCTTCCGATGCTCAAAGCAACTTATGATGCAGCAAGGAGTACGATAATAAGTTGATAAGAGATCCATCGAGGAAATGGACCAAATACCATATTGTCACATCAAGATTAGTTTCCTGACTAAATGCTGCCAACGCTGCACTTTATGCGTCGACAAAAATGTAATACAAGACACAGACACAGATGTATATGGCGAGGTTATGTTTATTTTTAGAAAAAAACATGGACTGTTATGAAACTTCTCGGTCGTATAACTAACCGATTTTACCAACTAAAAAAACAGCACACAACTAAACAAAATCCCTCTAACTACTTTAAATCTGATCTATAGTTGGACCTTATAAATGTCAAAATCATAGAAGTTAAAGTACGGACATAATACCGAAATTAGGAGCTTTAACTCCAAACAGCTGACATATGGACCAAACTATGCTCCAAAAAATCGTCATGTGCTATGAATACTTGATGGATTGCAGCATAGTTTTGATATGGGCTTATCGTGGGTTTAAGTGAAACACCTTTAAATACGCCCATATCTTGCACAGCAATGCCTCACTCAAGCATATCAGATTAATACATCGACTTATTAGCGGCAAAACGCTTACGGTTATCATCGCATCGCTTATGACTTGACTACTTAATCAACAAATTTCAACCAGACATTAGTAACAGGCTCTATTTACGTGATCGTTTCATTCACGCATTTCCCGGTCCTTCCAAATTCCTCCTCTCAACAGGTGAGACTTCAGGCGTTCGCCAGGGCCAAGGGGTGAAAAGACATAGTATTCTTGTCTGTGACGAATTCATCATTTCCCCACATTTCTAGCGTCTTGACCTTCAACTGGGTGCCCACCCGGTTCAGTCTCAGCATAGCCGGCCGGAGGGGGATACTGCCTTTGGCAGCGCTCTCCTGAGAGTGGTAGGTCAACTCGACCCATGTGATGTCCCCGAGGTCAACAGGCGTGTGGAGCATGGTCCGCACTGGTCCCAGGGAAGGGATGGAGACTCCAGAGCTGTCGGAGAGAGGAGAGGAGCGAGTTAGAGAGAGAGAGAGGGGGGAGAGAGAGACACAGACAGACAGACAGACAGAGTTGTGCATGTTTTTCGACTAATGAAGGAAATACAACTGAGGTGATATGGTGTTTCTAGCTCTACTTTTGATCGAAACGTTTGAGGGACTGCAGCGTCTAATGCGACCCCAGACATGCAGTGTGAAATTCTTCAGCATCACCCAGCAGATCCCAAAATCAAGAACAGTAAGTGTACCTGGAAATGGTGATCAAGCAAGCTTCGAGGAAGTAAATTCAGAATATCTATCAAAAAGAAAAGTAAAGCAATAGCATACGATCCAACTCTTTCACGGTCCAAAATCATACACACAGAACTAAACTCATAATTACATTACTGAGTATCACCTTCAACAAAGCACGGGGGCTACCAGCGCTGTAACAGGCATGCGGGGCTGCTGACACGATCCAGGATTTAGGTCTGACCTTCTGCTTCCATAGCTGTAGCATGGACTCGTCTTTCCTGGTTGCCTGCCCAGTCTTTCCGCCGCATTCTGCTCTGATTGTCAGCGCAACAATTGGGCTAGAGCACAACGTGGATCGGATGAATGAATTAGTATCCAACCCTGTATTAGCCATGATTTGGGCTACATTGGATTAGCAAGATTTTTGGGTTTTTGTACATCTAGACACAAATTTTTACTCATATTTTTGTTGATTTAGCCGCATTATTAGGCTTTAGCTTTTTCTTAGTGTTCCAGATAGACTGGTTGTAAGTAAGATATTTACTTACTCCGGGTACATGAGCAGATACAGTGTGTTCTATTTGCATACCGACTGCGGTAACGGACTTATCAGCTCAGGTAACCGGGAGTCCCGAAGACAGATTCCCTGATACATGAGTGGACAAGTCCGTCCTTGTGCTAGGTACGTTAACAGAGTGTGTTGAAGTTTCCCATGTATCTGGTTAATTTATCGCGACTGAAATTCTGGTGTTATTTTGTCGCGTTTATGTTAGAGCATAACTATGATCTACCCAACAAGTTCAAGCCAGCCTTCACTTGCTATTTTTAGCCAGAAACGTCCGCTTGGTTATCACTAACAAAGGCGTCTTACTGGTTCAATGTAAAACGCTCTGCGTCTGTACGGTGGTAATTTTGACTAAAAAATGAAGTAAAAATGGCTCGACGGTGGCGACGCATCGACTCGGCTCTAACACATGCGTCCCTGTCCTAGTAGTCAGGGCGTTCACACGAATTGACCTTTATTTCTCGGGAAAGTATTGGACATAAACATGGGTGAATCTGATATTTTTAGCTATGAAATAGCCTAGAGGGAATGAATAAGACGTCGGTGACATGCTAGCATGAAATGTGATCTATTAGTGAGTTCTTGGTTGAAAAGTTCGCTTCGAGTGGCGTCCTGCTGAAGTCATCCGTCATAAATGCAATTGCTTTAAGGCTGCAAGACTCGTCGTGGGTTTGAATATCAAACAAAATGAAGATATATATATATATATATATATATATATATATATATATATATATATATATATATATATATATATGTGATATAGGTGAACACACAGAAAGTTATTTAATTTATATTTAATTTACAAACGTTTCACTGTTGCACAGCTTCATCAGTGTAATACCAAATTATAAAAATATCAATATCAAATTACAAAGTTCAGCACACAGCAGGACACAATATTTCAAACTTCTGCTGTGTGCTGAACTTTGTAATTTGATATTGATATTTTTATAATTTGGTATTACACTGATGAAGCTGTGCAACAGTGAAACGTTTGTAAATTAAATATAAATTAAATAACTTTCTGTGTGTTCACCTATATCACATTATGTCTGTGATAACCCCATATATATATATATATATATATATATATATATAATATACGTAAAATACAACGAATATCATTGGAAAGACAACGGTAAAAATGTAACCATAAATAAAGCACATTCTTGTCACAATCATTGAATAAATATTAATGTGTTTTGCAAGCCCACATGACTTTATGCCAAGCGAAGCACATAGGATAGCCAAGTGTGAGGCACGCGATGTACCGTAATCAAGAAGCTCTCCGCTCCAGTCCGGTTTTGCAGAACTTCTTTTTTGCACAGTCTAACATTAGAAATGGATATCATTAGCCATGATCCTGCCGAGTCTACTATCACGTCCTGGAGAAAATCGGAGCAGTCTGGAATGCCATGAAGAGGCAAAATCCTTGCTAATCTAGGAAACGTTTCTTATTGGCATGTGATTAAATCCTTCCAAAATATTGCAACAATACACTACTGAAGTCACGACTGCAACGCTCACCATTTCGGTAGAGTTTATAATTGCTCATGCTTGTAAAATGCTTCCCAAATATTATTTCAGTGTATGTTCATACCAAAAACTATCGGAATTTCCTGGTCAATCCTATCCAATCCAATCCATAAGATTATATTAAATTTAATCCATCAGATTATCAATTTGATTGGATTGAATCCATGGTGCACCCTACACTTGAAAACGTTCCACCCTTCCTGGCCAGAGCAGTCATATAAGTCCCACCTCCATCCAGGGATGAGCTCGGTCTGGCCACCGCTGCCGTAGATGCGGAAGATCATGTTGCCACGAGTGGCCAGCTGGTCTGGAGACAAGTCCAATTCAACCTCGACGTAGTGCACTGTCGAGAAAGAGATCACATGGTAGTCGAGTGTTCTTCGTTATCCTTAATCAATCAGGGAAGCTGTTTGGGAATAAGGGTAGTTAGTAGTCGTTAGTAGTTAGTTAGTAGTTAGTAGTCGTTAGTAGTTAGTTAGCAGTTAGTTAGTAGTTAGTAGTCGTTAGTAGTTAGTAGTCGTTAGTAGTTAGTAGTCGTTAGTAGTTAGTTAGTAGTTAGTAGTCGTTAGTAGTTAGTAGTAGTTAGTAGTTAGTTAGTAGTTAGTTAGTAGTCGTGGCAGTTATGGACTGTCCATAAATGACATCACGCACATTTTGCAATTTTTACCTCACTCTCCCTCAGGTAATGTTTTTTAACACCCATGCGTGACGTTTGATAACGCTGTGACTGAATCTCCCACCTTTTGGGCTACATAATTCATAAACCATGCCTTAACACGCGCCCCGCTTGGGAGGCGAAATTCGCCCCCTTCTGGTTTTCCTCCGATAACGCAAAAATGAAGGGACACAGAACAACAAAACTCACAGTACCTTATTTCTAATAAATTTTACACACCTGACCAGAATTTTTAGGTAAAGTCATGTCAGGTCAAGGAGCTATTCAAGGTCAATTGAACCGACCTCAAAACCTAAAATCACGAGTTTGAAGCGGCGCCTAGGGAACATCAGCAAACCGATCAGTTTGAAACTTTCACAATATGATAAGATCATAAGGGTCTACAAATCTGCTATCTCGGAATTTCGATGTTGTTGACCTAAGGTGGGGTCAATTTTCTGGTCACCCCATTATAAGTCTATGGCGAAAAATAGAATGGACTCGTTTTCAGTAAATACTGGATAGATAAAGCTGAAAATCCTCAAACCGTCTATCCTTACCACGATCTTGACCATAAGGATGAGTTTTTTTCTGCATCTGACCTCTCGATGGTCATGTCAGGTCACAGGAGCATAGAGTGACTGTTTTGCCGATAACTTCTCACTGAAATGAGATCAAGCTCTTATTTTTCTTGCATTGTGCCTATATTGTCACGGGGAGTCGATTGATATGCAGCATGACCATACCAGGTCACTATGTGACCCTGACCTAGCTTGAAGTCAGGTCATTTTCACTATTTGACCTAGCAAGGTCATATTATACATCATTCAATTTGCCACGATGAGAGGAATCCAATGATGCATAAATATTTGCTATAGCTTTACTGAGTACAGATCTAGAGAGAGAAACGTACACTGCTCTGTTGTAAGCCTATGGAACCTTCTTTGACCTATGCTGACCTCAATATTGACCTGACATAAAAAATTATCCTTATAAAATATCTTCGTCTTGTCAAGAGCTTTCGAACACCGCCCGTATTTTTTTCTTTAGCGTTCGTGAGAAATGAGATACGGAGGGGGCGAAAAACGCCCCCCCCAGCGGGGCGCGTCACGCAAGGGACCCCAGCGGGGCGCGTGTTAAACCTGAACCCTCGTGCATTTCCTGAGATTCGCTCGATTGTGAAGGCATGGTCCTAACTGATGTCTTAGAAATATACCTTCAATCACCAAAAATCCAGGTGGTCTGTAAAACATGGACCATGCACAGTAAGACGACATTTGATCGAACATAGAGTTGATTACGACCTACTGCACAGTGAGTCGGTATCGCTGGTAGTCTGCAGGTAGTAGGACCCGCTGAGGTTGAAGTTGACACTGTCCATGCCCATACGGCCGATTTTGGCATTCTTCAACCTCTGGCACTCGCCGCTGACGTACTCTTCGTGATTACGACACGGGAAGCTCACGAAGGGGCACGAACTTTCCGAGAGCGTGGCCCTGAATAGCTCGTGAGCGCGGGCGTGCGAACAGCCGAAGAGCGAGTTGATAGCTGCGCGGAGAGCCAGGAGGTGAGACAAACACTGTTAATGTATTGAAAGGATTTTCCACGGACAGCCAAAAGCAATATAAAAGTTAGAAAATATGAGGCGGTATGGGTGATATAATTTGTTATGTTATCAATGATATACGTATCTAAGATATGTCGACACCAGAAAAATACTATTTATATTCATCATGATATACACCACGTATTTCATTCTTTAAATATCATCTTGTGTTTGGCTGCCTGTGCAGAAAATTGTTCTGATTCTTCACGGGCGGCAAGACGGCACCAGCAATGCTACTTTGAGAGAATTCGTTATGATGTAAAGGTATTTAACGTTATGTTTAACAGTTTGGCGCTAAGGAATCCGCCTTGAATGCGGAAATTTCCTCCCTTTGTAATGAAAAAGAACACGCACCAGCGCACACTTGGTGCGAACACATGGAGGTGAAGTTTATTGTGGCATGGCAGACAGCTTGGAGTTCGGGAATGAAACAATGCAGGGACAAAAGCCGACAATGCAAGGACAGGCAAAGAACCGCCAAACCTTCCCCGGTACTGAGTGAACCGATCTTTGTGACGATACAGGTCCGACACAGAGTGCCCTGCCACATTGTCTGAGGTGACGGCGAGGCAGCACCCACATTGCTTTGCGACATTAAGCTGACACATTTTAGACAACAGGCAGCATAGTTGAAGAGTATTTACATTTGGACCGACACAGCAGATGTACGCGTTTCGACGCGTTTTGCTTTATCCTGTAGCTCAGTAGTAGCCACGTTTTGCCGCCCCGGTAGCTCAGTTGGTAGAGCGTTGGGCTCCGGCCCGCTGCTCAGAAGCATGCAGTGGCAGCGCATGTCCAGGCTTGGGACCGGTTCCCCTGAGACGCTCCTGCGCTCAATAGTTTACCCGACATACAGGTCGGCTGGCAACTGACTGGTGAGAGGGTGACCTGAGCGGGGCAGCCGTCCCTGTGCTTTGTGGGACGTTAAACTTTGGCTTCTAAATCAACCCTTCATTGTGGGAGTTGCTCGTTCGGGTGGTGGGGTTGGGGTCTCCGTGACAAGTCCCTTGATGACTTTAGTGAGACTCCGACTACAACAGTCGAACTGAGAACAACTTGGACAAAATTTATAAAAAAAATCCTCAAGAACGGCGCTTTTATAGTTCTGTCGCATGACGATTTTGCATATGTCCAAAATCCAAACGATGAAACTGCAGAATGTCTTTGTGTCGTGTTTTAATCCCGCGTCCTATTGTTAGGTGCTGGCAGACTCCGGTCGAAACGCGTCCATCTGTTGTGTTGGTTCAAATTTAAATACCTGTCAATCACTGTAATACAATAGGTGAAGAGATGGAGGAATGAAGATGTTTCTTCGCTACTAAATTATACCTGAGAAATCCAGCCTCTCCAGGTCCCAAAGAGGCCGGCGATGTTGGTGTCGAAGTCACCACATCCGGGCTGGTTCTTGCCGTTGTTGGGGAAGAAGTCTACGTCCCCACACGCCTGCCACAACGCCGTCAACAACGCCAGTTAGTTGTAGTTGATCGTCTACTAGAAAAATTACGTTCTGTTCCAGCTCATCACTTTTCGGTGATATGCCTTTGTTTGAGCGGACGAAGAGGAGTGAAAAACTCATATATTGAATTTTTGTCAGGCATTGGACGCATTTGCAAACTGTTCAGACATTTTTGGAAACATACCAGTCAAATCATCTTGGTCCATAAAAGAAGCAGTTTTCAATAAAAAACATTTATTGAAGAAACCATTGTGGCGAGAGGAGTAAATGCACGTATAACACGTAACGTTTACATGAGGTAAAGGTACAGCTTATATCTTTTTATGAAAGGATACTAAATCCGATGATGCAGCTCCTACCATCAGATACAACCAACGCTACGCCCGTTGTATAATCATGCTTCACTATGGTACTTTGGATTGAAACTACGCAATGGAACTGCGCTGTGGTATTTTTAATGGATGGAATATTATCTCAGAATTTTAGCTACAGATACAATAGGAAACAAACACCGCTACGACATCATGGGTCTCGCCATGCAAGTCATACAAACTCGCTGTACAAAAAAATATTTACTCCTCTGTTGAATGACAAGAATTACCAGTTTCATTCCCGTTATTCTTTCTGTTAGTCTCGTTTTATCGGGATACCTTGTTGACAATGCACATATATTTACGCAATTTTGCAGTATTTCGCTTATATTCCATGTTTTTAGTCGAACACTACAGAAGTGGATGACTCTTTTTCAGTACTTGAGAGTTTAGGACCCCTTTGGTTACTGCGATGCGGCAGGGCTAGAGGCTGGTTTTTTTCAGGCGGCCCAGACAGGTGTGTCCCACTTTCAGGCGTGTTGAACTGTTGACTGCTAACCGCTAACTTTCACTGCCGTTTACTGCTAACACAGACCCAGTCTGAAAAATTAGCAACCCGTCCAGACAAGGCCGCTCTCTTGGGCGGTACAAGATTTATTGTGCAACAAAGACCCCTCTGCCCCTTCAGGTAGCATGCTGTAAATCCTCCTTAGACTGTTCTCGTTTTTAGGGAAATTTCAGTCCTTCTCTGAGGAAAAACAGAGGAAAATAAAGTTCAGCCATTGACAAAAAATGTCTAAAAAAATTTCTCAAAAAAGGAGTTAGGCCCCTTTAATTTGACAATAACTTTTAGCAAACCTGGGGAGGAAGCTCCACTTTCCCGATTGAAATATCACTACCTACCTGTTGTAAAATACCTCCTTTTTGGTCATTTACCTGCCAGGACTGGTGATGAGAGGACAGGGGCGGATCTAGGCGAGATGTTTGGGGGTCACCGAGGGGAAAATTGTGAAAAGCATAATGTCATATATATAAATTCTGCCTGCAAAATCGGATGAAATCATGTAAAATTTAACCACTTTGGTGGCGGCCATGTTTGGATTACCCTCCCCCTGGACCAGCCCCTGCAAGAGGATGCCTCCCTTGGTAAGTGAACAAGGGCCGCGCCCATCCCAGGTTTTAGGTCTCAAAATATAGTCAAATACATTTTGCAATGTAACCCCAGTAAGGAAAAGTGCACTAAAGAAAAAAATCACACAATTTTGGGTCCCTAGTGAAATTTTGCACCTGTTCTACATTTATAAGGGAAAAGCTATCGCGCGCTTCAGTATTGGATTTATCTTCCAACAGGACTTTGGTACTGCTTTCTAGGACAGTTAATGCACTTTGTGTGCCACAAACGCCTCCCTCTCTGCCTCCATCGGCAGCCATCTTGCCAGGCTCCACCGTTACCACTCAGAAGATACCTGCGTCGACGCTCCTAACTTCAACGAGCTCTACAACTGTCTCGCCTGTGCCGGAAGACAGCCTTGGATAATGATGGAGGTAATCGAGCCGATAGAAAAAATCAAAGCAAAAATCTGAAAATGTCATTCTAAATAAATGTTCATGTATATACCTTACGACATGACCATTCCCATCGAAAAAATTTCCCCTGAATTCATCTTAATGCACGTGAACGCGTCTCCACCAATCAGCGGTCGCTATCCCTTCGCCGCCGCATGCCCGCGGGGCACAGAGGTGACAGGGGTCGCGCTGGCAGGCCGCCGGCGCCGAGTTCAAGTGTCGGTGGGGAGGGAAGGCGTGGGAAATAGCAATATCAACTTGTATTGTGGTAAAGATGTTGTTTGTGGTTTATGCGTGTATGCTGGTGACATGGGGGGAGAGGGAATAGAGGGGATATTCGTTGTATGTGAATACCCGACAGGCATAAGGGTGAGGTGTTTTATGGTGAAACCGCTCAGGGTGTAGGGTTTCGTTAACTTTATGCCAGTACAGAAGACGTTGACAGAGATGTAACCTTTTTTCTAGTCGACCGCAACTCAGAGTTTCCAACTCCCGAATAAAAGGTACCGCTCAGGAGCATTTCACACAGACAGTGCGGCAGTGGGGGGTGTGAACGTTTTCCGTCTACTAGTGTCATCGGGGCGGTGTCGGTTGCAATTGGATGTCTGTTTCAGATGTTTTAGAGAGCGGCCACGGAAAGCGTCTTTCATTGCATAACATGTACCATAATCATAATGCTTACTAATATGATTTTCATCTACGACTTTTGAGTGTTGCACGTCTCTCGCAAAAACATATTTACTCCTGATTTCTACTCCTAATGTATATACTCCCACTCTTAATTCTATACTCCTAACATTCTCGAATGCCTTTACAAATCTGAAACCCAGCAAAAGAAAACCACAGTAATCCCGGTTATCTGTATAGCTTTTAAATCCACTGATTCGGAGTATCCAACAATCCTTGTTATCAGAACCAGAAGAGACGAGTTTATGGTTCACACACTGTGCAGGGAGACCTTTTACTGATCTATGACACACCCAGAATTTAGCCTAACGCAGATTGAATACTTTGTAAGTAATTGCCAATTTACATGATTATTATGTGCACTAGGTATTTGATACAAATCTATAGGTTTCGTTTTCAAATCTTTATCAGGGACTATACCAATATATGAAATAGAAAGTGGAAACCCATCTCTTTAAACGTAAATGTTTACCTTGTACTTCATTTAATGCATTTATATAGCTCTTGTTGAAAGTATGAAAGTGAAATGCACGCCTTTTGAATATATATATATATATATATATATATATATATATATATATATATATATATATATAGTCAACAGAATAAAAATAACACTTCCAGCCGTCACCTACACAGCACCCAGGGCACAGTTTCCCGACCTTGGTGAAGCCGATGCCGATGAAGATGATGTCGCGGCCGTCTGTGTGGACAATGTCCACGTACTCGGCATCAGTCGCGTCCAGGTGAACCTCCAGAGCCGTGTCCTCGAAATAGGGCTGGGCCGGGTCCAGGCCTAGAGGTGGGTATCCAATCAGACGGTAAGTAACAGTCAATCAGTGAGAACTTTGTCACTGAGTGAGGTGGTGATAGCGAGTGTTGAAGCCAGTGGCGGACACAAACGGACCATAGGAGTCAAACCCAACTCCCTCCCTCACGGAATGTCAGACTGCCTATAGGCATGCATAGCCAAAGGCGATTGCGGGGGAGACTCCAGCCCACTAGCCCACCGCACCCCCCAAGTGTGTTCCTGGATCCACCACTGGTTAGAACCATGTATGCTGTTTACGGGTCGGCGGATCGCTTTACGCAACAGTAACAGTAACAGGACAGTACAGCACAGAGCAGGAACAGTAACAGAGGTGCTGGAGAACGTGATGGCCAAGAACGCTGAGACCAACATCCAACGTTTCCCAGACAAATTCAAGTCGATTCGTTTGAGATCCACGGTTAGCAATGTAATTCGGTTCATAACCGATAATGCCACAAATCAACACAATCTGAATCCATATCCAAACCAAGATCCAGGACTAGACAAATGTTCTGGCCAATCAAATATGAGATCCATGGATTAAATCGAATCGGATGTCCATGCAGATTTGGATGGGGGGATCAACCAACTCCTGGGGTCATATAGCGTCGGAGGGGGAGGGAATGGGCTAGGCTTAAGTTAGTACAGGCCCCCAATTTCTGCCTCTGGGTGGGCTCGAACAGCCCGACACGACAGCATGCATATACAGAATGTCATTGGGCGAACCGAGCAGGCGCGCTAACCGACTGCGCCGCACAGACCCCAGAGTTTCAGTCCAATCCCCAAAGTGCGGGCATTTAATAACAACCGTGATATGGCAAGGGATATAAAAAACGACTGTGTGGCCAGGGGCAGACAATTCCCCAGTCGAATAATAATAATAACAATTATGTTTATTTCACACTCATGGCGTATATCACACATGCATTCATATACGCATCAAATATCATTACACGTGCATATCAGATGTCATTAGTCAAATACACACATCATAAAATAGTGCATAATAACGGGTGAGCACTTGGTTTTGGGACGAAAATTAAACAGCATAACTTCTGTGTATTTGTTACTAGGACGATGCAATTTCACCTGGCTGGTGCACAGTCTGGGTATCTCTCATAACTAGTTAAACAGTCTATTGATGCCCTGTCGGTCTGCGGCTCGCACGCGCTCGCCACCCTCTCATCATCGTTCGAGGGACCTCCGGGTCGATCTCGGCGAGTACCTTGCGGATACGAGCCTTCATGACTGATCAGATTTTGCCTCCCATCCACCTTTGTAAATCTATTGCTTAAATATGCCCCAAAATCCTCGATCGGCCTCAGCTGGGGTACATTTGGTGGGTTTTCCTCACGTGGTACCACGGGCGCGCGCCTCCTTCGAGCTTCAGTTCTCTTGGCGTAGTGAGCTGCTGCGAGATCCTACCAAAATATGTAACTACCATCTGGATAGTTTTGGGCCACATAGGGCAGAATAAACTTCTTTAGGCACTCATTCCTGTGGGTTTCCTATCGAATTTTGCTCGACTGGGGCAAATCGCAGGCCTGGAGATCCCCTTCGGTGATATGGCTACCCACACAAGTAGTTTTCGTGGGAACTTGCTGGTCGGACGCCATCTGACTTGTCAAGCACATATCCATCTCGCCCACCTGAAGCCCCGGCGGCGCGGCTTTCGCTTCCCGCGTATGTAGTAACTTTCGTTGTCATTATGACATCGTTCTTCACGCTCGCTTTGAGCACCCTCGGGACAAGCTACGCAGACGTAACTTTTGGGCACGTCGCTGTCTTTCTGTGGTGTCTGGTGCCCACCCTTTCTTCCCGTACTTAAGGTCAGCTTTATCTAGCATTTTCTGACGTAAGTCTGTGAACGGTGAATTTTCGAGCAAGAGCACGAGTGGAAATCCCGACCTTGTTTCTTGCTGCGTGATCAGTGCATAATGTTTCTGGGGTGTTTTTTGTGACTGGTCGGCTTTTTTCAATATTGTCATGTGCACGTTTCTTCCTGCCTTGGCGATAATAGTCACACGGTAAATGGTTGCCTTCGCCATATCAAATTTCTGGTAATGGCGAACAACATTTGACTTTGGTTCATTTGGCCTATTTTTCGAAATTCCGCGACAGAACCGCGAGCAGCCGATTTGATTAAAGTCTCCATGTTCACTATGAAATAAACATGTGAGCTAATTTGTGTCTGCATAGTCAATCTATTGGTCCTGCATTATGCAAATTATCAATTACATATATTAATTATATTTGAAGATATTGATCTAAACTATTTGTCCCAAAACTAAGTGCTCCCCGTTACTTGCCTAAAACACTGCTTGAGGCAGCCCTAATCGACATTAAATCAGCCAATGCCTTCTTTGATTTCTGCAGCTTTGTGCGATATCATGCCTCTCAAGCATACGCGTCGGAAAAGGGGGGCCAGGGGGGGCCAGGCCCCTCCACTTTTTGGCCAAAAATTTCCTGATCTCAGGCAAAATAAGAAAAAGCCGGACATTCTTATATCCAGCCGCTGCGGAAGGCAACGAGGAGCCCAAATTCGAACAGTTTTTGGTACTGATGTTGAAAGTTTTTTGTCAGCATCAAGTTGAAGTTTGACTGCCCCCCCCACTTTTTTGCCAGTGGCGACACTTATGCTCTCAAGCATCGCCTAATGTCTAAATAGGAGCTACTGTCCAAATCTTATTGCAAGAGGCCATATTTCCTTCTAATACACAAACAGTTTTGGGCTAAAATACCTTCAAGAGAGACTTTGCTAGTCCTTAAAGTAGCTAAAATGGAGGTGTTACTTGTGGAGAGAGCTTTCTTAAGCAGTAGCTTATTTTTTACCTCCTGTAGTGCGAAGGTAAAAATATCAAATTCATCACAGATAATATGGTTGCTATGATGCAGAGGCTTACAAGTAGTCGCTTAATGCAGTAGTGATAAGCCACACTAAATTTCCAGAGAGCCATTTTAGAGTTTTCAATGCTCCAAAGAACACTACCGAACAGATGCCCGCAGTAAGTTTGGACCAATTTAGCAAGAGTCCTTTTATTTGCATAGCCAATCTTAGCTTTCAGTCTATTTGTGCTAAAGTAAACTGCTCTTTTTGCTCTAGATATGTCTGAGGCATCGCAAAGAGTCGGAGTTACAATGTGACCTAGGTATTTAAATTCCTCGACCCAACTAAGCTGGGTACCGCCTAACACAATGCTGGTTGTCTTGCTACCTGGACCAAAGAGATGTCGCATCTTCTTGCCGTGAAACATCATGCAGACCGTCTTTTTTACGTTAAACTTTATATCCATCTCAACTGCAAAGTTTTCACATAGTGTGACTAGTTCCTGTAGGCCATGTCTTGTATATCATAGGTATCACAGGTCTCGAATATCACAGGTGAGGGATTTTGTCACCGATTTTCTTGTTGGGGGCTTAACGACGGACCAATAGCAAAGGTTATACAGCACCGATTTGCTTTAAAAGTAATTGCCACGCTACTGACTTTTCCGAAAAGTTACACCCAAAAACGGTCCAGTACCCATCCACCGCTGCACAAGTCCTCGGTTATGAATTGGTTTCAAGTCGGCTTGAGAGAGAACTGTTATTGTTGCCGTTCGTGCAACCACCCTGGATAAAAACTGGCTTTATTCTGCACCTTTCCCCGCTACCGCTCACTCCCATGCACCATTAAACTAGCTCTAATGCCAAGAACAAGAATTGAGCCGTGTGGAAGACTGTATGGTTCTGAGTGATCAAAAGTTACCTATTGTTGTTGACAAATACCTTTGCTGAGTCAGTGAAAACACATGCCAGACATTGTCCTTGCTGGAAGCCGTTGTGCTCCACAGCGGGCTAAGGTATGAGTCATTGCAGCAAAAAGTCGTGCTGGATCGTCTATCAAATATCGGTGGTTTGATCTTTCAAATTCGTGTAGGTGTTGGGTAGCTATGTATCATCGCTTCATGATTTGGCTCAGTAGTTTTTTTATAAATTTTGTTCAAGTTGTTCCTGGTAAGGCTGCTGGAGTCGGATTCTCACTAAAGTCATCAAGGGACTTGTCACGGTGACCCCGACCCCACCACCCGAACGAGCAACTCCCTCAATGGAGGGTTAATTTAGAAGCCAAAGTTTAACGTCCCACAAAGCACAGGGACGGCCGCCCCGCTCAGGTCACCCTCTCACCAGTCAGTTGCCAGCCGACCTGTACGTCGGGTAAACTATTGAGCGCCGGAGCGTCTCAGGGGAACCGATCCCAAGCCTGAACATGCACTGCCCTTGCATGCTTCTGAGCAGCGGGCCGGAGCCTAACGCTCTACCAACTGAGCTACCGGGGCGGTTATTTGGTCTTATAGGGAATATTTTACTTTTGTAATTGGTTTTCAACTGAGATAGCAATTTTCTAGAACCTATCGAGATACCTCTATTTGCATATTTAATTTCACCAAAACCTGTATTAAATTTGCCCCCAATTCAAAGTTAATTACAAAAGTCCAAGCCAAGGCCTTAAAGGGAATGTGGCACCTTCACAACGTGATTTTAACTGAGATAGCCAAGTTGTAAAGCAGGTCGGAAAACCCGGTACTCCATATTTTATTTGTCTTGGAACTCGATATTTCCGTAGAAAACAGCTAAAACCTATCTGACACCAGCCCCCTCAGCCCCCGTCGCCGGCGGCCATTGTTGTGAGCTACTGGTGTGACGACATATGCTGACGTCACGATGAGCATCAGCCAATCGAAGCCCTTGAAGCGTTTCAAGTATGGTAGTGGTTGCCAGATCGTGACATCATCCACAGCCTGATATTTATTTCTTTCTAGAGGAGTATTTTAAAAACCAAATATTGAGCTTATTGTACATTTTTCAGAGAAATCATGAGTGGTTTCATTATTTTTGACTAAAAGTACGCCTAATTACACTAAATTCTAGGATTCGACCAAGGTGCCACATTTATTTATTTATTTATTCATTAATATATATCACCAACAGGCGGTGCCCACTGACAGATGAAGTCAAGCAGCTAAAACACATGGTTATTTACAATGAGCGAGCATAAATAAAAATACCACTAAGAAGACAAAAGCATTAGAAATCAAACAAAATGACTAGATGCAGGTACAATCATGACAAAATGACATAAAAATGATGAAAATGGAGTTCGCTAACATGATTCTCCACTCGGCTGCGCAAATGCTAGTCATGTCTCAATAAGATGGCTTTAATAGATGATGCTGGTGAATTTGAAAAGTCAACATCTGGTTTCCTGGTGATCAAGTCATTCACTCGGCGAAAAACTCTTTTAAAAATTCCGTTCCTCACGGTTTCAACGCGAGCAAACTCTTCATAAAACAGCGTCCTTTGCCGAGTGGCGCGATTTGGAACACGTAGAGGAAAACATGCCAGTAAAAACGAAGAGTCAATTCGACCATTATACAGATTTTTTAGAAACATGATGTCGTGCTGGTTATACCTATCCCGCATTCATTGTAGCTTGTATTTTTCAAGAAGATTTGGATACGAGAGGGATTGTTCTGTGGTGATAGAGACCGATTTCGACGCAAGCCAAATAAAAAATGTATGCTGAACCCGTTCAATACGGTCTATGTGGGTTTTGGCAGCGCCATTCCAGACCACGCTGCCATATTCCATTATAGACCGTACGTTTGCGAAGTACGTACATTGAGGAAAAAGTTTACTCCACCCGGGGTCTGAAGACTAATGCGCCGGAAAGTAGCATACCAAAAGACAAAATATGTAGTCGTGGAACGCAGGTTATCGGGGAGATGAGTGCAAAAGAGTCAGCGCACTCTCTAAATTTCAGTCAAATTCAATGGGACTCCAATTAAGAGGACTGTCTTAAATTGTGTCGTCCACGTACGCCTCAAATGGGGACTCCCTGAGAGGGGCCGGGGCGAGAAGGCAGAGTAATCAATGCTGGATTTTTGGAGTATTTAATATCATCAGGGAGTAGCAGAACTCTTCAGAACTGCCAACATATAGCCATTTTGCGAAAAGCCGGAAACGCGCCACAGATCACAAGTCGGCGGCGCATGGATGGTGGGGGGTATAGTTTGAACCTATATTTTTTGTTTTTATCATCTCGAACCTATAGAAGTGGGCTTCCTTATTTGTTGAATTTATCAAGAAGATATCCTGCTGTTCGTTTCTGATATTCTTATGTGATTTTGACGTATCGAAGGGCTTATGTGGGATTCGACAAACATACCTGTACTTATAAAGGTAAGAGGCCGGGCAAGGTACCTATCATGGCTGGATTTCCCATATCAATATTCTTAGTCTCACCAGATTATAACCTGATTCACTCACCTAATGGAGTATAGTCTGATAGTGTAGGTACCTGGTAGGTGCCTCGTCAGATAGGTTTTGATTAGATTGCACGCACATTGGTTTATCCTTGTCCTGAGGGAATACTTAGGGCAACTTCTTTGGGGTCAGAATAATCAACAATTAGAAATTCTTTCCAGTGTCGGTTGTAGAGGCTCAGACCCTGAACCAGTTAAATCTGCTTGAAACACACTGGGCTTTGCCCATGTTCACAGAAAGAATTTATTACAAGGTACAAGCTTAAAATTGTGTTTCTACACGTTTTACCATTGCAGAACAATAGTTGCACCGTAGTTCAATTACCGAAGTAAAACAACCCTGGTTACGTCACTAGCATAAAGCAATGCAATTACTACGGAATGACAACCTTGCCTTGTGCCACAATAGTGCGCTCCTCGTTCATACCTGGTTCATACCTTGCTTGCGCACCAGCGCTGCACTAACTGAATACTAGGCGTTGTAGTGGCATTGTAAATAGCTGGTAGGTAAAGCTAGGGCGTTGTTGCACCCTTGCTCGGCCATTGTCGTTTGACTATGGTTTCAAATACCTGCTCGGGTTACGGCCGCCATCTTGCTTTCTGTTTACTCGTGGCAATACACAGTGGCCTGGCACGCATGCCGTGTAGGTTAGAATAAATGTGACTTATTTTAATCAATCGTGGAACTTTGGAAGCTGTCTGGAATATTTTTCAGTGATCTGTGAGTGGAAAGTATTGTTCTCTGTTCCAATAGTTGAAAAGTGAGGCATTTTGGAATGGTCAATCCAGGTCCAGGTAAGTAGGTATGTGGTTACTTCAGGCATGTATGCCATATTGGTATTAAGGCTCATATTTTCGTGTCAAACGAGCTCAGACTATTTGGTCATACGGCTTAGGTACCTGCAGTGGGTAGAACCTAATTGTGTTTGCCTTATGGGCCCGTTTGAAAAATAGGGTGAGTTGAGTTCCAATATGATCTTGTTGGTGTCTTCCGATGGATCGGCGCCTGATGAGTGATGCTGTGTTTTACCGATATGGGTAAGACAACGTGCGGGTTATTTTCTTGCTTGAGAGGTGGCTCAATGCTTACCCTTTTTCTACCGATGGTCTTCCGGTTGCATTTGGGGCCAGAAAACGCTTTAGCTTTCGCATAGAGACTGAGAAGTTCCTTTTGAAGCAGAGGTAGGTACAAGGGAAGGGGCTAAGAGGGCTCAAGCCCCCTTCCACACCATGAAATGTCAGAGTGCCTAAAGTAACTGCGTAGTCGGATGCTGTCCAGACACTATGGCGGGGAGGCGCGAGCGCCCAAGCTTCCCCCCTCCCCGAAATGAAGTCCTGGATCTGCCGCTGTTGTAAAGACGTAATCCGAGTCTCGTTATACCCTTGTAGGAAGCCTTGCAACACCATTGTTCCCTCCCCGTTACGCACTGGTAAAGCGGTTGTGTAAGCAAGGTTCTAATCTCGTCACGCTCTTGTAGGAAGGCTGCGGTTGCGTACAAGGCAGACACAAGGCTTTGTTCTACCCTTGTTATGGGGTTATCATGACCCAGTAGAGGGCTTGTGGGGACGTTGTCAGCCATTGTCTTTGCCATGTAGGTTAACCATAGTTAAGTTACAAGGTTTGTACAACGTCTTCTAGCAACCCTTGTCGTACTATGGTTCTACCATTGTTCTACATGGTTTTTCCTTGCATTTCCTTTGTTTTCGTGGCACGGATTTTGAACGTACAAGCTTTGCGTTTTACCCTAGTAATTTTCCATGTAAACAAGGGTCTGACAAGGTTTGCCCTTGTAAAAATTTCTTTCTGTGTTCCACGTCTCGGAACTTGATGATCGATCCAACCTGTCCTGGCTCAAGAAGGTCAATTCTTGGCCACTCTCAGGTTCCTTTTCCTGAGGAAGAGCATGTTGAAATGCACTGATCTCCTGAGCTCGTTGGAGAATCTGAGCCAGTGGGCCATAGTGACTCTATTAGTCTGAAATTGTTTGGTAAGGTAAGGCGCTGGTTTTGGGTAGCGTTTGCCTGTCTTGGCCCAGGGGCTTGCATGGAGACCACTGTTGAGCCTGACCTGACATTGACCTTGTGGTTTTGGGAACATTCAGGCTTCTGGCGAAGCCTCTGTTGTCCCTACCTTGATGAGCTCGGGTACTTAGGAGATGGAATATGCTTAGTAAAGAGTTTCATACAAAAACTGATTCCAGTATTTATGAAGGCTGGTTTTGAACAAGTTTGTACTTTCTGACTTGATGACCCAGCGTTTTAGCGAGTTGCAGTTGTTAATGCTTGTAATGCTGAAATGGTTTCTCTGTTCTCTTGGACCGGCTTCTGGTGTGAAGACCTAAAGCTCATGCCCTCTAGTTGCATTGTCAGGAGCCATTTGGAGGAACTGGTCTCTACTCAGTCCAGTATGCCCAGTTCTAAGGTTATACATCCATATCAGGTCACATCCCCTTTGTTGGCACAGGAGGGAAGGCAACAGTGACAGGTGTCTCGACCTTTCTTTGTAAGGTATCTTTCTTTCTTTGTAAGGTATCTTTCTTTGTAAGGTATCTTTCTTTGTAAGGTAGTATATTCTGTATCAGGCAAGTTGTTTGGCACTGCACTTGCTCCAGCATGATTTGCTCTGTCTTATAGAATGGGCTGCAAATGGGGTTTCCATACTCAAGTAGGAGTCTGACAAGGCTCTTGTATAATAAGGGCAATGTCTCTTGGTCTATGTTGTCAAAGGCTTTCCTAATCACCTTGAGAATCTGGTTCGCCTTGCTGTTAGCCTTGGCCGCCGAATTTCAATTCCTTCTGTATAAGGATCCCCAGATCCTTTTCTGGTTGAAGAAATATGGGGGGTGGAGCATGACCTCTTTGAATGGATGCCAATGCCCCTCCCTTATATTTAGGTGCTCTGTCTCCATGGAAGGAAACTATAATTTGGGGAAAATTCTGACAACTCAGGCCAGTTTGGAAAGCTTGCACATAGGCATAGGACAAAATTGGCTACTTCCATAAATGTGTTGAGGTGCAGCACATTGCATGCAGAGTAGAGGTGGGACTTTCTAGGCCCAGGGCAAAAGCCCAGCCCAGGCCCACGGGCTTGGACCAGGCCTGAAGGCCTGATTTAGGCCAATGCCGGGCTGATAACGGGCTTCACCCAGGCTCATTCCGGGCTTCAACTGAACTGGGACTTCAAAATCAATTTTCTGTAAGTTGAATAAGCCTTTTTCAGTACAAACCTAGTTTGTTCCACTGAAACATAATCTAATTCATTCACCAGCAGCTTTTGAAAAGGCATTTATAATTAATTTTGAGACATGGGCTTTTAGACGTACATCAGGAATGTAAAAGCATGAAGCTCTAGCTTTCCATCTGTTACTCATGCCAGGATCAAAAGCAAGTTACTTAAACCTGTATCAATATTTATAATCAAATATTGAATAATTCCTACAGTTGCGCATGTCTATGCTGTACTGTCATCTTATGAATATCCTGATGAATTCAAAATCTTAATCATATATGGGTGAACAAATTATGAATTGTGATAGCCTATTTGTTACTTTGTATTGTCTGTATACCATTTCAAATGAATTCATTTAACCAATTTCCTGCTGACATATTGATACTAACACCTAGCACTAGCTATAAAATTATTTTCAGAAGCTTTCTGCGTCAGGTAAAAAGAAAATGATATCTATGGAGTCATTCCCATGTCCTCTACGGAAAATTGTGAAGTGAATATGTCAGGTACAAACTATCTAGTGGGAGCCCATAATTTTCAAATTGGCCTGCTAACTCTAGATTCAAGAGCAAATGTTGACAAGGAGCAAATGTTGACAAGTTTGACCCTTCCACAGCTTCACCTTGCCCTTGCATTGCCCAAGAGATGCAGAATCCACTCAGAAAAGGCTAGTATAAGCAAGGAAATATGCACAAAGAAAACATGTTTTTGATCGAAGTACTTCAAAACATAAATTAGTCAGTTGTGGAAAGATACTGGGGAGAGCAGTCAGCCTTAGAAGAAAAGGAGTTTCTGCTGTAAAGCAGAAATAACATGAATGATAAACTGTTGAGGTTCAATGTTTCTTTCACTAATAAAATGACAAGTTTATTAATTGTGTTTGATCTCTGCCTCAGTGGATGACTTGTGAGTCTAAGCTCATTTTCCTGCTGTGAAATGCTTGACCCATCGTAGGATTTGCATTATGCATAGTGCTATATAGGGCGCACCAGCGTTTGTGCATTTAATTGTCAATTGATGGACGCTATATAACATGAAAACCTGCCATCAAATAGGTAGTTATTGAGTCTAGTGCACAGGGTGTTGCTTAGGGTCGTCGAAAATGGATATGCCTCCTGAAAGGCTGTATGATACGATCAAATTTTTGGTGTGTGAAAAAGTCGCGAAGAACAATGGAGGGTGTTAAAAAAGGTGCTTGAATTACTCCTGATTCAGGGGTAATGGTTCGGTTACTCCGGGGGTAGTAACCAGTTCAATGAAAACTGGAGTCAATTTGGCACTACTCTGTGGGAGTAACGTTACTCTACTAATTTGCTACCCTTAATTCTGGCATACCGGTGCTCTTTTATATGGGTAATAGAACACCCCGGGTAGTGGTGCTTCGAAAAAAATGCTCAGGTTACCCCGAAAATTAAACTACTGGAAACTAAAAAAAGAGTAATTAACTCTCGAAAAAAGGGGTTTTTGACCGCCCTTAGATGGAGTCATTTTGAACCCAAATGGAACACTGTTTTTCGGAGTAAACTTTTTTCTCAGTGTAGCAAGTAATGTTTTAGGGTTGAATTTCCGTCCTGGAATGTTTTTTTGAAATGAACGAATCATTAGGCCTAGAACTCTGTTAGCTTTACAGACAACCTTATTTATGTGCGAAGAAAAATTCAATTTTGAGTCCAATAATATGCCTAGATCACATACTTCAGAAACACGCTCCAAGTATGTTTGGTCAACAGTATATGCATGCTGGATAGGTCGGGTTTTGAGACTCATGGTGAATGCAACACACTTGGCTGGGTTGAGATTCAGCCTCCAGGTATTTGACCACGTACACAGGTGATTGACATCCTTCTGAAGTTCCTCACAGTCAGCCTCACATGTAATTCTACCGTACAATTTGACGTCGTCAGCGAACATGACACAACGGGATGAAACTACTCCAGGTAGATCGTTAATGTACATTGCGAACATTAAGGGCGCTAAAAGCGCACCTTCCGGTACTCCCGACGTCACATTTCTCCAGTCTGATGTTTGCCCATTCACAATGACTCTCTGTACCCTGCCGGATAGATACGAAACGAACCAATCGATAATTTGTCCGTTCAAGTGGTACGAGTTTCGTAGTTTGTGTAACAATAATTCATGATTCACGCTCTGAAATGCGGCCGAAAAGTCCGTGTAAATGGCGTCTGTCTGGCAACCGTCCGATATAGCACTCCAAGCATCATGGAGGTATGTCGCCAGGTTCGAAACACACGATCGACGCGGTAAAAATTCATGTTGTGAGTCGGAGAGGACAGAAGAAACATGAGCGTACACATTTTTTAACACTATGGCTTCCAAAACTTTCCCAAAGATCGGTAGAAGTGAAACAGATCGATAGTTTCGGGGGTCTTTCTTGCCTCCCTTTTTGTAAATGGGAACAATGTTTGCCTTTTTCCATTTTTCTGGGAAAACTCCCTCCCGCAGGGACCTCTGAAAAAGTTTAGTGAGAGGTATACACAGCTCAGCAGCACATTCACGGACAATTCGAGCGCTTATGTTGTCTGGACCACACGCTTTGGCGGCATTTATCGAAAGTAGCTGTGTATGGACCTCGCCCTGACCTATAGCTCTATCTCGCTCAGCACAGGCGTGTGAAAGTCAGGTGCGTTAGGATACAGGCCAACACGATCATGACAAAATTTGGAAGAGAACGCTTCATTCAATAATGATGCCCTCTGAGTATCACTAGACACTAGCCCATTGACACTAGATAAAACAGGAGAAACGCTACCCCTACCATTAAAACATTTTAAAAATGACCAGTACCTCTTAGGGTTAGTTTTGAAGGACTCGACCAGTTTGAACAAATAGTCAGCGTAAGACTGCCGACAGATGTCCTTGAGGGCTTTCCTTTTTTCTTCAAATAAGCGTCTGTTTTCCGGAACGGAATTTCGGCGAAGCCTACGGAAAGCCTGCTCTTTCTCACGTAGTGCGTGGCGTGCGGCTGCACTGAACCACGGCGGATATTTGCGTCGGAGTGTCGTCGTTGGTATGTAGTCGATTATTGCAGCCTCGAGCATGCTGTAGAAAGAGTCGACGGCTGCGTTTAGCTCCATCTCATCCAGAATGGTCCATGGGAGAAGAGAGAGCGCACGACGAAGTCCGGCAAAGTCGGCTTCTTTATAGTTGAAAGCCGTTGTGCGAGTTACAACAGGTCTTCTCCACTCCGGTATTTCGAGAATGGCCGTAACCTCCCTGTGGTCAGAATCAAACCAGCCATCCCCAACCACAGTCCGGCAGATCAGTCCGCGCGAGAACACTAGGTCCAGTGTGTTGTTGCCTCTGGTAGGGTCGCATACCCACTGGTGCAGCCCGAATATGTTGCAGTTGTCCAGGAATCGGCACGCCCGAGCTGTACGACGGATCAGAGTGGGGACCGCTCGGCCCGCCTCCAGCTTTCAGCTGATCTCCGGCAGGTTAAAATCACCTACTGCAATTAGTCTATCACCGCCATTGAATCTTTGCAGGGCGGACGACAGACAGAGGAGGGCTGCATCGTCATCTGGAGGCCTATAGCAGACTACCAGTGTAACTGAGACCGCTCGGAGACGAATTAGCAGCGTCTCGCTACCAGCTGGGTCAGAGAGTCTCACCGGCTCCAGCGCTGAGCGCACTCCACACGCCACTCCACCACCCAGGGAACCGCGATCGCGACGAAACCACGTGTGGTTGGCGGTTCCGGCACTCAGTTCCACGTCCGCTACACCCTCGTCCAACCACTTCTCCGTAATGGCGACGAAGTCCATTGTGTCGAGTTCTGGTGCAGCGGCTCCTTAATTCGAGCAAAGAAGGAATCCCTCTCCATCTGCTTGTATTTATTAGATTGTTCTAAATCTGAATCTACTCGCAATTTGTTTTACGTACCTAAGCTGGTTCTGAACTCCTCTCTCCTCACCAGAGATGGCCTACGCTACGTTACGTTACCGAATTACGCTACGTTACGGTTCGATTTTGGTCAAAACTACGCTACAGAATTACGCTATGTTATATTTCATCGACTGCGGAATTACCGTAATTTAGCTACGGCTACAGTTAAGATATATCGTACTAAGATATGAGCATTTTGCTCACACATTCATGCTTTGACCCTCGCCCGGTGGGGGGTGTTTGAACACCCCCTTCGGTTTTTACCGACGCCAAGAAAAACGGCGGCGCGAAGCGCCGCCGTATTTGGCACACCTAATCCTTGATCAATTCTGCAGCTTCCTCCAAAATTTTAAGCTTGGGTCATCTCAGGTCAGGTGACCAGTGCAGGTTAAGTGACTTCACCTCCAAAAATGTTTAAAGTGTCATAAATAAGAAATTGGTGAATCTATGGGATTGAAATTGATACCACATAATGGGTTTACCGAGTGCTACAACATATATTTCGAGACTTTTCGTATCGATGACCTAAGACCAGGTACGGAACATGACCTCTCCGTTGGAAATGCATGGGGAAAACAGAAATTGGGGTGTATTTGTGTAGATAACGCTGAGAATACCTTCATATTCCCGAAATCGTAGTATCCTGGGCTTTTTTCTGGGTTCCTGTTGTAATGTTTTACCTGTGACCTGTGAGAGGTCATCTTGGCTGCTTAAGCATATTTTCAGACATGGGTCAATAGCTTTGCAGGAAATGACGATAAAACTTTTATTTTGATACCATTACGTTGAGATTGCTACTACGAGTCGATTGACGTGCATATTGACTATGCTAGATCAGATAATGACCTTGACCTGACCTGAGGTGCGTGACCGGATTTGTATGATCAATGGTCGGGAATACTTGTTTCCAGTTGAAAAAAATAAATCAAAATCAACCGACTTCTAATTTTTACAGGCCCAAAAATGTGCCCGTGATTTACACTATCCACCTAAAGGGCCCGATCTTAATTAACAGCGATCTGATGCATTTCTCGTGAAATGGTTTTAAGTTTATGATTTTAAAGTAATGGTTTGGTCGCTACTTTTTTCAAATGTTATCACTTTTATTTCAAATTACGAATTAAAGCAAATCATTACCAAGAATCCTTAGTACCGCAATCGAGATCACGAGAAGGTATATACATATAGGACCTAACTTCTTGTAGTACGTTACGATATGCAAAATTTTGCATAGTACGCTACAGAATTTGCCCAGCTACGCTACGTTTCATTTCCAAAGTTACGGCTACGGAAAAACAATGTCGTAACGTGGCATAGGCCATCTCTGCTCCTCACATTATCAGCCTCGTCATTGCTCCGTAGTTTTAGGCGCAGGAAATTTTTCAACGTTGGGAGGCAAAAGTTGTCACCGCTGGTGGGGTCCAATGTGACTCGGTTCATCACTTGATTTTTTCACAGAGAAGGTCCAGAATCGGCTCAAAGTTGGGGGAGGCACTGCTCCCAGTCGGAAAGTTGGGAGGGCCAGTAACCCCCTTGCCCCCCGTTCCTGCACCCGTGCCCGCAGTCCGTATAATAATAGCCAATATAGCTAAAATCTGTCACATTATAACAGCACAGTATGTTGCCTAACGTGTGCATGAAATCATTTTCCCTTTCGGGAACTGTCCCTGATCTAGCCTTCTGCTGTTAAATCGTTACGGGGAATAGATAAAAAAATTAAATTTAGAGCCTTTTATGAGAAATGCCCTAAGATTTGTGAAATTCACACCACATTTGCTATCTGAGCTGCCCCTTCTCACATCAGAGACAAAATGCCTTTGCGTTTCTCCTCCTGCGCTTTGGCTGAGGACTCAGTTTTCCTTTGCGTGACAAATGACCCTCTCATTTGGTATCCTGATTTCCTCTGAGGTGTACCCGTGTTCCAGAAAATTTCAGATCAAGGAATAACACACTCATGACGAAAGAATGCTGATCCTGCAAGGCTACTATTCAGAGCAAGGACGCGAGTGTTCTGTGAAGATTGCGTAAAACGGGTGTGGTTGTCATGTCAATCCAGGAAAGAAGCGAAACCGATAAAATAATTGTGCTGGGAAACTCACATAACATTTGTAATCCGTCAAATCACGTAAGACCGGGGATTCGGAGGTTTCCTGGCGGAACTTTAACCCAGAGTCATGATGCCCGATAACGTGTCATTTACCTATGATAACTATGATAATGTATCCAACGGTTCACACGCTATAACCTATAATTTTTTCGGATGAGGAAAACTGAACGGTAGAGTAAAATTGCCTAAGCATGGCTCACATTTATTGCAAACCAGAGGCAAGTGAATGACTCGGGAACAGAGTGTGGATTTATATCTCTCTTGAGGTGCCCCTCAGCCCCGATGAAGCCTCTGAGTAGTGCTAAATGTGCTTCATGTACTCATTCTTTTTTCCTTTTAAACCCGGCAATGCCTGGGCTCTTTTCGTAAGCACCACCACCTGAGTGGGTTCGATTGGACACCCTCTACTACGATCTCGGGAATCGAAAGTCATACGGAAAAAATGAAACGACTCTGGAAGTGCCTTACCGTCTTCTACACTACAGTCGAGTTTGACCCTTGACGTTGTAGTGGGTCAAAATGTTTCAAACTTAGACCCATTTCGAAAATTCCTTATAACTCGGGAAACGTTAGACTAAGAATAAGACAAAGAGACCAGTGTATTCGCCTTGACTCAAGGATTAAAATGATATGCAGTATGACCTTGATCTTTGTTTAAGGTCAAATAATGACCTTTAAATTTCATGTCGCATGTCATTGGAATTCTTGGTTCATGCTCGTTACTATGCTATCAAATTTATGACTGTATCTTGTTACTTTCGAAAGTTATAGACATAAATAATTCTGAAAGCCGTGACTTTTGATGGCCTGTGGTGACCTTGGCATCGAACTGACCTCACCATAGATGACAGAATGCACATTTTTCCTTTGAAAAACTTTCAAGTGATATATAGGAACTTGACCTGGCTCCTCTAAAATCCAAATTACACCCTGGTTTTGTTAGCCTCATTTTAGAAGAGGAGAATCAGCTTACATGGGTTCATAAATGACGTCATAACTCGTTGACCTCACCTTACCTGATGTCAGTTATGGGCCATAAGCTGTCAAATTGATAACCCTACAGATCTGCAAATCGACTTGGCCTACAGATCTCATTAGAATAGGCTCAGAATCATTGTCGAAAAAGCGAGGGAGGTCCGATCGCACCCCTGGCGGTGAAAGGCTTAAAACCTGAAAACAGTCTTAGTCAGTTCAACAGGCCCGGCGAAAGCCAAACCTCACTTTGTGTTCAGCTATCACTTTTAATGTGGTAGGTATTGAATCTTTTAAGATTTGGGCACCCCTCAATCAATTTTCAGAGATTCATGCCCCTGCCTGAGAGACAGTGCTAAAGCATGCATGCCATATACAGAAAGTGATCAGAAAACTAGACATGACGATTATCACAGAGCACACGGATTTGTTTGTGGTCGCTTCATTACGCTTGTAAAGTATATGCTCCTAAAATATTTTTTCAACGGAAACAAATGAGGGTTTGCAAAAGAGGCCTCACTCTACTATTAGCCCAAAGATACACAAATTGAAAAATACCCTATGAGACCTATAACACATCTCTATATGATTGAAGAAGAGGGAAAAGTTGAGAAGCTTACTCCGTTACCGGCCGCGGTAAGGGGATGTTCAGGATTTCTGTCACAGGTGGAGCCGACATTTTTTATCAAGAGAGGGGCATTCGGGTGGCGGGACCAGTGGCAGATCCAGGAATTCATTTCGCGGGAGGCTAGGGGGCTCGAGCCTCACCCGCCAGTACCTTCGGCAGCCCCTCGCCTATGTATTAGCTATAGGGTCTCGGAAATTTCGGGGGCTTGAGCCCCCTAGCCTCACCTCCCCTTGGATCCATCACTTGGGGGACCATTTGGACTGTGGGGGCGGCATTTTAGGGCAGAAAACCCTATCAAAAGGGCCTCAAATTTGATTGCCGGGGACCCATATTCGCTTTTTGAGGGAGTGAGAAATCATGTTTCATGGTGCGCCACGGAAAAGTAAAGTCCTCTTTGAAGTGTTTACAAAAAGTAACAAAAAAGTAGCTGCTGCGTCTTTAGCGAGCTTTAGTCCGTCTTCCGCCATCTTAAAACATAATGTGTATTTTCCCTCACTCTATATATCAGTGGCGGCGGATAAAGGAGGGCAAGGGGGGGCAGTTGCCACCCCCCCAAATTATCAGAGGGGGACCCTGGGAAAATACGCAATTTCAGCTTGTTTTTTCTGAAAGTTCATGAACGACCTGACTGAGCCCTCAACAGTTTCTCAGTTTGGGCAGTGTCCGAGCTTTATCTCAGGGGCCCTGAGCTTGGGCTCGGGGCTCCTCTAGCTTAGGCTCGGGGACCCTCTAGCTTAGCCTTTAGAGGCCCCCAAGCTTAGCCTAAAGGGCCCCCAGCCTGGTCTCAGGGGGCCCAGAGCTTGGTCTAAAGGGCCCCCGAGCCTGGTATCAGGGCCCCCACTCTGTCTCAGGGGCCCCGATCTGTTCCTCCCCCGAGCTCCGTCTCAGGGACCCCCAAGCTTGGTCAAAGGGGCCCCCAAGACTGGTCTCAGGGCACCCAAGCTCAGGCTTAAGGGATCCCCCGAGCTCGGTCTCAGCGGCCCCGAGATTGTCTAAGGGGCTCTGGAGCTTGTCTAAGGGGCCCTCCAAGCTTAGTCTCAGGGGGATCCCGAACGTGACCTCATGGGGTTCCGAGATTGGTCTCAGGGCCCCCCAAGATTGGTATAAGGGGGCTTCCCAGATTGGTCTAAGGGCCCCTGAGATTGGTCTTAAGGGACCTTTAGCTTGGTTTCAGGGGCCTCCAAGCTTGGTTTCAGAGGCCGCCAAGCTTGGTCTCAGGGGCCCCGAGCTTGGTCTCAGGGCCCCTTGAGCTTGGACTCAGGGGCGTTCGAGCTTGATCTCTAGGAGCCCCCAAGCTCCGTCTCAAGGAGCCCCGAGCTGTGTCTCAGGGCCCCGGGCTTGGTCTTGTGTGTGCTCAAATCAGTATGCCTGTCATTTGTTTTTTTCTGTGCCGTTATAGTTAGCATCAAACCGCCCCAGATCTCATTCATGTATTTCTCACACTTCCACACAAATGAGGTGGCTTTTAAAGTGTCGTCGCAATGAGTATGAAGTGATTATAAACTATGGAAGGAGATGGTAAGGATGAGGAAAGGTGAGGATCAAGAGGATGGGATTCTACCTGGAGGGGTCGCTGCAGCCACAGGCGCATGCGCTCACTGCCTCCAGGTAGAGTATTCTGTATTCTGCGGGAGACGGAATTTTCCGAGAAAAAAATACTCGGAATATAATAATTCGTGTTACCTACTATGTTTTATTATGTAGATGCGTACGAACAGCGTTCACTTTTTAAAAGGTTTGCGTCGGAAGGCCGTTGTACCGTTATTATAATTTTGCTAAACTCCTAACGTGACGCTAGAGCTTAAAGCTTTGACGTTCAATGTCCGAGGCTTACGTGAACCTATAAAATGCAGAGCCATATTTCGACATCTACATGTTAAATACGCTGCTTATTTTGCTGTACTGCAGGAAACATATTCCAGCTTGGAATCCAAGATTCGTATGGAAAATCAAATGGGAAGGCAAAACCATTATTTACACAGGCCAACTGAACAACAGGGAGGAACTTTCACTTTTTACTTTCACTTTTGTACTGGGCCGAATACAACTTTTAACATTTGTGACACTTATGCAGGAGCGGACACAAGATTTTGCTGGGGGAGTGGCTGAGCTCTGAAAAATGGCGAAAAAGGGGTGTAGGGCGAAAAATGGCGAAAATTGGGGAAAGGAGGGGCTGAAGCCCTCTCAACCCCCTGGATCTGCCCATGCGCTTATGCCTCTGACCTCAGGCAGCAAGTCCCAGCCAATCTATTGCAGTTTTTAGGGGGCCTTTGCTGCCGAGGGGGCCCCATCGTCAAGGGGGCCCCTGGAAAAATGCTTGCCCCCATCCGAAAAGAGCATCCGCCGCCACTGCTATATATACCTGTGTTCGAAACAATCTACCCAGGGACGATGAGTTTTGGATACAGTTTGTCACTCGCCCATAGCCACAGGAACGGGGGGGCAGGGAGACGGCTGCCCCCCCAGCTTTCGGACTGGGGGGCAGTACCCCCTAAATTTGAGCCGATTCCACACCTTTTCCGTTAACAAATCAAGTGACAGGCCGAACCACATTTGACCGCACCAGCGGTGACAACTTCCCCTCTCCTACTTGGAAAAGGCTCCTGCGGCTCTGCACTCACCTGTAATCCTTGCCAGGCCAGGGATTCTGGCTCCTGCGTATCCGCAGACTTGGCAACCCAGACTGTGCGCAACAAGGTGCATCCTGGCAACACTAGCGCCCTCTTTATCCACGAGCGCCTGCGACAGTAGTGCCACTTGCCTCCCGACCAGCTGGGAATTGGCCGTGGCCTGAAGGTAAGGGCTCTTCGCACCCAGGCCCCAGTCGACGAGGATTACGTTATAGTCCCACTGTCGAACGGGGGAAAATGGAAACACACCAGGACCTTATAAAAAGGCAGTCCAGTTCAAAGAATGAGTTTTAAAATGTGAAAATTGCGGTAAACGTGATATTTGCTCGCTACCTACTAATTCCGTAATAAAGCATCAAACATAAGTCTTGCCTCAGCTTACAGTGACTTCACAGCAGGAAAGCCTGACGCAAAAACTGAACGTTCCTCACCCGTGCCAGGATCTTGTCCTTTAGAGACTTCATCCAGCCTGAATTGCCGGAGTCGCTAAAACCGTGAATGATGATCATCGTCTTCCTATTTCCCGCGAAATCGCCGAAGTCGCTCCCGTTGTGTGCGATCTCAAATCGTTCCGTAACGTTCCTGACGATGGGATCAGAGGATAGAGAAGCACTGAAACCATGTTACCAGCAGTTTCTCACTATAACTGAAAAATTGCATCCCTCCATTGGTTTTAAATTTTATATTCCTATCAATGCAGCATGTTTTGTGAATTTTGTATTTGGAATGCATTTAATTCCTATTAAATGCATTACAAATACCAAATTCACAAAACATACCTGTCACTAAAATGTACTATTCTACAAGCTACTGTTAGTTAGACATGATTAAAACTTTCTGCAGGTTTATGAGAAACGAAGGAATAACTTTGAAGGGCTTGAAGTCCATACTGTTATTATTTATTTTGCTTTAGCAGAACCCAAAAGAACAAATACAAATACGGCACACCATGTTAAAATCCGGTAGTTGCCGTGAAAAAGAGCGATGATAATGATATCTCCGGGTTGTGTGTTTCCGCCCAAGTTTTTTCACAAATACACCAGCTGAATTACTACTAGATGTTTTCCACTTCTCTTAAAGAGTTCGGGTATCGGCCTCCAAACAGTTTTACCAAGCGGGGACAAGACGACGGCCAGGTATCTTTGTATAGAGCGCTTTCAGCCTTTCTTACCAGCGTCTGACAAGGTCAAGCGCTGGAAAACGAAATATTCGCAGCCGGAGCTCTCACGAAATATACCAGTAAAACGAACAACACCACGATGTGGCCTCCTGACCTGGTGTAGAGGAAGAACCTGGTTCTGATGACGTCAGGACTGAGAGGAAGGTTGGAGATGGGTCGCCGGACGTCCGTGTACGGGTAGTCTGTGGTAAAGCAGCCGACGTCGTCGTAGCAGACATCCTCTGTGGAGGGGGCGGCAGGTCAGCGCTGGAGTCCTCCGTAATGGACGGGTCAGCGCTGGAGTCCTCCGTAATGGACGGGTCAGAGCTGGAGTCCTCTGTAGGGGACGGGTCAGCACTGGACTCCTCAGTAGGGGACGGGTCAGCACTGGACTCCTCAGTAAGGGACGGGTCAGCACTGGAGTCCTCAGTAGGGGACGGGTCAGCGCTGGAGTCCTCCGTAATGGACGGGTCAGAGCTGGAGTCCTCTGTAGGGGACGGGTCAGCACTGGACTCCTCAGTAAGGGACGGGTCAGCACTGGACTCCTCAGTAGGGGACGGGTCAGCACTGGACTCCTCAGTAAGGGACGGGTCAGCACTGGACTCCTCAGTAGGGGACGGGTCAGCACTGGAGTCCTCAGTAGGGGACGGGTCAGCGCTGGAGTCCTCCGTAATGGACGGGTCAGAGCTGGAGTCCTCTGTAGGGGACGGGTCAGCACTGGACTCCTCAGTAAGGGACGGGTCAGCACTGGACTCCTCAGTAGGGGACGGGTCAGCACTGGAGTCCTCTGTAGGGGACGGGTCAGCACTGGACTCCTCAGTAGGGGACGGGTCAGCACTGGAGTCCTCCGTAAGGGACGGGTCAGCACTGGAGTCCTCCGTAGGGGACGGGTCAGCACTGGAGTCCTCCGTAAGGGACGGGTCAGCACTGGACTCCTCAGTAGGGGACGGGTCAGCGCTGGAGTCCTCCGTAAGGGACGGGTCAGCACTGGACTCCTCAGTAGGGGACGGGTCAGCACTGGAGTCCTCTGTAGGGGACGGGCCAGAGCTGGAGTCCTCTGTAGGGGACGGGTCAGCACTGGAGTCCTCTGTAGGGGACGGGTCAGCGCTGGAGTCCTCCGTAAGGGACGGGTCAGCACTGGACTCCTCAGTAGGGGACGGGTCAGCACTGGAGTCATCCTTAAGGGATGGGTCAGCACTGGAGTCCTCCATAGGAGACGGGTCAGCGCTGGAGTCCTCCATAGGAGACGGGTCAGCACTGGAGTCCTCCGAAAGGGACGGGTCAGCACTGGAGTCGTCCGTAAGGGATGGGTCAGAGCTGGACTCCTCAGTAAGGGACGGGTTAGAGCTGGAGTCATCTGCAGGGGTGGGTCAGTCAAAATCACCAAAGAGCAAGGCGAGAGATGGTGGCTTTAGAAGCTTCAGAATGCTTAACCCTCGCCCGGGTAACTTAGCAGGCCAGAAGTACCCAATATTATTTTTCTTAAATTGCTTGTTTTGACCTGTTTTCCAGAATCAACCCAATCCATTTTTCTCATGATAGATTTGTTGGTTTTCAATGAGAAGTTGTATTAGCCCGAGATTAGGACATCAGAGTCGTAGTCTCAATGGAATCATTCCTGAACACACTTACCTCCAAGGGCAGAAGTCACCATCCCTGCCAGCAGCAGCAACATCAAGTGCTTCATTGTCGGCTTCTTAGCTAGCTGCCTTAAACTCTGCCTTACAACTAACGGCTCCGAGACAATATGCCAATAATAAACTTCAATCTCAGCTTCTACGACGGAAATGTTTGTTTGTGTTGTGCGCCTGAAGCTGTGTGTGTAGGAACAAACATGATAGAACCTCTGCGGGTGTCTGGTATCTTTGGTAACCACCTGGTAGTGTTCCCAGCCGACAGGGTCAAGCCAGGGGCGTGCAATTGACCCAGAAATTGATAACTTTCCTCCTAGCCTTGATTCTACCGTGAGACGAATGCGTACACAGTTCATATGTTCTTGGTACTTAGATGTAAGTTTTTTCAACTACCATGGGAAATTATTTGATTACGTCATTGTGATAAGACACCTGCAGATGAAGCAGAACAACAGTCCTTGAACATCAAGATCTGTGACGCTGACTCCACACCTGTACCCTCCCATAACACTGATTTAATACGCAACTGCGCAACAGATAACACATGCCACCTTCAAACACAAATGACTCGTCAAAAATGTTAAACAATGAATTTAACGAAGAGTCTATCGATTTATACGTCAAATTTTGTGTGTCTGGACTTGATTGCAAATATCAACTCAATAACTTGTTTTCAGTTTGGAATTCATTTTATGGCTAGGCGACAATAAAACTTCACGAAGCAGTGATTTCTCCCGATATCTAGTGAAAGCAAATTGTTCCAAAGGTCTACGACACTGAACGGAAGACATGATGTGTTCGAGAGATACTGCCTGAGTATAACGTCTCAAATAGTTTAGCATATTTTCATTTGTAAATGTGTTAGACACAAGTGCCAAAATGTTCCCGAGAGTCTAGGACCTGGCAGGGCCAATTTCCGAATCGGTAAGAGTAATTTATCGATTAGGGGCTGTTTAGTTGTTTATTTGCTTATTAAGGGATAACGATCAACATGAAAACAAGACCCAATGACCGCCCAAGTCAAATGAAATAAGATATGTTGTCGAATAAAATGAACACAGAATGATTGTATTTACGATACATGATCATAATTAACACGCGCCCCGCTGGGTCGCCCCTCCCCTTCCTGGTTTTCCCCAGATAGCGCAAAAACGAAGAGACGCTGAACAAGGAAACTTACAGTACCTTGTCTCTGACCAATTTTACGCATGTGAACAATGTTTTAGGTCAGGTCAGCTATTTTAGGTCAAGGAGCTATTTAAGGTCAAGTGACCCAACCAGCAAAACCTAAAATCACGAGGTTCAAGAGGCGCCTAATGAACGTCAACCAACCGGTCAGTTTCAAACTTTCACAATATGATGAAATAATTAGGGTCCAAAAATATGCTATTGTGACGGCACCCGTCACATGACGCCAATCCAGAACACGTACTTGGCCCGAGCGCAGGAAACGAAACTATCGCTGCAGCGGCGCCGCCACGCTCATGGAGCAGCGCTACCGGCGCCCGAATAACGCCGGAACAAACAGTGGGGTGGGGTCTGGTCAGACCCAGGGCTGCCGTTGTCCAAAGGCAGGGCGCCACGGTTTTATGACCCTGTTCCGGAGAAACACGCGCGACCGGGCCAGTGGCGGATCTTGAAACTACCGAGGGGTGGGGCTTGTTATTTTCTCTTCCTCCTTTTTTTTGCTGACGAATTGCGGGATTATTCCCCCTCTCACGGTAGCCTCTGACGTAAATGGGGCGAACCCGGTTTACGGGCCTGGAAACGCCGGCGGCGGCACGGTATGGCAAGTGTGAAAATCGGTGACTGCCACCGGGTCGGCAGCTGGCCCAACCGTAACCATGGAGACGGCTGTCGAACCCACGAGTTCCCATCAGGTCACCGAGCTGTGCCAAAATTCCGTGACCGGCCGGGCGCCACCTGCAAGTGTACTCCACACTACTATCATTTAATTTACGGGGCTTTCGGCCGCTTGTTTTTATTATATTTCTTCCTCTTTGTCTTGCTCTGTGGATTATATCTTGTCCTCCTTTTGCTTACAGTGCCTTTCAATGGTAAACGGCCCACACATAGAAATATCCAGAAAAAGGGTTGGCTCCCAACTCTTTAAAAACAAAACCGTATCACAGTAACCCATATATGATTTGCCTCTTTCTGCGAAGTACCCACGGCCTTGGGTAGTTTCTTTGTTTTTGTTAAATTACACGTTTGAAGACCTATTGCGCGCTCTCCATGGTGCGCACAGCAGCGGGTGGCTGAATGTTCTTGTATGTTCTCGATTCAACGCCTGAAATGTGAGTGTGCGATAAATTACGTTGCTTTTGTGTGAAAACGGGCTGCACCGCCCCGAAAGCGATACAGGCGGTGATGTACCGTCTGTGCCCAGGAGGAGTGGAGGAAAAGTATTGTACATTGATTGTAAACCTCTGCCGGGAAGGCTCTCCTATCTATTGTCTTTTCATTATTCGTTTTGACACTATTCCCCCCCTTCCAAAAGACCGCGCACGAACCCCTCGTGCGGTACTGCGTGAAAGGAGCAGACCGTTCGCAGCCGTGAGTCCAGGCCAGCGACGGCGACGCGGGACGGCAAAGGCGAATGACCTCCCATGGCCCACGGACAGAGGGCAGGAGCAGGAACGCGGAACAGAAAGCCAGTCAGCCGATACCCGGAAGCGAATTGGCCAATAGGACGACCCCACGGAACGGGCGTGAAAAGCAGAGTGAAAGCTCCGAGGAGAGGAGGGGAGAGATGTGAGAGGAGGAAGGCATTCAATGAGAGGCCGGCGTTAGGGAAGGAGGTGTGGGACTCAGCGCACCATGTGAGGTGGAGTAATTCGGCCAGGGGCCGCCGTGCTGGACACTGTGATTCAAGGAGGGGGCGTTGTGGAGGCCGGAGTGGCTCGGACGCAGGGAACCATAGGCCAGCGTTGAAGACAGATTGATTGAAGACAAAAGGGGCATCATGTGAAAGAGACAGCATTCGGCCGGCGGCCACCGTGTTGGAAAAAGAGATTCGAAAGGCGTGCGCCGTGGAAGACGGAAGGATTCGGCCAAAGCACCAGGTGAAAGGACAGCATTCGGCCGGGGGCCGCCGTGTTGGAAAGAGACATTTGAAAAGTAGGCGGCGTTGCAGACGGAGGCATTCAGCCGAGGGCCGCCGTGTTGGACAGGAGGATTCGGTCAGGGGCCGGCGTGTGAGACAGACAGGCACTCCGAGAGCGAGCGACACCAACGAGCAAGTGAGTCCGCTATCCGGAACGGTCTGACCCACCTCTCCTCCCCCACCCTCAGAATTTTAACATTTAAAAAAATGAGCCGAGCTTTGGAGCGCCTACCCGGCAGGGGGATGGATGAAATCTTGGAAGGCACGGGGAGGGGGGTAATGTGTTTGTGTTTGTGGACTTGGGCGCCAGCGGGCAGTTATGTACCGGCATAAATATGGGATTCGTCGGCGCGTTTTCTTGCTTACACGGCGTCGGGGAGGCAAACGATTATGAATTTTTTTAACCCAGTTCCGTACATATTTTGAGACAATGAAATGTGCATTTTAAACCAGTTTGACCACGTTAGGGTGTTTCTACCACTGTAACGTTCGCTTTTGGTGCGCAAAATGTTAATTTAATAAAAGGAGGAAAGGGAAAAATAGAGCTTTTTCTTGCAGCGGGCCTTACTGGAATCAATAGCATAGTCGAGCAATGAAGTGGGCTGCTCAGTGCCGTAATTACGACGAGTTTTCATTGGTTATCATGGCTTTCCTTTTGCCGTTTACAAAATAAACACCCTCATTCCTCGTCGTTGATGAATCAAAAATACAGGTAAAACACAAATGAGTTAGCGGACTGGTTCACACCTGTTTTTTGGCGTAATTTCGGTTGAATCTCATGATCAGCAATGGGCGGGGTCAATCACGACTATTACGATGTTGACCTAACCACACGACGATAAATTTCCACGAGCTGTAGGGACAATTGTCCTTTAGCCGGCCCATACTCTCCTGCGCCGCCACACCGGATCATACTGTAATAATCACGCATTGAAGTTTGGCCAAATTTCGTCGCCGAGTAGTACTTGTGTATAAGCAATAGGATCGATAACAGAGGGGCGAATTCGCGCCGCTTCATAGTTTTTATCCGTTTTAAAGCCATGACTATAAGCAGCTTGCATGTTTTTTTTTGTTGGCTCTTATTTTTATATTAGCACCTATGATGTCAGGGTTTGGGGCTGGGGGCTTTCTAAATGGCTGCAACGCAAAGCAAATTTTCATCTTAATAGTCGAGGTTTGGGCTTAAGTATACAAAACCAGTCTTTTTTCTTGTACTGATTTTATAAATGCACTTATTATGCCAAGGCCTGGGGCTCGGAGCTTTCCAAATAAGGAGCTTTCTAATAACTGCAATGCGAAGTAAATGTTGTCTTAAATAGTGGTAGCTTGGGCTCAAGCTTTTAAAAGCCCACCTTCAGTGCTGGTCCTGAGTATAAATGCTCCGGGGCGTCGTCCTTTTCTTTTCTTTTGGCCACCTCGAGAATGGAATATTTTTAGCCTGCCCTTCCAGAATACTTGCCGTTTGGATCGGGTGTGTTAAAAGTTGTGATTTTGTCTCGCCCCGGTCGAAAGCAAGAAAGCTTGCATCTTTTTTTGGCTTTATATTTGCACCTATGGTGGCAGGGCCTGGGGCCTGGAGCTCTCTAAATAGCTGCAACGCAAAGCAATTCTCATCTTAATAGTCGAAACTTGGACTTAAGCATTCAAAACCAATCTTTTGTTCTGATTTTATACTCGCATCTAGTATGTCAAGGTTTGGGGTTCGGAGCTCCCTCAAGGGTTGCAACGCAATGCAGTTCTCATCTTAAATAGACGAAGCTCGGGCTTAAGCTTTCAAAAACCAATTTCAGAATGCTTGCTGTTTGGACCGAGTGTTTTATAAGTTTCGATTTTGTCTCGACCCGGTCGTAAGCAAAAAGGCTTGCCTCTTTTTTGTTCCGGTTTTATAATGGCACCTATTATGTCAGGGCCGGGGGCTCGGAGCCTTCTAAATAGCTGCAAAGCAAAGTAAATATGATCTTGATAGTAAAAACGAAGGCTTAAGCTTACGAAACCAATGTTCAGCGCTGGTGCTTAGTTCAAAGGCTCTGGAGCGTTTTCACTTTTTTTACTCCAATAAAGACGCAATATTTCGTTGTCGGCCTTCCGGAAAAGCTTGCTGTTTGGATCGAGCGTTTTAGAATCGCCCATTTTGCCTCAACCTGGTCGAAAGCAGGATGTACAGAGCAAAACAAGCGGGGTGGGGAAATTCGAGCCGTAACCTAAATATATGTCAGCCTGTGTCCACGAAGTGCACTGCGCCGTGGTTAACATATGACTGAGTGCACAGCCTTTTCGCGGCCGCTCGCGCAGGCGCCGCCATGTCGGGGGGATAATCCCGCCTCTCCGGGGATCAAGCGGCCCCCATTGGCGCATACAGGCAGGAGGGGAGGGGCTTGCGCGCTCGTCGGGAAACCAGGAACGTAGAAGATCTTTGCATCGGTATTCGGTGGGTGGCAGCAACGGATTTGGTATTTCTCTCGGGGGTACGAAAGGGGGTGGCTGGTGGGCCCGGGCGCGCGCCCATAATTATTAGAGTACCTATCAGTGCAGTTTTAGGAAGTTTTGGGGTAGGTGCGGATGGGCCTACAACCTGACGTAAATATGCCACTCAAGATAGGCTGAAGCGCACTCAAAACCGCGGATAGCATTTGGAGACGCCCATATGCCTTCAAAGGTTCCAAACAAGGGAAGAAGGGCTGTCAAAGCAGCGCAGTCGTGCAACGTGGTTCGGACCAAGCTCCCCAACATCATTTCCTCCTCTCAATCGCGCATGGCGTATTACAATAAAGACGTAAGGATTATTCAAACACTATCATATGTGCCATGGCCGTGCCTTTTCTATCCTTCTAGCCTTCGGGCTCATTGGCTCCCGAAAGAGGGTCATGACGGCTCTCCTCTTCCTGGGGGTCACGGAGGCGCCGAAACGTGCACTGTGATTGCCCTTGAACCGACTTTTCACTCTACATCACTTCTCACGCCGGCCTTAGTAACCCGGCACTATCCTTCTAGCCTTCGGGCCCATTGGCTCCCGAAAGAGGGTCATGGCGGCTCTCCTCTTCCTGGGGGGTCACGGAGGGGCCGAAACGTGCACTGTGATTGCCATTGAACCGACCTTCACTCTACGTCACCTCCACCGCCCGTCTTATTAACCCGGTACTATCCTTCTAGCCTTCGAGCCTTCGAGCTCCCTCTGGCTACGCTGTCCGCTGCCGGAGTCTTCTGGTCTGAACCACGGAGCACCGATCGCACAAAAAGGAACGTGGAACGTCAGAGATTGCCGTCAGTCGTTTTGTTGCACACTTACCAGGCCGAAACGCTGGAGATAAGAGGAGCAGGCGGGCTCCGTCATAACGGAGGAAGTTTTTTTTGTGACGGGGGTACTCTGTCAATTTGTGGGATAGCCTAGCCGGAAAGGGCGTGGCAGGCGTCGACTCATGGCTCTGGCTGGGCCATGGAGGAGCCGACGTGAGGGACGGGTGGTCAGTGCGGGACTCGTGGGCGGGTAGGGTCCGAGGGAGGACCGAGCCTAGGGAGGCTCCCCACGCTAGGAAGTTGTTTGCGAGTAGACAAGGGCGTGAATGCCCAGAGGCTAGTAAAATTAAAAGCCGAAACTCGGTCATTCCGGTGGTCCCATGTCCGTGACCTCCAAGCCCTAGAAGCGACGGCTCAGCAACGCATCCACTTGCACGGTCCGTGCAGGCGGGATTTGACGCAGGCAGCGTTTAGTAAGTTTCTGTTTAGGGAGAAAATGAGGCGGGAAGGAGGAGCACTGGATCACCGGGGAAGGGCGGAGCCGAGTTACCTCCTGTTGGGCTCTAGCCAAGCCCTGGGAGCTGCGGCCGCCGATGTGGGTGCGCGTGAGTAACTGGCGGTGGGTGAGTGACAGGCCGTAGAACGAGGAACGTTTGGTGCCTTAGAGCGGACTGCAGGTAGCGGGTCGTACCGGTCTGACCGACCGGGGATCCCACCACTCGCGCCCCTCCATCGGTTGCGCCCGCAAACAGTAGCAAAGCGTAAACACAGCCCCAGGTGAATTTGCCTCCTTCTTTCTGCCGGGGGGATGTGCAGCCCGGCCTAATTGGTTGATGGGGCTTAGATGGGGCCGAATTGGCCACCCTCTATGCACACCCTTGCATGAATAAATAAGACCCTACCACGATCACGGATAGGAGGAATGTAATCTTCTAAATACCTCTGGCGTTGGCTGACGGGGCTTTAGCCGTCAGATCACGGAAACACCGGGAGGGTTCCAGAATCGGGAAGGGACTCGGAATTTTTAGAATGAACGAGAGCCGTGGGAGAGGATGGCCCTAGGCCAAAGTATGTTATGAGTGCATGCTTAGCATAAGGACCCGATGGTGAAAAATGCATACCGAGGGCGTTTGTTCCGGATCTAACAGTGAAAACACCCGCCGGAAAGGGCGACGCGGCAGAAAAAAGGGGAGGAGAGTATTGAGGTAGGGGACCGAGTTAGGGGACGACGAAGCTGAAGAATGCTGGCGCTGGCAAAATATCCACCCCAAAGAGACGGGACTCCTCGTACGTGGCAATTACCCGCCGAGATAGACGATGGCTGAAGCGAGAGGTCTGGGCAGCTTGGAAAACCACGGTAGGAGGATACGAAGGGGCAGGTAGTTAAGGGAGCGATGGAAGGATCGGTTAAAAAGGGGCGGTGTAAACTTATGATGATAGGCCCGAGGGAAATAAGAGAGTTAGCGGGCACTTAAAAGGGTGGGGAGATGATTGATGGTTTCGGTGCCGCTTCTATGCGGGTAACACTTGGCGTGCGGGTGGTTAAGGGGGCCCCCAAAATCGTGAGAGGCGGATGGGACCCCTGCAACCAAGGAGGGCTACAAAGCTCGGCACTAGCTGTATTCCCTTCCTGGAACCAAAGGGTGTTGAGTGGGAGTGTCGGGACACAGACTCACCCGTCTGGAGGACTCGGCCAAGCTAGCCGACATTGCCTACTTCCCACCGTCACCTCGGCCCGCCACCTGACCGCGCACGCGACGAGCACGACCTCTCTCAAATAAAATTTAGTGAGTTGCTGAGAGCGGGCGCACGACGTCGCCACCATCGAGAGCGAGCGGGTCACAGCCAGGAGCAGCCGCCACAGCTGACCACCAAGAGGTCGGCCCGAACAACATCAGCGGCGACGATACAGCCCGACGCGCCCCGCGACCACGCGCCCCGCGACCACGCGCCCCCGTCACACTACCCTCGGAATTTCGATATTGTTGACCTAAGGTGAGGCCAATTTTTGGGCACCCCAATACAAGTTTATTGTGAAAAATAGAAGGAGCTCGTTTTTCGTAAGTACTGGATGGATAAAGGTGAAAATCCTCACAACGTGTGTTCTTACCACGATCTTGACCCTAAAGATGAGTTTTTGGCCATCTGACCTCTCAGGGGGATGAGGTGGCTTAGTGGATAGCACCCTTGTCTTCTAAGCCACTGGTCTCGGGTTCAAGTCCCGGCGGAGCCTCTGAATAAGTCGATCTGACCCCCAAAATCCCTTCCAACAGGGTGAGAGTTGGCCACGCCGTATGACCTTGGCAGTTGGTGCGTCGTTAAACCCCAACAATTATTATCCGACCTCTCAAAGGTCATGTCAGGTCACAGGAGCATACGGTGATTGTTTTGCTAATAACCTCTCACCGAATAAACCATCGCACTTACAGGGGGTTGTTGCAACCCCCTCCCAAAGGTTTTTCAAGAATTGAAAACGAGATTTTTAAGTTAGAGTCTTGAAATTTTGTATAGCTTCGGGGGCACTCATTGCACATGTTTTGCAACAAACATTTTCTTCCTACATTTCAAGGTCACGGAGCTATGAACTCAAGAGTGGAAACATGTTGTGGTCATTTGGGCGCCTGTACCCGTTTTTACGTGAATGCTTCAGACTCTCATCGTTCTTTTGCAGGTTTTGTTCATGAACTGGCCCAGAATATTTCGTTCCAACCTTCGCGGATCACTTTTATCAGGTTAGACCTTTCATGACATTTCTTGACCTTCAGTGACTCTGCGTCGAAAACGACTACATATGTGTGTTTCAATTCGGTATTTCAAAATGAGATGAACACCGAATTAGTTGATTTGTGTCCGATACGGACTTGACCTTTTTCGACTTATGACCTTATTTGACCTTGAAAGGGGTGTAAAAAATAACAGATGAAGAAGCAAGCACTTACTGGGCGTAAATGAGGCAGAATGGCATATGAAGAGTCAATGTGAATGATATGGACACTGAACTACTTGGTTTGCAAAGCTTATGGACTTGACCTTTTTCGAAATTTGACTTTATTTTACCTTGAATGGGGTGTAAGCAATAAGAGATGATGAAGCAGGCATTTGGCGTAAATGATACAAAATGTATTATAAATAGTCAATTTTCAGCATGAGAAGGACGCTGAACAAGACATTTTTCCTCCAATACAGACTTGACATTTTTCGACCTTTGACCTAATTTGACCTTGAAGGGGGTGTTAGCAGTGATGTATGAGTAGACAGGAATTAAATTTTCGTAAATGATGCAGAATGTCTTATCAATAGTCCATTTAACCCTCGCCCCACCGGGGCCATCAATGGCCCCTCTAAGGTTTTTCCGGGACAGCAGAAAAAACGAAGGCGCGCAGCACCGCAGTTGAGGACTCTACCTCTCACCCCATCATTTTCCCACCATCCCTGAAATTTTTTAACCCGGGTCACCCAAGGTCAGGTCACCAGGCGAGGTCAACCAAGGTCACCTCATTTCAAATTTTGACCTCTACAAGAGCTACAATTCTCAGACGATCAATTTGAGACTTCCTACTCTTCATGACCCCTCCGGGGTCTACAAGGTGTATATCGTGGATTTGTCAATTTCGTGACCTGAGGTCAGGTCACGAGGTGACCTCTCCCATTGAAAAAGCATGGGGAAAAGCTGTCTTATGATCTAAAAGTCACAAAAACGATTCCAAATGCTCGGCTTGCTCAGAAAAGCGTTCTTGGACACCCTTTAACGGATTCCAGGGGCAATATTTTCCCTTTGACCTTTCCGAGGTCATACAAGGTCACCAGGGGTCAAAAACAGTATTTTGACAATAACGTTTGATCTAATCAAGCTAGAGCGCTGAATTGAACTTCATTGCGTATGTAGTGTCACTGGCTTTCATTTTATATACAGCAAGGTAACTTTCTGACCTTTCGTGAACTCAGGTCATATTAGGTCACGAGGTGACCTATAGAGGTCAAACCACAGGTGGAAGTCATTACGTTCCACATAGCGGAGAAAGGTTTGCCATTTTCCTATCAAATACACTTGACCAGATATGAATAGCTCTAATGGCATAAGAGTCATGCCCAGTTTGCTTAAGCATTGCATATTTGAGTGGAAATAGCCGATGAGTTGTTAAGATGTTCCCTGGCCTCTCCCCTCGAATCCGGAAATGTAAAAAAACACTAAAGATTATATATTCGGGCACAGCCCTTCATCAGAATCGTTGAAGGGCTGTGCCCGAATATATAATCTTCAGTGTTTTTTACATTTCCGGATTCGAGGGGAGGGGCCAGGGAAAATCTTAACAACTCATCATCATGCTCCTCGCCGCAGCACTTCAAAACTTATCAACGGAAATAGCCGATATTGACCTAACTTGACCTCTGGAGGTCCAACCATTGACCTGAGCGCTGAAATATTTACGGTAATTTCTTACTGAATTCACGTGAGCTTTCTAATGCACTTTGCATATTTGCGCTAACCCCCATATTTTCGGAGTTAGAGGGGGCCATCGATGCCCCCGGTGGGGCGAAGGTAGCGCCGGACTCCCGGTGGAGCGCGGGTTAAATGATGTGGACACTGAACAAGCTGACTTGCTTCCAATATGGACTTGAACTTTTTACCTACTTATCGAGATCAACCAGTTCATTGACCTAACCTGGAATTTGACCTGATGACCCGAGATTTTGATGAAAGAAGCCTTTGACGTTGTTTAAAGTGCTAAATGTGAGTTCAGCGTCCAAGCGTCCAAAATTGCCCCTCTGAAACTGAAAATTAGACATATTGGGCAATTTCTAGACTTACCAGTCAGTGATCTTTGACATTTAACCTCACCTCCTGCATTACCTAGATGGGTCACATAGTTCTATAGCACATTAATTGACGCGATAATGTCAGTTTTGCAATCTAATGACCATACACATGTGACGTGTTCCTTAAATTACGATTAATAGCAGCCAAAACAGAAAAATGGGCCGCAAAGGGCAAAAATCAGGCCACTGACCTGACCTGGAAGGTGACCTTACGACCTAAGGTCATAAAAATTGGTATCTATCGCGAGTACTCGTAACGACCAACACGCTGGTTTTTACTGCGGAGCTCTACGCCAATTAGGGGCCAATCGCGAGGGGGTTCGCAACAGCCCCCCCCGTTCGGGCGAAGGTGGCGAAACCCAATTACGTGCAAGGGTTAAGATAAAGCTCACATTTAATTTTAAGATTTCTGGCTTACGCCAAACTCGGGGCTAATTGCCCGGTTCCCTCACTTAGCAGAGGAATTCTGGGGTTTTGAGTATGTACCACCGTGCCGTACGGGACGGTTGGAAGTAATCGCCGGGACAAGGCTACGGTTAAGCGCGGGAGCGCACCACACGCCCAGCGGGATTCGAACCCGAGACCCTTAGCTCAAGAGACGGACGCGCTACCCCTGGTCTACCCTGGCCGACAGCTCCCAGTTTAGCTAAAGAAAATTTACGGACGGTGTTCGAAAGCTCTTGACGAGACGAAAATAAATTATAGATAGTGTTTCTATGTCAGGTCAATATTGAGGTCAGCATAGGCCAAAGAAGGTTCCATAGGCTTACAACAGGGCAGTGTGCGTTTTCCCCTCTAGATTTTTACTCAGTGGAGCTAGAGCAAATATGTATGCATCATTGGATTTCTCTCATTGTGGCAAATCGAATGCTGTGTAATATTACCTTGCTAGATCAAATTGTAAAAAAGGCCTGATATCCAGCTAGGTCAGGGTCACAGGGTGACCTGGTATGGTCATGTTGTATATCAATCGACTCCCCGTGATAATATAAGCACAATACAAGCAAAAACGTTCCCATTGATTGGCAAGACCTTCTGAATAAATATTTTGGAGAGCTTTAGTGCTTGAAAAAATTGAACATTAGCAGTCGGAACTCACGTGAGATAAGATAAAGAGCCGTATGTTGATGAATGTTTCTTATTTCAGTTTCGAATGATTAATCCGACAAGTTAAGCTTCGCCTCGGTGGGGAAGGGGGTGCTTGAACAGCACCCAATCAGCATTTTCCGATGTCTCTGAAAAACGGCCGCGTGAAGCGCCGCCGTACTTGGCCCAACTTATCCTCGATCATATTTGCAGCTTTTCCGGGAAGAGGGCCAGTGACCTCACCGCCAAAAATTTAAGATATCATAAGTAAGAACAGGGCGAGTCTTTACAATTGCAACTCATAACACAAAATAAGCCCAACGAGGCCTAATCATTAATGCGGGGATTTTTCAATGATGATCTAGTGTCAGGTACGTATCATGACATCTCCAACGGGGCGCGGTAGTGGAGTGATCAGTGAGGCTGGCTTCCACGCAGCCGACCCGGGTTCAAGGTCCGGCGGCTTCCCTCAACAAGGAGCAAGCTGGCTCCCGAGAGACCCTTCCAACAGGGGGAGAGTTGGCGACGTCATATGACCCTGGCAGTTGGCGCATCGATAAGGCCCAAATATTATAAATGACCTCTCCATTTGAAATGCATGTGGAAAACGTAAATTGGGCGAAAAACATTTGTTTTTGTAAATACAGCTTAGCATACCTTCGCTTTCTCCAAGTCGTAGGATCGTAGGCCCCTTTCTAGGTTTATGCGGCAAGTTCGAACTTGTCAACTCTGAGAGCTTACCTGGAACTGAGTAAGCAGCTTTTCAGACTTGGGTCAATAATTCTGCAAGAAATGATGATGAAAGCTTATACTAATACGTTTGAATTTTTATTGCAAGTTGATTTATATGCCTATTGAATCTGCTAGGTCATATGGTGACCTTGACCTTAGGACACTCCATTTTTATCGTTTGAACTAACATAGTCCTATCATACATCATTCGATTTTTCGTAAAGAGAGAAAGCGAATTGTGCCCTACAATTGATTCTATCTCAACTGTCACGCTCTAGAGCCCAGCAACTCTTCTCTAACATGCCACCTCCTTTGCCTGTCATTGCCTCGGTATTGACCGGAGCCAAAACGTGACTAATGTAGTTTCTTCATTAATTTTTTATGAACTATCCACCAGTGATCGCGTTTTTTTGCTTTCCCACATAGGGGCGGTGATCGAGGGGAAAGGGGCTTAGGCATCCTCCCCCACCTTAGCGAAGGTGGCTCCGAGGCCCGCGGGGACGGGTGCTAAGTCCAAAAATGAATTGAATCAAGACTGAGCACATAATTTTCCAGTGTATTTTTCGTTCCAGTTCCATGTTAATTGGTTGCAAGTAAATCGTTTCTTTGTCGTGGCTTAAGTAAGTATGCAATTTCGTCGTATTTATAGGTACTAGACAATAACCATGAGCCATCTAGCAAAGTTTAAGCGCTGTAACGTGCCATTGCGGAACAGAAACGTCCGCTTAGTCATCACCATAAACGCGTTTTACTGGTAGTTCTACATTAATGGACGTGATTTCTCTGAAATTCATCATGAAAGGACGTACTAAAATTCATCCTGTTGCCACACTGAGCGTTGTCCCCTGGGATGAAAGCATTCCACCACCTGTGGATAAGCAAATGGTATTGATAAAACAGGGACATCGGCATTTATTAAACAAAATCAACACTTCTAGTTAACACAGTGATAACCATCGACCCATCAAACAAGAATGCGGACCAATCCAGCTCATTAAGCCTGGCGGTGACACGCTGGACAGTCCCTGGGCAAAATCAAAACAAAGTCGACATGTTCTTCCTCATCTGACTGCATGTTGACACACTGTGGCCTGCTCTACGCCATACGGCGGATGAAACGCCAAAGCAGCCTCACCACTTAGTTGCATCGTCCTTACACAAAAAGTGCGTTGGTTAGCACACACGAGACCGTCTAGCACCCCATTCTAAGCCATGGTTCTTATCTTATGGTCTTAACCAACGGTAGAATGGTCACAAGATTTTTAATTTAGCTGTAAACCCCGGAATACAGAGGGATACTAGCATGACAATGCTCGTTGTCACACAGAGGTTGGTAGAAAAATCGATCAGGACCCTTTTGGACAGACGTTTAAAAGATTGCTGTCGAAATATCTTAGAATAGTCATAGAGGTGTTGTTTTAATATATTTTGTTCCCTCGCTCAAACACGGCGTTTTATTTTGCCACCTCCTCCTTGCTTTCAATATCGGCATTACCTAACAGAAGGGAAAAAGGAGAAGAGAAGACAAGATCTGTGGCCGTATTGTAGCCATTTTGTTTGCTGCATGTTCTGATGTTTGCTGCAGAATGTGAGTGTGCCTGTTTAATTGGACGCAGATGGTTCGAGGCACTATGAGCATGGGTGAAAATCCCCGGAGGGGGGGTTGGAGGTCAGGACCCCCTGGATTTTTGGTCTCCCATAGGCTTTGTATAGGGCTTGAATTGCTGTGTCAGCTTTAACCCACCCAGGACCCCCCCTTGGATCGAGAAGAGATCTCCAGCCATGACTATGAGAATAGGTGTGATAGAAGATGGCAGCAAAATACGGGGGCGGATACATGGGAAGGGCCTGATCTGGCTATGCCCCCACCGAAAAATACAAGGGGCGATACTCCCTCTCCCTTCAGCAAGCTAGTGTTTCATAGTTGAACAATGGGGGAGAACGTGTCCGTTAGTAAAACTGTTTTAAGCGTTTTGTCCGTTCGAAAGGTACTTTGAAGGCGAAAGAAATTCCCTCTGGGGAGAAAGGCAAGAAAAACTGAAGGGCATTGCCTTGACCTCGGGAGTTTCTTTTTTCTCGCCGACATGGATTTGCCCCCTTCCTTCGAAACCAACCGACTGGATCAACCCCTGGCAAAAATAACTAATCGGTTAAACCTTTCGAAAACTGAATATAACTTAAAACATTCCACAAATATTACAGCCAGCTTTCAAATAGGTGCACGACAGAGAAACCAAACGTGGACAACGAGTGGTTTTCTATCAGAAATAGTACTCGTTCTGTGATTTAGTTATTCTGAAATGCCACCAAAAACAATGAACTTCCTACAGTACAAACTGAGATCAACACTGCCCAAACCGAGCTGCTCCAGAAGCTGACTGCCACAGCGACACAATCAAACAGTTCAATGTTCAAACATTATGACTATAAAAAGCACTATTTACCATCACTCATCATATCTGAGTCTCATTTTTCTCAATAGATGTCGTCAGGAGCGGCTCACTCTCCGTAAACTCCGACACACGCTTTTCAACATCAGGCTTCAGTTTTGCTCTTGTGGGATACAGCGCTGAGTCCGATCTCGACTCATAGTCCACTGCTACCACTTTCAACCAATCAGCTGTCGACCTGCCGCTGCTCAAGGTGGTCAGAAGGTCAGCGCTGGAGACTCCGCCCCCTGGCCCGTTGCTAGGCGACGACGGCCCGTCATCAGAGTCTAGCTCGTGAATGCAGGGACAGGAGCGTCGCTTGGAGCTGGAGGGCGAGCACACGCAGGTGGTATCGATGGCCGATCGGGTGATCTGACGACGCACACAGTGGCGGTCCTCGTCCGAGCGCATCTTTCGCGCCGACTCCAGACTGTGTGTGCGTTCCATCACCCCCGAGATCGCAGGAATCTGGAAAACAGAGCGGCACGCTGGTCAGCGAAAAAATACGTGGTATTCAGAATTGATTGAGTTAGCTCTGAGCAGTGGCGGATTCAGCGCAAAATTTTAAGAGGGACTAGGGGTCTCGAACCTTCCTCCGCCATTGCATCGCAACAGCCTTCGGCTATGCAAAAACTATAGACACTGATATTTGGGGGGGAGGGGCTTGAGCCCCTCAAGCCCCCTTCATATCCACCGCTGGTTCTAAAACACCGGGTAGAAGCGTCGTGGCCAGGTATTGTTGGTAAATCTCCTTGGGATTACTATTTCTTTTACGTGCAATGGAAACGTAAATGATGCATCTCTGCACCTCTTAGTACCTAACCAAAAGAAGATGTTAAGCATTCAGCCATGACTTAACAGGACTGATAACTACAGTGTTACTATTACTGAAATCAGTGGAGGCGGATTCTCTTTTCGGATGGGGGGGCAAGAATTTTTCCAGGGCAGGAAGGGCCCCCCTAAAAACTGCAATAGATTGGTTGGGACTTGCTGCCTGAGGTCAGAGGTATAAGCGCAGGGGCGGATCCAGGGGGACTGAGGGGGCTTCAGCCTCCCCCTTTGCCCCATGTTCGCCATTTTGCGCCCTATTCCTATTTTTCGCCATTTTTCAAAGCTCAGCCTTTCCCCTAGCAGAATACTGGTTCCGCTCCTGCATAAGCGTCACAAATGGTAAAAGTTGTATTTGGCCCAATACAAAAATAGCTATTCCTCCTTGTTGATTAGTTGGCCCGTGTAAAAAATTGTTTTGCCTTCCCATTCGATTTTCCACAGGATCTCAGATTCCAAGCTGAAATATTTTTCATGTAGTACAGCAAAATGAGCAGCGTATTTAACATGTAGATGTCGAAATATGGGTCTGCGTTTTTATAGGTTCACATAAGCCTCGGGCATTGAACGTCAAAGATTTAAGCTCTAGCGTCACGTTAGGAGTTTAGCAAAATTATAATAACGGTACAACGACGGCCTTCCGAGGCAAATAGTTCTTTTAAAAAGTGAGCACTGTTTGTTCGTATGCATCTACATAATAAAACATGGTAGGTAACATGAATTATTATATTCTAATGAGTATTTTTTCGGAACATTCTGTCTCCTGCAGAATGAGAACTGGGGGCGCTTTGATGCTGTCGTCTATATCGGCAAAGAAAAAAAACGCAAATGACAGGCATACTGACTTGAGCACACACAAGACCAAGCTGGGGGCCCTGAGACACAGCTCGGGGCTCCTTGAGACGGAGCTTGGGGGCCCCCAGAGATCAAGCTCGAAGGCCCCCGAGCCCAAGCTCAGGGCCCCTGAGACCAAGCTCGGGGCCCCTGAGACCAAGTTTGGGGGCCTCTGAAACAAAGCTTGGAGGCCCCTGAAACCAAGCTCAAGGCCCCCTAAGACCAATCTGGGGAGCCCATTAGACCAATCTCGGAGGCCCCCTGAGACCAAGCTCGGAGCTTTGAGACATAGCTCGGGGGCCCCCTGAGACCAAGCTTGGGGGCTCTTAGAAATCAAGCGCGAATGCCCCCGAGCCCAAGCTCAGGGGCCCTTAGACCAAGCTCGGGGGCCCTTGAGACCAAGCTTGGCGGCCTCTGAAACCAAGCCTGGAGGCCCCTGAAACCAAGCTAAAGGTCCCTTTAAAACAATCTCAGGGGCCCCTGAGACCAATCTGGGAAGCCCCCTTATACCAATCTTGGGGGGCCCTGAGACCAATATCAGAACCCCATGAGGTCACGTTCGGGAGCCCCCTGAGACTAAGCTTGGAGGGCCCCTGAGACCAAGCTCGGGGCCCCTTAGACAAGCTCCGGAGCACCTTAGACAATCTCAGGGCCCCTGAGACCAAGCTCGAGGGGGATCCCTTAAGGCTAAGTTTGTGTGCCCTGAGACCAGCTTTCGGGGCCCCTTAGATCAAGCTTGGGGTCCCTGAGACGAAGCTCAGGGGGGGGCGAGGAACAGCTCGGTGGCCCCTGAGACAGAGTGAGGGCCCTGATACCAGGCTCGGGGCCCTTTAGACCAAGTTCTGGGCCCCCTGAGACCAGGCTCGAGGGGCCCCTTTAGGCTAAGCTTGGGGGCCCTAAAGGCCAAGCTAGAGGGTCCCCGAGCCCAAGCTAGAGGGTCCCGAGCCCAAGCTCAGGGCCCCTGAGATAGAGCTCGGACACTGTCCAAACCGAGAAACTGTTGAGGGCTCAGTCAGGTCGTTCATGAACTTTAAGAAAAGAGCCAAGCTAAAATTGGGTATCTTTCCAAGGGCCCCCTCTGATAATTTTGGGGGAGCAACTGCCCCCTTGCCCCCCTTTATCCGCCGGCACTGATTGAAATGCTATTGCCGAGAAGTCTCATCGGTATCGATATCATGTGGGAACCTCAGTATCCACTATGCAGTCGACACCGATCTGAAATAGCACGTGGACACCGCCGTATCCTGCATCTTTAGAAACAGGGAGCTTGAGCCTCAAATTTCATCGATATCCATACTGCAGGTGATCTCACAACAGGATACAAGTAGTTTGATAATTACAATTCAATAAAATGTTATACGATGCCATAATTCAAATTCAATAGGTACGCATCTTAACACGCGCACTGGAGGGGGGCCTCGGAGGCCCCCCACCTGTTTTTCCGAGGTGGCCGGAGAACCGCTCGTAGCCGAAAAATGAAACGTGGCCACATTTAACAGAATTTAATAGCGCGTCGATTGGTGAAGACTTTTTGAAAATCGGCCAAATTTTTTTGACTTATAGGCTTTCAAAGTCAGACCTGCATTTTGAGATCGCCGTAAACGCGCGGTCGGACCAGTTAGCTTGCATTGAAGACCGAGTGGTGACGTCATAACGTCATATAAGCGGGACTATATGTCAAGGTCACTTCACATGAAAGTCAAGGTCAAGGTCAAAGGTCACAGGTCAAGGTCATATCTGCACTTTCAAGGTCACTGACCACTGTGCGTCCGGCCAAATGACGTTACCCCGTCTGGCATATATTATGCTATGACGTCATCGGTAGGGTACCCCAATACAAAGGTCAAGGTCAAAGGTCAAGGTCAAAGGTCATTGGGAAAGGTCAATCCTCATTTCCCGCCAAACAGTGGCTACAGTGTTAGTCAAAGTGTAAATAATAAGTAGTATACCATATGGTGACCTTAAAGGTCAATGACCTTGAATGACCTTGACCAAAAAGTTGTAGGGAAGCCTCTTTGAGACCTCTTCTCTATGGACCTTGTCCGCCTTTAGCTTATTCCCGTCATTTTTCTGCATAATCACAGCATTTACCAATCGATCCCAGCATGGCCAATATTTGACCTTTACGACCTCGTTTGACCTTGAAGATATTGACCTAGGTCAATGAAAATTGGTCATCATGTAGATCACCATAGCCCCCACCCACCTACCAAGTGGCGTTTTTCTAACCCTCTTAGTTTCCGAGATCTTGAGGGGGGGCCTACCAGGCCCCCTCCAGTGCGCGTTAGTGCCAGACCCCCCTCCAGTGCGGGTGTTAAAGCTCAAGTCAATGTGGTAGACATAAAGGAGACCAGTTGACCGTTCTGGATATTGGCACCACGAGGTCAGGTGAGAGAGGTGATCTGACCTGACTCGATCCTGACACCGCAGTTTAGCGTTGTTCTGAAGGCGTCGCGCCTGACGCTCTTCATCCTCCCCCACCAACCAGTAGGTGACCACATCTCCTTTGCCTGTGAGACAGGGGAAACTGTCACCTTTTGGACATAAATGTCACCCAATGAAGCAAAACTATTGGTCCAGCCCTGTCTCACCAGTAGTTGACTACGTCACTTTTTTCGTTCGCAGCGGATATTGAGAGTTCTAATTCTGCACCCCGGCATCTCCTTCTCTGAGACAAAAGAACCTACATCCGTACCTACATCTGTAAGAATACTTTGCCTTCCAGAGCTTGTTCTAAACGAGTAGCAATTGACAAAGCAGGCTCATTGTGAAGTGTTTACCCTTCAGATATGTGTTGCCACGTTCATCCAGCTGGTATCCTCCCAGTCGCATCAGCACGGCGTGGCAGGAGGGGCTGCAGTGGATGCGAAGCGCTGCGGAGACAACACCAAGCTGTAGGTACTCCAACTGCCGTCAGGGTGTGGTGATTGCATCACGCTGGTTCAAGCTTTCAATTTTTTCGTTCATACATAAAGGCAAGCTCCTTTACCTCATCCAACGTAGAAGCTAATATATTTACGGGTTATCTTGCAACTTACAGAAAAACTGATCATCTGGTAATCCATAGTCCTCAATTTTCCACAATTCATCAAAAATATTTTGTGTCTGTGATTGCCGGCATTCTTCTGTCTAAATTTACTTTGGGCACAAAGTTTTGTCAATGTTAGCATGAATAAAACTTATTTGCAATGTTGATTTAAAACATATGACATTGTTTTTTTTCGAAATCATATTAAGTTGACTGTGATCTGTCTGTCGTCGCGGGAGAGAGAGAGAGAGAGAGAGAGAGAGAGAAAGAGAGCATGCCCTCTATTTCAGCCTCACACCATTCACAGAAGACGTAATAGATAACAGACCGATGTATACCGATAGAGGCACAAATAAATCCGTTTATACGACAGACTCATTAATGATTTTGTGATTAAAGTTTCGTATAGGATTCAATAACGTCGCCATCGTCAAAAAATCAAGGATACAGTCAATCTAAAGCCTCCTAACGACAGAGCACTTTCCGTTCTAGAACCAAAAATTCAATGGGTTTGGGCGCATTGGTGTTTCTTGCACTGCCTGGTTAAAAGCCTTATTTATTTCAAGTTGGGCTGAAATCGAGAAAGTTTATCATGCAAATGGGGGGGGGGCAGGAAGTGGCCCACCATAGATCGATGATTTGGACAGGGGTCAACCAGGCCATTCTCGAAAATTAGAGATTAAGAGTGCAAACCATTTTTTATCCTGGATCCCCTCCTGGTGCCAGGACCCCTGCTCCCTCCCCTTATCCCAAATCGCGTCTAAGAACTGGCAGAGCCAGGACTCACGTGCGCCGGTGCTCTCCATGCGGGAGGCGGTGTTGACGGTGTCTCCGTACAAGCAGTAGCGTGGCATCTTGCGGCCCACCACGCCGGCGCAGACGGGGCCCGTGTGGATCCCGATCCGGAGCATCAGCTGATCCTGTGCCGCGTCATAACAGCGGCAATCACCTACAGCAGCGCCAGCTGACTACAGCAGCGACAGCTGACTACAGCAGCGACAGCTGACTACAGCAGCGACAGCTGACTACAGCAGCGACAGCTGACTACAGCAGCGACAGCTGACTACAGCAGCGACAGCTGACTACAGCAGCGACAGCTGAGTACAACAGCGACAGCTGACTACAGCAGCGCCAGCTGACTACAGCAGCGCCAGCTGACTACAGCAGCGACAGCTGACTACAGCAGCGACAGCTGACTACAGCAGCGACAGCTGACTACAGCAGCGACAGCTGACTACAGCAGCGACAGCTCACTACAGCAGCGACAGCTCACTACAGCAGCGCCAGCTGACTACAGCAGCGACAGCTGACTACAGCAGCGACAGCTGACTACAGCAGCGACAGCTGACTACAGCAGCGACAGCTCACTACAGCAGCGACAGCTCACTACAGCAGCGCCAGCTCACTACAGCAGCGACAGCTGACTACAGCAGCGACAGCTGACTACAGCAGCGACAGCTGACTACAGCAGCGACAGCTGACTACAGCAGCGACAGCTCACTACAGCAGCGACAGCTCACTACAGCAGCGACAGCTGACTACAGCAGCGACAGCTGACTACAGCAGCGCCAGCTGACTACAGCAGCGACAGCTGACTACAGCAGCGCCAGCTGACTACAGCAGCGACAGCTGACTACAGCAGCGCCAGCTGACTACAGCAGCGACAGCTGACTACAGCAGCGACAGCTCACTACAGCAGCGACAGCTGACTACAGCAGCGACAGCTGACTACAGCAGCGACAGCTGACTACAGCAGCGACAGCTGACTACAGCAGCGACAGCTGACTACAGCAGCGACAGCTGACTACAGCAGCGACAGCTGACTACAGCAGCGACAGCTGACTACAGCAGCGACAGCTGACTACAGCAGCGCCAGCTGACTACTACAGCGACAGCTGACTACTACAGCGCCAGCTGACTACAATGGCGCCACCTGAATACAACATCGATAGCTGACTACAGCAGTGCCATGTGGCTGCAATAGCGCCAACTAACTACAACAGCGACAGCTGACTACAATAGCGCCAACTGACTACAACAGCGACAACTGACTACAGCAGTGCCAGCTGGCTGCAACAGCGCCAGCTGACTACAATAGCGCCAGCTGGCTGCAACAGCGCCAGCTGACTACAATAGCAGGAGGGATGGACACCTGGGCCAGATACACACTCCCTTCGCAAACGGCAAGTTATGGGAGAAATGAAATATCAAAACGAGGTTGTCTCAGAATTATTTATCACATTGTTATCCCAGTTTTATCATACTGTAAAGTCGCCACCAACCTTTTACATTTGAAGACGTTTCGCCAATTTTAGGATTGTATATATTCGTATGTATGTATGATTATATTGTATTTTTACTATTTTTTCTATTTTATATACTGTTATTTTTACTTACAACTCCTTTGTGTTCAACGTCTTTTATACACGCAGACACTTGTGGGTAGTCAAGGTCACTATCAGCAAATCGTTTATTCATAGATCGTCTCTGTCCAATTTCCTCTGACCTTTCTGCTAGCTATTTCTGTCCTTACCTGAGGTCTGTGGCGTATTCTGAACCGGCGAATGGCTTCCAAAAGGTGCAGTGACATGGAGGCGATCTCCCCGGCGTGGTGCAGTCCGTTCCGAACAGGAAGCCCGCTCACCTGGGGTCAGGGTTCAAGGAGACCGCAAGGTTAAGCGAGAGATCAAGTAATCATTTTTGGTCAAATTAACTCGCAATCATGTTTCGTGGGTACTTGGTCGAGAATAAGATAACTCGCCTGAAAGATTACTGATTATATTGAACTTTTATCATAAAAATAAGCATTTCAGGTGGCTGACATTCTTTTCTTGTTCTTTTTTGTTTGGTTTAGTGAATTTGTAGGTGAAAAACGTAACATTTTTCTTCTCATATTTGGTTCCCCACTTTATTATATCTTATTTATACACTTACACTTATATTTATTTTCCACTTTAGGGGAATTGACCACTTTGCCGAATTCTAAAAACAAGTGTTCGTATCTGTGCAGAAAATATATACATAGAGCTTTAGGGAAAGAGAAATAAGTACCTAAATAGGCTTCTCGACACGCTCTACAAAACTGTTCTCTCATTTCAAAACCCAGTATAAAAGTGGGACACTCTTTAAAGGGAATGTGGAACCATAACATGATTTTAACGGAGATAGCCAAGTTGTAAAGCAAATCGAAAACCCGGTACTTAATATATAATTTGTCTTAGAACTCGAGATTTCCGTAGAAAAAGCTAAAACCTACCTGCAATGTACTCCTCATGTACCCTTAGCAGCAGGCCATAGTTGTCATGGCTGTTGGTGTGACGACATATGCTGAGGTCACGATGAGCATCAGCCAATCGAAGCCCTTGAAGCGTTTCAATTATGGTAGTGGTTCCCAGATCATGATATCATCCACAGGTATATATTTATTTCTTTTCCTAGAGGAGTATTCTAAAAAACAAAATATTGTGCTTCTTGTATATTTTTCAGAGACAGCATGAGTGGTTTCATGATTTTCGGCTAAAAGTACGCCTAATTACACTAAATTCTAGGATTTGACCAAGGTGCAAAATTCCCTTTAAGCTGACTGAGCCAATGTGAACATTTCTGGAGGCTTCTAGAGAGTTCCATAGGGTTTTACAGCCCTCTGTCTGGGTGCTTACCACCATGTAGGCGTCTCCTATCGTCTCCACCTTGTAGACATCATAGCTGTCGACGATGGAGTCGAAACACGTGTAGAGATCGTTCAGAAAGTCGACAACCTGCAGCAAAGTTAGAGATGTAACAATGCTAAAGTAAGAATGTCAGAATGGATCTATCAGTTTACCGTGGAACGAAAGATTGACTGTCCTGTGTGAAATCGAACTGATAAAACTGATTTACTTCTTTCCTTGGCTCCTTCCCATAGGCACAGGAAACGGGATGGGGGCAAGGGGCAGCTGCCGCCCCAACTTTTGGACTGGGGGCAGCGCCTCCCCCGAAACTTTAGGCCAATTCCAGACCTTTCTGTAAACAAATCAGGTGATGGACCGCACTGGTAGCAGAACTGTAGGGGGGGCACTGGGCCTCGGTGCCCCCTCAAATAAGAAATTTTAACACTAACTCTTTGGCGTTGACTAAAAAAATGAGTCGAAAAGTCCATGGTGCCCCCCATAAATTTGGACATTCCGCTGTCACCTATAGGCTGTGACCCTACAAGCGGTGACAGCTTTTGCCTCCCCTAACTTGGAAAAAGTTCCTGCGCCTGTGTTCCTCCCCGCCCCTGTCCCTTCCACCTCCCTCTCCGCCTCTCCCTCCCACAAGCCTGCAGGGGCGTGCTCTCCGCAGACATGGCGGTAAAGCCGACGATGTCGCTGAAGTAGATGGTGACGCTGTCGAAACTCTCAGCTTGCACGTGCTTCCCTCGCTTGAGCTGGTCCGCCACATACCGCGGCAGCATCTCATGCAGCAGCGCCTCTGGTGACGGAATCATGAACTGCTTGTAACATGCTTGTAATCTGTGGTATAGGTCCTCCATCCCCTGAGGCTTCACCCCTTCCCACTGGCGGATCCAAGGGGGAGCAAAGAGCCGTGGCCCCCTCAAAAGCCGGAAATAGTATCTTTTCTCCGAAAAAAAACAAATTTTAGGCGTGTTTTTTTAAAAACCATGTTTTTCTTTGCAATTTTTTCTCCATTTGGTACCCTCCAAAACATTGGTTTCGCCCCCTCCAAAAATTTCTCCTGGATCCGTCGATACCCCTTCCCCTACCAAAAATTTAGGTCCTTCATGTTATCACTTGCAGGTACATTTACGGCTGTTATTTACATCGCTAGGCGTACCTGTTTTGCGTTTTTCCACGATGAGCTGGGTGGTACGCTCGTCGACCAGCACCTCTAGGTTATTGGTGTACTTCTCCATCAGCGAGATCATGTTGTCGAAGATGTGCGGCTTCCTGAGGAGATGACAAACAGGTGCGTACTAGCCTAAACGTTGAAGAATAGGAATAGGTGCTGGATTCCATTGAAGCACCTACAGCTGGGTTATACGGCGTCATCAGCACTCATATTTTAAAGGATCTTTTGTTTAGATTAAACTTATTGAAAAACTGTTTTTCAGGAGTTAAATCTAGCTTGCTGAGAGAACACGCTGGGACTTGAACCCGAGACCTGACGCTCAGTAGACACACATTCCATACACTGAGCGGCTTGTCTCAAACAGCGAAGCAGTTTCATATCGCACATTTTGTTACCGCTAGACATAATCACATATCGCTAGACCTATCGCTATCGCTACACCTATCGCTATCCCCATACATAATCACATATCGCTAGACCTATCACTATCGCTAGACCTATCACTATCGCTAGACCTATCACTATCGCTAGACCTATCGCTATCGCTAGACATAATCACATATTTCTAGACCTATCGCTATCGCTAGAAATAATCACATATCGCTAGACCTATCACTATCGCTAGACCTATCGCTATCGCTAGACATAATCACATATTTCTAGACCTATCGCTATCGCCAGACATAATCACATATCGCTAGACCTATCACTATCGCTAGACCTATCGCTATCGCTAGACATAATCACATATCGCTAGACCTATCGCTATCGCTAGACCTATCGCTATCGCTAGACATAATCACATATCGCTAGACCTATCGCTATCGCCAGACATAATCACATATCGCTAGACCTATCGCTATCGCTAGACCTATCGCTATCGCTAGACATAATCACATATCGCTAGACCTATCACTATCGCTAGACCTATCGCTATCACTAGACATAATCACATATCGCTAGACTTGTCGCTGTCGCATACTCGCATATCGCTATGCCTCTGGCAATTGCTATCGCGTATCACTAGACTTGACCAATCCGGCACATAACTTGAATGAGAAAAGTTTGTCTTCTGGAAATGGGAACCCTGAGCAGTTCATAGTTTATATACTCGGGTATTTTCCGATTGAAATATGTATCAATGCAGACCTCGGCAGTTACGTTCCTCCTTACCCAAGAGAACTTGACTTTGCCGTCAGTGCTATAAGCGATCGGAGTGGAGTAGGAAGTGGGATAACCAGGAGAGACCCTTTGCTTTTATTATCCAGCGAAGTATACGGCACAGGGAAAGATCGATATCTTATCTTTTCGAGTCATACAGCCACCGTATTTATGCCCCCTCTCCAGTTTTATGAGCCACAAGATCCGACGTCATATCAAGTTAGGCTATTGCACTGGTATTGAAGCTGTTGCTAAAAATTGAGTTTTTGACAAAACCGTTCGAAGTAGATAAGGTATAATTACGTACCAGTAAGGGCTTCAGGAGCCTTGCCGTCAATGAATTCTTTCGAGCCTCAGATCTAAGTACAACTTTTGGGAAATATTATAATTCTAATGATCTAAGAAGTCGAGGGTGCACTGAAGTCGGGTTCGATGTATCAAGCCTTTAACAGGATCTCTTGATTCAATGGTAAAATTTTTGGTATCCCGAGGCTCTGAAGCTACTGGTTGCAATACAAGAATGGTCATAATATCTTTGGCGTATTTTCTGCATTCGTAGTTGCAGTTAGCTTTGTGTCAGATTGAGCAGGGTTCGCTCCAAAACGACCCCCCTCCCTCTCAGAGGTTCACAAAACACAAACTGCTTCATTTTTGTGTAAAACAACCAGGGTTGCCAGTTTGTACGCCTGCACTGTCTTTACTGACTTTAACAAACCGTTAAAACTGATATGATAAACCCATTTTGATAGTTCTAACATCTCTCGTTAAAAATAGCATCTTCATTTATTTGAGATGTATGTACCAGAAACTGTGGAATCACATACTTTTATTTGGAAAGCATTACATTTGTATTTGGCAGTAATGTGTCACCTCTCAGCTTTTCGAATAAAAGGTTGCCTTTTTCGAGTGGTAGCCGTCAAATCGGTGTTTATTAGTTCTGTCCTTGTAGCTGACCGAGCTCCAATAACTAATTTGACTACGTGCGTAACCTTGAAGGCGGACTAATTTCGTTCTTTCTTTTTTGTTTTACTACTTTTTCATTTTTTCCAGTTGATAAACCCGGAATAATCGTTTTTTTAGAGAAAATGAGTAGGTCCCTAGGAACGGGGAGTCAAGAAAGTTTTTGGATCCCAGAATGAAAAGTGTGCATATATTAGGGATTTATTTTAAGGCGTATGTACAATTCGGTTGCCATTCGCTGACTACGAAATATGATTGATAGCAAAATAATTTTGCAGCCTCTTCCAGTATGTCGCACGCCGGGGTTGCAAGATTGGTCGTCCAGGTTTGTTGCAATACAATATTTCTTCATTTGTCCCAGTACCAAAATCATATTACTTCGGAGGCAAAGTTTCAGCCGGATAAAATTTAAACTCATTTTTGGCTTGTTCGCTTTTGAAAGTGGCTAGAGAAAACGTGATCACATGAATGAATATTATTTAGCTTTGCTTCATTAAAAAAAGGTTATTTGTTTACAAAAGTATTTGGAAAACATTTATAGCCGTGAGCCAAAGAGAAATAATCATCAATGATCCAATATTCCGGTGACGAAACTGCAAATGATTTTGCCACATATAGATAAGCCGAGCTGGGCTAGCAAAATAATCACCCTGTCAACTGGTTTAGAATAAAACAATACTAATATCAATTATTGAAATAGGCGACAATGGCAGAGAGCAGCCAAGTACTTTGTGCTTGCTTCGTTACGTGTGCGAAATGTTCCACATGATCACTTTTAGGTGGCCACCGCAGCCGAATATGCTGCAAACACCGAGTTAGGCCCAAAATATTGCGAATATATCCATCTGAAAGCATGCATTAGCCTGTGGATTTTCAATTTCCTTCAACAACTTCCGTAAGTTTATTGCTTTATTCGTACAGAAGGACGTGTCTGAACATAAGTTTACCCAGTCCATATAGAAGCAAAATGTTGAAATTAAAACAAGTCATTGGAAAGCTTTAAAACATGTGTAATGCAATTTCCGTGAAAGTACATCCACTCTATATGCTTTGAAAGAATGTGGGTGCTAAAAGAGACCCTCTCAGCTCTTCGCCCACAGCGGAAGGTACTGGCGAATATAGCAATTTTGTGCGACAGTTACATTGTTTTTGTTTTCAGTTGCCATTTTGGTACTTTTAACACGCGCATTGACGGGGGGCGGGTACCCCCTCGGGTTTTTCGGAGATAGTAGAAAAACAGCGGCGCGTAGCGCCGCCGTACTTGGTTTACTTTTTCCCTCATCATTTTTACAACTTCTGTGAAAATTTTAAGGTTAGGTCATCTCAGGTCAGGTCACCAGTACAGGTCAAGTGACTCGACCTCAAAAAAAAGTTTAAGATCGCAAAGTCGGAGCAGGGTGAACTTATCCCATTGAAACTCATATCACATAATGGCCCCACCGAGTTCTCTAAAATATGTTCCGGTATTTTTATATCGATGACCTAAGGTCAGGTACGAGGCATGACCTCTCCATTGGAAATACATGGGAAAAATTGTTTTTACGGAATAACTCAGTAACGGATGGTGATAGAGCATTTATTTTGCTGCATTAGACTCGCCTGGGCTTTGCGGTTCTAATGATATTTGCATTTTATATAATTTGACCCTGACCTGACCTCAGGTCAGGTCAAATCCTTGATTTGACCTAGCAAGGTCAAATTATATATCATTCGATTCGGCGTGCTAATAGGATTCATATAGTTCAAGTCGTTTTGCTCTATCTTTACTTGTTCAGATGTAATGGCCGAAAAACTGAATTTACATGTTATCCCTATGACGGGCATGTTTTGACCTCTCGTGACCTTAAATGTGACCTGACAAAAAATGGTTCAAATGTTTTCGATGGAGAAGTGGATGGGCAGCCCAACGCCGTTTACCGTTTTTCGCTACCTACCGTGGTTCTCGAGATCTTAGGGGGGCGGGTACCCGCCCCCCCCGTCAATGCGAAGGTGGCTCAGGCCGTCAGTGCGCGTGTTAAAAATAGTTTAAACTGGTAAAAAAACACTGTCATACAAAAAGCTAGTGTTACCATCTTAAAACTCCAATCCTGAGTGCCACACTTTCCAGCCCACCCACCAGCTCTCCCCAGCAATCTCTGAACGACTTCAATGATGTTGTATGGGGGGGGGGGCTGTAAATGGGCTGTAGTGGGCAGTACCTTATACATGGACAGAGCTGTATGGCTGTAAATGGGAGCAAACTGTAGCTCAAGAAACAACTAGACAATCAACAATAAACAAGTAAGACCACAAGCCTCACGGACAGAAAAAACCAGGCGGCAGGTCTGTCTTTCACGTTTGCCAACGGGAAGTTGATAGCCTGTTGCTAGGCCCCCTCCACCCATTACACAAACCTCATCGGTATTGTGTTTGTTGTTGCCTTCCAAACTGGCTGATTCAAATTGCTCAATTTCTTCCCACTTTGACAGAAATTAGGATTGGTATGAAAAGTGGAGAGGAAGGAGGCAGGTTCATCTGTTCCGACCCACATGAGCGTACCCCATTGCACAGTTCAGAAAAAGCTAATGCCAGATAACAAATATCAATCACACAAAGAATTTTCAATGCGATCTTTTAAAGCCGATTACATCTCACACATTGCAACCGAAAGTGGATTACGAACGATACATTCTTAGTTCTTTCATAGCTGATACGGTCTCCTTCTTCCTCCATCCATCTTCTCCGCATGCCCCAGTTTGGACAACTCCCGCCGTTCGAGTGACGACTTATTGAAGTTATTGTTTAACACTCGTCCGGTGATGCGCTGGACGGCGGGCCAGTATGCCGCCACGATTTCGCGACGTCGACCGTTGGGCCGAATTTCATGGTCGGAAAGATTGGGCCATTCAATATCGGCCACGCATCTCAGCCTCACCATAAACCCACCACCGCCGCCGCGCGGGGGGAGAAATGGCAGCACCAGTCTTACAATGCCCGCCCAAGACTTTCTCTCGAAAATAATCACCCGACGACTCAGCGCGAGGGGTGGCGCTCTTCCACGCTTATACGTGGCTATCTGTACTTATATAGACTGTCGCCGATCAACAACAAAGGGATGGCTGAGATCAAACATGTCATCGATGTAGAGCTACGTTGCGTTTCTCCATCCCGGAGATAGCTTCGTTTTCAATCAGGTTTTTGCACGTGGTCAGTTCAGTTCATCCGTGGATCAAGAGTTGATGTGTCCTTTCACAGCTCAATGAGATACGACCCGGCTCCTCCTCAAAGTGTTTTCTCAGCAGCTACGTCTAGCTAAGAACCCTGGAACCTCAACAATTCATTAACGTAGCGATCTTTTAAGGTTCTTTTCTTTTAAAAATAAATGTTCGAAAATAATTCACGAGCTGAGAAGCGGCTGATGAAAGCAAACATGTTCCTCGCTGTCAAGCTAACAAAGCTTTGCTAGCGCGAAAGAATGTGAATATTGTTATGCACTCAAAACACCGTGGGAGATACTGACTTTTAAAAGAATATTACACGATGCATGACTCAGAAGCAGGTACTTATGAGTGGGTGTACATGAAACGCGTTCATTTCAGAAATCACCAGGCAACATCAGGCAGGTCCCCCGGAACGGAAACCGAGCACGCGACGGAACAACTTCCGGAGGAAGCAGGCCCTAGTCGGGACCCGATGGCGGATCCAGAATTGGCTAGGTACCTTAAGCGGGTAAAGGGGCATCAAAACACTTTCGTTGGTCTCCCCGCATGTACGGCGACTCCAAGAACAGCGGCAAGGAGTGCGGGTCGCCGCCGGTGCCGGCGGTGACGCCATGCACCACACCCCGCCGCTGCAGCCCTCGGTCCGCGCTGGAAGCGTGATGCACGCGCCGATGCCAATGAAAGCGGAAAAGGCCAGCTTGAAAATGGTTAGATCTATATATGACCATGCTCTTCATAATCCTTAGTATGTATATTTTATAATGCCTACAGTCTCGGAAATATACTCAGTAACGGATGGTGAAAAAAACATATCTTCTTCATATGTACTGGAAACAGGTCATGTTTTAACCGGGTAAATGAAACATTTTTATGATGATTATACTTTTCGAGAAGAACGGACAGAGATACAAAAACCCTGATCTTTCCAACAAAGCTTAGGAGAATCTCGGGAAATCAGATACTTCAATTTTTCTTCAAAACTCATATTAAACCACATGGATAAGCAAACAGCCCTTGAGTACAGTTTCATATCACAATATGGCACCTAACTTCTTATTCTACGCGATGGGAATCGTCATCTCATATCTTGTAAGACTCAACAGGGCTCTTCCCTTTGGGGAAAGTTCCTTATCTCGGAGCAAACATCAAAATCCGTTGGATAATATTTGCAATTTTATGATATCTGGGCACGAGTGAGGCACCAATACAGTCAGCAAACAGCAATGCAACATAACAATAATATGCAAATAGCAACAATATGCAATCAGCAATGCAGTCATGCGCGTCGGAACTGGGGGGCAGGGGAGGGGGTGGGGCACGGTTTTCCCTTCCCCTTCAATGATAGATTTAAACACTAATCCTATGACGTTGATTGGAAATAAATGGGTTGAAAAGTTTATGGTGCCCCTTAAACCCATACCCTGCACCTCTACTGGCCAGGGAACCTGCACCCCCCTTTTCATGCTTTCTTTAACTTCAGCAAAATTGGGAAGAAGTGGTAAATTTGCGTAGCCCCCTGGTGCAGAAGGCAGCAATGATCTCAAATCCGACGCGTTTTGGGTTCTAGAGGATAGTTTCTTGTCAGCAGCGGGATGAAATTGACTGAACCGCACATATTTTTTTGTCAGCGACGACACTTATGTTCGCAGCATTATCGAGGGTAAACATGGCAGGTCATATAGCCAAGTAACGAGGTATATTACGGCTCCTCCCTTAACTTCCCCAAGGTAAGAGGCTGGAGCGAGGCTGACCTTGGGGCTTTACGACCCACTAACTGCTGAGGTCATAGTGTTGCAGGTTCTCAACGTGTTGGAAGGGTATATTGGGGATCAGGTAGCCTTATTGAGTCACCCCACTTGGGATTTGAACTAGGATTAGTGGCGTTGACGTTCAACAAATTTCACTGCTCACTGCGCCCCGTGAAGCGAGGATGAGCTCTGCCTAAACTATTTTCTAACGAATTTTACACACAGACAGTTTTCTTGTTATCTCTCTGAAATAGAGTTAGTCTTGACTTAGGCCAACTTTATTGGCTCCCTTAACAGAGCAATGATTTGCTTCGTTACATTACTGCGTGGACCAGTCGTATCGCGAGCGTCGCTGTTTTTGCCTGATCTGCAGACATTGTGAGCTGGTTTGACTGCTGGAACGCAGCGTTTCGGGACTCAGCCGGAGGCCGCGACACAGAAGTGACAGAATCAGAATCAGAACCAGTGCATTCGACGAAGGTCCGCCATTACAGGGGCTTTTCACTTGTCACGTCATTGAAGTAAAGAATCCGCGCTCATGCAGCAAGAGGGAAATAACAAGAAAACAAACACACCTAGAACACACACATGTCCACTCACTCACTTACAAACATCATACAACATTAAAAAACTTCGTCGAAACATATCACCCATGACTAGATAATGAAAACGGCTGACTAGTTGCTGGTTGTTCCTAACAGTTTAGTGTAAAATTCAAGTGATGTCGGTTCTGGCTAAAATCATTTGCTTTAGTGCTTTGCAAAAAAGTGGGTCATTAACATTCAGACCAGTGGAATTGAGAAATTGAACGCCACGAAAGTTGAGTCTACGGCGACCACCAGGGGCGCAACTTTATGTTTTCGATTGGGGGGCACCCGGCTCGAAAGGGGGCCCGTACATGATGGGGGGCCCGTATTTTTTAATGAAAATGTGACCGAAAAAACGTATTTTCGACCGATTGTTGTCAAAAACTGACTGCAAAGGTTAAATAACAATTTTTAGCGCACTATTCGTCACTGTTCCTGATTTACACTATTTAGCCCAAAAAGTAGTCAGAAGACCCAATCTTTTGAACGAGCTGCCAAACTATGTAAGGATATTGGACAAGTAGGTGTCTACTTACCGTCTTTGTCGTCCACGCGGATGCTCTCCTCCGGAGGTACAACGGGATCAGCCCCGGACGACGCAGGAGGGATGGATGCTGGAGGGTCTTTTAGCAAACGGGATCCGGCTGAAAGCCTGGCCGAGGAAGGCAATGATCAGGAAAAGAAGGATTGAAATTACAACCTTACTTTACCGTTTTGCTGGAAACTATACACATTGCACTTTTCTGAGTTAGTTTTAAATTGGGGTTTTAATTTTTTGCGGTCGATAAATGAACGTAGCTTGCAAAGTACCAAAAAAGTAGTGATATGAACTACTTTAAGTGGACGCGTACGTTGCTAGAGATTAAATGCAAATATGATCGGGGTCATTTTATAACAGTTTGCAAAATTAGCCAGACGATTCTAGATTCATAGCTAACCTGAAAAATGAACAAAGTTTGGGTAGTTTTGCCAGAGCAGCCCCTCGGTATTGAATGTTCTTTGTTTTACGCTTTTGTGCACCCGACTTATGTTTATACTGTCCAACCATTTTAACATTCACACCTGGAACGAAATCGCATTATCGCGAATAATTTGATACAAATGGAAGGTAGAGATCGAAGTGCGAAATTCCTTTATCATCGGGGAAGTCGAACCTACTGATATTTATGTTACATGATCAAGACACCTTTTTCTGATCCATTCACCTTGCCAGTTCATGACATTTTACAACACTGGGTACCGGTCACGGGGTACTATGAATAGGTGGTACTGCCTATTTCCCTTTACAATCCTCATATAGGATCAGTACAAAAGGAATGGGGGCCTAACATTTCTCACGCCCCATCAATTTTTCCCCGAATGTTGCATGGGACCGGCCGCACGTTGCCCCGGGAAAACCACAGGGGGCCCGCAAGCATGGCAGGGGGCCGGTTTCGGCAACAGGGAGCACGGATACACCACCTGGGGCACAAAACTGCTCACAAATAAGAAACTCCTGCAAATACGCGACTAACACAATAGCTTCAGTTTCTGCACGATATTCTTAGACCACAAGGGGCCCAGACAGACCACATAGGGCCTGAGCACACCAAAGGGGCCGGGCAGACCACAGGAACCCAGAAAACCATAGGACGCCGCTAAGCCCAAAAGGGGCCCGAGCAGACCACACACAGCCAGCAATTTGGCTGGACTCTGCCCGATATATGCTGGGCTTTGACTGGGCAGAGCCCGCGTACATGGGCTCAGCCCAGGTCCGGCTCCGCTCCGCCTGGGCAGAGCCCATGGTCAAGCAAGACCGGGCTCTACCGCTCGGGCAAGTTCTCATCCCCCGACCTAATTTCGGGCTCAGCCCGAGTCTATGTGACTCAGCTATGAGTCTTAGGGCTCGGGCAGAGCCCGGCCCAGCCCGCTCTAGGCCCGGCTGGGCAGCGGGTCCGGGCAGACCACACGGGGCCTGGACAGATGAAAGGACCCGGGCAGACCACAGGGACCCGAGCTGAACACAGGGGCCGGGCTAACCATAGAGGGGCCCCAGTCTGGAAAGTATAGCAGCAGACCCGACGAGTCCGCACCAGCCTTGTACAGGGTGTTTCATAATGAATGATATTTTTGAATTGGTCATAATGCGGCTATAAATAGGTTGTTGTGGTATGATTTACATATCAATCGAAAGCAAATTTTGGGACATTTACGATTTTTCGTATTTTGATAGCTGTTTTTTTCATTTTTGCTAGTTCAAAACAGTCTTAAAAATGAGTAGAAAATACTGTCTATTTTGCCTTCATTAAAAATTTTAGTAGAAATCACGCGCGTATCATGTGACACGTATCACGTCAATGACACCGCAAACATTATATCGTCACTGTGGTACATCACGGTCCACACGCGCATTGCCTCTGGAAATCAATTATAAAAACACACCTCTCAAGCTTAGGAAAGCTTGGGTCCAAGCAAGCAATCCCCAATTGGTTCATGTCCCTTGTTCTGTGGTGAACAGTGAGATATTTTGCGCTGTGCCTGCCGCATCCAATCATTCATATGGAAGGTAAGCCAATGAGCCATATGGAGCTTGAGCCGAAAGCTTTAAACTTGTAATGTTACTAAAACTTATGCGTTTGATGTGCATGCTCACGTGCCATTCTTGTGTGGTAAAGCCTTTTTAGAGTGTTGCCAGTTCCGTGTTCTCAAGTATTTTCGGGCATATATCATGTTTCTTGCATAATTTTCTGAGTACATTTATGACGGGGGAAAATATTTGATGCAAATGGAACATGTTTATAGAAAAATGTCCTACAATTTACCATTAAAATGAGCGTTTTGTGGACGGATTTGAAGGATTTCTAGTACTTCACTGAACATTTAAAATATATTATTCTTTCTGAAACACCCTGTAGATTTTTCGCACCACCAGCAGCCTAAAATTCACACCAAGCATTGGTGAGAAATTTCACTGACCCGGAAATTTCGATGTTTTTACCAGTTTCTCCCTTCTCAGACCTCTGTGGGTGTTTGATTTGAGCTCCCTCGCACCATACAGCAAAAGTGGGCATTTGTTTGCTCCAAAGTTCGAACCACCTGAAGGGTGTCCGCACCACGAGATCTCGCCAAAAGTGCCATACTTTGCAGACTGGGAGGGGTCCGGGCAGACCACAGGGGCCCGCGCGGACCACACAGGACCCAGGCACACTACAAAAAGGCCAGACCACCTACAAAGGCCCCGGGCAGACTAAAAGGGGCCAAGGCAGAATACAAGGAGCCCGGTTGCAGTCACAGAGGAACCAAAAAGGTCCCGGGACTGCCATAAATAGGGCCCCGGATGCAGTCAAAATGGGCCTGAGAATATCGTTAGGGGCCCGTTTGCGGACACAGCGATTATGAGTGGCCCTAAAGGGGACCGCACCCAAGCAAGCATGCCAGGGAGCCCTACCGCAGCCACAGCAAGCCCAGATAGACCACGGGGCCCCGCACTCATGGCAAGGGCCCGTCCGTGGCATTAGAGGACCCGCGCCTCCTGGACCACAGGGAGCCCGGTTGCAGTCACAGGTCCCGGTTGCAGTCACAGGGGACCCGGGTGGATCACAGGCGCCCGGTTGCGGTGACAGGGGCTCGGGCGGATCACAGCGGGCCCGGTTGCAGTCACAGGAGCCCGGGTGGATAACAGGGGGCCGGGTGGATTCCAGGGGCCCGGTTGCAGTCACAGGTGGCCCGGTTGGACCACAGGTAATCCGTTTGCAGTCACAGGGGGCCCGGGTGGATCTCAGAGGGCCCGGTTGCAGTCAAAGAGGGCCCGTGTGGATCACAGGGGGCCCAGGATGGATCACATGGGGCCCCGGGTGGATCACAGGTGGCCCCAGGTGGATTGCAGGGGGCCAATTGCAGTCACAGGGGGCCCGGGTGGATCAAAGGGGCCCGGTTGCAGTCACAGAGTGCCTGGTTGCAGTCACAGGGGCCCCGGGTGGATCACAGATGGCCTGGCTGCAGTCACAGGGGGCCCGGGTGTATCACAGGGGGCCCGGTTGCAGTCACAGGGGCCCGGTTGAATCATAGGGGACCCGGTTGTAATTACAGGGGGGCCCGGGTGGATCACATGGGGCCCGTTTGCAGTCACAGGGGGCCTGGGTGGATCATAGGGGCCCGGTTGCAGTCACAGGGGCCCGGGTGGATCACAGATAGCTTAGTTGCAGTCACAGGGGGCCTGGGTGGATGACAGGGGGGCCCGGTTTCAGTCACAGGGGGCCCGGGTGGATCATAGATGGCCCGGTTGCAGTCACAGGGGGCCCGGATGGAGTCACAGGGGCCCGGGTGAATCATAGGGGGCCCGATTGTAGTTACAGGGGGCCCGGGCTGATCACAGATGGCCCGATCCCAGTCACAGGGGGCCCGGGTGGATGATAGGGGCCCGGTTGTAATCACAGGGAGCCCGGGTGGATTACAGGGGGCTCGGTTGCAGTCACAGGTGGGCCGGGTGGATCACAGAGGGCCCGGTTGCAGTCACAGGGGCCCAGGTTGGATCACAGATGGCCCGGTTGCAGTCACAGGGGGCCCGGTTGGAGTCACAGGGGCCCCAGGTGGATTACAGGGGGTCCGGTTGCAGTCACAGAGTGCCTGGTTGCAGTCACAGGGGCCCCGGGTGGATCACAGATGGCCAGGTTGCAGTCACAGAGGGCCCGGGTGTATCACAGGGGGCCGGGTGGATCATAGGGGGCCCGGTTGTAATTACAGGGGGCCCGGGTGGATCACATGGGGCCCGGTTGTAGTCACAGGGGGCCCGAGTGGATTACAGGGGGCCCGGTTTCAGTCACATGGGGCCCTGGTGGATCATATGGGGCCCGGTTATAATTACAGGGGGCCCGGGTGGATCACAGAGGGCCCGGTTGCAGTCCACAGGGGGCCCGGGTGGATCACAGAGGGCCCGGTTGGATGACAGGAGGCCCGAGACTGCCGGAATTAGGGACCCGGCTGCAGTCAAAGTGGGCCTGAAAAATATCGTTAGGGGCCCGGTTGCGGACACCGAGGTTAAGGGTGGCCCACAGGGCACCCGCAAGCATGCCAGGGAGCCTGGCCTCAGCCAAAGCTAGCCCAAGTAGACCACTGGGGCCCGGAATCGTGGCAGGGGCCCGGCTCTGTCCGCAGGGGCCCGCAACTTGGGATTGGGGGGGCTCGTCGGGTCATTGGGGGGGCTTCTCCGAGCATTGGGGGGCTCGAGCCCCCCAAATATATGGAAACTTGCGCCCCTGGCGACCACTCTCAGTTCGAATCTGTGGAAGAGTGAAAAGACCCGCTCGGCGCGTGTCGTGATTATGTAAATTAGAGGCTGGCGGGCCTATGGTCGCCAGTAGCTGAGGCGGTGAACCAGTCAGAATTATTCGTCGCACAGCACATGTAGTTTGGTATTCGACGAGTTGCTGGGCTATGTACCATCCTAATTGAGGTAAAACATCAGAAATATGTTCGCGGCGTCCCCGACCAGTCACTACACGCGCACAGAAATTTACAATCTTTTGCACACGGTGCAGCTGAGTGGCACCACAAGACCCGTACACGGAGGCACAGTAGCTAACGACAGACAATACCAGAGCCTGTACTATGCATTTCAGTGCCGAACGCGGCATAACATGTCTTGCGTGACTTAGTGCCACAAGAATTCCAGTGCATTTTCGCGCTACTAAATCAATATGCGACTGATAATTTAGTTGCCTATCGATTAATACCCCTAGATTTTTCACTGAACGCAATTCTTGCACACGGCACCACAAAAGTTCAAACTAACAGGGGGAAGGTCGCGCAGCATTGCCCCAGTACCGAGAACAATCATCTGAGTCTTTTGTGTGTTCAGTTTCATTTTGTTTAAGCAACACCACTGGTATACAGACTTCAATGCAGTTTCTAGTCGAATGACCAAATCTGATAAATCTATCTTCCTGCCAGTAACCATGATCTGAGTGTCATCGCAGTATTGCACTATCGTGACATCATCACCCACGCACAGGCTCAGATCATTGGCATACAAAGAAAACAAGGTACAACTTAAGGCCCCTCCCTGGAAAATTCCCATAGGAATATGCCGAGTTTTGGAGAGGACACTGTCTCCTCCAAAGCAGCCAGGCCGCGTTGAGCTATCAACTGCCTGCATCTGCACCTGCTGCGTGTGGCCTGCGAGGTAACTGCTGAACCAGCGGGTGTCAATGCCGTAGAGTGCAAGTTTTTGAAGAAGTTTTGAGTGTGGCACCACATCAAAGCATTTAGAAAAATCAAGCAAGACAAGAATCGAAATTTCACCTCTGTTCATAGCCCGAAGTGCCGTGTCAGTAATAACACTTAAAGCCGTTTCAGTCGAATGCTGTTTCCGGTATCCATGTTGTGCATCAGAAAGAAGCCTGTGATTTTCAAGATATTCTGTCAATTGTTTCTGAACAATACGTTCTACTAATTTAGTAATGGCCGGTAATATAGAGATGGGTCTTGTATCCGCTGGTCCAGCAGTCGTCCTACCCTTGGGTATGGGTGTAACTAGGGCATGTTTCCACGAAGCAGGCACAGAGGCAGAAGTTAAACTGGAGTTGATGACATCCAAAAGTGGAAAGCCTAAACCAAAAAAGAACTTTTGAAGGAAATGAACACTGATTCCATCTAATCCGGTAGATTTCGAAGCCTGCATAGTGGCGAGATTTATACAGAGAGTGTCTAGGTCGATAGAGCGAACTTTGAAGGAGCATGTCAAAACACGTGGCAGTGAGGTGGGTACGACCGCTGAGGGAGCTGGCACACTGTCCGCAGTGTTTTGTCCTGTTGCTGCATAGTAATCGTTCAATGCATCGGGCGAGATATTCGGTACAGTACACTGCTGCTGTTTGCGGCCTATCACCGGCTGCAGCACGCGCCACAGTCCACCCGGCCTCCGCTGCCTAATTTCACCGGCGTACAATGACACACAGTCGCGGCGGATGGCGGCCCGGCACAGTCGGTTGACACGCGCATATTCCCCGCGATCTCCAGCATTCAGTGCAGTACGGCGGCCCCGTAGCAAGTCCTTTGTTTCAACAGAAGCAGATGAAACTCTCCGCTGGTGGGGATTAACAGGCCGAAGTGGTGCAACGTTGTTAAGGTGATGGATAAAAGCATGCCGAAAAGCATGCCACTTATCAGAGGTGGACTGCGAGTCGCGGACGCACGACCAATCGGCGTTGTATAGCTGTTGATTGAAAGAGTCGAAATCAATCCTATGGATGGCACGCCTGTAAGAGCGGGTTTGTTGCGGTGGTGTGCGGGTTACATGAGACAAAATGATGCGTGTGAAGTCATGGGGGGTGCCGTAATGACATCGAGTAACACCCGCCCGCTTTACAAGGTCGGGTCGGTTAGTTGCGACAATATCTAACAAACTTGACGCGGGACGATACGTAACATGTGTACAGTTGGTAACATGAAGACCATACAAGGATAGAACTCTCGAGATGTGATGACTACTTTCAGTTGGAGTTTTCAATATACAACGGTTGAAGTCACCAGCAATTACGAGAGTAGAGCGAGGGTGGTCAGCCAGCATAACCTGTATCTGTGCTTCCAGGTCATCAAAATCAGCTGACACGGCTGCCACTGGTCCGCGTAGGGGAGAGGGGGAGGGCTCACTCTTACGGAACACCCAGTTCAATGTGCACGTGCACGACACGCCATATCCGCTGCTGAATTGCTCTGGGTTGGCGTGGATCCCCACAAAAACAGATTACGGCTTTTAGCCAACGTAAAGTACTCGGGATATTTCCGCCTGAATTTCTCTGGGTTGGCGTGAATTATCTCCCTGAAAAATGAAGCCTTTTAGGTAGAACAAAATAAATCAACTTTATCCTTCTGGAACTTATCAAATTTCCACCATATTTCATCACTTTTTCCCTGCCGCTTCTGTGCTTTTCATGTATCGTATACAAACCACGGAAATAACGCTCTAAATTTTATCCCAACCAAGCTTGTAGGTCATTTCTCATTTAATATTTTTAAAGTCTCACTTTCTTCCCATTTTAACACGTCTAGAGATAATTTTTTTAAGCTTTTCAATTCAATAAAGTTGGCACTTTTCATTCCAGTCCGAATCCCATTCACAGCCAAAGCACAGGATCTGCTTAGATTCTCGCCTCGAGAATTATACCATCACACCACCTTCAGAAGCAGTGGCTCGCCTCCACCTCCAGTCTGGATTCGCTACTCACATGCCCTTCCGCATGGGTCGCAGCTTATTGCGTACTGCTTTGAAGTCCGGACGACTCTCTGGCTCCTCCGCCCAACATTCTTCCAGCACGCTTCTTACACAGTCGAAACATGTATCCAGCATGTGTACCGGGGGCCTGGAAAAAACACCAGCCAGCCATCAGCCCGCCCCCCGGGACTGAATAACGCTGATGACGTGTATTTATAAGCAAATGAGGAAGCTAATTTCGAATGCATGAGTGTGGCTACGGCAAAGCTGGGGAGAAAATTGCTCCAAATGAGAGTGGCAGAGTCCTTCAGTGGCTTCTGGATAGTAAATTTACCCGCTAGAGTGGGACTCAGCTGAATTTATTACCGTAAAAGATATCACTGCACGGTTGGAATAGAATGTGAGCATATGTGACACCGCTCACTAATAAAACAAGACACAGCAGAAAACAAGACTATGCATGAGATGCAACTATGATTCGAACTTGGACTAATTCACCTGCGTGAATTAGTCTGGAAACTGATTATGGACCACTGCGCTCCCTGTACGTCGGGTCTGCACTGCTACCCACATTGCAATAATTCTCAGCTCTCGAAACGGTTCGCTAATTCCCACCATTCAGGCCATTGCTGAGACCGATGCAATATTGCAATATCAAACCCGACAGACGAACAGTCCCTCCCTCCCTCCCTCCCTCCCTCCCTCTCTCTCTCTCTCACCTAAACACTGGGTTGTTGTTGGTGCTGCGCTTGATAACGCTCTGCAGCAGCTCCAGCGGCCCCAGCCCCATTCCAGAGAAGGGAGGGCTCCTGCTGTGGGTCTCGTACAGGACCATGGCGAAACTGTAGGCGTCGGCCCTCTGAGAGCCGGTCTCCACACCGCTGGACCGCAGCACCTCCGGCGCCTTGAACAACAGATCTGCAGATTCCCGGCACGAAGAAAACAGATTTTAAAATTAGACACTGTTAAACAGATGTTGGCCGATGTTGTTAAGCAGACAGGCGTTAAAACAGATGAATAAACGGTGTTGCAATAGTGTGGATGACAAGTGGTCAAATAAAAGCGAGTTTGAGCAGGATGTTTCTAGCATGAGTTTAAATATAATGCTCGTCATATTATTTGGGAGGCACCATAGGCGGATCTAAAGAGGCATGGGGCACGTATTCCCCTCCTCTCCCCCATGATCGAACCTCAACGTTTCATGAAACGTTGTCTCTCGACATCCTCCATGATTCTTGTATCGGCACCTTTGCGATAAAATGCGGCGCCCCTGATCGGCAGCGCTGATCGGCAGACAGCTGATCGGCAGACAGCTGATCGGCAGCGCAGTGCAAGAGAGGCGCCCCTCTGGTCTGAATGGCGCCCCAGACAGGGTGCCCGCCCACACAGCAAGTCCTAGATCAGGCTATGATAGGTACTGTAAAATAAATCGCAGCTCGATATTTGGGGACATTTAGACACGTGCATTAAGCACATTGTCGGTGTGTGTTTGTCATTTGTTTATTGTTCTCACTCAGTCCCGCTCGCGACTAGTTTACACAGCGAGATTGACACACTTTTACCTGTTAGACCTGAAGTATTTCCAATCTTGGTGTGGTGCTTATCCACAAAAATGATTACATCATGATCAGCAGTAGCCTATATGGAATACTCGGCTCGCTCCAGGCTTCATCCACATCGGGTCATCAAACAGCTGGGCAATTTATCTGTGAACGGCGCCGCTTGAAGAGCGGGTGTATTATCAGATGCCCGATATTTACGACTTGGCTGCGGGAAAACAACGCCGGCGTCTCAGAGCGCACACAAACTCGCTGGCTTCTTAATCCTATGACGGGGTGGGTGAAAGAAGCATAGTCCAAGGCAAAGTAGGCTACGACGAGGCTGCGTTGGGAGGACTCATTATTTATGCTTGCGGTAAAAAATCAGCTTAGCTAAGATTTCTTATGCAGATGATGGGAAAGCCTGAACACGATGGTGTATGTATAATGATACGACGTTCCGATAAAAATAGCATTATTGAGGAAGTTGTGACCTTGCATGCAAAATCAAGGATAACTCACAAGTAGGTATTCAATGTAGTTTATTTTTGTTATTTATATGGAGCTTTGCGTATCCGAAAGGTGTTTCGCTTGTTTTTTTATGTAAAAGTACCTTCACATTTTTTGCGGACATCTTTTTCGGTTTCGAGGTGCTCTTCCGTCTGGTTGAACACTTCACCGATACCAAAATCGGCCAGTTTCACCACCCAGCGGCTGTCTACCAGGCAGTTGGTTGTTTTCAGGTTGCCATGGTAACGCACAGGTGAATCATGCAGAAACACCATCCCCTGTGGACAAAATAAACAGTGATCAAAAGGAGAAGTGTTTTGATACAGCGAAGACATCAGGGGCGGACGCAGACCCGAGTTTTGGGAGGCCAAACCCATGTCAGCCTCTCCGGGGGGGGGTGGGAGCGAATATGTTTTGTTCTACAGACCTAGTGCAAACACCACTTTTCAGTGCTCGACAGACCTAGTATAAGCTACCTCTCTAGTGCATGATCGCTCTCGGGGAGGGGGGGCGAATATTTGTTTGCTCTACAGACCTAGTGTGAACACCTTTTTTCACAAATTTCCCGGCGTTTGGGGGAACCAAAAGATAGTTTGCCCCCCCTCCAGCGCTTTGGGGGTCTATGGCCGGAATGGGGCTTCCCCTGCGTCCGCCAATGGAAGACATACGAGTGCGGGTTCTCTCTCTCTCTCTCCCTCTCTCTCTCCCTCTCTCTCTCCCTCTCTCTCTCTCTTCTCTCTCTCTCTCTCTGTCTCCCTCTCTCTCTCTCCCTCTCCCTCTCTCTCTTTTCCCTGAGGTGAAGACAAAGTATCCATTACTTGTTTTACAGTTCCATCGATATGTACTCAAATATGAAAATAATCATAGCATCACAAAATTACAATAAACAAACAAAAATACGCAGGAAATGCAGTTACAACAGTTCAACAAAATGTGTACCGATTGAAATTGCTCCCGAATATAAACTATACCAACATATCTCCTGGGGGTCTCGAGAGATGTTGATATGCTGCCAATACGGTAAACACAACCGGGAAGGAATAATTTCGATAACATCAGACGTTGAATATTGATGTACCACATGTGCCGGAGCTGCCCTGCCATCGCTCGTTGACATCGTGTTTGCAGGCGACGTAGGGGTGGTTGACATACCCCGATCCGTGACTTGGGTCGTATTCTTCTAAGAGATGTAGACTCGCTGCTATCACTCTTTCAAAATTTGTACAGCCTCCCGTTAGAACGACACGCGAATCGGCGAAGCCCATAGCTTCACACCATGTGGATGATGAATTCGAATAAAACAAATAAAATAAAAGACTCTTCACTCGAAGATACGACCATCTCCAGCTATCCCAACCAACAGCCCTCAATCAACCTTTCAGTCCCTTTGCATAAGGCCGCTTATTCTTGCGTGTGACAACTTTAACATTGCGGACAATTATGCAAAAACTCCTCTCACTTTGTGGCCAACCCATCTCATTGACCTGCTAATATTCTTGGATTGCAGACCTCAACCGAATCAGTTCAACGCTAGAACAGAACAATCTCATCCCCACTCCAGTAAGCCCGTAGAGTCGGTTTCATGAGCCCCCAGGCTATAGTTGGTCGCCACAGCGCTGCCACTGTGTCGCCCAAGGTCGGTCATAGCCCCGGGCGTAATGGTGGCTGACTCCCACCGAAATGGTTCCCAACAGCACCAGGGCGGAGTCGAAGGCGCGTCACAGCCTCGGCTGCCCCACCACTTTCCCTCTGTTATTCACGAGAAAAGCCTCCCGGAATTGAGGCGGGTTTGAGGTTAGAGACGGTGATAAAGTTTTGCGGAGGAGGAATGGGGAGTGCTGGGAACAGAAAAAAACAACGCAAGAAAGGGAGACTCATTGTGTCTACACATGTGTGAGAAAGGAAATTCAGGCGTGTAAAACTCGAGCTTTGTTTTGTTCTATCCTCGCATACTCATTGCAACAGTCAACGTATGAGCAAGTGTCCACTTCAATCGCCTTGTGACTATGGCCTTTTGTATACAAATATATAAACATACGCCGACGTATGAACTGACCATCAGATCAAATTAAAAATGATTGATTGCGACAGAGCGTCTGTGGCGAGCACAGTGAGCACTAACAGAAAACATCAACTATAACCGGTACAGCTCACTGCAAATTAATGCTTTCACCCCAGGCTGGGCAGTTTTTGGCACACTGCTCAACAACCTTTCGCTTATCTTGTCGTGATTCAAAATTATTCATGCGTGTTGGACAGTTGCTTTCGATTACGTACCAAAAACGGCTGAGTAATCCCATATTTCGGAAACGATTAGCAGACTGGTTTTTTGGCTGTCTTCCGTGACTACTGTGTTGTCTGCGAGCCGTTTCCGAAATAGGAGACTGTCAGCTAATTTTGAACACGCGATCGGAAACTGTCGTCAAATAGCACACTTTGTGCATTGAATCAGGACCAAGACAATAATCATTCACCAGCAATACACCAAAATCTGCCGAGCCTAGTGTTGATAGATTTAGTTGGCTGCCCCATGTACAGTGGCGTGTGCGGCTGGCTTTTCTCACGTTCCGCCGACAGCTTACATCATGAATATATGGACGAGAAATTGAGATTCCAATCGCTTAGATTAGCAACTTAGATGTAAATAGCCAAACACATACCTAAATTGTATCATCCCCAAACGTTTCAATCATGGACAAGATTTTATAGCTAGAAATCACTAGCCTCGAGAGTAGAAAATAGCTTCATCCATTTCCCGACTTACCCCCTCTGCCTCTTACTTTCCTTGTTTCTATCTCTTTTCTTCTTTTCTCTCTTCCTCTCGACAAACATCACGCAAAGTTATCAAATAAGCCGGTTTTCAAGGATAGTTGCCTTAGGTCAAAAAGGAAAGTCTGGGTGCCAGCAGGTATGAAACTAGTTAATTTGGACGTATGCTGAAGAAACCTAAGTCGGTTGTTTTGATAGTAGAGCAAAGGTGAGTTTTGTTCTAGCTCATCCAATTTATGAGCTGTGGACTGTAGTTTTAAGATTCCAAAGAAGTTCTCAACAGTTGGAGCACGCTTTTCAGTACAGTGAAATGAGGGCCTGAATAAATAACTGCATATGGGGTGTTCCAGCACAGATCGACCAGGCCCCTACATAGCAGAGTCTCGGATCTCGTTCCAATTTCGTCCACTGGGTTTTCAGGAGCGTGGAATCCTGATCTGAGATTATTTCTTACCTCAAACGTGCGGTTTCGGAGTTAGAGCTTGAAGCAACTCATGAAAACCGCCGATTTCAACAAAACATGGTGATATACAACGATTATTTTCAGCCCTAACTTTCATTTCTTAGCTTCAAATGACACGGGATTAGATTGAGCATGAAACAACCAAAGTTAGAGAATCTCGTTTTGTATTCAAAATGTTCAAAATTTTATAGATGTTTTGACCATTTTTCCAATTATTTTTTTTTAGAGTGTGGCCAGTAATTCATATTAAAGGTATCTATAGAAAAAATGCGCACACATATATTTTCTATTTAGTGAGGTCAATCATGTTTTGCGTTCTAGACTCCATCAATGTGTAATTAGCCATAGAATGACGCCATGCGCGCAAAAATCGGCCACCCGGCTCGCCCGGCCGTCGTCGGCGCGGTCGCCCGTGCGTGGGTACGGACAGTAGATTGACTCGGGAACGTATGAACTCTTGCAATCGTAATTAAAGGTGGGAAATAAAATCAGAAAAACACATGTTAACCAAAAGGGCGAAATCAGCGCAACTTAAGTTCGATTAAGGGTGTAAGACTCGCCATATCTTAACGTTTCCCATAAAACCGATTACGGATTTGAGTCATACATTTGGATTTTGAAAATGAAGAGACTTGTGCATCTATGCAAGCTTGGTCTGTTTTGCGTGTTGAATCGACATCGTATCCAACACGTATGAACCTTGGCCGCAGTTGTGCGGTGTCCAACCCGCTTTGTGGGTCAGTGCCTTTATGGCACGCGCGAGGTGTCAGATGTCCAGTGCGCAGCTCATGAAGCTGGGAGCACATCCTCCACAGTTAATATGACATTGTTACTTGGGTAGTTCGGTGTGAAGTGGAGATAAGACATGGCTTCAAGGTGGTCACTTCGTTTCGGACGCCAGTTTTCTGCTGTCGGTGTTGGTGTTCACACTTTTGTGCGACATAGGAGTGGTAGAATGCCACGGGATAAGAGGACTTATTGTGCTGACTAGAGGATTTACTTTTTCTAGATTCTTGGTGCCGGCGCCGGCAGGCCTTGACTGGTCCCGGCAAGACCCAACGTGGTCCTGGCATTGGTCCCGGAAAAAATTGGGGTTAATAGGAAAAAATTGCACCCTTGTCTTATACGTTTCAACCAGCGACTTCGATTTTCTATTTCAGCTTTAATCATGTATAGTTCTGTTATTTCATTTCATTTTCGAATGGAGCGCATTACAACAAAATTTGGGCTTCTATTGCCATGCGAGCGTTAACCCACCCAAAACCCCCTGGATCGAGAAGAGATCTGCAGCCATGGCCATGGTGTGCCATTTTTCGGCCCAATCCCACCCCCCCCCCACCGTGACGTCGTTTATTACCAGCCCCATATAGCTTTAAGTAAGACAAAGCATATGTGCGTAGTTAGCCATATTAGGTTATTCATTCATCAAATTATACGGGAAAATTAACTTAATTGAGGAAAAAAATAACTAATTAGTTGATTTTCAACCAAATAAGATTAAGACAAGATTAATCTCAATCTGATATGGGCCCCAAGGAACACAGGTCCTAGTTAAGACCATCGCGCTCTCCAATCCTCAGAGGTCTCGGCGTGGTCCCGGTACAGACACAGTTGATCCCGGCAAAGTCTTGGCCGGGCTCAGCATCCGGTCTCGGCTCCGGGACGCCGGGACCAAAAATAGAACCTCTGGTGCTGACCCCGTCGAGTGTTCTCCGTAAAAGACCCCTTCTTACAAGACAGAGTAAATCTAAATTCGGAAAATATCGCAATTGTTCAAGAATCAGGCAGCAGCCGGAGGAAGTTACTGAAGAGCTGCTCGCTGCGGAGACACAATCATCATTGACTGACTCACTGGGGGCTCCAACAGTTTCAGCCGAAGTCGATGTTTCCCATGTACTGCCGCTGCTGGACGGGACTATCGTAAGGATAAATAGGCTTTTGCTCGAACTGATCCTTTGAAGTTGGTTTATTCTTCGGTCTGTGCTTTCAATTTCTTATTACCGTTTTCGAAACATAATAGGATGTGGTTGGGGTTTGCCATTTTATTTCAGAACCAAAGAGGTTTTCTCAGCCCAAGGCCTATAGCGAAGCGGTGAGGGCCAAAACTAACAGGTCTGCAGCACCTGGCCCTAGCCCACATGAAGCCGGCAAGCAGATGTCAGGTGGGATGGGAGTTTCAGTCTCAGCTGAAGGGGGACCAACTAAGAATGGAATGAGTGATCTGAAAAAAGCATCAACAGTGTCATTAGAGAAACAATAGGGAGGGAAACTCAGAATGGGAGAAACTCTGGGGCTACTTCTGGTGGGTAGTTAGCCCCTTCATGCATAGATGCTGTTGCATATCCAGTGCAGCAGGTGGGGGCCCCAGTTCAGCATGGGGATGCCCAGATAGGAGGGGTCACAAGTTGTAAAAACCCTGTCTCTGTTATCTCTGGTGAGGATGCTTCGGGGGGTGGAATTGAGGAGGCGTCGTCTTCACAGGAAGAAAAAACCAGGCTGAAACTGCAAAAAACAGGGGAGGGGCGAGATGAGAATACAAATTGTGATCATGATAGTTTGGATGGCAATCTTCTCACATCACCCAGCGAATCAAGCAGGCAGAACGTGCCTTTCAAAAGTCCATCCCCAAAAAGTGAGAGGAAGCAGAAAAGATCGCAACGGAGAAAGGCCAGATGGTAGTGGGGTGTTTGGGCTGGATTCCACCACTCTTGAAAAGCTGGGCTGAGTCAAAGTTATCTGAGCAAGAATTAGGATGCCTAGAAAATAATTTTTGGTATCATCATATGATGTGGCCTGAATATCAGGTTCTGATATTTGTTTTGTTATTTTGATAATTGTGATGCATCATTGCTCTGTAATGATACAGCTGAGTCTTGAAAGCTGCCTTTCCATTGATGCAGTTTCCACCACACTATTTCATATATTTTTGGACTTCTTGTTTTGATATGAATCAGGTCTCAATGCCCATCTAATATCATAAAATGTTTCTAAATATGAGGAATCAGCTTAAAATATGTAATTTCACTTATTTATTTCTGATTGTTCTTTGGGGCCTAGGAGCTGGCTTTATGTCAGGCACATGTTCTGCTGAACTGGTGTGGGGGTCCATCGATGCTAAGAGCTCAAATCAGATTTAAACATTGACTTACTGAAATAGCTTCAGACTACTTGGCTGATAGCACCCAAGGACATATGAGATCTGTGAGCATGTGATGTAGCTGGCCAACATGTACCTGGATACTGATATGAGCTGCCAAATGAGCCATACTGAAAGCTGGCAGGAAATGTACACAATTCCTGATTGACTTTTCATTTATTAGAGTATTTATTTGTGAGATTTCACATTGCAACAACTGAGACCCCAGGCAGTCATCAGCTGAGTCTGCCAGTGAGCTATTGGACTTACGTTGATGTACTGTCGAGTGTGTGAGCGAGTGAGTGCGAGATATGGGTACTATGTACCGGTTTTAACTTTTAATGTGGACACTGGGGTCTGTAAATGCCTTTGCTTCAGGTAAAACTTTCACCTTGTTTTTTTCGGTGAACATTGAAATTTCAATTGGGAATTCTGCCTGGATATCAAGCTATGCATAATGCATAGCATGTTGTATACAAGATGATAGAAGTGGATTGTGCAAGTTGAATTGCACTGTAATCCCATGGCTGGAAAGTGAAGGGCTGCACATTAAGTTCTCTGAAGCTGTACAATTTATTCCCCTAAATATGCTTAAATGGATCTGTGGACTCCCGTGCTGGCTTGGTGGTTGGTGTTGGCTTTTGCTAGCTCTCGGCTTGGGACGGCCAGGAAGTGATTGTACTAGGAATGCTTAATTTTTTCTCAATTACTAAATAGCTTATGATGGGCGCTTCAGCAGAGTATTTGGTGTTCCAGGTTAGGAAGTGTATAACCAAAATTGTATATCAAGTTATAACGTTTTTTCTAGATTTTCCTGTTTTTTTTTTAAATTATATTGCTAGAAAAGGTCCGCCACCCATTTAAACGGGTAGCCAGGCGTGCCCCCTCCGCGATCCCAACGACAACAGTACCCTTACGTTAACAACACCAGAACATAAAATATTACAAGTCGCGGCACGCCCTGCTAGGAAAAAGAAAGTAACTTAAAGAAAGCATAATAAATATCATACTATTAGTAAAAACTGCCAGTAGTAGCTCCCTGTAAATATACAGGGAGCAGGAATACAGGTCTATTTAGGTTAAATGTTTAATTAAAAGGTTAATGTTTAAGGGGGTTCTTCATGGCCTATTGACTTATTGTGGAGGTAAATATTGGGATCACTGCCACATGAAAAACTAAAAATTTCGATTTCACTGTGGTGGGGTCCAACCTGAGCACCTTTGGGCTTCCTCACTGCTGTCGCTGTTGCTTGCCCCAAATTTCGATATAGTCATGGTGGGAATTTTCTCCTTTGTATATAGTTGCTTTTGCCCCTTTCTCCCTATCATACTTTTTGGAGGCTTATCTGGTTGCCTTTGATTGACTGCTTACCGTTGTGTGGAGTTAGTCGGCTTCCTGGTTTTCGATACTTGTAGTAAAATATTTATCCTCAGAGACCAAAATGTTACATAAACAATAACATCAATTGGCGAGCGCAACCCCTATACATTTGGTTTTTTAGAGAGTGATCGTCCATCGTCCACTTAAATGCTAGGTCAGTGAAAAATAAATTTGATGAGATTCAAAACCTCGTACTTAGATCTGGGAATGAGTGGTCTATCATTTCTATATCCGAAACATGGCTTAAACAAGAATTTGAACATTATTTTGAACTTTCGGGTTATACTATGTTCGCATCTAGTAGAGACGCTAATCAAATTGGAGGTGGTACAGCACTATATATCAGCAATAGATATGAATGCAAACATAGAACAGATCTTGAGAACATATATAAACTATCCACTTTTGTTGAGATATCACAAAAATCAGTCCAGAATATGCCGACATTGATCTTTGGCGAAATGTATAAACCTCCCTGTTATAATAACAGCCTGTTTTTGGAAAAACTTGAGAACATTCTAGATTTGGTAGACAAAAATAAGCTTTGTGTTATAGCAGGTGATTTTAACTTTAACTTTTGGAAACTCCCTGGAGATAGTAATGCGATGAAACTTTTCAATCAAATGGCAGCATATAATTTTCTACCAGCTATTTTAAAACCGACTAGGATAGGTTGTAGCAATCCTCACTATTAGATAATTTCTTTATCAATGACATCGCTCGCGTTAATCAGTCTGGTGTAATTATTGACGATATTTCAGACCACCTTCCAATTTTTATGATATTAAGCATGCCAAGAACTAAAAATGAATGCCAAGAAAACATAACATTCTTTGACAAAACCAAGATTAATCAGCTAAAAGATTTTGTTGCTTCTAATCTTAGAAATTTTAATACTATAACTGATCCCAATATTGCATGTGGGATCTTAATTGATACATATAAGAAAGGGATAAATGATTTCTCTAAAACATTTACACCTAAAAGAAGAAGAACTCCCATGAAACCCTGGATATCTCAACAGATTTTGGCAGGAATAAATCATAAAAACAAGCTGTTCAAAAAACTTATAATAAAAAGGCTAAGCATAGTAATGAATATAATAATAAATTGAATGAAATGGAACAAACTTATAAACGATATAGAAACATGCTAACCAATGTAATTAAGGAAGCAAAACATAAATATTATAGAGATTCGTTTCAAGCAAATAAGGGAAATGGAAATGAAACTTAGAAACTCCTAAATAGCTTAATAAATAAGAAACATAGCAAAAGCCAAATTTTTCCACCTGTATTAAAGAATGGGGACGATGTCGCCTTTAAGGGACAGGAGATTGCAAATGGATTTAATAACTTTTTTGCTCAATTGCAACTGCTTTGGAAAGTAAAATTCCTTCTCCAGATATCAGCGCAATAGACTACTTAGATCCGCCTTCCTATTGAAGATTTGATAGGAATTTAGAAACAAATATTGAGCAAGTTGAAAATATAGTCAAATCCTTGAATCATGTTGGAGGAGGAGTAGACAATATCTCATCTGAAATTTTGAAAGGTACTTACCAGGGATGTATTCATCAGTTAACTTATTTTTTAAATATTTGTTTATCTACAGAAACTTTTCCGGAGTTACTGAAAATTGCATGTATTATACCAATTTGTAAGTCCGGAGAGAGGGATAGGTTTACAAAGTACCGTCCAATATCTGTACTTCCAATACTTCCAAAAATACTTGAAAAATTAATACATCAACAAATTGTAGACTATTTGGAATCAAATAACATTCTATACAACCTACAATTTCGATTCAGAAAACAGCATAGTTCTTATATGCCAATTTCTCATCTGTATGACACGGTTACCAAAAGACTTAAAAAGGGAGAAATTTAATGTGGAATATTTTTGGACCTTAAACAGGCATTTGATACCATTAGTTCCGAAATTCTTTTGACAAAAATGAACCATATTGGAATCCGTGGAAAGCTTTATGGCATTCTGTCTTCTTATTTGAAAAACAGACATCAGGTAACAAAAATTAATGAAAAATGCTCAGATTTCCTAAAGGTTTTGATGGGAGTCCCACAAGGCTCAATTCTTGGTCCGCTCCTGTTCATTATTTATGCAAATGATTTGTATCGAGTCTCTGAATTTGCTAAATTTTATCACTTTGCTGATGATACGGCTATAATCATATCAGGAGAAAATTCTAAGGTTCTTCAAAATAAAATTGATGCTGTTTTGTCAAAAGTAACCCAATGGTTCATTTCAAATCGTCTTTCACTCAATCCTGACAAATCCCACTTCCAAATTTACTCAAGAAATGTAATAAATGATATTCAGGTAAAACTTAACGGGGTAGAAACTGCTAGGGAACCAGTAGTGAAATATTTGGGTATTCTCGTGGATGAAGATTTCAAATGGGATGCACATATAGACAAAATAGCAACACAACTAAGTAGAAATATTGGGATTATGAGCAGAGTAAAATACTATTTAAATTCTCGAGAACTTCTTTGTCTTTACAATGCTCTTGTGCTCCCGTATCTCAACTATTGTGCTGTCATCTGGGGAAGTAATTATCCATCTAAATTACAGAAACTGGTCAAGCTACAGAAGAGAGCTTTAAGAACCATCTTGAAAAAAAAACCTTTCTTTCATCCTTCTAATGAACTTTTTGTTGAATTAAACTTACTGAAGCTACAAAACTTGGTCATTGAGCAAAAAATCATAGTTTTGTCCACATTTTTTTAAGTATTCTTTGCCAATATCTATATTGTCACTTTTCCAGCATCATGATTCCAATAATACTCGTCTTATTCAACATTTTTCTGTGCCACTATCTACCACAAATTATAGATCCTTCTCACTTCCATGTTCGGCGCCAAAGGCTTGGAACCAAGTAATTTGCTCTATCTTTCCAGATATTAATGATGTACCTTTAGAAAAGATTCAGTTAAAGAAATGTTCACGAAATTACTTCATTGATGCCTATAAAACATTGCAGGAAATCTGATATTAATTTCGGGATTGCACACAGTGGGCCGTTGGTATCACTAACTTTTTTCTCCAAATAATTTTCACTTTTACCTTCTTCTCTTCTAAAAACACACTAGAGGTTTTTATCTATTAAACCCACTAATACCCTCTCTGTAGTACCCGTGCACTCCCTGAATGTTACTAGCGTTACTATTCTTTTCGGGGGTGCACGGGGAAATATTCTCAACAATGTATGTAACCTAGGCATGAAAATATAAAAAAGTTGGAGCAGCGAGTGGTGCGACCCGTTAACAATGTTATAATACCTGTCTAATCCTATGGAGCCTCAGTTATTGGGTCGCACGGGTAAGGAAGGGAAAAAAGTGTTAAACGTCAAGGGGGAACGCCCATCCGAACTGTGAACCAAAGTACGTCACTTTCATGCCGCGATAGAAATTAAAGCTGTGTTTTGGTACATTGATTCAGCCTCCTTTGCTGGTGAACCGAACCAAATGCATCTAAATCTAATACACTACTGCCATAACACAGCCCTTTAGCTATGTATTTGCTTCCACACAGGACCTGAATAATATTGATTTCACCTTGCTTCAAAACACATACATATGTACTTTATAGCATATATTGTACTTTATAACGTAAGTTGTTTGCGTTCCTTACTCTTAATGTGTCCTTACTGAAGCCGAAAACAAAAGATGAAAGACACAGAAAGACAAGAAAATATTTTTTGTCAATGGCACACCCTTACCTTATGACAATTTCCACAATACCATGTGCTTATGTAGATGCATATTTCCCTGGCAACAAACTTCTAACCCTTAGTCTTCGCTGAACACCACACGCGTTCGTGTCGTCGGTTGGCCGAAGTGCCAGTCGGCTATCGGTGGGGCGCGCCAGGCGGCCGATTTTCGCGCGCATGGCGTTACTCTTTGCCTGATTATACATAGATAAATTAAAGAACGCAAAATTAAACTGGTCTTATTAGAAAGCATAGGTGCAGCGAAATATTTCTGGTGTAGGTCATTTTAGGATCAATCACTGGCCACACTTAGAAAAACTGTTATAAAAATTGAATACAAATTTAGAAAAACTTAAAAACAATTATTTTTGAAAAACTAAATTTTCAAACTTGGAAAACAGAATGCTAAATACAATCACTTTTTATAAATGAACATTAATAACGAAGGACTACACAGAAAATAAGGATTGTATGGCACCATGTTTTGTCAAAAACACGGGCTTCCACGATTTTCAGCAAGCTGTAACTAAAAAAACTCGTATTTTGAGGAGAGAAATATTCTCAAATCTGAATTCTACGTCACTGACAACCCTGTGTACGAAGTTGGAACGAAATCTGAGACTATGCTATGTATAATCTATGTGGTGCCTGGTCGATTTGTCCTGGAACGCCCCATATATGAAGCTCTGCCCGGTATATGTCCTCACTTTATTTACGTTCGTAACACCAGACAATTGTCAATCGTTCCTGGAAGAATAAAAGGGAAAAACAAAACATGTTGTCCACCGTGGGTCGATGCTATCCTTTGAGGCAACATTGGGAAGTATTCTTCTCTAGGAAAATAACATTTTAAATATCAGATGTCATGGTCCTGTTTCTTTTATGTAACGTTGGTCACATCAAAGCATCAGGTTGAGTAAGCAAAACATAATCACGAAATCATCATTTCCTCAAGATCGAAAATATTCATAGCAGATAGTTTAGACGCCTACATCTGGCCTCTTCTGCCCTGCTAGAGACTTACCCTGATGATGTCAAAAACCATCGAGGCGATGAACATGTTGTCCAGTTTGACGTCGGAGTTTTCTAGAATATCCTGGAACACGCAGGGTGATGACTAAATATTACAGATACACGGAAGCTATACAGTCTCGTTTTCAGCCAAGTAATGAAGTCAAAAGTGCTGTTTAGCTTACACAAATAAAAGAAGAAGAGGAGTGAACTAGTTTTTTTAATTCATGTCTGTTGGCTACTAGGAGACATAACGCTGAAAAAAACGTTTTCACTCTTAACATACACTTCAACTCGATCCATATCACACTGCTACTCCTGGCTTATCAATAATAAACAATACCTCGGTGGAATAATTGCGGTGTAAGCGGAGCTGAAGGGTATTCAATGGGAGTATTTGTCCACACTGATACTCTCTGGATACTCACACAGATCAAAATGCATAGTTACTACCATTTTACGCCAGAAAGACCCTTGGATAATCCAGTCCATACGCTATTGTTGCTGCACATATTACTCCGATATGACACCAACGCTACCACGTTCTTACACCAACGGTACCCTATTGAATTGCGCGTTCGGCCGCCATCTTTTTGCAGTTTATTTGCGCAGGGTGCAGAGTAATCATCGGTGCCGTGAACTTTGTCATTGTTTATTGTAATTACTGAGTGTTATTATTTAGATTCTATTCAAGATATTTTCAAACAATCGTGTTCTCTTTTGGATGCCGAAACAAGCCAAATACCTCTCCTGAATGGGCAAGCAAGACAGTGTGAATTAAGAAGAAGGCGTGGCAACGTTGGTATGTCCCCTGTATCAATGTTCTGCTTTGGCATTCTAATATCAATATTTGCATGATAGGGGAAGATACAACGAAGCAGAAATCTTAAGACAATAGATCAGTGTATGTACATGTGTACATGACCAATGCAGGGGCGGACGAGGCCCGAGTCTTAGGGGGCCAAACCCATGTCTGCCTCTCCTCCGGAGGGGGGTGGGAGCGAAGATTCTTTTGCTCTACAGACCTAGTATAAACACCTTTTTCAGTGCTCGACAGACGTAGTATAAGATGCCTCTCCAAATACATGATCGCTCTCCAGGGGGAGGGGGGTGGGAGCGAGCGAATATTTTTTGCTCTACAGACCTAGTGTAAACACCTTTTTTCTAAAATTTCTCCCGCGTTTGAGGGGGGCCAAAAGATAGTTTGACCCCCTCCAGCACTGGGGGGGAATGGCCGGAATGCCCCCCCTGCGTCCGCCAATGGATCAGTGCGCTTGTAAGGTTTTGTTTTTTATTATGCCCACTCATACAGAACGGTGATATCCGTCCTCATTTCGTTTTTGGTCGTCGTTGGACGAGCCGCAATGCTTGGTTGGTGTGAAATAAAGAAATTTCGTTGGATTTCTCTTTATTGGATTTCAGGAGGAAGTGCCGCATTTTAAGTATTAATAAGGAGGACATAGGGCTAAGTAATGCGTATCCAGGGGTGGAGTTAGGCCAGCATTTGGGGGAGGGGGTAAGGGGCCGAAAATCGTGAAAAAATGTGTTTTTGGAAAATCGGGGGTTTGAGGGAAGGGGGCAATTTCCCTGCCCCCCTAGATCCGCCAGCGTTAGTATATTAGGTGTAACGATGGGGTATTGATGGTGTCATTTGGGGATAACAGGGGGTAGAATAGGTGTAAAGAAGGAGTTTGCTCCTGCAGGGAGTAAAAACTATTTCAGTGAGACGGTATCATAAGAGTTAGTCCAGTGTATTTTTGGTGTCCATAAGTGGTATTTAGTGTGTCATTTAAGCATAACTGAGAGGTAACTCAGGTGAAACTAAGGGATAACGTTAGAGTAATCGGTGGGTGGGGTAAGTGATGTGGTGGGGGACAAATAGACCTACGACCACTTTACTCCTTCAGGGAGTAAAAAATGTTCTCAGTGAAAGTGTCAACACCGATGACAAATAAATGTACACTGAAAATAAACTACCATCGTCGAGCAACTGAAACAGACCGATGGAACTCACCCAGAGATTGCGGCGTCGCCACCGAAGGAGGGGGCTGGGGGGCTGCCCCCACCCTTTTTCACGGAAAATAACTTGGACAATTTTTAACTTAAGCGGACGTAGGGGTTTCAAGGGTTTCACCAAACCCTCCCTAACTTTGACTCCGCCCCCCTCTCGGAAATCCGTGGCGACGCCCTTGGCCGTGGGTACAGTAGTCAGAGACTGTACAGAGACGAGGCGTTGAAACTCACCATGAGACTGCCCCGGGTACAGTAGTCAGACTGTGTGTACAGGGGCGAGGCGTTGAAACTCACCCTGAGACTGCCCCGGGTACAGTAGTCAGACTGTGTGTACAGGGGCGAGGCGTTGAAACTCACCCTGAGACTGCCCCGGGTACAGTAGTCAGAGACTGTACAGAGATGGGGCGGGTCGACACAGGCGCCTATGAACGGGTTTAGATTGTCGTGTCGAAGGTCACGCATCTGGAAACACAAAACATAGCAGGTAAGTGAGCCATTTGAATGGGAGTGGAGCATAAGCAGTGAGGATGGGAGCTAATCCTGGATGCCTTCCAGACAGTTACCTCATGAAAAACCATCTCTCTCATCTATATAAAGCGATGGAATCGGCTAATGCAAGCTTTTTCCACCCCAGAGTCTCTGGTTAGAATGCCTTTCCATAATCGCAGTTACGCGTGGTCATAGAGATAGAATTAAACCACGTTTGAGAGCAGAAAGTGGAGGCTTGTGCGTCGTCGACGCGGAGGGAGGGAGAGAGAGGGACACGTCCGCCACATTTAATCGGAATAATTTTCAATCTTGGCCAAATTTGGAAACAAGTATAATTTTTCGACGCGAGTAGGCCCGGAAGATCAAAAGAAGTTAAAAAATGATGAGTTTTTAAAGGTGATACTTTCCCTGTTGCCGAAGGAATGTATTTTCACTCACAATATTTGCCCCCTTCCCACCTTCTGGCTGATACCGACGTCATTCCGCGCAATAATGGTAAAATCGATAAGCTTCATCCTCTCTCACAGCCGAGTTCCCCAAAAATGTTTCTGCCTCGGACATGCAGAGACGGATCCAGGCAAAAATTTCGGGAGGGAGAATGGAAAGAAATTCGTGATGTGTTTTTGCTGGCCGGCTTGGGCGGACAAGGCTACTTTTTCACCAAGACAGGAGACAACAATTAATGTTGCTACGAATATTATACATGGGCTTTCATTTTTTATGTCCAAATTTCGAAATGCCCATATGTAGCACGGAATGAAATCGAATAATGAAGTCAGTGTACACGAAAACGTAAACCATAACAAGAACATGTAACTAAAGAAAACGTAAGAAAGTAAGCAAACGATTAAAGTGAAAATAAAAAAGATAACTTTCTTAAAAGAATAAGCAAAATAATAGAGTAAGATCTAAGATTTCATGTAACGTTTGCCCAAACGAAAAACAGTCCGGATTGTTTTACTACGTGATAATAATCGGACAATCCAGGAAAGAATCCACACAAATCTGGCATCATCGCACCTTTTTTAGTTCCTTTTTCATTTTCCGCGTGATGTCGATACTCTTGCGCTTCACGTTGCGCAGAGCGACCATCCGGCCCTTGTAAAGGCCCACGGTGGTGTAGAGTGCCGAGTAGCGGAAGTCGAGCGCGTAGTTGGAACTCAACGAGACCTGAGAGGAGCGTAGTTGGACCTGCAGCATAACGAGACGTTACGCCATGTTTATTTACCAGCACCAAAACTAAAAACAAATACAGGAAAGCGAGTTTAAATTGTGGACAACATGATGTCCCACGGCTAGATATGATGTGGCTAGCGATACAGACGATTAGGCAGCACTTTTTTACATTGTAACAGGGTAACAACGCTGATGTCTCCGAAAATGTATGCCATACTTTGGCACCTGAGAAATATGTTGATGAGCATATGTTGGCCTAAGCATATTCCCGCATTTCTCATGCTAAATTGCTATTAGACACAAAATATTTTTGTGGACAGATACTTACTGAAACTGCATTTATGGTAGCTAATCTGCATAGCCAAGTAAGAAGATGGCTCCTATGCTGATTATGGAAAGCGCCACGCGGGAGGGCAGGGGTAAACTGCCCTGACGTTAGAAATGTTAACACTAAGCATAGTATGGTTCTGACTGGATAGAAAATGGGTTTAAAAGTCCATCTTCCCTTCACTTCCCTCATCTCGCATAAAATACCGATGCTTCACCGTCACTAATGCAGACATCGTTCAAACAAATGGGAACATTTTTTCCCAGTCCCTCCTAATGGTCTCCAGCTCTTCAAATTTCCTTCTGCTTGAGACTAGTTCCCTTCCAGTCCTGTATAGCTGAAGACCTGCTCCTCGCTCCGAAGGAACTATTATACACTTTGGCGATGGTAATGTTGGCCCCCAACAAGACTTATTGTACAAATGAGGAAGCAAACTGTCCGATATAGAATACAAAAAAGCCTTTTAACCAGCATAATGTGCCCCTTTGAGCTCCCACAGTGTCATTGTTCTTATTTCATACCAAGTGCCAAGTGGGAACAGAATACACGGTTTCTGTGACAGAAGAGAGGATGGCTGTGCACGAGGAACCAGCTTGAATCACGTCTATCGTCAAACCCGATAGAGCATATGCTGGGAATGCGTGTAATTCCCTGCTTTATCTAGTATATCTATGAAACCTAGGTTTTGACGAATTATCTTAAAAATAACTATTTACCCTACAAATGCGCATTCAGTGGTGGCACCATCAGGGGGGGCAGGGGGCGAGCTGTCCCTTCAGATTTTGAATGGGGGCAAAAATAAAATTTGTTCCTGCCTAAAATTCCAGGACAAAGAACAAACAGCATAATACTTTTAAGGGAATTGTATCGAAAGTTTCCGTCTTTAGAATGCTGGCATAGCCATGATAATTCGCTTCTTGAATGTGAGTAAAATTCAATCGCTTTCATTCAACCACTTTCATCACGCTTTTGTGTATATAGAATCGCCAAATTAAAGAGAAAAAAACAAAAATGCTCCACAGCGGTTCCTGTCCTAGAGGCGTCTTTTTCTCGTGCATCCTGGGGTGGAAGAGGGGGTTAAAAGTAACATGCCAAGAAAAACCAAGCCTTCGGAAGGGCACCAGAGCTTGGCAGAAGTGGTGTTTATGCACAATCGGGGAAGTTCTGGCCCACTCCTTTGCCCCAGGTGGCAGGACTGTATCCATGACACCAGGGGCGTAGCCATGATTTCGCTCAGGGGGGGGCGGTGACACCCCGAAAAGGGCCCCTGCGAAAGGGCCAAAAGGGCCCTGATGGGTAAAAAGGGCCCTGCTTTTACAGAATGGAGTACTGAAGAAGGCTTAAGAGGGCTCTATCTAGTGTGAAATTTCAAACTTGGCCCCAGAGCATAGTGCGGGCGAGCCGCGCTTTGCGTAGTCCGTGTCCTCAGGGGGGCCCTCAGGGGGGGGGCGGCTGTCCCTGCCGCTCCCCTTGGCTACGCCCCTGCATGACACGTTCATGATATATTTGAGACTGGTGTCTACGGCTGATTTGCTGGTTGTCACAAGAGCAACGCTTCTTAGTGATTCGTATGTAAAGGCGACAGCACTAGCGCGCTACCGCTTTGGGTTGATCGTGTCACCACCGGTTGCGGTAGATGTTGACCTAATTCCGGTCATACTGTAGAAATTATTATTAGGTTGTATATTTGAGGAGTTAAGTTACTAATATTAGTAAAAGACTTGAATTGGTGGAAAATAATTACTCTGGTACTATTATTGACTGGCAAAAGTTTAATTTAGGCCTACTAGTGGTTTCCGCACAGCACCGCCAGGCGGCTGCTGGCCACGCGTGTGACCTAGGTCATTTCCGGTCTGGCTGACATCGGTGCTGGTGTTGTGCTTAGTGCTACAGTATCTACCCCGTGGGCGTAAGTGTTTTTAGTTAGTGTCTTGGATTATTGTTGAAACTGATTTGCATAGATGTTTGTTTTGCTTAGTGATACCATTTCGATGGCATTTGGGCTGGTATGCCAATTCGGCCGGCATCCTCAACTTATATTCTTAGGACGGTGTGCAATGTCTTGTCTTGAATATTTGTAATGTGTTTCAGGGCAGAAGTAAGGAGCATAGGCGTAGGAACCGGGGGGGGCAGGGGGGCCACTGCCCCCCCCCACTTTTCTGTGATGGGCCCCCGCAACGGAGGTAAGAATATCAACAACTGTTATATCAAGCGAGAAACTCAAACTGGCCCGATAGCTTGCCCTTGCCCCGGAACCCCGTTAAACTTACTTGTGCCCCTAAACTAAGTTGAGGTCCTATGAGTTGATTTTAAGGCCCCCTGAGCTTCTCGGGGCCCCTGAACTGGCCTCTGATACCATACGAGCTAATCTGGGCTCTTTGAGCTGAACTGAGCGCCCCGGAGATGGTTTGGGCAGCATGAACTGTTCTAGGATGTCTAAACTGAGCTAGGAGCCGTAACCTTGAACAGGGCCCCGTAAAATGGCCAAAACCTATATCCACCGACCTGGGGGCCCCTGAGCTGAGCTGGGACGGTAAAGTTAATATTGTCCTTTGAGCTAATCTGGATCCCCTGTGATGCACAGAAGACCCTAAACTTATCTGAGACCCCTGCACAGGAATAGGGCCCATGCTCTGGAATTCTGTTATAAGCTTTAATTGAAACCCTGAACTGTTCTGAAACCCAAAATATGCCGACAAGGGGCCCCTGGATGATCCGGGCCCTTAAGTTTATTTGGTCATCAGAGCTAATATGGGCCCCTGTGTTGAACTGAGGGCCCCTGAGATGGTCTGGGACCCCTATAAGGCTTTACAGCCACTGACCTGGCGGCCGTGAGCTTGAATGGGTCCCTTGAGATGTTCTGACAGTGGTGTAGCCAGGGGAGGGGGGTTCTTGGGGTCTGTGGACCCCCTTGGGCTGACCTTATGCACTAAAAACACAAAAATTGATCTCGGGGGCCTCTGAGCTTGGTCTCGGTGGGGGGGCCTCCCGAGCTTGGTCTCAGGAGGCCCCCGACAATCGGTATCGAGGGCTCCAGAGTACCGAATATTGATCTTGGGGGACCCCTGCGCTCAGTCTCAGGCGGTCCCGAGCTTGGCCTAAGGGCCCCCGAGCTTGGTCTCAGGGCCCCTCCTCCCCGAGCTCGGTCTCACGGGCCTTTCAATTTTGGTCTCAGGGGCCCCCGAGCTTGGTCTCAGGGGCCCTGAGCTTGGTGTCTGGGGGCCCTCCGAGCTTGGTCTCAGGGAGCTCCCGAGCTTGGTCTCAGGGGCCTTTCGAGTTTGGTCTCAGGACCCCCGAGCTTGGTCTCAGGGGCCCCCGAGCTTGGTGTCAGGGAGCCCTCCGAGCTTGGTCTCAGATAACCCCCGAGCTTGGTCTCAGGGATGTCCCCAAGCTTGGTCTCAGGCCCCCCTCTCCCCGAGTTTAGTGTCAGGGGCCCTCGAGCTTGGTTTCAGGGGGCAACCGAGGGCATCTGATGCATAAGGCTGACCGTATGCACTGGAAAACACGAGCATTGGTCTCGGGGGCCCTGATCTTGGTCTCAGAGGGCCACCGAGCTTGGTCTCAGCGCCCCCGAGCTTTGTCTCAGGGGCCCCGAGCTCGGTGTCAGGGGCCCTCCGAGCTTGGTCTCAGGGAACGCCTGAGCTTGGTCTCAGGGGCCCCCTGAGCTCGGACTCACGAACCTTTCGATCTTGGTCTCACGGGCCTTTCAATTTTGGTCTCAGGGTGCCCCAGAGCTTGGTCTCAGGGCCCCCCGAGCGTGGTCTCAGGGGACCCCTGAACTTGGACTCAGGGACCCCGAGCTTGGTCTCACGGGTCTTCCGAGCTTCGTCTCAGGGGGCCCCCGATCATCGGTATCGAGGGCTCTGGAATACCGAATATTGATCTCGGGGGCCCGTGAGCTTGGTCTCAGGAGACAACCGAGCTTGGTCTCAGGGGGGCAAGCTTGGTCTCATGGGCCTTTCGATGTTTGGTCTCACGGGCCTTTCGATCTTGGTCTCACGGGGTCTCGAGCTTGGTCTCAAGGAACCCCCGAGCTTGGTGTCAAGGGGCCCTCGAGCTTGGTCTCAGGGAGCATCCGTGCTTGGTCTCAGGGTACCCTCGAGCTTGGTCTCAGGGGTTCAGGATCCCCTCGGGGTGCCCCCGACTATTGATATCAAGGGACTCATGAGTGAAGCACGAGCATCGGCCTCATGAGACCCAGAGTTTGGTCCCAGGGGCCCCCAGACCTGGGTTCAGGACCCCTGAGCATCGGCATCGAGGAGCTCCAGAGTACCAAGCATTAGTCTCGGGGGGCTCGAAATATTGATCTTGAGGACCCCGGAACATCGGTGTCGAGTTACTCCTGAGAAAAGCGCGAGCATGGGTCTAAGGGTGCCCCTGAGCCTGATCTAAGTGGGACCCCGAGCTTGGTCATAGGACCCCCGGGCATCAGTATCAAGGGGCTCCGGAGTATTGGTTTAGGGGAGCAATTATTTTAGGGGCCTCCAAATGGTGATTTCGGAGGGCCCCCGAAAGTGTGGATGCAGTGGTGTAGCCAAGGGGGCCTAGGCGTCCGCAGACCCCCACCCCTTGGGCCAATCTGAACCACTGCAAAGGATTCTCTGATCACGTGGCCCCCAGAGTTAGTCTCAGGGGCCCCTGAAGATTCGTTCTCAGGGCGTCCCGAGTCGGCCTCACGGCCCCCGCCCTGAGAGTCGGTCTCAAGGCCCCCGAAAGTAGATTTCGGGGCCCCTGAGGGTTGGTATCAGGGGCCCCAAAAGTCGGTATCAGGGGCCCCGGGAGTCTGTCTCAGGGGAGGGGGCCGAGCTAGTCTCAGGGCCCCCCTAGAGAGTGGTTCTCAGGGCCCTGAAACAGTCTATTTCAGAGGGGCCCCTGAGAGTCAGTCTCAGAGAACCCCAAGAGTCGGTCAAGGGGACCCCAAGAGTCTGTCTTAGGGGACCCCGAGATTCGGTCTCGGGGTCCCCCTGAGAGTCTGTCTCAAAGAACCACAAGAGTGAGTCTCAGAGCACCCCAAGAATCGGTCTCAGGGGGCCCTCATAGTCTCACGGGTTTCTCTCTCAGGAGTCAACATTTAGTTTCAGGTGGCTCCGAGAGTTAATCCGGGGGTCCGAGAGTTAGTCCAATTTGATCTGCAGAGTGCTGGTTTCAGGGGGCCCCAGAGGGGTAATTTTAAGAGCCCTCGAGATTTAGCCTCAGGCTGTGCCCCCCCCGAGTTTTGGTATAAGCGGCCCCAAGAGTCAATCTCAGGGAGCACCCAAAAGTTAGTCTCAGAGGGCTCCCGGTTGTCAGTCTCAGAGACATCCGAGAGTTAATCTCAGGGTTCTGAGAGTAATTTCCAGAGGTGCTCCCCGATTTTTGGTTTCACGGGCTCGGAGTTAGCCTTAGGCCCGCGAGAGCTAATCTGGAGCCTCCGAGAGTCAGTCTCAGGAACGCCAAAGACACAGTCTCAGAGGTGATTCCACCACCCCCCCCCGGGTGTTTGTCTCAGGGGCGCCCTAGAGTAAGTCTCAGAGGGCTATCGGAAGTCATTCCCAGCCCCCTCCCCCACCCCAAAGATAGCCTCAGGGGACCCCAATAGCTTATCTGGATGGCCACGATAGTCAGTCTCAGCCCCTCCCCCTCCAGAGCAAATCTGGGGGGCCCAATAATTAGTCTCAGAGGTGCTGCCGATAACTAATCTCAGGAGCCCCGAGAGATTCTCAGGGGCCCCAGTTTTGATCAAGAGGCGTCGTGAATCACTCTCAGAAATCCCTTGAGATATAATCGGGAGAGCGGCCGAAAATTATCTTTGTGAGTGCCGCCAAGTGTTGGTGTTAGGTGGCTCCAGAGCTCAAATAAAAATTTTCAAAATCATATGCCTCGGAAAAATGTACCTACCCCTATAGCGTACTAAAAAAGGACAAATTGAAACATGTCGATCAGGCACCATTATCGAAGGAAAGGCAAAAATTGATATAATTTTATCATAAGAGCAAATCGAACAGGGCTAGTCAATTTTTAATCGAGTAGCTTAACACCAATAAATACATTCCTCATTACATTCCAATATTTTCGTAGGAAACCAGACAAACTAGGGTAATGACAGAAATTGATGAGCATAATCCCAAAAAGAAAAATAGGTATGCAAGGTTGAAAATAACAATAACAGAGTGAGCCAAAGCGATAGATATCTTGGGCGCCTTTTGTCTTGGTAATTTGCTCGTTTACAAGATAGCAAGTGTAAGAAAGTAACTGGATCTCAACAGGATCTGTCGACGGAATAGAGGTTATGTAACGTTCAGGACACACTCCCATATCCCTTGTATCTTTATTCGTTTTTTTCGTTTCTTTGAAAATGTCCTGATTAAAGAGTTCATGGATTCGACACCGGGAAATAATTGCTAATCATTTCCCGTAGATCATTTCTTCGTACTCAAAACGACTGACCTCCAATAACTTCATGTCTGATTACCCGAGTGAATTGAGGTAGACTCAGGTTTAACATCATGCACGCATCAACATTGAACTTCCCGAAATATGGCTCAAAGCTGTTATTATAGCCACGCTACCATATAAGTTATGGGCCATCCTTAATATTTGGTGACCTTAGTTTACCAACACTTGGTCGGATCGAAAAACCAAGCTATAAACAAAATAAGAATGAATGCTTAAAAAGCCATAACAAAATTTCCTTCGTGTGAATGTTATAATGTTAAAATACTATACAAAAGATATAGGAGATGGGCCCGGTTGCTAAGGTAACCCCGGCCTGGGGCCCCCGACGGTAGTCGGACCCCTCCTTGGCCGAATCCTGGCTACGCCACTGTGTTCTGAGACTCTACATCAGCCACCCTGGGACCCCCTAAGCCTAGCTGGGGCCCTGAGCTAATTTGGGTACAGCTGTGCTTAACTGGGGCCTCTGATCTGGTATGGGGGCCCTGAACTCTTCTAGGGTCCCTGGGCTAAGCTGGGGCCGTGAGCTTGAATGGAGCCCCTGAGCTGGTGTGAGACGGGACGCCATATCAGCCGATCTGGGCCCCTGAGCTGAGCTGGCCTGTACTGAACAAGAGCCCTGAGCTGGTCTGGGGCCTCTGAACTGTTCTAGCATCATTGAGCTAAGCTGGGATCCGTGAGCTTGAAGTCCCTTGAGCTGTTTTGAGACCCTACATAAGTCGACCTGGGGACCTCCGAGCTGAACCGGGCCCCTAAGCTAATCTGGCACCCTGTGCGAATCTGGAGCTCCCCTGTGATGAGCTTCTATGGGTACTGTGCTTATGTAGGGTCCCTTGACAAGCTGGTCCCAAAGCTAATGCACTGGTCTGGGCCCTTGAGCTGACTGATCTGGTTTCCTGAGCCATGGTCTGGACTTTGGGGCCCTCCGAGATAATTTGGCGGCCCCTGGGCGGCATAGGCATAGGAACCGGGGTCAGGGGATACTGCCCCCCCTTTGAGGTGGGCCCCCGCAACGAATATAAAAATATCAGCAACTGTAATATAGAACAAGAAACCCCAAACGGGCCCGATAGCTTGTCTGGGAACGTTCAAGTTCGGTAGTACGCTGCCTACAAGACCTGGAGGAGGAGCGCTTTGTAAAAAAAGCCAAGGAACCTACTACCCGAGTGTTTCCAAATGAGTCCCGAGAACTGGGCCCAATCAAACTCCATTCCATATCAATCCCAACACAAAATATGAATCAGACACGGACCCTGCACTAAATGTCAAGCAACAGTCGTCCCTGAGCCATCGAAAGGCGCGACGTCTTTCGATGCGAGGGTTATATGGTGTCGCCAACTCTTTCCCTGTTGGAGGGGTTTCTTTGGAGTCAAATTGCTCCTTGCACAAGGAATCTGCCGTGCCTTAAACCCGAGTTGATCGCGTGGAAAGCAGGGTTGCTAACCACTATAACACCATGCCCACACCTCATCGGCATCACAAAGCTGGCCATCAAGTACCAACATTGCACTTGCAGTCATGCTGGAACTCTGCATTTTAGCCATCGAAATATAGCTAGGCGTATTCATTGTGATCAGCCTTTACCTAAATCAATCTCTAATGATGGAAAGAATAGATCAGTAATAACCTACATAAATGTTCCCATTTTCGTCATTAAATCAGCAAATACAAGTTGATTAGGCATAGCGAAGTGAGGCTATTTGGTATCAAAGCATTGTCTGTAGTTTTCTAAGCAGTTCTTAATTTTGTAAATGTAATGAAAAGGGCCTAAACATCTGTAAATATAAAAACGCACTCGTGGTAAAAAATGATTGAAATCCTAAAAAAAACTTAAAAATGTATTCCGTATTGGAAAAGGGTCTAGGTAAAAAAACAAAAAATGTTTTTTTGGCGTTTTACTATGATTTATTACATCATAATAGGTACAGCTCGAAATCATAGGAAAAAATAATAATTTCTCAATTTTCCATATATTGACATCCTTGTGTGCATGCATGCCTTATTACACTAAACGAGCTATCAAGATTTTTTAATTATAGGCCCCGTGGACTGGGGCCCCCCTTGAGGTATCATGTATTACTCACACTTCCACACAAATGAGGTGGTTTTTAAAGTGTTGTCGCAATGAGGTGGGCCCCCTCTAAGGTTGGCCCCCCCACTTTTCAAACCGTTCCTACGCCCCTGGTAAGGAGGTATTAGCTGAAGTAAGCAGATGTAAGCTGAAGTTATGGCGAAAATGCACTATAAATTTGAAGCGGCACCCATGCCTTTTCACGGAGACATCCGTGGTACATGTCGTCGAACAAGTGGAGGCGACTACATATTGAGCTGAGAAACTTTGCCCCCCGACGCAAAGACGGGGCGCCGCTCCTGTACGCATTTAGGCAAATTAACTTCCGTCCAAAAGTGAGCTGATGATCAGTGCATCTAAAACAAATATTCTAGTAGGTTCCGGTGCAAGCACTTACCCGGGAGGAGAAGCTCTCGTTAACCAGAGGCTTGAAGCTGTCGTCGTCGTGGATCTGGATCTCGCGGTAGTCAATCTTCCACAACAGACTGTCCAGCTCCTGTTCATACTGCCAGTTTCTGCCACCACATCAGCAGCAGAAGTCAAACACCAATCAAATTTTTACAAACACCACCAATTTTTACAAACACCAATCCAATATTTTCGATGAGTGGGGCACTTTGATCAGAGAGTGTGATTTGGGCCCAGGGGCTCCGCCTGTTGGGCCAGTGACATCGGTTCTGAAAGAATGATCTATTCAGAGGAGCGCCAGACTGCATCGTGGGCGTCAATGCTCGTATCCTGGGGAGAGGGGGAGGGACAACGTTTGGGGGGAGCCATTCCATGGTGTGGGGTTGGGGCGGGGAGCGCCAGCTGGGCTGATTGGGGGAGAACGTGCCCCTGTCTCCTGAATCCGCCTACAACGTGAATACTTTGAATACGTCAACTTAGAAAAAAACACCGAAATAACCAAGAAGTAAAGGTATGATACTGATCACGGAAATTTTACCAGCCAGTGGCGGATCAAGGCTTCCGTTTCGCAGGGAGCGGGCTAGAGGTTTCAACCCTACCACACATTTACTTCGAAGAACCTCTTACTGTGTGATTTCTGTGGGCACTAAGAAATTTCGCGGGGGGGGGCTTGAGTCCTCCTACCCCCTATATCCGCCACTGATACCAGCTATCTTCAGATATGAGGACGGGTGTGCAGTCACATGGCGTAACATGTGCTTTAGACTTGCTTCTGCGATAAAGAAGACATGTGCCGATATGTCTAAGAAGCGGGTAAAGCTTACTCAAATGTTAAGCACAGCAGTCCTAGTTCCACACAGGGCCTATGGGCTATGGTGATGCACACTTAAGTGTATTTTTTTACGTAGGTCTGTTCTTCAAGGTCAAACGAGATGAAAAATGTAGAATCTTGGCCTCCTGGGAACCCATTGGAAAATCTCGTGATTATGGAGAAGAAAATCGGGAATATACTAAAAACGGACAAAGGCTATAGATAAAGACTCCAAAAAATCCTGAAGTCTTTTAGTCAAGGTCATTGGCCTATGACATTACAATATGATATATTCACTTTAATGCACAATATAACTATCACTGTAACACCCGTTAGGCGGAAAATCAGGGTCAACTTTGACTAATACTTTTATCATGACTTTGACCTTCATGTTAGGTGACCTTGACATATCATCTCATTTATATAACGTTATGATGTCACCACAAAATCTCCAATGCAAACGAACTGGTGCGACCGCGCGACTATGGTGCTATCAAAATAGAGACTTGACTTTGAACACCTATAAAAATTTACCGATTTCTTATTTTTTCGCCAATCGACACGCTATTGAATTCGCTCAAATGTAGCCAAGTAACTTTTTTCGGCTGGGAACAATTATCCGGCCACCTCGAAAAAATACGTGGGGATCGGGTAGGGGGGCTCCAAAGCTTCCTTCGGTGTATGTGTTAAGAAATTATACAAAGTTTAAGCTGTTGAGCCGAAACTCACCATTGCTTTTCCCGATAACTGTACGGCCCTAAAAATGCTGGAAAATGTGCAAAGATGCTGGATAGAAAAACGTTCGTTCCCGTGGCTCTCGACAACAGAAGCTCGTTAGTTTTACTAGCCAATTTCAGCGGTGAATGCAGGTAGAAACTTTCATCTCTAGGTTCCAGCTTCTAGAGATGTTTATAAAAAACCTGCCTTTTCAAAGAGGTGACTTTGTCCCCGATTTTCAATTTCATCCTGCAACGCCGCTGCATTGACATCAAACACCCGCCGGGGGAACGTCCCTTTTCATCTGACTCGCTGAACAGCAAAGTGGCGCGTCGCAGTTTCGTGTTTTTCAGGGCTTCACCGGAATGAACCTTTATTTTTTCACTCACATGCTGCCAAATTGCATGTTGATAGCCTCTTTTGCAATAAAAACATTCTAAAGCGTTTTCATCTCACCCACTATTGTACCCAAATGACGGGGTGGGCATGCAACTGAGTGCAATTGCACATTGCTGCATTTCTGGAGACAATGGGATTTTAACTTCTCATTTTTCATTTTCAATGTCTAGGTCCATGTCTATGTCTAGGCGTCTATGTATTTTCTAGGTAGACGGGTATCCACCCACCCCCTTAGGCAGGTGGGTATCTGCCTCCACACTTAGGTAAGCGGGTATCCATCCACCCCCTTAGGTAGGCAGGTATCCATCCCCTTTAAGCAGGAGGGTATCCGCTCTTATGTAGGCGGACATTCCCTCCTTAGGAAAGCGGGTATCAACCCTCTTAGGTAGGCGGGTATCCCTCTAGATAGGCGCGTATCCACCCCCCCTTCGCCTGAAGTAAGCAGGTATGCGCCCCGCTCCCCTTAGGTAGGCGGGTGTCCACTCCCCTCTCCTTACCCGAGCTTGCTAAGACAAGTCATATGCAATCCTTACTCTGGTAAGAAACCAACAATGCAATATCACACACAAACACCGCAGCCAATAGAGTCCCAATAAGACTATGTATGGTATGTATGTATGTACGGCGTAGGAACTGCGGTTAACGAGGAGAGTGGAGCCACACAGCCAATAGCATGCATTTTATCTGCACGCACATAGCGTGTTATTGAATATATGCGCTAGTGGACACTGCCTTAGGAATTCATGTACCCTCTGAAGTAGCCTTCTGAATAAACCGAGGTTGAAAACCTACCAACTCGCCAGCAATGCTGGTAACAAAATAGACAATTTTGTGCTCGCCAGTGTGGAAAGTGGATGCTGAGTCTGTTAACACGGTTTTTGAAGATTCAAAAGGATTTAGAGCTTCCTGAAAGTAATCCACTATAGATAACAAGCAGTGGCGGATACAGGGGGATCTCAAGCCCCCTGCCTCCCTGAAACATCAGGGTGCCGATAGTTCATGCATAGCCGAAGGCTGTTCCGAGGCAATGGTGGGGGAAGCTCGACCCCCCCCGAAATGCTGTCCTGAACCCGCCATGTCAAGTCTTAACATTTCTGGCAGCGTGTATGTAGTTTGGAATTTTATTGGTGTCACTGGGAAGCTTCTTTCCACCTCGGTGAACAAACCCTCCTCTGCATAACTCGCACGAACATCACGCGCCAATATCATTTGCTTACTGCTTGCGCAGCAGCACCGATGTAGGACGACTGTGTACGATATAGTAAGAATGTAGTAAGAATGATGATTTTCTATGTTTGATGACGGTCCTTACAATATTATATCGCGCTGAATTTGGAGGGGATGATAGTGTAGTTGGTCAAAATAAAGCCGTATTTCTGCATAGCCTAATGATTTGAATTGTTATCTGAAGGTACGTTTGGCCATATGAGAACAATTTCTTACACCGTTTTACTTCTAGTCATACGTGATGCAGCCGTCCCATTCCATATTTCATAGCATTATTTCCGTACGGGTTGAACATGAGGGTAAACAAACTCAAGGATGGCTAAGCTGCTGGCGTATGCGCTAGTGTTTGCTCTTAGGAAACAGGGCATGGTGAAGCCACGTGACCAGTGGCGGATCCAGGACAGCTAATGGTTCAAGCCTCCTCCGCCATTGTCTCCGAACATCATCCGACTATGCATAGGCAATCTGACATTTGGGGGAGGGGTTAAACCTCCTAGCCCCCGTCCCCGCTTATATCCGTCACTGCAGGTGACGTATTTTCTTTTTCACCCGTGGTCTGTGGACCAAACACGAGTCCAATATCTAAAATGACGCCTAGATTACTTGTTTTCCACGTGCCCCGATGCTATGGCACACAGAAAACATGTGGAATGAAGTAGACTGCCTATTATGCAATGAGAAAAATACTTACACTTGGCCGAATTAATATTTAGGCTTCGAGTTTCAGACCGGCGACAGTAGTCCATTGAAGCCGGCTTGAGGTTGCACTGCATCATTTTCAGAAAGACACCTGACGATACATTTTTTCGTCTTCCGCGAACATAAAAATTAGACAGGTGAGGAGGATGTCTCAGCAGATAGACCGTCTATATATATATATATATATATATTTTTTATATATTTTTTTATATATATATATATATATATATATATATATATATATATATATATATATGGCACGTAGCAATGGTGGGACAACTTCATCTTCTTTACTTCTAAATATAACCTGGCACCACTCCGAGCACTTTTGTTTAACGCGCTGTTGACGAGCGGTTAACATAGCTGATGACCGCTTGTTGTAGTTGAACATAGTTAATGGAGCGCCGCTGCATCCACTTTAGTTCATGGCTGTTGCAAAATAAGGCCCTCCTAACCGAGAGGGTCAATGGGGACTGGCAGTGGGACCAATCACCGCTTGGGGCACTTTGGTGTCAACATGTCCCTTCGTAAAATTACTCCGACCGGTGTCACCCCTCACACAACCGTCCACCACACAGTAAATCTAAACTAGGCCAAACATGATTCCGGAAATTTTCAATTTGACAATATTGGTGTCACTTTGTTCTTCATGGACACACTTTGTTAGCGAAAATTCCCTGAGCGAGACAGATACATATGCACTAGAAAGAAAACCGGGTTCTCCTGACGGTCAGGTAACGCGAGATATTTTTCACTTGTGGTCCCTTCAAATCTCAGTGCACAGCAAGCAGTTGCCTTTTGATCACAAATTCACAATTTGTGATTTCTTTAACTTCTGACCTACCAAGCATCGTGTAGCACTTCAGAACCTAGCAGCTTAATTAAGCGAGCTCAGAGGCAGGCTCTGTTTAAGTACCAGAACCAGCCACAGTGCTAGGCTGAATGGGGCGTCGAATCAGACGAGCCACCGTTTCCATGCCGCAGAGGTCTAATATACTAATAGACTGGTGGCGAGTTAGGTGCTTTCCAGGCGAGCGAAGAGACAAACTGCTTCCATTTCCATAAAAGTGGGTCTTTCTCAAAAGTTAGGTTTGTCATACAGAGACTGTGTTAGTTTTGTATTTCCAAAATACCAAAAAGTCTCACAAAATATCCTCGCTTCAGGGCATTAGTTTAGAATCCGAAAACACAGCATTGCTCATTTGCAGGAGAAAGTAGCGGATCCAAGTGGGGGGGGGCTAGGAGGGCTCAAGCGCCTTGAAATGTCCTAACCCTATAGTTAATACATAGGCAAGGGGCTGCCCGAGGTGCTGGCGGGGGAGACTAGAGCCCTCTAGCCCCTTCCCCCGAAATGAATTCCTGGATCCGCCACTGGCAGGAGACACTTAATGTAAGCTTTGCTTACGATAACCTGACTCACATACCTTGCCTTAGTACTATGTGACTTGCTGTCACATGGAATTCACAAATGATACCAAAGTAACCCTGACACTGCACCACTTTATAGCTGATATTTTTAAGGTATGAAAGTCTGAATCCCAATAGCAGGACAAAATAATCAACATCAGGAAACTCCTTTGATTACTTTTTAGTTACCTCAGGAACCCCAGTTCTTTTTGGTAAATGAGCAGTGCAACCAACAAAGCTAAGCCATCTTATTAAGGTGAATTAGCATTATTGCTCATGCCAATGCGCTGTGGCGCAGCCTGCAAAGGCGCCACGCCTGGGTGTGGAAGCCCGCTGGGTCAGGGCGGCCGCCTCCTGCCCAGGAGATAGCAGTACACTGGGGAGTGCGCGCCGCAGCAGTGGAATCAACGCCGTGCCCGCCGGCGTCCCTGTTTGTGGGCGCACGGGCCTGATCGGCCTTTAACCCTATTTCCGTCAGGCTCCCGGCTACCCCTATTTCCGGCAGGGGGGGGCAATATCGGCCCCCCTAAGATCTCGTAATCTAACCGGCCGATTTTGAAAATTCAAAGTGCCATAGATTCCTCTGCTGCTAAACTTTATTTTGAAAAAAGAAAATTTCAAAATTTTTATTTTTTAGGAGAAGGTCGTGCAAAATATACAATTTTTGTGTATTTTTTAGATTTTCCATAACCCTTGTCTCTGTTGTACGATTTTCACAAAACTAGTTCAGATTTACAAATAATTGACCCAAAATTTTCATATACTCGAGTTACGCAAAAATTCGAAATTCAATGGCAGTTCCAGGACCAGGACTATGAGGGGAAATATATACAACCTAAAAAGTTTTTGTTACGCGGATTAGAAGCCGTCATATACTGCTTGGCATCTTTGACACATAAATAAATGAGAAAAAAAGTGAAAAACTCATCAGGGGCGGATGCAGTAAGGTAAAACAGTGGGGTAAAATACATACCAACAATATGCGAATGGTATGCATGAGTATATTAGTCCCTCGACTAGTTGAAATTTAATTTCTGATAATTTTTACCCTCCCATGGCAGCTCTGGGAAAGGGGGTGACATAGGCGGATCAAGGACTCGTCGTGGGGGGTGGGGGTGATTGGAAACACATTTTCAATATACAACGATATTGAGTCGCGGCGGTGATACTGGCTGGGAATATACATTTTGAAAATGTGTAGTGACTGGACACGCCTCTGGTAATCTAGAATTGGGTTATAACTATTTTGAATTTTCATATACCCAATTGTATTCGCCCTGACACGGCTGTAAGCAGTCTTCTCACTTACTAACGTTTAGTCCTTCTTGATAACATTCCCCCCATTTTGAACTGCTGTAACCGCCCCTGATGAATACAAATGGTAGTGACAATTGTGAATGCACTATCATCTCACATAAAAATGACATAATAAAACCATATAACTGGTATCAGGATCAGCAGAGACGGCTTCCTTTTACAAAAAAACCATCGCATACGATAATACTTGGTTTGTGGATAGAACCTCCCCAAAAACCCAGCCATAGCTCCGCCCCTGGTAAATATATAATCTTGAAAATTTCAGAAAACCTGCCTGTACTAGTTTTAGGAAAAGTCAGGAAGTTTCAAAGTTCTATCGCAAGCCGTTTCGGAGATATTCTCGAAAAACCTGAAGGGGGGCAATATTAGCCCCCCCTGCCGGAAATAGGGTTAAACTGATCCACCGGTCTGGTCTCCCGCCCGCGGCCCTCATATGAGGGCTCGGCCTGTGCCGGGCGCTGTGGCTTGGAGAGACTGGAGCAACCTATGGCCCGCCGAGTGCGGTGCCGCTGTCCTTAAGGGTGCCGGCAAATGGAAACTTCCGCTCTGTACAGTCTGTTGCGAAAGTATCGTTCCATTCCAGGGTTGTCCAACCAGCCGGGAATAGGAAGTTTGGGAACCACAGGTCTGAGGGCGTGGCCTGTTCGGCTGGTCGACCTCCCCAGCAGTTAGCGGGACGGACCGATGAGGCTGGGGTCAGCCGGGGAGAGTGGGGCGACCCAGTGCATTCACTTTAAGCAGTGGAAATTCCTGTATTTGAGCCTCCCCGACAAAGAGGCGAAGCACCATAATGGTAATTTCTCAGTTCCGCTGCGGTGGGCCACCAACTATCCCTCCCCACTTTTGAGAGCTGAACGCCTAATGCCATTGGACGCAGAACCGTGTGCATAAGCGTGACATTACTGCCAGGAGGCAGGGTCACATCATTTCCAGAAAGTTGGCAGAAAGGGGATAACATAGTTTTCGAGGGTGCAGCATAGGCAATTCCAGGATTTCCTATAGGGGGGGGGCACTCAATCGAAAGCGGGTCGCTATCCGAGCCAGGAGGGAGGGGGCATCAAAACCTAGCGTGGGGGTGCTCCTTTTCATTCTGAGGGGATGAGTAAGCGGGTGGCAAACGAAAATCTAGGATGGCGCCATCGAAATTTTAGGGGAAGCCGTGCCCATTTCAGGGGCGTTAAGGCTCGATCTTGGGAAAGGAGCAAGTGCCCTCCCTTGCCTTCCCTGGATTCGCCCATGAGGTGCAAGTGGATGCAGGAAAAACCAATGACTGATGAGCCAGCCTCTGAAAAAGGATCGGCCTGTTGACACTTTGCAGCACCATCTTACCTATGATAGGGACGTGACAGTGGGTACAGCAGATTGTTGATTTATTATTATTATTTTTTAGTATTTTTCTTGAAATTATTTTCTGGTCCACTCCAGCGTTCAGCGCCAGATTCAGTCCCTGCGAGGAACCTCGATTAGTCGGAAATACCGGCAGGAGATTCACGTGACCCCCAAACGGGTCGTCTGTCCGGACTAGTGGGGTGGCGGCAGCGTGGGGAGCGGTAATGTAGTAGGCAGAATATTCACTTCTTTTACTAAGAACCCGGGTTAGCTGTGCATAGTTTGTTAGCTTTTTTAAACCTAATACTGGTGCCAACCTATCAAATGATGTTTCTTGGAGTAAGCATTTTCAGTTTTCCGCACATTATTATCATGTGATCCTCCTGCGCCCGAACGTCATTAGCTAAGGCTGAGGTCCCTTACTTTATTTTTGTTCGGAATTACACGTTTGATTATTTTCTTTTTACGTTTGAACGTGTACTATTGAATGTATGTGTTTCAAATCACTGGGCAGTTAATAATGATGTCATTAGCTGAATACAGTTACTTATAAAGATAACTGCTTTTTAGTAAGCCTAACTAATCCTGAAACACATGACTAGGCTCGATCGGTTTAGGATGGATATCTCAGAATCTATGGTGCTTCTTGCTTTACAAACGGGTTACCATAAGTATTTGTTCAACAGGTTTTCCGTGGTTACGGTTATTTCTTAATCCGACACCTGGCAGACTGATTTTTCTGCATTCTGACAGGGTTGTCTTCCGCTGACTTGCCAACGCCTCTGATAATTCCCGACCCTTCGCTCGACTGGCACGCATACCTGGGGTTTCCAAATTCGGGTTTGGGTGGACATTTCAGGAAACTTTTTTGGACATTGGTGGACACCGGGGATTAGGCGGACATTTCTTGTCCACCTAAACAAAAGGCAGCTATTCACGTTTCTGGGGATGCTTATTCATATACCAAGAGATGGCGTTAGGGTGGACATCAAAATACGTCCCCCGAAACAGCCGGAATTTCCATCAAAAATTTTGTGACGGAATTTAGTACCGATCGGTGCCACCACGTGGCGATTCAATCGAAAAATCAGCTGACGGTGTGCGCGCGCGCCGCACGAGCGCAGCGTTCTTGAATGTGGGAAAATGTTGCTTCAGTCGTTGTATGGCATCTGAAGCAGGGGCGGATCCAGGATTTTGCTAGGGGGCATAGGCGGATCCAGGGTCACCGATCGGGGGGGAGGGGTGGCACATTGCTGTGGAGGACCAAGGATCCGTCCTATGGGGTGCCATTTTCGACCGGCAAACTCTATCAGGTGTCCGCCAAATTCTACCCCAGGGCGCCGATTTTAGCATCCTCGGTGGGGGGGGGGTGGTGGAAAACGACATTTCAGGGGCGCTATCGATCCTTCAAAGGAGCGCCGTGACTATTTTAAGGCGTGCCAAGGCTTGATCGGGAGGAGCACCTCCCCCCTTTGCCCCTGTGGATCCGCCTATGGGAGGGGGCAAAGACTCGGGGAGCGGCCAGTTGACCAGCTGAGGGGTGGCCCTTGGAGTTTTATAAAGGGTGCTTTTGTGACACTAATTTTCCTGTTGCCGATGTCATTTCAAACAGCGCTGACAAAAAAGCCCGGGAAGGGCAGAGTTTCTGACGTTGTTTCTGTTAAAACAAATCCTAATGATACAGGGCGTCCTTCTATGGACTACTTTTGGCAATTGAACTCGCGCAAGGACGGCCACTGGTTATTTTCAGGACCACTTTCTCTCCCCAATTCGGCCGATCTGCGCCGATTGAATAGTGATACATCTACAATATTATATGTGAGGGTGAATTTGTTGGACTTTATGATCCATTTGTAGGGGACGCAAGCAAAATCATGTTGGGAAATTTCCTGCCGAGCTTTCAATATTTTTCTCACAGATAACGTAGGAATTTTCAATTTTATTCTGGACCCAACATTTCTTTAGTTGCAAAGCGAAAAAAACATCCGCAAGACTAGTAAATGATGCAAGACTTAATACATCATACAGAGCTATCAATAGATTCGGAATATTTTTTAAAAAATAAGGGATATTTGTAATCGTGCTCAAACTCTGCTCCATAGGAAACGTGATATTACCAGCTCGCTATACTGCATCGTAGCATGTTGTCGTTCCAATAGATACCAAAGCCACATATTGGGCGGGCACACAACCATATATGTGGCGGGCATGGGTGTGGCATGGGAGGTCCTGAGTGATATCTGAAGATCTGGGCAAAATATAACACCGATCAATATACAAGGCATACACTAAATGAACTCGAGGAATTTTTACCACTGAAAGCTGAGGGCGGTCTATGTTGCAGTGGAGCGATCTAAGGCTAAAAGGCTGAAATAGGGGCACCCAGCCACAAAGTAGAGGACATCCGGAGGTGAATGCCTTAAGGAGCAGAAAATGGTGGAATGATAACAAGTGTTCGGTTTTAATGATGCAAAAACCACCAGGGATATACGCGTCACCAACTTTTATCCTGTTGCGAGCCATTTGGGGGACTATACAAACTTATCCAGAGGTCCCACCGGGACTTGAACCCAGGATCCATGGCTCACAGTACAAGTACGCTATCCACCGAGCCACGCATCCCCTAACAATGGTGGAAAGGGGGCGGGCAATCATGGAGGACCGTCCAGAGAGGATGAGAAGGATGCATTTAGTGGTGGGCCGCTCGAGGGCTGAAAATGATCGATTGATTATGAAATAATGGCGCCAACCACAAACCAGAGGGCGACCGGAGGGGGGATGATGACGGTTCACGTCGAAGTGCCACACCGATAGCTCAGTTGGTAGAGTGTTGTGCTCCACCCCACTGCTCAGGAACATGCAGAGACAGTAAATGTGCAGGTTTGGGATCGGTTTCCCTCAGACGCTCCGGCGCTCTATGTTTACCCGACGCAGGTCGGCTGGCAGCTAACTGGTGATAAGATGACCTTAGCAGGGCAGCTGTCCCTGTGCTTTGGGGAACGTCAAAATTTGGCTTCTAATTAATCATTCATTGTGGGAGTTGCTCGTTATGATGTTAGGGTCGAGGTCTCCGTGACAAGTCCATTGATGATTTAAGGGAGATTCCGGCTCCAAGAACCGAGCTTGAAACGACTTGAAAAAATTGTATTAACCCTCGCCCCACCGGGGCCATCGATGCCCCCTAAGGTTTTTCAGGATAGCAGGAAAACGACGAGACGCAGGACCGTGGTTGAGGTCTCAATCTCTTACCCTATCATTTTCCCACCATCCCTGATATTTTTTACCCCGGGTCACCCACGGTCAGGTCACCAGGAGCTACGTTTCTCAGTCGATCGATTTGAAACTTCCTACACTTCATGGCCACGCCAGGGTCTACAAGGTGTATATCTGGGATTTTTTCGATTTCGTGACCTGAGATCAGGTCACGAGGTGACTTCTCCCATTGAAAAAAACATGGGAAAAAGCTGTCTTATGATCTAAAAGCCACAAAAGCGATCGCAAATGCTTGGCTTGCTCAGAAAAGCTTGGACACCCTTTCACGGATCCCGGGGGTCATATTTGCCCTTTGATCTCTCTGAGGTCATCCAAGGTCAACCAGTATTTTAGCAATAACTTTTGACCTGATTAAACTAGAGCACTGAATCAAACACCATCGTGTATGTCTCATCCTTAGCATCCATTTGATATACGGCAAGGTCACTTTCTGACTTTAAGTGACCTAGGGTCATATGAGGTCACGCGGTGACCTCTGGAGGTCAAACCACTGGCGGGAGGTCATTACGTTCCGAAAGCAGGAAAAGGTCTGGCATTTTGCTATCCAATGTAGTTAACCAGATCTCAATAGCTCTAATGGCATAAGAGTTACGCCCAGTTTTCTAAAGCATTGCATATTTGAGTGAAAATAGCCTATCGTGACCTAACTTGACCTCTGGAGGTCAAACCATTGACCTCAGCGCTTAAACATGTGAAGTAATTTCGTACTGAATTCACGCGAGCTTTCTAATGCACTTTGCAGATTTTCGCTAACCACCATATTTTCGAAGTTATTGTTGGCATCGATGGCCCCCGATCGATGGGGCGCAGGTGGCGCCGGACCCCAGTGGGGCGCGGGTTAACAAGTAGAGGTGTTCAAAAGTAACAAATGGTTCTAAAGAGCAACAACTGCTGGAAAAGGTGCGCCAAATCATGCATAAGAGGGCGGCTTAGAGTGGATGAGTGCGATCTTTTGTACAATGGAGCACCTTAGGGCTGAAAAGGGTCGGAAAATTGTCAAAACCGGGCGCCCAACTGCGAAGTTGAGGACAGACAGAGGTGAGCGCGGTCCATGTTGAAGTGGGGCGGCCTAGGGGTGTCAAATAGCGGTGAAGGGTGAAGAAGGAGGGCTCAGTCATGCACTGGAGAGACACAACAGTAGCCCGCTCAAGGGCTGAAAGGGGTGGTCAATCTTGAAATAGAAGGCTCAGAACCACAAAATAGAGACCGACCGGAGGTGGGTAACGGCATCCACCATGAAGTGGGGAGTCCAAGGGCTGCAAAAGAGTGGCCAGTGGTAGAGAAGGGACGAAAAATCATAAAAGGGGCGGCTAAAAGTACACGAGGGCGGTGTATATTACAGTGGGGTGTCCAAGGCCTGAAAATGGTGACCAAACATGAAATAGGGGCACCCAACCCCACAACCGAGGGCGACTGGAGGTGAGTGAGGGTCGCTCACGTCGAAGTGGGGAGAGTTAGGGATGGAAAAGGGCGGCTGATAATGGAGAAGAGGTGAGCACTCATCGACGCCCCACTACAACATGGACCGCACTCGTCTACTTTTGGCCGCCCTCTTCTGCATGATGGTTCGTCCCAACTATTGGCCGCTCTTTTTGCAGTCCTGGGGCTCCCCACTCCAACGTGAACCGCCCTCACACACCTCCCGCCACTCTCCATCTTTTAGTTGGGCGTATGAAAAATATAGGGACCCGCACAACTTCAGATGGGGCCCGTACCCTATCAGGGCGGCACACAACGGGGACCTATGCAGCCTAGGAGTTAAAAACATATCAATCAGTTCAAAAGACCCGCAAAAGTCTGGGTGGGAACTGCAAGCAGAATTTTTCCAGCCTTACCATAGGAATTTCAAACCAAACTTGTTTAACCAGGAATATTGGGACTTGGCACCAACGGGCAATTATTTTCCAGAAGCACTGAGTCCTTTTGAATCTTAAATAGCATATCGGCAGACTACACGTTAACTTTTGACGCTGATGTATGCACAAGCTTGCCTATATTTTGTTCACCGACGTGATCAAATAGTGTCACCAACATTGTTGGCAAGTTGGAAGATTTTTTCGAACTCTGACTGTAAGATTGAGGAGTGTACACTGAAAAAAACAACACCTGGAGCGTAGAATTCCAATCTGTCTAGTCCTACACGTATCCCATTTTCGAGCATTTGTTTAGAATTCTTAGTAAATTCATTCTGACAACTAGCATAATTTTAGAATTAAAAGTGTAAATTACAAGCGTGTGGTAATTTATATCTGTGCTATTTTAGCACAGGGCAGTTCCATTCGTGCTGAAAATGCAAACGGGTAAATTTATCCATACATGTACTCTGTATAGTATTTCTATGGAACTCGCAAACTGCCTCAAGAATAGTCTTACTCTCCTGTGGTGAAACAATTCTGCCAATAGATTAAAACGAGATATTTGCTGATTTAACTGCGCTTAATGAATGTTTTAATTCTTCTTATCTTCATTTGAGTGTGTTTCTATGATATAAGAAGGTATTTTTACTACAGTTGACACGTGGGTGGAATGCTGCCATTTTGTTTTCGCTTCAGTTCTGAGCTTGGATCACCGCATTGCAGTTCTGCATCCCATAAAGTGTTGATCTTGACGCGTGGAGGTTAGTCTAGCCGTGGACAAGAAACGAAGACTAAATCATTCTAGCTAAGTGCAGCAAATAGCAAAGAGCTGTTGAATTTGCCTCAATGGGCCTGAATGAATCGTTTATATACATATCTTTGTCTGGCATCCAGGACGTCGTCAAGGATTTTCTACAAGAGGCCCGGATCCACAGTGGTGAGCTAGTGATAACCCATATTTTCACTTGAATTAAGCATATCCAATAATATTCCAGCAAAGATATCGAATGTATCCGTTTCCGAACAGTATAGTGGTTTCAACCCCCCCCCCCATAGTGATGCTTTTGTTAGCCACTCTCGGGACATAGATGAGTCATTCTAGGAAAAATCGTCCAGGTAGGCACGAAAAAGTCCAACATGACCCACTTTTCGGATTTCCACCAAACTTTTACCCAAGGCTCTCCATACAAAATAACAAGTTGGGCCCATTTTCAGGACCAAAGGTGAAAGAGGTCACCAGATAGAGGTCATGAAATTTCCAAGGCTAACACGAACATTGAATGAGAAATAATTTTGTATCTTAAAAGTGGCTGATCTGAATTAATTTCTATGAATATTGCTGGATAGAAGATACAAGGGTTCAGATAAGAAAACTAAAAAACTTTGACTTCAGGTCAGGTTTTGACCTCGTGACCTTGTGAACTCCTCTTTAGATATAAAATTAAAAAAGAACCATATTCCGATTTTTCACTGGGTGCTCCTCAGGGTATAAGCTAACCAATGGTGGGTGACCTATGTTTAAATCAGATTTAGTAACAGGTCACAGAGGCCATTACCTAGGTAAAGTTATCGTTTTTGGCCATGAACGGCTCTCCGGCCACCTCGGAAAAAGGTGGGGCTGGCCTCCGAGACTCATTTCAGTGCGCGTGTTAAGAACGCTGTGCAGCGCCTCAGAGGTGATTTGCGGTGATGAGCGAAAATGATGTAGTGATAAGCGGATATAAAAGAGGAAAATTTGGGCAGTGTAAAAAGCAGAAGCCTAAGACAAAAACCATATACCTAGCGATGTTTGTGCAAAGAGGAACTAAATAATTTTAGTGATTGAAGGTCGATTTAAATACTGTTCCAGATTATAGTGCAAATTAGAGGTATTTATGTAGATTATTAGAAGTGGGTATGAAAACAAATGATTTAAACTCTCCGTTGCGTTGTGTATGTTTATCAGAGTGTATATTAATCAGCCTAATCAGACTAAACTGACCTCAAACGCTCCATGAGAATAAACTGGGTGGTTTTTTTAATCGGTGTTTCTTTTCCGCAGCAACGTAATATTGAACGCGGGCTCATTTTGCACCTTGCAAATATTTTTCTACGCCAGGAATTTCACATTTTAATCTATTTTTACCCCCTCACTTCCAGTTTACACACTTCCGGTTTAGCTGACAATCTTTTTACTCAAGTGGTATAATAATATTCCCTCAAAACACATGCATTTTTGCATTACACCGGGGTAAAATGGGTTGCGGAATAATGCTGGAAAGAGGAGTTGATTTTGGCACCGTAGAAATAATACTAAAAGTGGCGTACTTTTTGGTAGTTGATATTTTCACACCCCACGGGTTGGGGTTGTATTATTCTTGTTTCATGGCATTTTACGCTTCTCAGTCTAAAAATATCGGGTGTAACATATTCACGGAAAGAAGAGTGGATTTTGGCACCGTAGAAAAAATCAAATTTCTGGCGTACTTTTTTCAGTGTATAACAGTGGTTGACAGCTATTAATACTTAAACCAACACAGCAGGCAGATGAACGCGTTTCGACAAAAAATGTATTCTTCACCATCTATGGTAGGAGGGATAAGGAACCCGTCATCAAGACATGCAGCAGTTTCATCGTTTATATTTTTGTGCAAAATTACCGTGCGACAGAACTATAAAGGCACCGTTTTTGAGGATATTCTAATAACGCTTCTTGAATTATTCTATAATGTATACAAGGAAGCTTTGGGACATTCTAGACTTATCATTGTTCTAAATAATGTTCTATTTTTATTTTATCATCATTATTGTTTTTGTTATTATTATATAAACTATTATTATTTCTCTCTCTTTGCTTAACCAATTCCTAATACAGCCGCAGATTTTGCCCATTTCATGAAGCCTGGCCTAAGGTTAAAAATATCATTTTTAGCTATATGTGCTGCTTCAGTAGCTCTCCTATTATCTTTGTTTTTACAAACTGCTATAATTTTAGCTCTATCCCAGTTTGGTAGATGATTTGTTTTCATGGAATGTATGACAAATGCACTGAATTCTGGATTGTTTCAAAGTTCTCTTCTATGTTATTTTAATCTTGTTTTTAGTCCCCTTCCTGTTTTGTTTCGAAGGTCTCTTCTATGTTCTTTTAATCTTGTTTTTAGACCCCTTCCTGTTTCACCTATGTACGATTTCGTGCACGACCCGCACGGCAACTGATACACTACACTTTTTGGTTCTGGGTCATCGGATCTTTATTTTTTTCGCTAAGATGCTGCTAAGTTTTTTTACCGGAACAAAATGCTTCTTTGCAACCCGTTTCTTCAAGTTTGTTTGCAATAATTTCAGCTGGTTTGGAGTAAGGTATCGTAACACATCGTATCTGTTCCTTTTTATTGGATTTCGCGGATCGTTTTCTTATATCTAGAGCTATCTTCTTCATATTTATCAGAAATCCTCTTGGATATTTTCGTTTCGTGAACGAGGTCATAATATGTTCTATCTCTTCTTGCAGGTATTCATCAGTACAAATACGGAAGGCCTATCACTGTGACCTGAGTAATAATGTACATACATAGCATTCCTTGTTCGTTGGCTTTCGATATACGTTGAATTTAACTTCGGCATTCCTAACAATCTCTGTGTCAAGGAAAGGTAGAGTTCATTTGTTGCATTTTTAAGCACTCAAGTCAATGGTTTGACCTCCAGAGGTCAAGTTAGGTCACATTAGGCTATTTTTACTCAAATATGCAATGCTTAAGAAATCTGAGCATAACTCTTATGCCATTAGAGCTATTGATATCTGCTAAAGTATATTTGGTAGAAAAATGCCAGAACTTTTTCTGCTATGTGAAACGTAATGGCCTCCCGTCACTGGTTTGACCACCAGAGGTCACCTCGTGACCTAATATGACCTAAGGTCACGAAAGCTTAAAAAGTGACCTTGCCGTAAATCAAATGAAAGCCAGTGATGTGACATACACAATGGTGTTTGATTCAGCGCTCTAGCTTAATTAGGTCAAAAGTTATTTTCAAAATACTGTTTTGACCCTGGTGACCTTGGATGACCTTAGAGAGGTCAAAGGGCAAATATGGCTCGTGGGATCCGTGAAAAGGTGCTCAAGAATGCTTTTCTGAGCAATCCGAATATTTTCAATCGTTTTTGTGACTTTTAGATCATAAGATAGCTTTTCCCCACGTTTTTTCAATGGGAGAGGTCACCTCGTGACCTGGCCTCAGGTCACAAAATAAAAAAATCCCGGACATACATATTGTAGACCCTGAAGGGGTCACAAAGTGTAGGAAGTTTCAAATCTCTCGAGTTCAAACTGTAGCTCTTATAGAGCTCAGAAGTTGAAGTGAGGTGACCTTGGTTGACCTCGCCTAGTGACCTGACCTTGGGTGACCCGGGGTAAAAAATTTCAGGGATGGTGGGAAAATGATGGGGTGAGAGGTAAAGCTCTCGACCGAGGTGCTGCACTTTGTCATTTTCCTGCTATCCCGGAAAAAACCTTAGGGGCGACATCGATGGCCCCCTGTGGGGCGAGGGTTAAAAAATAAAAGCACGTGTCTACCCGAACCAGCACTCACTGCACCTTACAATACCACAGCACTAGATGTGCCATAGCACACCCAGTTCAAGTTGTAAAAATGATCAGCGAGTAGGTGTAGAAATTACGCTGGAGCTACGCGCGGCCGTTTTATTATACCTCCGAAAAAAACCGAGGAAAGGCGGGTACCTGCCCTTCCCCGTCAATGCACGTGTAAATTTACCATGAGATCGGTGATTTGTGCATTCGAAATTACTTGATAAATGTCTGCCAGGTACAAAATGGCCAGTCATATGAAACGCGGCATTTGGTTCACATGCTCACATCATTGATAAGAGCCACATTTGTCCTTATCTACCTTACCTTCAGGTAAGTAAGCCTTTATAACAGTGTGGTGCTCCTACCATCCGATTACAGTAAAAATTCATGCCACCCTGGCAATGATTAGAATATTAACTTGGTCCACCATAACTTAATATTAAGAACGTTTAAATGTCCCTGGAAACGTACTTGGTAAGAAAATTAGAGTCCACCATAAATAGGTTTTTCCAGCGTAGAAATGTCCCCGGAAACGTTTACAATCAGAAAAAATTAAGTCCACCATAACCTAATTTCAACGACATAAAATGTCCCCCTAAAGCTTTTTTGATGACAAACTTTCACCTCACCGTACGGTCCACCCATAGTTTCAATGTGGTACAACAGCAGATATGTTATAGATGGCGCCCACATCTATAACATATCTATAAGCCTTGCTGGTTTTGACGTTGTGGGATGCATGGTTTCCAAGTCCATGCAAACCTGTAAAGATGAAATGTCCCCCGATACCCGATTTGGGAAAATGGGTGTCATGTGATTACTACGTGTTTACAACGACAGGTGCAGGGTCATACGTAGTAAGTAATGTGTGGCGCGCAGGGGGCACAAAGTTTTAAACCGAGGGCTTCAGTACTGTCTCGCAGGTGCCTTGCCCCAGGCGGTCCGTTCAGTAACCGAGGCGCCTGGGCACGAGAGTTCCGAGACTGGGTATGTCTGAGTTATGGCTACAAACAGTGGTTCCAGGCTCATAAGACTCACAGCTTCACTACTAAAATACGTATTGGGGTTGATTAGAGTTCATAGGGTTTGAAATAGAGGTGGGACTTTCTAGGCCCGGGGGCCCGGGGCAAAAGCCCGGCCCAGGCCCGCGGGCTTTGACCGGGCCTGAAGGCCTGATTTAAGCCAATGTCGGGCTGATAACGGGCTTCACCCAGGCTCATTCCGGGCTTCAACTAAACTGGGACTTCAAGTCAATTTTCTGTAAGTTAAATAAGCCTTTTTCAGTACAGACCTAGTTTTTTCCACTGAAACATAATCTTATTCATGCACCAGCAGCTTTTGAAAATGCATTTACAATTAATTTTGAGACTTTTAGACATACATCAGGAATGTAAAAGCATGAAGCTCTAGCTTTCTATCTGTTACTCATGCCAGGGTCAAAAGCAAGTTACTTAAACCTGAATTAATATTTAAAATCAAATATTGAATAATGCCTACAGTTGCACACATCCATGCCGTACTGTCATCTTATGAATATCCTAATTACTTTAAAATTTTCAAGTCATATATGGGTGAACAAAATATAAATTGTGATAGCATATTTGTTACTTCCATATTGTCAGTATACCATTTCAAAGGAAGTCATTTAACCAATTTGCTGCTAACATATTGATATTAACACCTAGCTCTAGCTAGAAAATTCTTTCGAGAAGCTTTCTGCTCCAGGTAAAAAGAAAATGTTATCTATGGAGCCATTCCCATGTCCTCTACGAAAAATGGTGAAGTAAATATGTCAGGTACAAACTATCTAGTGGGAGCCCATAATTGTCAAATTGGCCTGGTAACTCTAGCTGCAAGAACAAATGTTGATAAGTTTGACCCTTCCACAGCTTCATCTTGCTCTTTCATTGCCCAAAAGATGCAAAATCCACTCAGAAAGGGCTAGTATAAGCAAGGAAATAGCCACAAAGAAAACATGTTTTTGATCGAAGTACTTCAAAACATATAAATTAGTCAGTTGTGGGGAGATACTGGGGAGAGCAGTCAGCCTTAGAAGGAACCTTTGAAATTACACCAAAACATGAATATACTTGACACTATGTGTTGCATTTTCCTTGTGGAGATACTTCCCTGGCCTCTATGAAATACAACTTCTATTATAAGCTTTGAACTTGAACATAACAGCACTTCCCTCCCAACACACTAAAGGTATTATCGCAGTAGGTGGATCATATCTCGCGGTTCAAAATGATTACATCAGAAGCCTGATCAAAGGGTCTAGTGTTCATAGGTTCTACCCTGTGAAAGTTAGACCTTTTGAATAAGAAGTCCACAAACAAGTGCATAAAAAGTGGCCTATTCTCAGGAACAAAAGAAATGCACCACACACTTTGTGCTTATTTTTTAAATCTGTGAAGTTTTAAAATATATTTTCAAAAGTCTTGAAATATTTTCGCTGAAATAAACTTACTATTCTGGTAAATTTTGGTGAAAAATGTTTTCATAAATGATTGCTCTAATGTAGACAAGCACGGCGCTTCAGATACCTACTAAGCGCAAGCCCGTCAAATACAACAAAGCAAACAGAAATAGTGTTCAAGCCCAAATGGTGATGTGGATGGGATTGAGTTGTTTTTTTGTCAGATTTACTTTTTGGTGGAGATTGGTGCAATATTTTTATTCAATGTTTGGTGCGAACCTGTGGAAAACTAGTGGTTCCTTATCAAGATAGTTCTTTATGGCTGGTGGTTTGATAATTGTATATGGCTGATGGGCCTTGTTCATGTTGGCCTGTTGGCTTACCTACTTTGCAGACCGGGCTGACTAAGCAGGACATTCTTTTAACTATCTTCCAAGCTGTTTAGTGACTAAACTAAAAGAAAATGTTCACATGTATCAATTGAGGGACAATGTGAAGGAGTTTTGGTTCCTTCACAGCCATTCCGCCATGATATTCTGAAAAGTTTTAGCGGAAAACTTGTCACTGCTCTCTCCTCTATTTATAAACATTATTGGAACTCAATTGTGAGGCTCGTGCCAGCATATAATGATTTATAAAAGTGCAAAGATGGAGGAAATGTCTGACATGAGTGGACTTATTTCATCCCGATTCTTATAGCTGCCATGTGCATACCTCTATCTAGAATACCCTTTGTTTTTATAAGGTGATGCTGGTCATTACCTGAAGTAAGCTTGCATCATAAGCAAGCCATGTTTCATACTGTGTTTTTCAGTATCATTTTCTGCTGAATTATTAAGATAGCTGAGGCTACTGATGCTACATGCACCTTTATGATATGGTTTTGGGTGAAACCAAAACTTTTTACAGGATAAATTGGCTTAAAACATATATTTGAAACAGCTTTAAAGTAAATAAATTTTGTATATAGTCGTTAATGGTTTTCCATGATACCGGGCCTTCCCGGGCTTGATAATCCATTTCTTCCACAAACCGGGCTTGTGACGGGCTTCTAAAATCAGCAGCCGGACGGGCCCGGGCCCGGGCCTGCAAAATTGCCTGAAACTCCCACCTCTAGTTTGAAAGCTACCCAGTGACCAGGCTTTTCCTGTTTAACACAAACCCCGGAAGGCCCCCGAGCCACCCTTGGTGATCAAACAGCCCCCTCGATGGTGGCTCCTATTCGGGATGACAAAAAAACGGGAAAACTGGTGAAAAGCTCTTAAGAATGGATGAAGAAACTTGTAGTCACTTTTGTCCCAAGCCAATATTGAGGTCATGAGAGGCCAAAGGTGACAGACTAGGGAAGAGTTTCTGGGCTCTTGCGTTCGAATTGAGCTAGAATCGCTTTTAGGAACCATTAGTTACCACTTCTTACGGAAAACCGGATGATGTATATGACTATACTGGATCACAACCTAAAAATGAGGTGACCTAAGGTCAGGTCAAGACCACCATCTGACCTAAAATAGACAAAATGTATATCAATCTGCCTACAATACTAATCTAAACGTAATGGCATTGAAATAAACGGTTTGCCATCATTTCTTGCGAAATTAATGACCTGAGACGAACATTAGCCTGCTTAAGTAGTCCCTGTTGACCTCTAAGAGGTCACAGGTCCAAAGCTGCAGCATGAACATGCGGAGGGCCTAGGATACTACGATTTGGAGGATATGAAGGCATGCTATGCTGTATCTACAAAATTTTAGCCATGTTTACCCAATTACCGTTTTTCCATGCATTTCCAAATGGAAGGTCATGATCCATTCCTTACTAGTTCATTCATATGAATAGTTTCACAATATATTTTGTGGTTTTCGTCCTTTTTGGTGCCGCGGGTAAAACCTGAGAAGTGTTTAAACACTCACTCACTGTGGCGAGGGTTAAGACGGTTCCAATTAAATTTGACAAGATTTAATCCAGTCAAGTGCAAGTAATAGTTATAGGAAATGGCCAAGTATATTAACCAGACAACACCTGGCCTCTTTTTGCACTCACTGCGGTGTGGGGGGTCAATCCTACTCCCTTCCCCTGATAACTCGGGCCAACCTTCCTACCTTGCCCTTGCTTGCCTGATTATGTGTTTATTATGGCTTTCATCAAAGGCCACATTGGCCCTTGAAAACGGGAAAAAGTCTCCAGGTATTTGGAGCTAGAAGAGTACTGTTTGCCAAGGAGGGAACAATTATAAGGCCATAGGTTCATTAATAGGGGCTGCCAACAATCAATGGTCACCAGTTTGTATGCAAAAATACCCTAATTTACCTAAATCATTATTCTAATGGAGAGATGTCCTCCACTTCAATTCAATAGAAGCTCAGTTGTTAAGATGTTCCCTGGCCTCTCCCTCGAATCCGGAAATGTAAAAAACACTGAAGATTATATATTCGGGCACAGCCCTTTATCAGAATCGTGGAGTAAATATCAATAATTCTCAGTCCTAGTATAGCCAGACCTTCGAGGTCTGGCTATACTAGGACTGAGAATTATTGATATTTACTCCACGATTCTGATGAAGGGCTGTGCCCGAAGATATAATCTTCAGTGTTTTTTACATTTCCGGATTCGAGGGGAGAGGCCAGGAAACATCTTAACAACTCATCATCATGCTCCTCGCCGCAGCACTTCAAAACTTATCAATAGAAGCTCATTGGAGAGCCACACTTTCCCTTTTCATTTGAATTCGCTAGGACCGATTTTGATGTATTGGCGAAGCAGATAAATTTTCCTAACACGCGGACCGCTGGGGTCCCTTGCATGACGCGCCCCGCTGGGGGCGTTCCCCCTCCTCCCTCCGTATCTCGTTCCCCACGAAAGTTAAAGGAAAATTACGGGCGGTGTTCGAAATATCTTGACAAGACGAAGAGATTTTATAAGAATAATTTTTTATGTCAGGTCAATATTGAGGTTAGCATAGGTCAAAGAAGGCTCCATAGCCTTACAACAGAGCAGGGTACGTTTCCCTCTCTAGATCTGCCCTCAGGGAAACTAGAGCAAATATTTATGCATCATTGGATTTCTCTTATCGCGGCAAATTGAATAATGTATAATATGACCTTGCTAGGTTAAATATTCCAAATGACCTGACCTCGAGCTAGGCCACGGTCACATAATGACCTGGTATGGTCATGTTTCATGTCAATCGACTCCCTGTGATAATATGAGCACAATGCAAGCAAAATGGAAGCTTTATCTCAATTCAATTAGAAGTTATTGGCAAAACAATCACTCTCTGCTCCCATGACCTGATATGACCTTTGAGAGATCAGATGCTCAAAAACTCAACTTTATGGTCAAGATCGTGGTAAGAATAGACGGTTTGAGGATTTTCAGCTTTATCTATCCAGTTTCTACTGAAAACGAACCCATTCTATTTTTCACCATAGACTTATAATGGGGTGACCGAAAAATTGACCCCACCTTAGGTTATCAATATCAAAATTCCGAGATAGGAGACTTGTAGATCCTAATAACTTCATCATATTTTGGAAGTTTCAAACTGATCGGTTTGCTAATGTTCCCTGGGCGCTGCTTCAAACTCGTAATTTTAGGTTTTGAGGTCGGGTCACTTGACCCTGAGTAGCTCCTTGACCTGACATGACCTTAACTAAAAAATTTGGTCAGATGTGTAAAATTGATCAGGAATAAGGTACTGTACGTTTCATTGTTCTGCGTCTTTGTTTTTGAGCTACCTGGGGAAAACCAGGAGGGGAGGCGAATTTCGCCTCCCCCAGCGGGGCGTGTGCTAAGAAAAAGGGCCAATATATTTTCGTGTGTCAAAATTTGTTTCAACCCCGCAAGGTTACGCAGCTTCATGTAACATACCGCGCCTGCACTGGAGTGAGATTTCCATGTTTTAGGTTTGTATTAACGAACTCAATGATTATAACAAAACTTATGACACCTCAGGGAAGAGGCGTAGAAAAAAACTGGCACAAATTTTTCCGAATTCGAATGATTACCAAAGCTTGGGGAGCACAGGATGGGCACTGACGTTGGTTACGTGTGCGTAGGCTTTGGTTACAAGGTCTCCCAGGTAATGTTCCGGATTCAACCAGATTATTTAAAAACTGTTCAGCCTAAAATATTTCAATTTTAGTGATACCTTGAACACTTTACCAGCAACACTAACTGGAACCAATGTAGCACCAAAATACAAGTAGTTGGCTCTCGAGTTGGTGGATTTTATCAGGTGAAATATTCACTATTCACTGCCCTTCTGCCCTCGGTGGTTGCGCAAAGAGTAGTTTGAAAATCAAAATATTGAGCTTATTGTACATTTTTCAGAGAAATCATAAGTGGTTTCATTATTTTCGGTTAAAAGTACGTCTAATTACACTAAATTCCACGACCCGACCAAGGTGCCACATTCCCTTTAAGGAAATTGTCGTGGTCATCTGTGAAGTGTATGGAATCAACATGATTGCACGATGCACATTGCGGAAGGGTAGGGATCGGGGAGGTGGGGTGGGGTGGGTTTGGTGTAGAGACGATGGTACGTTGAAGCGACGTGGGGTTACTACCGTGAGACGAGCGGCAAGGTGTGAAGGAGAATTGTTTAATTGTTTTGCAAGTTTACAGCTGTGCTTTGTGAAAAATATTCTTCAAAAAAGTCGAAAAGCAAAGCAAAAAGACGGCACGGGGTGAAATATGTGGCCACAACATGCATGATTTTATTTTCCAAGGATCATTCACTCAAAAAGCGATTTTAGACATCAAGAGGACCTGGTTTCAATATTTACACTGAAGGTGACTGGTTCTGTTTGAAGCTGATCGGTTCACTTGAAGCACCAAAACCTTGCATTGAAACTAAACAGGAGCCGGGGCAAAATGTCGAGAGCTTTGGGGGGACGCTCCTGGAGCTATTTCGTTAGGGGGCAAATGTCTTTCTCCCTGGATCCGCCACTGAAACTGGGTGCTGTATGAGGGGTCTCGCTGCCCCTCATACCGCATAAGTTTCTACGGAAATATCGAGTTCCAAGACAAATGATATATAGAGTACCGGGTTTTCCGACTTGCTTTACAACTTGGCTATCTCAGTTAAAATCACGTTATAAAGGTGTCACATTCCCTTTAACCGCATACAGCTCGCCGAAGTGGGTCGAGATTATGCGAACTAAATGTAAAGCTCAAAATGCTCATTGATGAATGGTAGCCATATCTCGTTAAACCTATCAATTCTTTTGTCCTTCTTTGCTATGCACCGTTCCATTTGAAATGTTTTTTTCAGAAGTTTTAAAAATACTTCCATCTTTATTTATTCATCCTTAACACGGGGGAGCGGGTACCAACCCTCCCTCGGGTTTTTCGGAAATAACATAAAACGGCGGCGCGTAGCTCCACTGCACTTGTCATACCTTTTCTCTCATCATTTTTACAACTTTTGCTTAAGGTTAGGTCATCTCAGGTCAGGTCACCAGCACAGGTTAAGTGACCTCACCTAAAAAAGTTTAAGAAAGCATAAGTCGGAACAGGCCTAGCTTATCCGATTGAAACTCATATCACACAAAGGGCTCACCAAGGTCTCCAAAATGTGTTCCGGTATTTTTTATATCAATGACCTAAGGTCAGGTACGAGCCATGACCTCCCCATTGGAAATACATGTGGAAAATGGTTTCAAGTGAATAACTTAGCAACGGAGGACGATAGGACGTTTATTTTAGGTGCATTAGACTTGCCTTGTCTTTACGGTTCTAATGATATGCATTTCATATACTTTGAGCTTGACCTGGCTTCAGGTCAGGGCAAATCCTTGATTTGACCTAATAAGGTCATATTATATATCAATCGATTTGGCTTGCTGCAGGGATTCACATGGTCTAAATCGTTTTTCTCTATCTTTACTTGTTCGGATGCAATGACCGAAAACCTTCATTTACATGTTATCCCTATTACAGCATGTTTTGACCTCTAGTGACCTTAAATGTGACCTGACAAAAAATGGACCCAATATTTTCTATGGAGAAGTGAATGGGCTACCCAACGCCGTTTACTGTTTTTCGCTACCTAGCGTGGTTCTTGAGATCTTAGGGGGTGGGGGAAGGGCGGGTACCCGCTCCCCCGTCAAAGCGAAGGTGGCTCAGACCCCCGTCAATGCGCGTGTTAGACCTCTGTTTCACCATAAACTGTTTTGCGGCCAGCATCAGTTCAGTTGACTAAAATATTGGCAACATTCATTGTTTCTAATTATCCAAAGAGAATGTTTGTAACAGTGCCAGAGAAATGTTTTGTTGTGGCAAGCTTTGAGTAAATTTTTCTAACTAGATCATCCCAAACCCTCTAACTTCTCCACACTCTACAAAAAATGATCAATTGTCTCTATGTTACCGCACCTATCACAGAATTAATGATCTACCACATTTTGTATGCACAAGAATGTGTGAGTTGGAAAACACCTATTAACTATCCTATATTGTACATTTTGAAGCTTTGTTGATTTCGTGATGCTAAATGGAAGTAAGTATAATGCCTTACACCAGTCTTCTCCGTATTCAACTCCTTCGTTCATCCATTTTATTTGCGCTCTGGGGGTTACCTCCTTTAGAAATTTGTTTGGAAAAAAATTTAACTCTAATCTGCTGAACGGGGACAAGTTTCCCTTTCACTTCTATGCCACGTTCAAGTACCTTCTCCTGAACTGTTAGTGTTTCACTGACATCGGCAAGCCGTCTCCATATCGCAGGAATGGCCCGGCACCAGCCCATATAAACAAGAGGATCCAGTTGTGTGAAGTTACTGCTTTCCTTAAACGAATTATTGTGCAAGATTCGTCCCTGATGATTAAAGAATGCATCAAGGAACAATATACTGTTTTCGTACAATGCAGCATTGAAAATAATTTTCGATTCCACCCGAATAGATTCATTATTCCACAGTATTTGTTTACGGACTTCCTTTCCACTAGTAGGTTCTTTAATGGGGACCACTTCTCTGAACCAACTTAACATCTCTTTGCTTTTCGACTTGGGTCTTCCTCCCTTCCCCCACCCTACTACTAGCTAGTTAATTGTGGCGAAATATTTCACTGCGTGACGTTCTTTTGGGCTTTTCGTCTTTGATTTCCCCCCACCTACCGGACAGATCCGCCACTGCTAGTGGCGGATCAAGGAATTCATGTGGGGTGGGGGGCTAGGGGGCTGGAGCCTCAGCCGTCAGTACCTCGGGCTGCCCTCGCTTATGTATTAATTATATGGGTTCGAACATTTCGGGGGTTTGAGCCTCCTAGCTGCCCCTGGTGTCTGCCACTGGCCACTTCCCAATTTTACCGCTGGTGATACGCACATCAACTATCACTTCCACCGCCGAAGCTGATTCATATGCTTCTATACTTGTGTAATTTTGTTCAAAACTTAATGTTTTGCGGCATAAAATATGGTAAAAGCCTTCCGAGAAGTAAGGATAATTCAATAGTTATAACCAGGAGAGGTTCTCGCACGGATTCGTGGTTCAGTGGAACAGCACATGTCTTCCGAGCCGCAGGTCCCGGGTCATGTCCCAGCGGAACCTCTGAATATGCTGGCCTGATGCACCATATCCCTCCTTGCAGGCTGAAAGTTGGCAATGAAGTTTAACCCTGGCAGTTGAAGTGTCGCTTAATCCCAACAATTATTATTAGAGGCTATTGCAAGCGCGCTGCCGAACTCCCACCCTGTTTTATGAGTTAAGAGATCAGTTTCAATGAAACCCCAGCAACCCTTCTAAATTAAAGCAATGGTTGTCTGGTTGAGGGGAGACGAGTTTCGTGATTGGGTTCAAGCAAGGGTGGAGTTCTGCTGCTGCCGAGAAATAGAACCTGCAAAGTTTCTCTGGCTGGAATTTTTTTTAATTTTTCTTTGATGGAATTCAACCAAATTATTTGGAAAACATTTGGCCGATAATACATAGGGGAGGGTGGATGTGGTTCCAGCGACAGGGTGGTTCGGGCAACTCAATTTTCTCCAAAGTTATTGGGATATTTCAGGCAGCCTATAACTATAAATGCTTTCCATTATGGCGGCCTGTTGTCACCAAATTACTTTCAGCTTTGATTTCAAGTTCAGGAGGGATAGCAAATGTTCGTTTTTCAGATTTGTCATGTAGTTTTTCACGTAAAGCTGATGCATCTCAAAGACCTTAGGACTGATTTTTTAAGCCCTAGCTTTACATGTGACGTCCTTATCCTGTTCGGAAACATTCAGGATTTTATTTCACCGGCATCAACAATGTCCTGTGGTTGAAGCATCTCATCCCCTAAAGCTGTGGTATAGGGATGGTTCGGGCAAAACGAAGTGGCGTAGGTTCGGACTCTGAAAAGTCTAGCTTTTGGCAAATCGTTAGATTTTTCCTCACTTAAATTTCAGTGACCTTGGTTTATGCCAGGGAGATGATTCATGCTTTAATGTGATGATTCCTGAGTGTTGAACCGCTAAAACGATGCTGCCACTTTCCACTCATTTTATTTTCCCCAATTCAAAGTTCATGGGTAGTTGTTTAGTGATGCCCAGATGATGCTTTAGATCTAAAATTTTGGCTATGAAAACATGAAAGTCAAGTTCTTCATCGGCGTGAGAATCTTTGAATTCCTTAACACCCCCACTGGAGGGGGGTCTGGCACTAACGCGCACTGGAGTGGGGCCTGGTAGGCCCCCCTAAGATCTCGGAAACTAAGAGGGTTAGAAAAACGCCACTTAATAGGTGGGTGGTGGCTATAGTGGTTTACATGATGACCAATTTTCATTGACCTAGATCAATATCTTCAAGGTCAAACGAGGTCGTAAAGGTCAAATATTGGCCATGATGGGGATCGATTGGCAAATGCTGTGATTATGCGGGAAAATGGCGGGAATAAGCTAAAGGCAGACAAGTTTCATAGAGAAGAGGTCTCAAAGAGGCTTCCCCACAACTTTGGGTCAAGGTCATTCAAGGTCATTGACCTTTAAGGTCACCATATGGTATACTACTTATTATTTACACTTTGACTAACACTGTAGCCACTGTTTGGCGGGAAATGAGGATTGACCTTTCCCAATGCCCTTTGACCTTGACCTTTGTATTGGGATACCCTACCGATGACGTCATAGCATAATATATGTCAGACCGGGTGACGTCATTTGGCCGGACGCACAGTGGTCAGTGACCTTGAAAGTGCAGACATGACCTTGACCTGTGACCTTTGAACTTGACCTTGACTTTCATGTGAAGTGACCTTGACATATAATCCCGCTTATATGACGTTATGACGTCACCACTCGGTCTGCAATGCAAGCTAACTGGTCCGACCACGCGTTTACGGCGATCTCAAAATGCAGGTCTGACTTTGAAAGCCTATAAGTCAAAACATGTTCGGCCGATTTTCAAAAAGTCTTCACCAATCGACGCGCTATAAAATTCTGATAAGTGTGGCCACGTTTCGTTTTCGGCTACAAGCGGTTCTCCGGCCACCTTGGAAAAACAGGTGGGGGCCTCCGAGGCCCCCCCTCCAGTGCGCGTGTTAAGATAGAAATGGTAATACCTTTGTCACTAGGACTCTTTTCAAACTCATCCGTCCTCTGCCCGACCCTACCCCACTAGTGGGGCAGGTTTGGACGTTTGAAATGGTGCAAAGTTTGTTCCTCTGGTCATGGGCGCCAAAAGCGCGCGAGCGGGACGGGGAGACGTGTCTCCCCTGTTGGCCAAACAGGGGGGAAATCCCTCAAATTTTTGGGTCCCTCGTCATTAATGCTGGCAGGTACCGAATATGCTCAAAATTCGCCTCCACGGTCATCACCAGCTCGGGTTCGCCCCCTGTAAAAATTCCGTGGCGGCGCCTTTGGCTCTGCTCCTCAATCTCCGAAATATTTCAGTTGCCCTTCTCGTTAGCATATTGCTAAGATGATAAGGAACCCTACTTTACTATCTTATGCTCCTGACTCAACTAGTTTGTCCACCAGAATGTAAGAACTTCGAAAGTGTGTGAACCCTCTCTCCTAATCGTCACCACCTACAAAACAGTAGTAGAGCCAGTGAATCTTAAACCTCCTGCTGGAAAGAAAATGTTCCCTCCAGAAACAAAACCTCGTTAGGTATAGGCTCCTTGTGGCCTATAAAAATACCGGTTACAAAATTTCGTTTTTTCCGGGAATAAATACGGATATTTAATGTAATCGGACAGCTGCCCCCTTTCCCGATGCGTATATAAAAATATGTTTAATAATGCAAGCTGTAGACAAAGTTGTATCACTGTTTCTGCCGTTTTACCAGAATCCTCCCTAAGTAGACGGACCAGGAGAGCCCTGGCAGCCAGTGAGTCAACATGTTTCGCAACCCAAGCACAAGGACGGATCCAGGAAGTAAAAATGTGTTTGCTTCCCCGCAAAAAATAGGTTCCGATAATGCTGTGATGGCGATGATGATCTGTGATCGTTTTGCTGGATATCGCTCCCTCCCCAAAAAAGTGGCGCGTGGTTCTGCCACTGCATTGCCCCAGGTCAGTGACACCAGATGTCCAGCACATAACAACACTGTGGTAGCAGCTGCAATACGAGTGCCCCTCAGACACGACGAGATTTGTGAAGGGATGAATGAGCTGGCGCAATGCCAGCCGCCCATTCATGTGTGAGGTCACGTGGTCCAGGTATGGAGGAGAAGGACTTGGATTATCATAGGCAGTGGTAAGTTGACCAAAGGCTGTGCCGTCTGAAAGCAGCCAAATTAGTTTTTGTGGTAACACTAGGTAACACTAAGTTGGCAGTCACAGAGGGCTTTGGAAAAGAATACCTATCTTGTGATAATACTACATATTTTCATAATTACATAAAATTGACATAACAAGATATGACACTCGATGAATGTTAACTGACAAACGTATTAGGGCTTCGGCACGACAACTTTATACCGTTCTCTCTCTCTCTCTCTCTCCCTCCCTCTACCTCTTTCCTCTCCCTCTCTCTCTCTCCCTCTCTCTCGCTCTCTCTTTCTCTCTCCGCCACGCTCTGCAATACCCAGTAGCGCACCCAAGGAGAGGGCCAGCGTGCCCGGACCTCCCCTAAATGCTTCGATTTCAAAATGCCCCCCCATTCATGTCGGTCGCCTTCGACCGACAGTCAGTTGCTGACTGTACAGTCAGTTGCGAAAGTATCGTTCCGCTGCCGACCCACTAGTTTGAAAGTCACTGTACGCTGTAGCGCTGAGCCGAGCGAGTGGGCGGGAATTGGGCGGGGACAGCTGAGGAGGGGTGGAACACACACTTCACATATGTTGTTCGGTCAGGTTGAGGTCAGTTATACATGGGTGCTACAACTGCAGGTTCGAGCTAAAATGGACGAAATGCCTGCAATGACATGCTCCCTGACGGATATATTTATGCCTCTCTGGATGCCTATGAAATAGTTGCATTGCAAGGCACGCACCCAGGATTTTCGTTTGGGGCGGGGTCGGCTGACGAAAAGGTGAGGGGGGCGCCAGGCTGATGGGGGGTGGCATGTTGGACAGGGGGCGGCAGGTTACTGGAGAGGAAGCATTTTCCAAAGAGGGTACTTATCACGTAAAAGCAATACTTGTAGAGCATAAAACGCATGTGAAGGGGTACAATTGTTCTAAATCTGGTCTGTGGCTGAATCACGTATTGGGTGAATGCTTCACCGCAGGGACGGCACACTAGTAGTAGGCAGGGGCGGTAAGGTGAGAGCAGAACTAGTACTAAAAGCCAAATTAAGGCTCATTTTGGCCCTCGATGGGCACCTGCGGCGGTCAATTAATACCAGAACCCATGTCGGGCGTCAAAGGCGATCGACATGAATGGGGGGCATTTTGAAATCGAAGCGTTTTGGGGGAGGTCCGGGCTCGCTGACCCCCTCCTTGGGTGCGCTACTTGCAGAGCGTGGCGGAGAGAGAAAAGGAGAAAGCGAAAGAGAAAGAGAAAGAGAGAGAGAACGGTATACAGTTGTCGTGCCGAAGCCCTAATACGTTTGTCAGTCAACATTCATCGAGTGTCATATCTTGTTATGTCAATGTTATGTAATTATGAAAATATATAGTATTATCACAAGATAGATATTCTTTTCCAAAGCCTTCTGTGACTGCCAACTTAGTGTTACCTAGTGTTACCACAAAAACTAATTTGGCTGCTTTCAGACGGCACAGCCTTTGGTCAACTTACCACCGCCTATGATAATCCAAGTCCTTCTCCTCCATACCTGGACCACGTGACCTCACACATGAATGGGCGGCTGGCATTGCGCCAGCTCATTCATCCCTTCACAAATCTCGTCGTGTCTGAGAGGCACTCGTATTGCAAGTGCTACCACAGTGTTGTTATGTGCTAGACATCTGGTGTCACTGACCTGGGGCAATGCAGTGGCAAAACCACGCGCCACTTTTTGGGGAGGGAGCGATATCCAGCAAAACGATCACAGATCATCATCGCCATCACAGCATTATCGGAACCTATTTTTTGCGGGGAAGCAAACACATTTTTACCTCCTGGATCCGTCCTTGTGCTTGAGTTGCGAAACATGTTGACTCACTGGCTGCCAGGGCTCTCCTCGTCCGTCTACTTAGGGAGGATTCAGGTAAAACGACTGAAACAGTGATACAACTTTGTTTACAGCTAGCATTATTAAACATATTTTTATATACGCATCGGGAAAGGGGGCAGCTGTCCGATTACTTTAAATATCCGTATTTATTCTCGGAAAAAATAAATATTGTAACCAGTATTATGTATAGGCCACAAGGAGCCTATACCTAACGAGGTTTTGTTTCTGGAGGGAACATTTTCTTTCCAGCAGGAGGTTTAAGATTCACTGGCTCTACCACTGTTTTGTAGGTGGTGACGATTAGGAGAGAGGGTTCACACACTTTCGAAGTTCTTACATTCTGGTGGACAAACTAGTTGAGTCAGGAGCATGAGATAGTAAAGTGGGGTTCCTTATGATCTTAGAAATATGCTAACGAGAAGGGCAACCGAAATATTTCGGAGATTGAGGAGCAGAGCCAAAAGCGCCGCCACGGAATTTTTACAGGGGGGCGAACCCGGGCTGGTGATGACCGTGGAGGCGAATTTTGAGCATATTCGGTACCTGGCTGCATTAATGACGAGGGACTAAAAAATTTGAGGAATTTCCCCCTGGTTGGCCAACAGGGGAGACACGTCTCCCCGTCTGGCTCCCCCGCTTTTGGCGCCCATGACCAGAGGAACAAACTTTGCACCATTTCAAACGTCCAAACCTGCCCCACTAGTGGGGAAGGGTCGGGCAGAGGACGGATGAGTTTGAAAAGAGTCCTAGTGACCAAGGTACTACCATTTCTATCTTACGGAATTCAAAGACTCTCACGCCGATGAAGAACTAGACTGTCATGTTTTCATAGCCAAAATGTTAGATCTAAAGCATCATCTGGGCATCACTAAATAACTACCCATGAACTTTGAATTGGGGAAAATAAAATGAGTGGAAAGTGGCAGCATCGTTTTAGCGGTTCAACACTCAGGAATCATCACATTATAGCATGAATCATCTCCCCGGCATAAACCAAGGTCACTGAAATTTAAGTGAGGAAATATCTAACGATTGGCTAAAAGCTAGACTTTTCAGAGTCCGAACCTACGCCACTTCGTTCTGCCCGAACCATCCCTATACCACAGCTTTGGGGGATGAGATGCTTCAACCACAGGAAATTGTTGATGCCGGTGAAATAAAATCCTGAATGTTTCCGAACAGGATAAGGACGTCACATGTAAAGCTAGGGCTTAAAAAATCAGTCCTAAGGTCTTTGAGATGCATCAGCTTTACGTGAAAAACTACATGAAAAATCTGAAAAAATGAACATTTGCTGAACTTGAAATCAAAGCTGAAAGTAATTTGGTGACAACAGACCGCCATAATGGAAAGCATGTATAGTTATAGGCTGCCTGAAATATCTCCAATAACTTTAGAGAAAATTGAGCTGCCCGAACCACCCTGTCGCTGGAACCATACCCACCTTTTTTACCCACTACCCATTGATTAGGTAGGCAGGAGTGCCCTTCCTTACCCGTGCGCCCCAATAACTAAGGCTCCATAGGATTAGACAGTTAGGTATTATTACATTGTTAACCCTCGCCCCACCGGGAGGGGCCATCGATGGCCCCCCTAAGGTTTTTCCGGGATAGCAGAAAAACGACGAGGCGCAGCACCGCGGTTGAGGGCTCTACCTCTCACTGCATCATTTTCCCATCATCCCTGAAATTTTTACCCCGGGTCACCCAAGGTCAGGTCACCAGACGAGGTCAACCAAGGTCACCTCACTTCACTTTAGAGCTCTGTAAGAGCTACATTTCAAAGTCGATCGATTTGAAACTTCCTACACTTCATGACCCCTCCAGGGTCTACAAGGTGTATATCCGGGATTTTTCGATTTCGTGCCCTGAGGTCAGGTCACGAGGCGACCTCTCCCATTGGAAAAGCATGGGGAAAAGCTATTTCATGATATAAAAGCCACAAAAATGATTGCAAATACTCAGACTGCTCAGAACAACGTTTTTGGACACCCTTTCACGGATCCCAGGGGTCATATTTGCCCTTTGACTTTTCCAAGGTCATCCAAGGTCACCGGAGGTCAAAAACAGTATTTTGACAATAACTTTTGATCTAATTGAGCTAGAGCGGTGAAACAAACACCATCATGTTTGTCTTGTCACTGGCTTTCATTTGATATACGGCAAGGTCACTTTTTGACCTTTCGTGACCTCAGGTCATATTAGGTCACGAGGTGACCTCTGGCGGTCAAACCACTGGCGGGAGGTCTTTACGTTCCACATAGCGGAAAAAGTACAGGCAATTTGCTATCAAATGTACTTTACCAGGCCTCAATAGCTCTAATGACATAAGAGGTATGCCCAGTTTGCTTAATCATTGCATATTTGAGTGAAAATAGCCGATCTTGACCTAATTTGACCTCTGGAGGTCAAACCATTGACCTGAGCACTAAAACATGCGAAGTAATTTCTTACTGAATTCACGCGAGCTTTCTATTGCACTTTGCAGATTTGCGCTAACGCCCATATTTTCGGAGTTAGAGGGGGGGCCATCGATGGCCCCCCGGTGGGGCGAAGGTGGCGCCGGACCCCCGGTGGGGCGCGGGTTAACGGGTCGCACCACTCCCCGCTCCAACTTTTTTATATTTTCCATGCCTAGGTTACATACATTGTTTAGAATATTTCCCCGTGCACCCCCGAAAAGAATAGTAACACTAGTAACATTCAGGGAGTGCACGGGTACTACAGAGAGGGTATTAGTGGGTTAGTTATTAATAGGTAAAAACCTCCAGTGTGTTTTTAGAAGAGAAGAAGGTAAAAGTGAACATTATTTGGAGAAAAAAAGTTAGTGATACCAACGGCCCATGCGTGCAATCTCAAAATTAATATCAGATTTCCTGCAATGTTTTATAGGCATCAATGAAGTAATTTCGTAAACATTTTTTTAACTGAATCTTTTCTAAAGGTACATCATTAATATCTGGAAAGATAGAGCAAATTACTTGGTTCCAAGCCTTTGGCGCCGAACATGAAAGTGAGAAGGATCTATAATTTGTGGTAGATAGTGGCACAGAAAAATGTTGAATGAGACGAGTATTATTGGAATCATGAAGCTGGAAAAGTGACAATATAGATATTGGCAAAGAATGCTTCAAAAATTTGGAAAAAACTATGATTTTTTGCTCAATGACCAAGTCTTGTAGCTTCAGTAAGTTTAATTCAACAAAAAGTTCATTAGAAGGATGAAAGAAAGGTTTTTTTCAAGATGATTCTTATAGCTCTCTTCTGTAGCTTGACCAGTTTCTGTAATTTAGATGGATAATTACTTCCCCAGATAACAGCACAATAGTTGAGATACGGGAGCACAAGAGCATTGTAAAGACAAAGAAGTTCTCGAGAATTTAAATAGTATTTTACTCTACTCATAATCCCAATATTTCTACTTAGTTGTGTTGCTATTTTGTCTATATGTGCTTCCCATTTCAAATTTTCATCCACGAGAATACCCAAATATTTCACTACTGGTTCCCTAGCAATTTCTACCCCATTAAGTTTTACCTGAATATCATTTATCACATTTCTTGAGTTAATTTGGAAGTGGGATTTGTCAGGATTGAGTGAAAGACGATTTGAAATGAACCATTGGGCTACTTTTGACAAAACAGCATCAATTTTATTTTGAAGAACCTTAGAATTTTCTCCTGATATGATTATAGCCGTATCATCAGCAAAGTGATAAAATTTAGCAAATTCAGAGACTCGATACAAATCATTTACATAAATAATGAACAGGAGCGGACCAAGAATTGAGCCTTGTGGGACTCCCATCAAAACCTTTTGGAAATCTGAGCATTTCCCATTAATTTTTGTTACCTGATGTCTGTTTTTCAAATAAGAAGACAGAATGTCATAAAGCTTACCACCGATTCCAATATGGTTCATTTTTGTCAAAAGAATTTCGGAGCTAACGGTATCAAATGCCTTTTTAAGGTCCAAAAATATTCCACATGAAATTTCTCCCTTTTCAAGTCTTTTGGTAACCGTGTCATACAGATGAGAAATTGGCATATAAGAACTATGCTGTTTTCTGAATCCAAATTGTAGGTTGTATAGAACGTTATTTGATTCCAAATAGTCTACAATTTGTTGATGTATTAATTTGTCAAGTATTTTTGAAAGTATTGGAAGTAAAGATATTGGACGGTAGTTTGTAAACCTATCCCTCTCTCCGGACTTATAAATTGGTACAATACATGCAATTTTCAGTAACTCAAGAAAAGTTCCTGTAGATAAACAAATATTAAAAAATAAGTTAACTGATGAATACATCCCTGGTAAGTACCTTTCAAAATTTCAGATCAGATATTGTCTACTCCTCCTCCAACATGATTCAAGGATTTGATAGTATTTTCAACTTGCTCAATATTTGTTTCTAAATTCCTATCGAATATTTAATATGAGGGCGGGTCTAAGTAGTCTATTGCGCTGATATCTGGAGAAGGAATTTTACTTTCCAAAGCAGTTGCAATTGAGCAAAAAGTTATTAAATCCATTTGCAATCTCCTGTCCCTTAAAGGCGACATCGTCCCCATTCTTCAGTACAGATGGAAAAATTTGGCTTTTGCTATGTGTCTTATTTATTAAGCTAGTTAGGAGTTTCCAAGTTTCATTTCCATTTCCCTTATTTGCTTGAAACGAGTCTCTATAATATTTATGTTTTGCCTCCTTTATTACATTGGTAAGCATGTTTCTATATCTTTTATAAGTTTGTTCCATTTCATTCAATTCATTATTATATTCATTACTATGCTTACCCTTTTTATTATAAGTTTTTTGAACAGCTTGTTTTTATGATTTATTCCTGCCAAAATCTGTTGAGATATCCAGGGTTTCATGGGAGTTTTCTTCTTTTAGGTGTAAATGTTTTAAAGAAAGCATTTATCCCTTTCTTATATGTATCAATTAAGATCCCACATGCAATATTGGGATCAGTTATAGAATTAAAGTTTCTAAGATTAGAAGCAACAAAATCTTTTAGCTGATTAATCTTGGTTTTGTCAAAGAATGTTATGTTTTCTTGGCATTCATTTTTAGTTCTTGGCATGCTTAATATCATAAAAATTGGAAGGTGGTCTGAAATATCGTCAATAATTACACCAGACTGATTAACGCGAGCGATGTCATTGATAAAGAAATTATCCAATAGTGAGGGATTGCTACAACCTATCCTCGTCGGTTTTGAAATAGCTGGTAGAAAATTATATGCCGCCATTTGATTGAAAAGTTTCATCGCATCACTATCTCCAGGGAGTTTCCAAAAGTTAAAGTTAAAATCACCTGCTATAACACAAAGCTTATTTTGGTCTACCAAATCTAGAATGTTCTCAAGTTTTTCCAAAAACAGGCTGTTATTATAACAGGGAGGTTTATACATTTCGCCAAAGATCAATGTTGGCATATTCTGGACTGATTTTTGTGATATCTCAACAAAAGTGGATTCTTTATATATGTTCTCAAGATCTGTTCTATGTTTGCATTCATATTTATTGCTGACATATAGTGCTGTACCACCTCCAATTTGATTAGCGTCTCTACTAGATGCGAACATAGTATAGCCCGAAAGTTCAAAGTATTGTTCAATATCTTGTTTAAGCCATGTTTCTGATATAGAAATGATAGACCACTCATTCCCAGATCTAAGTAGGAGGCTTTGAATCTCATCGAATTTATTTTTTTACTGACCTAGCATTTAAGTGGATGATGGATAAACTCGCATTTGAGGCAAAAGAAACTGGTAATTCACCAAATTTACACTGTGAAGAAACTTCAACAAATGAGGAGTCCAGATCATTCTCTAAAAAAGCAAATGTATAGGGGTTACGCTCGCCAATTGATGTTATTGTTTATGTAACATTTTGGTCTCTGAGGATAAATATTTTACTACAAGTATCGAAAACCAGGAAGCCGACTAACTCCACACAACAGTAAGCACTCAATGAAGGCAACCAGATAATCCTCCAAAAAGTATGATAGGGAGAAAGGGGTAAAAACAACTATATGCAAAGGAGAAAATTCCCACCATGACTATATCGAATTTGGGGCAAGCAACAGCGACAGCAGTGAGGAAGCCCAAAGGTGCTCAGGTCAGACCCCACTACAGTTAAATCGAAATTGTTAGTTTATCAGATGGCAGTGATCCCAATATTTGCCTCCACAATAAGTCAATAGGCCATGGAGAACCCCCTTAAACAGGAAAAACTAGAAAAAACGTTATAACTTGATATACAATTTTGGTTATACACTACCTAACCTGGAACACCAAATACTCTGCTGAAGCGCCCATCATAAGCTATTTAGTAATTGAGAAAAAAAATTAAACATTCCTAGTACAATCACTTCCTGACCGTCCCAAGCCGAGAGCTAGCAAAAGCCAACACCAACCACCAAGCCAGCACGGGAGTCCACAGATCCATTTAAGCATATTTAGGGGAATAAATTGTACAGCTTCAGACAACTTAATGTGCAGCCCTTCACTTTCCAGCCATGGGATTACAGTGCAATTCAACTTGCACAATCCACTTCTATCATCTTGTATACAACATGCTATGCATTATGCATAGCTTGATATCCAGGCAGAATTCCCAATTGAAATTTCAATGTTCACCGAAAAAAACAAGGTGAAAGTTTTACCTCAAGCAAAGGCATTTACAGACCCCAGTGTCCACATTAAAAAGTTAAAACCGGTACATAGTACCCATATCTCGCACTCACTCGCTCACACACTCGACAGTACATCAACGTAAGTCCAATAGCTCACTGGCAGACTCAGCTGATGATTGCCTGGGGTCTCAGTTGTTGCAATGTGAAATCTCACAAATAAATACTCTAATAAATGAAAAGTCAATCAGGAATTGTGTACATTTCCTGCCAGCTTTCAGTATGGCTCATTTGGCAGCTCATATCAGTATCCAGGTACATGTTGGCCAGCTACATCACATGCTCACAGATCTCATATTTCCTTGGGTGCTATCAACCAAGTAGTCTGAAGCTATTTCAGTAAGTCAATGTTTAAATCAGATTTGAGCTCTTGGCATCGATGGACCCCCACACTAGTTCAGCAGAACATGTGCCCGACATAAAGCCAGCTCCTATGCCTCAAAGAACAATCAGAAATAAAGAACAATCAGAAATAAAGAACAATCAGAAATAAAGAAGTGAAATTACATCTTTTAAGCTCATTCCTCATATTTAGAAGAATTTTATGATATTAGATGGGCATTGAGACCTGATTGATATCAAAACAAGAAGTCAAAAAATATATGAAATAGTATGGTGAAAACTAGAGGTGGGAGTTTCGGGCAATTTTGCAGGCCCGGGCCCGGGCCCGGCCGGCTGCTGATTTAAGAAGCCCGTCACAAGCCCGGTTTGTGGAAGAAATGGATTATCAAGCCCGGGAAGGCCCGGTATCATGGAAAACCATGAACGACTATATACAACATTTATTTACTTTAAAGCTGTTTCAAATATATGTTTTAAGCCAATTCATCCTTTAAAAATTTTGGTTTCACCCAAAACCATATCAAAAAGGTGCATGTAGCATCAGTAGCCTCAGCTATCTTAATAATTCAGCAGAAAATGATACTGAAAAACACTGTATGAAACATGGCTTGCTTATGATGCAAGCTTACTTCAGGTAATGACCAGCATCACCTTATAAAAAACAAAGGGTATTCTAGATAGAGGTATGCACATGGCAGCTATAAGAATCGGGATGAAATAAGTCCACTCATGTCAGACATTTCCTCCATCTTTGCACCTTTATAAATCATTATATGCTGGTACGAGCCTCACAATTGAGTTCCAATAATGTTTATGAATAGAGTAGAGAGCAGGGACAAGTTTTCAGCTAAAACTTTTCAGAATATCATGGCGGAATGACTGTGAATGAACCAAAAATCCTTCACATTGTCCCTCAATTGATACATGTGAACATTTTCTTTTAGTTTAGTCACTAAACAGCTTGGAAGATAGTTAAAAGAATGTCCTGCTTAGTCAGCCCGGTCTGCAAAGTACGTAAGCCAACACGCCAACATGAACAAGGCCCATCAGCCATATACAATTATCAAACCACCAGCCATAAAGAACTATCTTGATGAGGAACCACTAGTTTTCCACAGGTTCGCACCAAACATTGAATAAAAATATTGCACCAATCTCCACCAAAAGTAAATCTGACACAAAAAAACAACTCAATCCCATCCACATCACCATTTGGCCTTGAACACTATTTCTGTTTGCTTTGTTGTATTTTACGGGCTTGCGCTTAGTAGGTATCTGAAGCGCCGTGCTTGCCTACATTAGGGCAATCATTTATGAAAACATTTTTCACCAAAATTTACCAGAATAGTAAGTTTATTTCAGCGAAAATATTTCAAGACTTTTGAAAATATATTTTAAAATTTGACAGATTTAAAAAAATAGGCAAAAAGTGTGTGGTGCATTTCTTTTCTTCCTGAGAATAGGCCACTTTTTGTGCACTTGTTTGTGGACTTCTTATTCAAAAGGTCTAACTTTCACAGGGTAGAACTTATGAACATTAGACCCTTTGATCAGTGGACCTTCTGATATAATCCTTTTGAACCGCGAGATGTGATCCACCTACTGCGATAATACCTTTAGTGTGGTGGGAGGGAAGTGCTGTTATGTTCAGGTTCAAAGCTTATAATAGAAGTTGTATTTCATAGAGGCCAGGGAAGTATCTCCACAAGGAAAATGCAACACATAGTGTCAAGTATATTCATGTTTTGGTGTAATTTCAAAGGTTCCTTCTAAGGCTGACTGCTCGCCCCAGTATCTCCCCACAACTGACTAATTTATGTTTTGAAGTACTTCGATCAAAAACATGTTTTCTTTGTGCCTATTTCCTTGCTTATACTAGCTTTTTCTGAGTGGATTCTGCATCTTTTGGGCAATGAAAGAGCAAGATGAAGCTGTGGAAGGGTCAAACTTATCAACATTTGTTCTTGCAGCTAGAGTTACCAGGCCAATTTGACAATTATGGGCTCCCACTAGATAGTTTGTACCTGACATATTTACTTCACCATTTTTCGTAGAGGACATGGGAATGGCGCCATAAATAACATTTTCTTTTTACCTGGAGCAGAAATCTTCTGGAAAGAATTTTCTAGCTAGAGCTATGTGTTAATATCAATATGTTAGCAGCAAATTGGTTAAATGACTTCCTTTGAAATGGTATACTGACAATATGGAAGTAACAAATATGCTATCACAATTTATATTTTGTTCACCCATATATGTCTTGAAAATTTTAAAGTAATCAGGATATTCATAAGATGACAGTACGGCATGGATGTGTGCAACTGTAGGCATTATTCAATATTTGATTTTAAATATTGATTCAGGTTTAAGTAACTTGCTTTTGACCCTGGTATGAGTAACAGATAGAAAGCTAGAGCTTCATGCTTTTACATTCCTGATGTATGTCTAAAAGTCTCAAAATTAATTGTAAATGCATTTTCAAAAGCTGCTGGTGCATGAATAAGATTATGTTTCAGTGGAAAAGACTAGGTCTGTACTGAAAAAGGCTTATTTAACTTACAGAAAATTGACTTGAAGTCCCAGTTTAGTTGAAGCCCGGAATGAGCCTGGGTGAAGCCCGTTATCAGCCCGACATTGGCTTAAATCAGGCCTTCAGGCCCGGCCAAAGCCCGCGGGCCTGGGCCGGGCTTTTGCCCCGGGCCCCCGGGCATAGAAAGTCCCACCTCTAGTGAAAACTGAATCAATGGAAAGGCAGCTTCCACGACTCAGCTGTATCACTACAGAGCAATGATGCATCACAATTATCAAAATAACAAAACAAATATCATATCCTAATATTCAGGCCACATCATATGATGATACCAAAAATTATTTTCTAGGCATCCTAATTCTTGCTCAGATAACTTTGACTCAGCCAAGCTTTTCAAGAGTGGTGGAATCCAACCCAAACACCCCACTACCATCTGGCCTTTCTCCGTTGCGATCTTTTCTGCTTCCTCTCACTTTTTGGGGATGGACTTTTGAAAGGCACGTTCTGCCTGCTTGATTCGCTGGGTGATGTGAGAAGATTGCCATCCAAACTATCATGATCACAATCTGTATTCTCATCTCGCCCCTCCCCTGTTTTTTTGCAGTTTCAGCCTGGTTTTTTTCTTCCTGTGAAGACGACGCCCCCTCAATTCCACCCCCCGAAGCATCCTCACCAGAGATAACAGAGACAGGGTTTTTACAACTTGTGACCCCTCTTATCTGGGCATCCCCATGCTGAACCGGGGCCCCCACCTGCTGCACTGGATATGCACCAGCATCTATGCATGAAGGGGCTGACTGCCCACCAGAAGTAGCCCCAGAGTTTCTCCCATTCTGAGTTTCCCCTCCCTCTTGTTTCTCTAATGACACTGTTGATGTTTTTTTCAGTTCACTCATTCCATTCTTAGTTGGTCCCCCTTCAGCTGAGACTGAAACTCCCATCCCACCTGACATCTGCTTGCCGGCTTCATGTGGGCTAGGGCCAGGTGCTGCAGACCTGTTAGTTTTGGCCCTCACCGCTTCGCTATAGGCCTTGGGCTGAGAAGCTATTTTGGCTCGAATATCCTCTATTGACCACTCAGATACCAAGAGTATGGGTGGGAGATCCTTCTCACTTTTGACAAACACCTGACCATTCTGAGTCCAGTAAGATTGAATTTCTCTGTTCCTTTTTAGTGTGACACACTTTTCAACTAGCTTGACCTTGGAGTTGGACAGACATTCATGAATGTACAGTCCTCTTCTCATCCTGTCCTTGGGTATCCTATTACTGTAGATTTTGTTTCTTACTTCCTTGTTGTTGAAGCGAATGATCAAGGATTTTCCAAAATTTAGCCAATGCACAGTATTCAAACACCATGGCTCTATCTGCACTCCAGTATGGTTCCAGATAAGCCTTATTACTTCCACCCTGAGACTAACTCCTGGACGTACTTCTAGTGCCCCCCTTAGAATGAGGCAGTCTTGCCTACTGTAATTTTCAGCATCATCTGCTAACTTTGTTGCAGCATTGACTCTCTTCTCAAGTTCAATTATCTGGGCACGCTGCTCATCTACTATCTTCTTCAGTGCAAGAATGTCACAATTGTCCGACATGTTCAGAATCTGGGTAGTTACCAAAATTGTATGAAAAAGCTGCCGCTGCTACCCTAACCCCACAATCTAACTATAAACAACCTGTAGCATGTTACCTGAAAAAATTCAAATTCACTGCAGTAGAGGAAGAACTACACTGAATGCGGTTATTGGCAAGAAACAGTTAAACCAGTGTTAGTAAGAAAGCAGACCTATAATATTATTTTAGTGCTAAATCAGCTGATAATCAGAATCAAGCGACTTAGGAATTATATTAGAATATCTACAATGTGGACAAGGCAAGAAGCTTCCGTTCCTAGCTGGCTCCAGATCATAGACTCTAGTTTGGTGACATTAACTAGCTTTGTTGGCACCAAAAATTTACCTCAACCAAAGAAATTTGATTATCTCTATGCAAACTGCTCTTCTTAAGCTTAATTCCACCTGTATTAACAACACTGAGTGTGGAATAACACTGGCGCATCTAAGACAAACCTTTCTCTCGAGTTTTTTAACATTCACCAGCCAGGTACACAGAGAATTCACACTGGAAATACAATCTTCCTTCACTCTGATATCTATTCAACCATGAAAAAGGATATTATTCCCAATCAATACAAAAATTTTCACAAATTTTCAACGGAGCACAGCCACGAACGTCCACCTCATCTGGCAACACTAGAGGCTAGAGCATTCCCTATGTATTATCGGAGAAATGTTTTCCAAATAATTCGGTTGAATTCCATCAAAGAAAAATTATAATATTTGCAGCCAGAGAAACTTTGCAGGGTCTATTTCTCGGCAGCAGCAGAACTCCACCCTTGCTTGAACCCAATCACGAAACTCGTCTCCCCTCAACCAAACAACTGTAGGATTCAACTTGGGCACGTAAGGCCTTATTCAATCTACCAATCGAAGGAAAGAAGTCGACGATGATAATGTCCAATTTATTGATGCAATTGCCAAACAGCGGATGAGAGACAAAAATGATAACCGACAACAACAGTGCCAATATTTACAAATGGGAACATATACCCATTCCAATGGGAAATAACAAAATCCCAGAGAAATACGTAACACTCGGTATGAACGCGTGTAGAGTGAGTGAGAGCGTGAGTGATTGGGAGAGCGTGTGACGGCGAGAAATAAATCGCCGGCAGGTTCGATGCCGTAATTGACAATGAACTCAGCGACGGCTGCAAACCGAAATCGGACTTGCACTGAGCAGAGATATGCTCAGTCAAGAGTGCAGACCCAATGACACGACGGTATTGTCAGTGTAGTTGGGAGGGAACGAAACACTCCAGGGAGTGGCCCTGGCGAGTGATCGCAATGCAGCGGTGGAGGAGTGGACCAGCCCAGAGAGTAGCCCTGGCGAACTGACCGGTGTTGTCACCACGCAGCGCGCCTTTATACCCGGCCGGCGGTGGTCACGTGACCAGGTCGCGCTCTGGTTGGTCGGCCGGGTGGGTCGCTGGTGTGGTGGCAGTGACCCGGCGCGCGCCTGTGCCTGCGGCGGTGGTCGGCTGACCGCGCCGCGGCTGAGGGCGCCGGGTCAGCTGGTCGGCTGCGGCTGGAGCCGTGTAGCGGTGCAGTGGCCGCTACAGGACCCCCCTCCCAGATTAGAGGTCGAAGCGTACCGGAGGCTTGGAGACGCGTCCTGAACGGGTGCGGTAGTTGGAGGCCTCCAACTCCGGTTGAACGTTGAGGTTCTCGCGAGCTTGGCTCTGAATGGAGCTGGCTGATGTAGCTCGTGGCTCGGGAGCTGTAGAGACCGTTGATGGCATGGATGCTGCTCCAGGGCTGGGAGATGTACACACTGGCCCGGTTGATGGCATGGGTGTTGTTCCAGTGGCAGGGGCTTCACTTGCTGGATCACCCGACCTCTCTGGCTCGGGATGCATCACGATGAGAGGTTTGGGTGGAGGCTGCACGTTGGCGTTCTCTATGTAAGCCGGTTTCAGTCGGTTGATGGACACGGTGTCTTCGCGTCCATTCCGGAAGATGACGAACGCCTTAGGTGACCTCTTCTTGACCTGGAACGGGCCGTCGTAGACGAAGGCCAGAGCAGGACGATGGCCGTCATGACGAACCATGACATGAGAAGCTGTGGACAGATCAGGTGAGACAAACACATCGCTGGCAGTCACACGTGTCGGTGCTGGTCGGATGGATATGAAGTGCTGTCTGAGGCTGGCTAGGAATTGTGAGTGATCTGGTATTGTTTTGGGCGGGTCGATATACTCCCCCGGGAGTCTGAGTGGCGTGCCGAAGACTAGGTCTGCGGAGGAACATTGAATATCCTCTTTCAGTGCCGCGCGTATTCCCATCAGTGCAATGGGGACACGATCTACCCAGTTATGGCATCCTTGGAGTGAACTTTTCAACTGCCGATGTAAACGCTCCACCAGACCGTTGGCGGCTGGGTTGTACGCTGTGGTGTGGACACATTCCGCTCCGATGTGCTTTGTGACTGTTTTCCACAGTGCAGATGTGAACTGGCTCCCACGGTCCGATACGATGCTGCTCGGGACACCATAACGGGAGATCCAGGTTGAAATGAACGCAAGTGCAACCTCGCTAGCCTCTATGGATGCAAGGGGACATGCTTCAGGCCAACGTGTATACCGGTCGACTATCGTGAGAAGGTAGCGGTGGCCTTTATGCGGTGGAAGTGGTCCAACAATGTCCACGTGTACGTTGTGGAAACGAGCGGAAGGCAAAGGAAAACGACCGACAGGAGATTTGACATGGCGATGAACCTTAGATCTCTGGCACTGAACACATTGCTGTGCCCAGGACCGGACATCCCGTCGCATCCCTGGCCATACGAAACGTGCAGAGATGAGGTTGAGCGACGCCTTGCGTCCAGGGTGTGAGATCGAATGTAAGGTGTTGAACACCGTCTTCCGCATGGGGACTGGTACGATTGGTCTGAGTACTCCGTCTTTCTCATCACAGATCAACTCGAGATCTATTCGACCAGGCAATGGTCGGGAGACGGGGTTGAGACTGCTGTTTTTGGTACTTAGGTTGCGGATCTCTGGGTCGTTGTGCTGGGCCTTGGCCATGTCGGCCAGGTTGACGTTCTCGGATGGCTGAATAGCGCTGATCCGCGAGAGAGCGTCTGCCACGAGGTTATCGGAGCCATGCACATGGTGTATGTCAGACGTAAACTGGAGAATGAAATCCAGGTGTCGTTGCTCCCTGGGTGCGTGACACGATGTAGATGACATAAGAGCCTGGACCAGGGGCTTGTGGTCTGTGTGGATGGAAAACTCGCGTCCCTCAAGGAAAGGCCGAAAGTGCTTAACAGCCTCGTACACTGCCAGCAGTTCTCGTCCGAAGGTACTGTAGCCTGCTTGCGTGGAGTTGAGCCTGCGAGAGAAAAAGGCCAAGGGTTTCCATGTTGACTGGACCTGCTGTTGCAGGACTGCGCCTATGGCATCTGAACTGGCGTCTGTGAACAGCCCGATCGCCGAATCTGGGTCTGGATGTTGAAGCGTTGTGGCCTGGGAGAGGACCTCTTTTGTTGCTGTGAATGCGGCCTCGGCCTCGGGGTTCCATTCCAGGATGTCTTTCTTGCCCTTCTGGGTCTTCTTCAAAAGACCGTTGAGGGGGGCAAGTGTACTTGCGATGGAAGGTACGAAACGATGGTAGAAGTTAACCATCCCCAAGAAGCGACGAAGTGACTTTTGAGAGTCTGGTCTGGGGTACTCCTGTACCGCTTGTACTTTGCTTTCCAGAGGACGAGTGCCGGAAGGAGAGACATGATGGCCCAGGAACTCGAGCTCTTGTACTCCAAAAAGGCACTTGTTAGTGTTAAGGCAGATGCCGTACTGATCGAGGCGCTTGAGTACCTCTTCTACGTGAAGAAGGTGTTGTGGTTCAGAGGCGCTCGCCACCAGGATATCGTCGATGTAGGCGAAAACGAACGGCAGTCCGCGGAGGACCTCGTCGATAAGACGTTGAAAGGTCTGTCCAGAGTTCTGGAGTCCAAATGGCATCCTGGTCATCTCATAGAGTCCAAAGGGAGTCGTGATGGCCGTCTTCGGGATGTCGTCTGGGTGGACAGGGACCTGGAAATACGCTTTGGTGAGGTCCAGCCGGGAGAAAATCCGGGCACCACTGAGATTGGCAGTGAAGTCTTGGATGTGAGGGATGGGGTACCGATCGGGGACGGTGATGCGGTTCAGGGACCGATAGTCGCCACAGGGCCTCCAACTGCCAGGGGTGTTCTTCGGGACCATGTGTAGTGCGGATGCGTATGGGCTCTTACTAGGACGGATGATACCTTGCTCGAGCATGTGTTGGAATTCGTCCTTCACGATGCTTAGGCGAGCTGCATCAAGGCGCCTAGGTCGGCAGAATGGAGGAGGACCCTTGGTGACGATGCGGTGAACAACGTTGTGCCGGATTTCCTTGCCGATGAATGGCGAGCCTGTGACACCTGGGTATCGCTTGAGGAGCTCCTTGTACGGTGGTTGACACTGTGGGAGGCAGGCAGAAACATGCGAAGGAACGCCCCGCTTTCCACCTGTGACAGTTAAGCCTGTAGTGTTGTCCACCAACTGGCGAAGGCGGGGATTGACATTGAGGTTGTGGTGCGACAGAAAATCACTTCCAATTATTGCGATGTTGACGTCAGCTAGGATGAATGACCAATGGAAGTCCCGACGGAGACTGAGAGACAGCTTCAGTGTCTTGGTTCCATAGGTCTTAATGGGGCTGGAGTTTACAGCCTGCAGCGAGAGTGAAGATTGTGTGGCCTTATCGGCTGGTTTAGCTGGGAGTATGCTGTATTGGGCACCAGTGTCGACGAGGAATTGCAGGTTAGTTCCAGGATCCTCCACAAAAAATGGGGCCTGAAGCGAGCCGTTGACGGTGGATGTGGGGCACGAGATCGGCGACTCCTCACGCCCCATGGCTAGTTTAAATGCTCATATGAGCAGGGCTTCGTGCAGCTCCGGGCGTCCTTGCCGAACTTACGATGGTACCAGCAAATGCTATCCTCTGGAGGGCCGGTACGCTCTGCGGGTCGGAAGCGATGGCCCGAGCTGGAGCGGTTGCGACTCCTGAGCGATTTGAGCTGAGCCGAGATATCGTCAAGCTGTTTAGATATCTTTTTCAGCGTCATCGAGTTTTCCCGGGACCTCTGGCATCCATCGCCTTGGCTTGCAGCAGGCAGGCAGGAATCTGCACTGCCTACTTTGCATATGTCATTGGAAGACACAGTGTTGATGGGGAAGCTGTTGCGTGGAAGTGAAGTGATCACCCTATCCGCCGTTCCAGCCAGGGTGGCAAGTGGTGTGTCTGGGGGTAGGAAACTCAGAAACGGCATGGCGGCCTCTGGCATAGCTTTAAGGAATATCTGCCTTATGAGGGGCGAGTCCACTTCCGAGGTGTGGGGCTTTGTAAGCTCTTGCAAGTACCGCAAGAATTGTGTAGGCTTTCTGTCACCAAGAACTTGGTCTTCCAGCAGGGACCGGAGTTTATCCTCGGTAGACTTCCCTAAGCGAGATTGCATGGCTTGACATAGCTGAGTATAACAGTCCTCAGGTGGGCTACGGATCATGTCGATAAACTCCATGACATGTTGGGCTGGCAGCAGTGAAGCCGCTGTTTGAAACCGGAGGCTCTGTTGTGTGATTTGGGCGCGTGCAAAATACAGGTCGAGCTGTATGATCCATACACATGGATTGTGCTCCACAAATGGAGGCGGTGGCCCGAGAATGGCGGGTTGAGCTGGTGGAGGCAAAACGTCCTTGTTTTCATTTACTGCCATGGTAGCGTGAAACAGAATGACGCAAGTTGACAATATGCGTAACTGTGGGAGCAGGTTTTCCGGAAATTGAGCCTTAAGAAACTGGACAGAACCAGTCGACCATAGAACTAATTTAAAGTCGGGGTCACCAGTTGTAGGATTCAACTTGGGCACGTAAGGCCTTATTCAATCTACCAATCGAAGGAAAGAAGTCGACGATGATAATGTCCAATTTATTGATGCAATTGCCAAACAGCGGATGAGAGACAAAAATGATAACCGACAACAACAGTGCCAATATTTACAAATGGGAACATATACCCATTCCAATGGGAAATAACAAAATCCCAGAGAAATACGTAACACTCGGTATGAACGCGTGTAGAGTGAGTGAGAGCGTGAGTGATTGGGAGAGCGTGTGACGGCGAGAAATAAATCGCCGGCAGGTTCGATGCCGTAATTGACAATGAACTCAGCGACGGCTGCAAACCGAAATCGGACTTGCACTGAGCAGAGATATGCTCAGTCAAGAGTGCAGACCCAATGACACGACGGTATTGTCAGTGTAGTTGGGAGGGAACGAAACACTCCAGGGAGTGGCCCTGGCGAGTGATCGCAATGCAGCGGTGGAGGAGTGGACCAGCCCAGAGAGTAGCCCTGGCGAACTGACCGGTGTTGTCACCACGCAGCGCGCCTTTATACCCGGCCGGCGGTGGTCACGTGACCAGGTCGCGCTCTGGTTGGTCGGCCGGGTGGGTCGCTGGTGTGGTGGCAGTGACCCGGCGCGCGCCTGTGCCTGCGGCGGTGGTCGGCTGACCGCGCCGCGGCTGAGGGCGCCGGGTCAGCTGGTCGGCTGCGGCTGGAGCCGTGTAGCGGTGCAGTGGCCGCTACACAACCATTGCTTTAATTGGAAAGGGTTGCTGGGGTTTCATTGAAACTGATCTCTTAACTCATAAAACAGGGTGCTAGTTCGGCAGCGCGCTTGCAATAGCCTCTAATAATAATTGTTGGGATTAAGCGACACTTCAACTGCCAGGGTTAAACTTCATTGCCAACTTTCAGCCTGCAAGAAGGGATATGGTGCATCAGACCAGCATATTCAGAGGTTCCGGTGGGACATGACCCGGGACCTGCGGCTCGGAAGACATGTGCTGTTCCACTGAATCACGAATCCGTGCGAGAACCTCTCTTGGCCATAACTATTGAATTATCCTTACTTCTCGGAAGGTTTTTACCATATTCTATGCCGCAAAACATTAATTAAGTTTTGAACAACATTACAAAAGTATAGAAGCATATGAATCAGCTTCGGCGGTGGAAGTGATAGTTGCTGTGCGTATCACCAGCGGTAAAATTGGGAAGTGGCCAGTGGCAGACACCAGGGGGCGGCTAGGAGGCTCAAACCCCCGAAATGTTCGAACCCATATAAATAATACATAAGCGAGGGCAGCCCGAGGTACTGACGGCTGAGGCTCCAGCCCCCTAGCCCCCCACCCCATATGAATTCCTTGATCCGCCACTAGCAGTGGCGGATCTGTCCGGTAGGTGGGGAAATCAAAGACGAAAAGCCCAAAAGAACGTCACGCAGTGAAATATTTCGCCACAATTAACTAGCTAGTAGTAGGGTGGGGGAAGGGAGGAAGACCCAAGTCGAAAAGCAAAGAGATGTTAAGTTGGTTCAGAGAAGTGGTCCCCATTAAAGAACCTACTAGTGGAAAGGAAGTCCGTAAACAAATACTGTGGAATAATGAAGCTATTCGGGTGGAATCGAAAATTATTTTCAATGCTGCATTGTACGAAAACAGTATATTGTTCCTTGATGCATTTTTAATCATCAGGGACGAATCTTGCATAATAATTCGTCTAAGGGAAGCAATAACTTCACACAACTGGATCCTCTTGTTTATATGGGCTGGTGCCGGGCCATTCCTGCGATATGGAGACGGCTTGCCGATGTCAGTGAAACACTAACCGTTCAGGAGAAGGTACTTGAATGTGGCATAGAAGCGAAAGGGAAACTTGTCCCCGTTCAGCAGATTAAAGTTAAATTTTTTCCAAACAAATTTCTAAAGGAGGTAACCCCCAGAGCGCAAATAAAATGGATGAACGAAGGAGTTGAATACGGAGAAGACTGGTGTAAGGCATTATACTTACTTCCATTTAGCATCACGAAATCAACAAAGCTTCAAAATGTACAATATAGGATAGTTAATAGGTGTTTTCCAACTCACACATTCTTGTGCATACAAAATGTGGTAGATCATTAATTCTGTGATAGGTGCGGTAACATAGAGACAATTGATCATTTTTTGTAGAGTGTGGAGAAGTTAGAGGGTTTGGGATGATCTAGTTAGAAAAATTTACTCAAAGCTTGCCACAACAAAACATTTCTCTGGCACTGTTACAAACATTCTCTTTGGATAATTAGAAACAATGAATGTTGCCAATATTTTAGTCAACTGAACTGATGCTGGCCGCAAAACAGTTTATGGTGAAACAGAGGTCTAACACGCGCATTGACGGGGGTCTGAGCCACCTTCGCTTTGACGGGGGAGCGGGTACCCGCCCTTCCCCCACCCCTAAGATCTCAAGAACCACGCTAGGTAGCGAAAAACAGTAAACGGCGTTGGGTAGCCCATTCACTTCTCCATAGAAAATATTGCGTCCATTTTTTGTCAGGTCACATTTAAGGTCACTAGAGGTCAAAACATGCTGTAATAGGGATAACATGTAAATGAAGGTTTTCGGTCATTGCATCCGAACAAGTAAAGATAGAGAAAAACGATTTAGACCATGTGAATCCCTGCAGCAAGCCAAATCGATTGATATATAATATGACCTTATTAGGTCAAATCAAGGATTTGCCCTGACCTGAAGCCAGGTCAAGCTCAAAGTATATGAAATGCATATCATTAGAACCGTAAAGACAAGGCAAGTCTAATGCACCTAAAATAAACGTCCTATCGTCATCCGTTGCTAAGTTATTCACTTGAAACAATTTTCCACATGTATTTCCAATGGGGAGGTCATGGCTCGTACCTGACCTTAGGTCATTGATATAAAAAATACCGGAACACATTTTGGAGACCTTGGTGGGCCCTTTATGTGATGAGTTTCAATCGGATAAGCTCACCCTGTTCCGACTTATGCTATCTTAAACTTTTTAGGTGACGTCACTTAACCTGTGCTGGTGACCTGACCTGAGATGACCTAACCTTAGGCAAAAGTTGTAAAAGTGATGAGAGAAAAGGTATGAAAAGTGCGGTGGAGCTACGCGCCGCCGTTTTTGTGCTATGTCCGAAAAACCCGAGGGGGGCTGATACCCGCTCTCCCGTGTTAAGGATGAATAAATAAAGATGGAAGTCTTTTCAAAATTTCTGAAAAAAAACATTTCAAATGGAACGGTGCATCACAAAGAAGGACAAAAGAATTGATAGGTTTAACGAGATATGCCTACCATTCATCAATGAGCATTTTGAGCTTTACATTTAGTTCGCATAATCTGGGCCCACTTCGGCGAGCTGCATGCGGTTAAAGGGAATGTGACACCTTTATAACGTGATTTTAACTGAGATAGCTAAGTCGTAAAGCAAGTAGGAAAACCCGGTACTCTATATATCATTTGTCTTGGAACTCGATATTTCCGTAGAAACTTATGCGGTATGAGGGGCAGCGAGACCCCTCATACCGCACCCAGTTTCAGTGGCGGATCCAGGGAGAAAGACATTTGCCCCCTAACGAAATAGCTCCAGGAGCGTCCCCCAAAGCTCTCGACATTTTGCCCCGGTCCCTGTTTAGTTTCAATGCAAGGTTTTTGGGCTTCAAGTGAACCGATCAGCTTCAAACAGAACCAGTCACCTTCAGTGTAAATATTGAAACGTGGTCCTCTTGATGTCTAAAATTGCTTTTGAGGGAATGATCCTTGGAAAACAAAATCATGCATCTTGTGGCCACATATTTCACCCCGTGCCGTCTTTTTGCTTTGCTTTTCGACTTTTTTGAAGAACATATTTCACAAAACACAGCTGTAAACTTGCAAAACAATTCTCCTTCACACCTTGCCGCTCGTGTCACGGTAGTAACCCCACGTCGCTTCAACGTACCATCGTCTCTACACCAAACCCAACCCACCCCACCCCACCCCACCTCCCCGATCCCTACCCTTCCACAATGCGCATTGTGTAATCATGTTGATTCCATACACTTCACAGATGACCACGACAATTTCCTTAAAGGTAATGTGGCACCTTGGTCGGGTCCTGGAATTTAGTGTAATTAGACGTACTTTTAGCCGAAAATAATGAAACCGCTTATGATTTCTCTAAAAAATGTACAATAAGCTCAATATTTGGATTTTCAAATTACTATTTGCGCAACCACCGGGGGCAGGAGGGCAGTGAATAGTGAATATTTCCCCTGATAAAATCCACCAACTCGAGAGCCAACTACTTGTATTTTGGTGCTACATTGGTTCCAGTTAGTGTTGCTGGTAAAGTGTTTCAAGGTATCAATAAAACTGAAATATTTTAGGATGAACAGCTTTTAAATTATCTGGTTGGCTGAATCCGGAACATTACCTGGGAAACCTTGTAACCAAAGCCTACGCACACGTAACCAACGTCAGTGCCCATCCTGTGCTCCCCATGCTTTGGTAATCATTCGAATTCGGAAAAAATTGTGCCAGTTTTTTCTACGCCTCTTCCCTGAGGTGTCATAAGTTTTGTTATAATCATTGAGTTCGGTAATACGAACCTAAAACATGGAAATCTCACTCCAGTGCAGGCGTGGTATGTTACATGAAGCAGCGTAACCTTGCGGGGTTAAAACACATTTTGACGCGCGAAAATCTATTGGTCCTTTTTCTTAGCACACGCCCCGCTGGGGGGCGAAATTCGCCCCCCTCCTGGTTTTCCCCAGATAGCTCAAAAACTAAGAGACGCAGAACAACGAAACTTACAGTACCTTATCCCTGATCAATTTTACACATCTACCCAAATTTTTTAGTTAAGGTCATGTCAGGCCAAGGATCTACTCGGGGTAAAGTGACCCGACCTCAAAACCTAAAATTACGAGTTTGAAGCAGCGCCCAGGGAACATTAGCAAACCGATCAGTTTGAAACTTCCATAATATGATAAGGTTATTAGGATCTACAAGTCTGCTATCTCAGAATTTTGATATTGATGACCTAAGGTGGGGTCAATTTTTCGGTCACCCCATTATAAGTCTATGGTGAAAAATAGAATGGGTTCGTTTTCAGTAGAAACTGGATAGATAAAGCTGAAAATCCTCAAACCGTCTATTCTTACCACGATCTTGACCATAAAGTTGAGTTTTTGAGCATCTGATCTCTCAAAGGTCATATCAGGTCATGGGAGCAGAGAGTGATTGTTTTGCCAATAACTTCTTACTGAATTGAGATAAAGCTTCCATTTTGCTTGCACTGTGCTCATATTGTCACGGGGAGTCGATTGACATAAAACATGACCATACCAGGTCATTCTGTGACCCTGACCTAGCTCGAGGTCAGGTCATGTTGAATATTTAACCTAGCAAGGCCATATTATACATCATTCGATTTTCCCCGATGAGAGAAATCCAATGATGCATAAATATCTGCTCTAGCTCCCCTGAGGGCAGATCTAGAGAGGGAAACGTACCCTGCTCTGTTGTAAGCCTATGGAGCCTTCTTTGATCTATGCTTACCTCAATATTGACCTGACATAAAAATTATTCTTATAAAATCTCTTCGTCTTGTCAAGATCTTTCGAACACCGCCCATAATTTTCCTTTAACTTTCGTGGGGAACGAGATACGGAGGGAGGAGGGGAACGCCCCCAGCGGGGCGCGTCATGCAAGGGACCCCAGCGGTCCGCGTGTTAGGGAAATTTATCTGCTTCGCCAATACATCAAAATCGGTCCTAGCGGATTCAAATGAAAAGGGAAAGTGTGGCTCTCCAATGAGCTTCCATTGAGTTGAAGTGGAAGAAATCCCTCCATCAGAATAATGATTTAGGTAAATTAGGGTATTTTTTGCATATAAGCTGGTGACCATTGATTGTTGGCAGCCCCTATTAATGAACCTATGGCCTTATAATTGTTCCCTCCTTGGCAAACAGTACCCTTCTAGCTCGAAATACCTGGAGACTTTTTCCCGTTTTCAAGGGCCAATGTGGCCTTTGATGAAAGCTATAATAAACACATAATCAGGCAAGCAAGGGCAAGGTAGGAAGGTTGACCCGAGTTAGCAGGGGAAGGGAGTAGGATTGACCCCCCCCACACCGCAGTGGGTGCAAAAAGAGGCCAGGTGTTGTCTGGCTAATATACTTGGCCATTTCCTATAACTATTCTTTGCGCTTGATTGGATTAAATCTAGTCAAATTTAATTGGAACCGTCTTAACCCTCGCGTGTTTGAACACTCCTCAGGTTTTTCCCGCGGCACCAAAAAGGACGAAAACTGCAAAATATATTGTGAAACTATTCATATGAATGACCTAGTCAGGAATGGACCATGACCTTCCAATTGGAAATGCTTGGCAAAACGGTAATTGGGTGAACATGGCTAAAGTGTTGTAGATACAGCATAGCATGCCTTCATATTCTCCAAATCGTAGTGTCCTAGGCCCTTCGCATGTTCATGCTGCAGCTTTGGACCTGTGACCTCTTAGAGGTCAACAGGGACTACTTAAGCAGGCTAATGTTCGTCATAGGTCATTAATTTCGCAAGAAATGATGGTAAACCGTTTATTGCAATGCCATTACGTTTAGATTAGTATTGCAGGCAAATTGATATATATTGACTATTTTAGGTCAGATGGTGATCTTGACCTGACCTTAGGTCACCTCATTTTTAGGTTGTGATCCAGTATAGTCATATATATCATCCGGTTTTCCGTAAGAAGTGGAAACAAAAAGTGCCCAAAAGCGATTCTAGCTCAATTCGAACGCAAGAGCCCAAAAACTCTTCCCTAGTTTGTCACCTTCTTTGGCCTGTCATGACCTCAATATTGGCTTGGGAAAAAAGTGACTACAAGTTTCTTCATCCATTTTTAAGAGCTTTTTACCAGTCTTCCCGTTTTTTTTGCCATCCCGAATAGGAGCCAAGATCGAGGGGACTGTTTGATCACCAAGGGTGGCTCGGGGGCCTACCGGGGTTTGTGTTAAACAGGAAAAGCCTGGTCACTGGGTAGCTTGCAAACCCTATGAACTTTAATCAACCCCAATACATATTTTAGTAATGAAGCTGTGAGTCTGATGAGTCTGGACCACTGTTTGTAGCGATAACTCAGACATACCCAGTCTCGGAACTCTCGTGCCCAGGCGCCTCGGTTACTGAACGGATCGCCTGGGGCAAGGCACCTGCGAGACAGTACAGAAGCTCTCGGTTTAAAACTCTGTGCCCCCTGCGCGCCACACATTACTTACTACGTGTGACCCTGCACCTGTCGTTGTAAACACGTAGTAATCACATGACCCAGGTATGCGTGCCAGTCGAGCGAAGGGTCGGGGATTATCAGAGGCGTTGCCAAGTCAGCGGAAGACTACCCTGTCAGAATGCAGAAAAATCAGTCTCCCAGGTTTCGGATTAAGAAATAACTGTAACCACGGAAAACCTGTAGAACAAATACTTATGGTAACCCGTTTGTAAAGCTAGAAGCACCATAGGTTCTGAGATATCCATCCTAAACCGATCGAGCCTAGTCATAATAATTTCAAATGCGGCGCACTGTGCCCTTTGTGTTTCAGGATTAGTTAGGCTTACTAAAAAGCAGTTATCTTTATAAGTAAGTGTATTCAGCTAATGACATCATTATTAACTGCCCAGTGGTTTGAAAAACATACATTCAATAGTACACGTTCAAACGTAAAAAGAAAATAATCAAACGTGTAATTTCGAACAAAAATAAAGTAAGGGACCTCAGCCTTAGCTAATGACGTTCGGGCGCAGGAGGATCACATGATAATAATGTGTGGAAAACTGAAAATGCTTACTCCAAGAAACATCATTTGATAGGTTGGCATCAGTATTATGTTTAAGAAAGCTAACAAACTATGCACAGCTAACCCTGGTTTTCCGTAAAAGAAGTGAATATTCTGCCTACTACATTACCGCTCCCCACGCTGCTGCCACCCCACTAGTCCGGACAGACGACCCGTTTGGGGGTCACGTGAATCTCCTGCCGGTACTTCCGACTAATCGAGGTTCCTCGCAAAGACTTAATCTGGCGCTGAACGCTGGAGCGGACCAGAAAATAATTTCAAGAAAAATACTAAAAAATAATAATAATAAATCAACAATCTGCTGTACCCACTGTCACGTCCCTATCATAGGTAAGATGGTGCTGCAAAGTGTCAACAGGCCGATCATTTTTCAGAGGCTGGCTCATCAGTCATTGGTTTATCCTGCATCCACTTGCACCTCATGGGCGAATCCAGGGAAGGCAAGAGAGGGCACTTGCTCCTTTCCCAAGATCGAGCCTCAACGCCCCTGAAATGGTCACGGCTTCCCCTTAAAATTTCGATGTCGCCATCCTAGAATTTCGTTTGCCACCCACTTACTCATCCCCTCAGAATGAAAATGAGCACCCCCACGATAGGTTTCGATGCCCCCTCCCTCCTGGCTTGGATAGCGACCCGTTTTCGATTAAGTGCCCCCCCTATAGGAAATCCTGGGATTGCCTATGCTGCACCCTCGAAAACTATGTTATCTCCCTTCTGCCAACTTTCTGGCAATGATGTGATCCTGCCTCCTGGCAGTAATGTCACGCTTATGCACACGGTTCGGCGTCCAATGGCATTAGGCGTTCAGCTCTCAAAAGTGGGGAGGGATACTTGGTGGCCCACCGCAGCGAAACTGAGAAATTACCATTATGGTGCTTCGCCTCTTTGTCGGGGAGGCTCAAATACAGGAATTTCCACTGCTAAAAGTGAAAGCACTGGGTCGCCCCACCCTCCCCGGCTGACCCCAGCCTCATCGGTCCGACCCGCTAACTGCTGGCGAGGTCGACCAGCCGAACAGGCCACGCCCTCAGACCTGTGGTTCCCAAACTTCCTATTCCCGGCTGGTTGGACAACCCTGGAATGGAACGATACTTTCGCAACAGACTGTATATAGTGTGAGTGCGTTGTACGGGTGATACTAGCAACCAGGGGCGCAGCCAGAGCTTTGGTATGGGGGCACACCAACTTTGAAGGGCACCCCGGAGAAAAAAGGGCACTTTATACGTAACCTAAAAAACATACTATATCTTAGTTTATATCATTTTTTGGGCGTCTTTGGTTCAATAAAAATGCAAATAAATAATTGACGGAGAAGGAAAACTCGATTGAAACCGAAAAAAGAACAAAAATCACCAAATTGTCATGGAAGTAGCCAAAACATGACTGTTTTGGATAGATTTAAGGGCAAGTTAGCCAGCTCATGCGAGTACTTAACATCAGAGAAATCAGCGGAGCATGTGATATCTGTTACCATGTGCAAGTTAAGGCATATTGGAGTCGAAAATTCATTTGTTATGCCCACTGGTTTTGTCGTGACGAGTGAGCCCTGGCTGAACGCGGATAAAGTTCCTTGCCTCCCACAATCGCCGTGGGACGAGGAGTGGCATAGTGCCTTTGGAAGAACACATTTTTTTCTGCCGGAATAATTTGGGAGATACCTTTTGAACGCGTTCATTACGTTCCATATTCTCAAGGATCGGTCCAAGTTAACAGTAACGAAAGGGTGATCAGCCCGGTGGTTTGGATGGGGATGGTGGGAGAGGGCGGAAAATTGTGAAAACTAGTTCTTCGTTTAAATTAATTAGTAGAAATCCTGGTTTAGGGGACTGTGCTCTGAGCTCAGGGGCACATGCCTTTTTATCATCCCTTCCCAGAATCCACCAGTATAATAACAAATTTATACAACCAGGGATGCCTAGGAATCACAAGCCGTTTAAGAGATTCCTCATTCCTCGTTAGCTCCGTTTTACAAGGGGAGTTTCCATCGTGCTCTTATTCCCCATCTATTCAAGACCAGCTCTAGGGCCCCCAAGTGTGGATCAGAGGCCTCAAGAGAAGCTTCCCCCATCCCCCCCAGTTGTGCCTTCAGGGACTAAACTAGCTCAGTGACCCCGCCCCGAGATGATGGGAGTTGGCCTTGTGTTCTTCTGTCTGTCTATTCAAGACCACCTCAGGGGCCCCTGATGTAGATCAGGGCCCCAGAGCAGCTCATACTTCACCCAGGGACTAGACTAGCTCATTGGCCTCAGAGACTAGCTTAATGGGCTACAGATGGGCTCATAGGGCCTTAAACCAGTTCAAGAAGCCCCAGAACAGTTTAAGGTGCCAAATCACCTCAGGGGGCCTCAAGCCAACATTAGGGGCTCTCACAAGCTCAGCGCCCAGACCAGCTCAGGGTACCCTCAAAACCCAGATCCGCTCTTGGGCCCCAAATCAGCTCTTGGTGCCCCAGATCAGTTCAGGGGCCTCAAGTCTGGTCAGGGGGCAAGATCAAGTCAGGTGCACTAAATCAGCTCAGTAATCCCTAACCAGCTCGGGGCCCAATCAGTTCAGGAGCCCAGAGCTGCTCAGGGGACACCAGATCGGCCCATAGGGCACCAGATCAGCTCCGGGGACAAGAAATCAGATCAATGGTTCCCGACTAGCTCGAGCCCAGATCAGCTCGGGGTTATCAGATCAAGTTAGGAGCACCATACCAGTTCAGGGGCCCTCATCAGCTTCTGTGGGTCCAGCTCAGCTCAGGGCCCCAGAGCTGTTGAGGAAATTACTTCATCAACTCAGGAGGCCCAGATCAGCTTAAAGGGCATCATACTGGCCCAGGGGGCGCCAAACTAGCTCAGGGGCACCAGGCTAGCTCAGAGGGCATGAGATGGGCCCCGGTCCAAAATGATGGCTCAGGAGGCACCAGAACGACTCAGAGGGCATTAGTTTAGCTCAGTGGGTAACATATCTGCTCAGTGGCCACCAGATGGATCAGCCCGGAGGCCAGATCAAGTCAGGAGACACTTAATCAGCTCAGGAGCCCCATACCATCTCAGGGACCCTCATCAGCCTCTGTGGGCCCAGCTCAGCTCAGGGCTTTAGAGCTGCTCATGAAATCACGTAAGGAGGCCCAGGTCAGCTTAAAGGGCACCAGATTAGCTCAGGGGGTACCAGACTAGCTCAGAGGGCATCCGATGGACTCAGGAGGCACCAGATCGACTCAGGGGCATTAGTGCAGCTCAGGTGGCACCAGATCGATCCGCTCGGGGGCCCAGATCAGCTCCCAGCCCCCCAGGCTATGGCAGGGGCCTAAATCAGCTCAGGGAGCAACATAACAGCTCAGGGGACACAATATGGGCTCAGGGCTCACCAAACCAGCTCAGAGGGCACCAGACCATCTAAGGAGACATTAATAATCAGCTGAGGTGGCACCTAATCAGCTGAAGAGGCACCATATTGACTTAGGAGACAGTATATCAACTTGGGGAGGCATGAGATCAGCCCAGGGGCCCGAATCAGCCCCAGGGGCACTAAATCAGCTATTAGGGCTCCAAGCAAGCTCGGAGGCATTATACTAACTCAGAGGGCATTATATAGGTTCAGGAGGCACAATTATTTGCGCTCAGTGGGGCACTCGATTGACTCAGTGGCACCAGATCAGCTAAGAGGGCAAGTAATCAGCTCAAGGGGCCAAGACCAGCTGAGAGGCCACGAGATGAGCTCAAGGGGCACCAGATTAGCTTCACCCGTACGATTATTGGCGACGATGAGGCATTAGGTGGACACATACTAGGTGCCTATACTCTTCCCGGGTGCTTGGAAAGGCGACAGAATGTCCTAAGTGACCGAAAAGGGTATTAAATTGTCCAACAATAGTTTCAATCGCTACATGCGGTCCAGTTACATCTAGGTTCAACGGCGCAGGGCACTAAATTTCGAGCGGCACGGGCCAAATTGGGTACACCACTTGGCAATCAAAAGGGCACCCCGGCAGTGATGGGGCACGTGCCCCCTGTGCCTCCCTGGCTGCACCCCTGGACAGTAGATCAACTCCGGTAGGCATCAAATAAGCTCAGGGGCCCGGATCAGCTCAAGGGGCACTAAAACAGCTAATAGGGCAACGGGCAAGCTCGGAGGCATCAGCCTAACTTAGAGAGTATTATATAGGTTCAGAAGGCACAATTATTTTCTCAGGGGGGCACCAGATTGACTACGAGGGCACCAGGTCAGCTCAGAGGGCACATTATCAGCTCCAGGGGGCACCAGATGAGCTCCGCCCGTACGATCATTGGCGACGATGAGGCATTATCTGGAAACAGATTACGTGCCCATACTCTTCCCGGGTGCTTGGAAATGCGACAGAATTTTCTAGTTGACCAAAAGAGGCACTTAATTGTCAAACAATAGTTGAAATCGCTAAATGTAGTCTATTTCCACCTAGGTTCAACGGCGTAGGGCACTAAATTTCGAGCGGCATGGTCCAAAGGGGGTACACCACCTGGCAATCAAAAGGGCACCCGGCACCGAGGGGGCACGTGCCCCCTGTGCCCCCTGGCTGCGCCCCTGAACAGTAAACTCCGGGAGATATTAAATAAGTTCAGGGGCCCGGATCAGCTCAAGGGACACTAAAACAGCTAATGGGACACCAGGCAAGCTCGGAGGCATCAGACTAACTCAGAGAGTATTATGTAGGTTCAGAATGCACAATTGTTTTCTCAAGGGGGGCACCAGATTGACTACGAGGGCATCAGATCAGCTCAGGGGGCACACGATCAGTTCCAGGGGCCAAAACCAACGCTTAGGGGGCACCAGATGAGCTCAAGGGGCACCAGATTAGCTCTGCCCGTACGGTTATTGGCGACGATGAGGCATTATCTGGAAACGGATTACGTGCCTATGCTCTTCCCGGATGCTTGGAAAGGCGACAGAATATCCTAACTGATCAAAAAAGGCACTTACTCGGCACTTACCGGCACGGCTCAAAGAGGTTACACCACCTGGCAAGCAAACGGGCACCCCGGCACCGACGGGGGGAACGTGCCCCTGTGCCCCCCCTGGCTGCACCCCTGCTAGCAACTAACACAAAATTTTCTCGGGAAAGGAAAACAAAATATATAAAAATAGCATTATTGTCCATAGGTATATTTTAAAAACAGGGATAATCTGTACATATCCTGTATTTCACTTGGAAACACCTTGATGCCAACCTCCTTTAATGTCAAGAAAGGCCTAACCTGGCCTGAAAAGTAGGTATAGCTCTATTCCAATAATAAACAAAGTGTTTTGTATCGCTAGTTGCATAGCACATACACCCAAGCAAACCTGAGAAACCAAGACAGAATATAATTTTCCAGTTGGGTCACATAAACTAGGAGCCGAAAAGTCTCGAATCACAGCCTGGGTAGTTAGTAGGTTGTTATCCCCCTCCCCCCCCACACCCTGGTCAAGTGCAGACTTAACGCTCCATTGCGGCGTCATCTGGCCTGGAAACTCCTGCCGTCGATGTTCGGGGCAGTGTTGTAGACTACTGCTGCTGTCTATTGGGGTGTACACGTGTGCAGTGCCTACAATAAAATCGCCCTCACTCATAGACGACCAACAACCGACATATTCATCGATTCAGTTCTAGAAGTACTCACGATCAAATTCATTTGGAAAAGGAGCCTTCAAAAGCTTCTTGAGCTCACTCCGGAAGGTCTGCACAAACTCGCCTTCCGTGTCTAAGCGCATAAGCCGGTAACCAGGGGCGGTTACAAGGGTGCAAGGGTGCATACAAGGGGCGGTTACTAGGGTGCAAGGGTGCATACAAGGGGCGGTTACAAGGGTGCAAGGGTGGCTGAAGCTCCCCGACCTGTCCATACGCCTATAGTATCTGCATAGCCAGAGGCGGCTCTGAGGCTAATGCCAGGGAGCCTCGCGCCCCCTCGCCTCTCCCCACGAAATGAAATACTGGATGCTCTACTGCCCGTGACTTACAAGAGGCGCCATTGCTGAACCTTTATTGTGCTGGAGGAACGATGGAAATTTGGCAGTAAAAACTTAGGAAATTACGTTTATCTAAATATTAATCCAAGGTGGGAAAAATGCATTGGTAGACTACTCAACAATGGATTGGTAGATCTCTCCACTTACCGGTAGAAGACGAGGCCGATGACGATGACGACCAGAAGAACTCCGCCGATAATGCCGGCGGCTATTTCCCGTGGTGTAGGCTGCCGAAAAAAACAACAGCCTGTCACAAATACTCAACACCACCACTCTCTCCCCAAAAACACCACTATGTCCTAGATACCTAACGATACAACTCTGCAACAAATTACCAACAGTATCACCCTCACACACATTGCTTATTGTTTATTGTTTATTTGTTTGATGAGCAACAGGTTACCCCCATTTCTAGCTCATGTCGTACCTATAATAGGTCGAGCACTCAGCTTATACATGATACAACGAATCCACATATATAACGCCCTTAGACAAATGCAATGTTATAAGAAAACAAGGAGAGATCACTACATACTTTTTATATACGCGCGGACTTGAGATATGAACAGACAAAATGCTGAGCTGAATACATTTGAATTTTGGCCTGCGGTTAGGTAAGAGTTCATAACACCAGCCTCCCGACAAAATACACCTCTTTTAACCGTATCCACCCTGGCGAAGGGAACGCTGGGCAATGTCCCGTTCATATTCCGGGTGGGTCGCGCGGGGACGTGAAGGGGGAATGTCCCGAGCAAGAGAGTAGAGTCCACCTTCCCGGTTAGAATTCTGTGTACGAAAAGTACATCGTACTGATATCTTCTGTTTGATAGGCTGGTTATGTTGAAAGTCACCAAAAGGTCCGAGTATACCAAAGACGTTGTGAATGCACGAGTAGTGGATTCACATAAAATAAGGAAAAATAAGGAATTTATGTTGAATACTTTCAAGTCTTTCTAGGTTATATAAATATATAGGACTTCTCCGCTAGTGAAAATGAAAAACGTTCGGAGCTTTCGGCTATATTTTATCAGCCTTCGTCAGCGAGTAGTCGGATCGATCGGTGGACATCGGAAGACAAGACACGTTACAAAAATTATATAACAAGTCCCAAAAAGGATTCCAGGAAACGTGCACGAGTAAGAGAGTTACCTACCTGAAGCGCATTTTAATAACAACGCAAATTATCATATTTTGATATTCAACGATTAAGGGTAGCTTATACAGTACAGCATAATAATGGTAGGTAATTGACGCACATCATATGCTAGTATAAAAATGCTAATGGTTAGTAAAGAGCTAAAAAAGAGAATATAAGATTCATTGCAACATCATAGTTAATAAAACTAAGAAAAAGTGTCTAATAATAACGGTAGGTACTTCACACATTAAATACTAGTACAAATGTCAATGTTATGTAAAAAGCTACAAAAATATATAAAAGTTGAGAAACACATCCTGCCATCCTATATATCAATATAAATATAAATATAAAATATATAATACAAATACAATATATGACAATCCTATAACAATAATATAAAACTAGCTGATCACAAACATATGTTAAAGTTATCAAAACTATTTAGAGCTACAGCTATGTATAATGGGAAGCCACCTGTCGTGAAACCTGCTCCCAGAGTTCCGGTTGATGTTGGCGTCGTTCGGTGATGTCAGTACCGTCTCACGACGGCCAGCAGTGCGGATGTAAGCGGACTCTAGGAGCAGGCGTTGATGATAGTTGGTGGCGTGGTCCAGGATTTGGGCTTGGTCAAAGTGAGGGGTGCAGGTCCGGTGGGTGCTGAAAGCTGAGGTGTTGGCTTTCGACCGATTGCTTCCTCTCCAGCTTTCCCTGTGTTCTTTTACTCTTGTTTGCAGTTCTCGGTCGGTTTCTCCGATGTAGGTGACGGGCTTGCCATTCACTGAACATGAACATTGTATGCTGTAAATGACGTTTGAGTTCTGTTCTGAACGCTGGTTTAGACAGACCAGCGGCTTAGCAATGGGCAAGAGCTATTCTCCGCTAGTAGCAGACTTCTATATGGGTGCTTGGGAGGAAGACATAGCACAGTTGGCAACAACCTGTGGTGGAAGAGTCACCAAGTTTTGTCGTTATGCAGACGATTACCTCATCCTGCTCGAAGGAGATGATGACGCTTTGAGCACATGGGTCCAAGTCCTGAACAATAAGGAGAGCAGCATAAACGTGACATCTGAACTGGAAAAAGACCGACATCTCGCATTTTTGGACATCGACATAAGAAGAGGAGAAGACCGATTCATCACCAAGGTGTACCGCAAGGACTGCGCCACCAATCAGGTCGTCCCTTTCCAGTCTTTCACAGAACCTCGGTACCTCACAGCGGCCATTCGAGCAGACACCATCAGAGCCTACAGATACTGCAGCACTGTCAAGGACCGAGAGAAGGAGCTGTTATTCGTCAAAGAAAAGTTCCAGCAGAACGGATACCCACTAACTACGATCAAGTCCACCATCACCAAAACCGCTGAGGACATCAAGCTCAAGGCCCGTGCCCTCGCTGCCCCAGCGGGGTCGAACAACCAGTCTCTTCCAGTTCGGTTTTCGGTACCATTTACAGGGCCGTCGTTTTACCAGTTAAAACGTGCAAGTCGGGCAATCGGCGTACAGCTGGTGTCAAAACCACAACGAACCATATCCAGCATCCTCTGCAGCAAAGCGAAACATCACCTACCAAAAGAACAGAACTCAAACATCATTTACAGCATACAATGTTCATGTTCAGTGAATGGCAAGCCCGTCACCTACATCGGAGAAACCGACCGAGAACTGCAAACAAGAGTAAAAGAACACAGGGAAAGCTGGAGAGGAAGCAATCGGTCGAAAGCCAACACCTCAGCTTTCAGCACCCACCGGACCTGCACCCCTCACTTTGACCAAGCCCAAATCCTGGACCACGCCACCAACTATCATCAACGCCTGCTCCTAGAGTCCGCTTACATCCGCACTGCTGGCCGTCGTGAGACGGTACTGACATCACCGAACGACGCCAACATCAACCGGAACTCTGGGAGCAGGTTTCACGACAGGTGGCTTCCCATTATACATAGCTGTAGCTCTAAATAGTTTTGATAACTTTAACATATGTTTGTGATCAGCTAGTTTTATATTATTGTTATAGGATTGTCATATATTGTATTTGTATTATATATTTTATATTTATATTTATATTTGATATATAGGATGGCAGGATGTGTTTCTCAACTTTTATATATTTTTGTAGCTTTTTACATAACATTGACATTTGTACTAGTATTTAATGTGTGAAGTACCTACCGTTATTATTAGACACTTTTTCTTAGTTTTATTAACTATGATGTTGCAATGAATCTTATATTCTCTTTTTTAGCTCTTTACTAACCATTAGCATTTTTATACTAGCATATGATGTGCGTCAATTACCTACCATTATTATGCTGTACTGTATAAGCTACCCTTAATCGTTGAATATCAAAATATGATAATTTGCGTTGTTATTAAAATGCGCTTCAGGTAGGCAACTCTCTTACTCGTGCACGTTTCCTGGAATCCTTTTTGGGACTTGTTATATAATTTTTGTAACGTGTCTTGTCTTCCGATGTCCACCGATCGATCCGACTACTCGCTGACGAAGGCTGATAAAATATAGCCGAAAGCTCCGAACGTTTTTCATTTTCACTAGTGGAGAAGTCCTATATATTTATATAATTCAATTCACATCCACTTATCATGTCATTTCGAGTCTTTCTAGGTTTGTGTGGGGCAGCAGCCCCCCAAATCACGCAACCGCATTCTAGAATTTCGCGAATGCTGTCAAAATATGCTGCCAGGAGAGGATTCGGTGACAATTCTCCCCAGTATGGCAAGATTGGATGGTTCTAATTACCACACCCAGAGCTCTGTTTGGGTTATTTACCGTGTTGTTGATGTGGTCGGCGAACGTTAATTTGGTATCCAGCCATACCCTGAGGTCCCAGATAGAAGCTACCCGGTCCAGAACAGTGTTTTGAATGGTGTAGGTGGCCAGGGTGGGGTTCTCTTTCAGGGTAATTGAGAATGCTTTGCATTTCAAAGTTGAAGTTTGAATCATGGATTTGGAAATTGGAGTTTCCAATCATGGTACCATCGTGTGAGCTTATTCAGGTCTCCCTAAAGCCGCCCAGCGTCCTCAAAAGAGGTAATTTGGCTGTACAATTTTACGCCGTCCGCAAAAAGAAGGCAGTTTGTTTTGATCACATCCGGGAGATCGTTCACAAACAGAGCAAAGAGCAATGGCGAGAGAATGCTACCTTCTGGTGTTCTAGAGATTATTCTAGTCCAATCCGAACACTTTCCGTTGACAATAACACGTTGCTTTCGATTGCCCAAATAGGATGATAGCCAATTTAGTGCCAGGTCAGTGATTTGGTAAGAGTGCTTGAGCTTGTACAGTAGAAGTTTGTGATTGACGCTCTGGAACGCCGCAGAGTAATCGGTATAAATGGCATCGGTTTGGCGGCCAGAAGAGATTGAATCCCACGCTGTTTTTAGAAGAGAGGCTAAATTTGTTTCGCAAGATCTGGGTGGGACAAAATCATGCTGTTTGTCTGACAAGACGGGTTGAACATGGAGTAATAACGAATCCCGTATGCACCTCTCCAATAGGTTGCCGAACAGGAGCAGGAGTGAAACGGCCCGATAATTTGATGGTGATTTTTTTAGATCCCTTTTCGTGTATTGGCACAATGTTGGCCTCCGCCCACCTGCTCGGGAACACACCCTCTGCTACGGATTTATTGAAGAGTATACTAAGTGGGGTTACAAGCTGGTCAGAGCACTCCCTAATGATGCGCGCTGATGCTGTCTGGCCCACAAGCTCTGTGGGGCTGGAGATCGTGCAGGGCAGACTTAATACTAGCGACACTAACAGTGAAACAGTTGAAACGTTGGAGGTCGTGCCTCGGGGCATCAGGAAGGACTTCTGCGTCAGGCGCGGTGAATTTTGAAGCAAACACTCGGCTGAGTCAATTTGCCCGTCAGAGATACCAAACAACACTACCCTGTCACAGGCAGTCAATATTTCTCTGTCACAGATGCCCAACAATACTACCCTGCCACAGACTGCCGAAATCACACAGTCACAGATGCCCAGTAACATCACTTTGTCGCATATGCGCAACATCACCACTCTGCCACACATGCCCAACATCACCACTCTGCCACACATGCCCAACATCACCACTCTGCCACAGTTTCCCAACATCACCACTCTGCCACACATGTCAAGGAACACCACCCTGCCATACATGCCCAGCATCACCACTCTGCTTCACATGCCCAACATCACCACTCTGCCACAGTTTCCCAACATCACCACTCTGCCACACATGCCCAACATCACCACTCTGCCCCACATGCCCAACATCACCACTCTGCCACACATGCCCAACATCACCACTCTGCCACACATGCCCAACATCACCACCCTGCCACACATGCCCAACATCACCACTCTGCCACACATGCCCAACATCACCACCCTGCCACACATGCCCAACATCACCACTCTGCCACACATGCCCAACATCACCACTCTGCCACACATGCCCAACATCACCACTCTACCACACATGCCCAACATCACCACCCTGCCACACATGCCCAACATCACCACCCTGCCACACATGCCCAACATCACCACTCTGCCACACATGCCCAACATCACCACTCTGTCACACATGCCCAACATCACCACTCTGCCACAGTTTCCCAACATCACCACTCTGCCACACATGTCAAGGAACACCACCCTGCCATACATGCCCAGCATCACCACTCTGCCTCACATGCCCAACAACACCACCCTGCCACACATGTCAAGGAACACCACTCTGCCACACATACCCAACATCACCACTCTGCCACACATGCCCAACATCACTCTGTCACAGTTACCCAACATCACCACTCTGCCACACATTCCCAACATTACCACTCTGCCACACATACCCAACAAAACACTCCGCTACACATACCCAACATCACCACTCTGCCACACATTCCCAACAACATCACCATATCACCACATGCCCAACCAGTGACGGATCTAGGATTTCGTTAAGGGGGGGGCCCAGGCTCGGAGGGCGCCGAACCTGGGGGGCGCCGAATCTGAGGGGCGCCAATTTCAGTGGCGGATCTAGCCGGTCGGTTTGGGAGGGGCAAACCAAAGTCGAAAAGCAAAAAAAAACGTCACGCAGTAAAAAGCTGCGCTACCAATATCACTTGCCGGTAGAATTTTGGGTTTGAGGCGAAAAGCTAAAAAAACGTCACGGGGTGAAAAAAAAACTATGGGCTCGAGATACTTCTCCCTATCCAAGGCTGGCTATACTATGACTGGCTATATTATAACTGAGAATTATTGATATTTACTCCATGATTCTGACGAAGGGCTGTGCCCGAATATATAATCTTCGGTGTTTTTTTACATTTCCGGATTCGAGGGGACAGGCCAGGGAACATCTTATCAACTTATGTTCTGTTTGAAGTTGAGAGTTGAAACACCAAAATCTTGCTTATAAACTAAAAAGGAGTAGGGGAAAAAAGGAGGTCGATCGCTTTGGGGGTAAAAAACATAGTGTTGCACCGAGCTTTTCCGTTTAGGGGAATGCCTTTTTGCCCCCCTTGGATTCGCCACTGGCTAATTTCCCACCCAAAAGGCGGCCAGTGTCAATGTAAAACGAGTTGAAAAAGGAATTGTAAATGCTTATTTTCATGAAAGCTTCCTCTTAGTGAGGACATGTTCACGTTTACCATCAAGCATTTTCGGGCCAGCTAACGACTGGCACCTTGGTAGAAAATGCTGAAGGCACCCACTGACACTAACTGAAGCACGATGAGCAAATAATACAGTTATATTCGGTCATGGCGAAAACTGAGGTGTCGTATCCACCACCTCCACTTATCACAGTTGTCCTGGCCAACTGCTCCATACTGAAATAGCCGATTGACGCTAACCTGAGCCTCATAGGCCGCAGAACCTCTGCGGGCCTGGGCCCCTGAGTTTTTTTGGTGACTTCTCTGAGTTTATATCGAGTCCCCTCAGCTAATCTGGGACCGCTTTAGTTAACCAGGCCCTCACACTGAACTTGAAACCTATGTGTCGCCGCTGAAGCCTATTAAGCTTTTCGGGGCCCTTTTATTGATATAGGGCCCTCTCAACAGATCCTGGGCCCTCTGAGCTAAAAGTTGGAGCTATGAGCTCTGAGCCCCAAGCTGGATTAGTGTCCCTTAAGCTGGTCAGGGTCCCCTGGGTTGGTACCGTTTTCGTTTAACTGATATAGATCCCTTCAGCTTGTTTGGGGCCCGTTGTGCGTATCTGGGCAATAGTTCGTCGAGGCACCCAGCTAGTCTGGCCCTATTAGTTTTATGGGCCTTCTGAGCTGCTGCAGGGTCCCCTCAGAGTGTCTGGGTTCCATGAGTTGAAAATTGGACCCCTGGGTCAATTTTGAGTCCCTGAGCTTATTTAGAAACCGTTTAAAGAGGTGGGCACCCCACGCTGGTCTTGAGAATCCTGTGTTGGCACTGAGGTCAAATGAGCTCGTTGGGGGCCCTTATCTGGCCCCCTTAACTGGCACGGGCCCCTCAGCTGATTTTGGAGACCCAAAATCCCTCCTACCGGATTCCACCCACGCCAGATTTCCTGACTCCCTGAGGGACCCTGGGGGCCATTGGGGATTTTTCCCGCGATCAGCGCTGGGGTCCCTCCCCCGAGACAAAGCTTACAACATGTCTCTGTTTCTATACTCTAGCGTCTGCCAGAGTTGAGCTAGAATCATTTTAGGCACAGTTCGCTTCCTCTCGTTACGGCGAATCATCAAATAATGTATAATATGACTATACTAGGTTAAAACATAAAAATGACCTGACCTAAGGTTAGGTCAAGGCCACCATCTAGCTTAGCATAGTCAATATGCATATCAATCAACTCACAATAACAATAAAAAATGGTATCAAAATACGGGTTTTATCAATATTTCCTGCAAAGCCATTGACCCAAGTCTTAAAACCTGCTTAGGAAGCCCCAGATGAACTCTCAGAGGTAACATGTCTAAACTTGCAACATGAACCGATAAAGAGGCCTAGGGTACTATGATTTGGGGAATCCGAAGGTATTTCAAGCGGCGTCTGCAGACATAGAGCAATTGTTCGGCAAATTTCCGTTTTATCCCATGCATTTTCAATGGAGAGGTCATGATTCGTACCTGTCCCTAGGTCATCGATGGAAAAAAACCCAGAATAAATTTATTAGTACTTTTTGGGCCCATTATATGGTACAAGTTTGAATTCGATAGATTCACCCTTTTCTTACCTACGCCAACAAACATTTTTTGGGGTGAGGTCACTTGACCTGCACTGGTGACCTGACCTGAGATGACACAACCTTAAATTTTGAGGGAAAGTTGCGGAAGTGATCAATGATAAGGTGTGACAAGTACTGAGTCGCTTCGCGCCGACGCTTTTTCTTGCCACTGGGAGACCTCGAGGGGGTGTTCAAGCACACCCCAACGGGCCGGAATGGGGCGCGAATACTCTAGAACAGGGCTGAGGCCAAAAGGGAAGGCTCTAAACAATGTCTGAAATTGTGGGGTCAAGGTCCTTCAAGGTCATTGACCTATTACGGCACAACCCAACATATTATGCCTAATTTACGCTATAACTAACGCTGCGCCCAAGCTTACCAATGACTTGATCAAGCCTTGATCATCAAGGCCAGTCACCTTTAAAATTGACCTGTGACCTTGATCTAAACACTGAATAACCTTAACTTTGATGTAATAGGATACGTTATAATAGGTGTCGTAACGTTATGCAACGTTATTTAGGGGCTGTCCAGGAGTAACTGTGCTCATCAGGGACACCTATGCTCTCTGGAGGGGCCTTTGCTTCGATGAGGCACCTGTGCCGCCCAGGGGCGCCTTCGCTCCCCAATGGACGCGACCTAGCTATCCAGGGGCATCTTTGCTGCTCTGGGGGTGCCTTTGATACCCAGTGCCCAAGGGGAGCTTTTTCTTATCCAGGTTTACCTTGGTATTGAGGGGCGTATTTTTATTCAAGGTAACCTATACTACCCATTGGCGCCTACCCTATGCAAGGGGCGCTCAGGCTATCCAGGGGGCGGCAATTTGCTATACATAGGGCGCCCTTATGCTCTCCATGGGCACCTCATTCAGAGGGTGCCTCTGATATTCAGGGGCGCTTTTCCTATCAGCAGGGTGCCTGTGCCATCTTGGGGCTATTCTTATCAAGGGACGCTGCTGTTATTCAGGAATACCTACAACACTGTCGAGGGTCGCCTTTGCTACCCAGAGGCGCCTTTACTTCTTAGGAAGTTTGGCGCCCATGCTTTAAGGAGTGCTTTGGCATCGATTGTTTGCTCTATTATTGGGCTTAGGTGCGCGTGAACCTTGAGCTCATGTAGCGCCCATATTGTTGCTAAGGAACCCTTATGCTATCAAAGGGCGCCTTTGCTATCCAGGGCCTCTGTTTTATTCAAGGCAGTCTCTTCTATCCACGGGCATGTGATATTTTGGGGGCGGTGCCTAGGTTATTCAGGAGGCGGCTTTTTCTCCACAGGGGCGCACTATTGCTTTCCAGGGGCGCCGTTACTGCCCAGGGGTGTCTTTCTATCCAGGGGCGCATATGCTCTCTAGGTGTATTTTTCAATCACAGACATGATTGAAATACATGCCCCTACGTTATCCTGGGGTGCTTTTTGTCTCCGGTAAGGCGCTATTTGTCTCTTCCGGGCACCAGTTTATCCAAGGGCACCTATGCTGTCCAGAGAAACTTTGTTATCTAGGGCTGCCTTCGCTGTTAAGGGGCACCTTTGCTACCCAAAGGGAGCATTTTACTTTCCTGGATTGCCTATTTCCATCTAAGGGGCGCATATGCTATCTTGGAGCGCCTTTGCAAACATGGGGCGCACTTTTCTATCCAGGGGCGCCTTTGCACTTGAGCGGGCGCCTCTGCAATCCAGGAGGAGCCCAAAATAGATGGAGAATAACAATTCTGAAATAAGGCGCTCGAACACTGAAATAAAGTGCCACTGAAATAAATTATCAGAAAGAGGCGCTCATCTGCTGAACGGGGAGGACTGCTGGTTGGTGAGGGCAACGTTCTCGGAAGTGAGGCGCACATACTGAAAAAGGCACCCGGTTGCAGCGATGGAGCACTAAGCCTTCAGTTATAGGTTAATGAAATGTGGTTAAAGGCAGTCCATGCTCAAATTGAGCGCTCGAGCCCTGTAACAGAGCGCGCGACTGTCGGACAGGTGTGCCAAACCATAGACAGTAGGGCAGCTGAAGATGGAAAGGGACACCTATGATATCCTGAGGGCGCCTGTACTCTCAGGTGAGGCGCTTGTTTTCTTCCTCAGGCGCCTAGTTTATCCATGGCCGCCTATGCTGTCCAGATAATCTATTTCAAGAAGGGTTAACTTTGCTGCCCAGGGTCGCCTTTCCTAGCCAAGGGCGCATATTGTATCCGTAGGGCACTTCATCCAGGGGGCGCCTAGGCTATCCAAAGGCGGCTTTTCTATCGAAGGTTTGCCTTCCTAGGGGCGCCTTTGCTACCCAGGGGCGCCTTTGCTGTCCACAGCACTTGTGTTATCCAGGGTTGTCTTTGCTGTCCAGGGGCGCCTTTGCTATCCAAGGGTGCATATGACATCCGTAGGGCGCTTTTTCCAGTGGGCGCCTAGGCTATCAAAGGGCGCCTTTTTCTACCCAAGGTGAGCATTTTATTTTCCTAAAGCGCCTACTTCTATCTAAGGGGCGCTTATGCTGTTCAGGGCACCTATGTTACCAATATTTGCCTTTGCTGCCCAGGGGCGCCTTTCCTAGCCAAGGGCGCATATGATGTCCGTAGGGCGCTTCATCCAGGGGGCGCCTAGGCTATCCAAAGGCGGCTTTTCTATCGAAGGGGTGCCTTCCTAGGGGCGCCTTTGCTACCCAGGGGCGCCTTTGCTGTCCACAGCACTTGTGTTATCCAGGGTTGTCTCTGCTGTCCAGGGGCGCCTTTGCTATCCATGGGTGCATATGACATCCGTAGGGCGCTTTTTCCAGTGGGCGCCCAGGCTATCAAAGGGCGCCTTTTTCTACCCAAGGTGAGCATTTTCTTTTCCTAAAGCGCATATTTCTATCTAAGGGGCGCTTATGCTGTCCAGGGCACCTATGTTACCAATATTTGCCTTTGCTGCCCAGGGGCGCCTTTCCTAGCCAAGGGCGCATATGATATCCGTAGGGCGCTTCATCCAGGGGGCGCCTAAGCTATCCAAAGGCGGCTTTTCAATCGAAGGGGTGCCTTCCTAGGGGTGCCTGTGCTACCCAGGGGCGCCTTAGCTGTCCACAGCACTTGTGTTATACAGGGTTGTCTTTGCTGTCCAGGGGTGCCTTTGCTATCCAAGGGTGCATATGACATCCGTAGGGCGCTTTTTCCAGTGGGCGCCTAGGCTATCAAAGGGCGCCTTTTTCTACCCAAGGTGAGCATTTTATTTTCCTAAAGCGCCTATTTCTATCTAAGGGGCGCTTATGCTGTCCAGGGCACCTATGTTACCAAGATTTGCCTTTGCTGCCCAGGGGCGCCTTTCCTAGCCAAGGGCGCATATGATATCCGTATGGCGCTTCATCCAGGGGGCGCCTAGGGTATCCAAAGGCGGCTTTTCTATCGAATGGGTGCCTTCCTAGGGTCGCCTTTGCTACCCAGGGGCGCCTTTGCTGTCCACAGCACTTGTGTTATCCAGGGTTGTCTTTGCTGTCCAGGGGCGCCTTTGCTATCCATGGGTGCATATGACATCCGTAGGGCGCTTTTTCCAGTGGGCGCCTAGGCTATCAAAGGGCGCCTTTTTCTACCCAAGGTGAGCATTTTATTTTCCTAAAGCGCCTATTTCTATCTAAGGGGCGCTTATGCTGTCCAGGGCACCTATGTTACCAAGATTTGCCTTTGCTGCCCAGGGGCGCCTTTCCTAGCCAAGGGCGCATATGATATCCGTAGGGCGCTTCACCAGGGGGCGCCTAGGCTACCCAGGGGCGCTTCATCCAGGGGGCGCCTAGGCTACTCAGGGGTGCATTAGTTCCCCATGGCGCAATCCTGCTATCTAGTGACGCCTTTTCTTTGCCGGGGCGCTTTTGTTAGCTTTCTAAATTTCATCTTCAACATTTTCCTGGGGCGCAAAGGACCAGTAAAGGCGTCTAGTGTTTGGGCAGGGGCGCTTTGCCATTGTTTTAAGGACTATGTGTTAATTCAAGTGGAATAAGTGGTATCTACCACCTTGGCGCACGAAATGGGTACAGGCGCGCCGCTCATATCGGGCGCCTTCGGCGCCCGATATGAGCTAAGCTATGCTGAGGCGCTTCGGAGCTAAGGGGGGGGCCCGGGCCCCCTGGGCCCCCCTTGGATCCGTCACTGTGCCCAACAACACCACCCTGCCACAGTTTCCCAACATCACTGTCACACATGCCCAACATCACCCTGCCACAAATGCCCAACATCACTGCCACTGTTGCGGAGTCTGGACACACCGTGGTAGCTTCATATTATTCACGGAGGCAGATAGCTCAGAAATGTGAGACGTCTTCGGGCGCGGGATCCAGGGGCGCGAGGGCGCCCCTCCCCTGGGCCAGCCGGGCGCAGCCGAAGTGCGTACCCAGCTGAAAGCGCCAGCGTGTGGTTGATGGGCGCCCCTCCCCTCTGACCGAAGGCGTCCATCCCTCTGACCGAAATCCTGCATCCCAGGCTGGTCTTAGCCTAGTCTTCTATTTGCACTATTCTGATCTGTCGAAAGTGACTTCTCTGCAATATGAAAAAATATATTGTTGTATGTTACGTGAATTAATTAGGGAAAGCTCGTGGTTTTCCATCAGGAATGAGCAAGTACCGGGGAAACCCCAACTAATCCAATATTCTTCTTCAAACATTCTTTAATATGCGCTGCAAACTCGGTTAACAATGACATACGTTGTGTCGAGAAGGTAAGCGCACTGCAACGGCGAGTTCAATTCCGAAAATATTCGATGCTACACGGGGTGGTCTCGAGTAAGTATGGAATGGAAGACACCGTGTTATCCCTCATTCCTTCTCATATACCGTTTCTGGGGCATAGCTTGGAAGCTTCAGTTCGGCAGCTTTCCGAAAATGCATAGTTTTAAGTGAAAAATGACACCCATCACGCAATATTTCTACCTTATGAAATATGAAATTGTTGTGATTCCCTCTCAAAATATGAAAACATTACTACATGCCCGATTTTGCACCGGGAATCTCCTTACGCGCGCACTTCCCGCACCAGTAACACAAATAAACCCGCGGCATACTGAATGTATTGTCGGTATGCCCCAACACTAAATTACTATTTTATTATCACTGTTTTATTATTATTGATTATATTACTATTTATTATTATTATTATTTATCATTGTTTATTATTATTACTGTTTTATTACTGCCTTCGTGTGATATGCAATAATCACATCCCAGCACGCGGCACTGAGCCGGTTTGTGGAAACTAGGAGGGCGCCGCCGTGCAGCATCATATCAGATCAGATCTGATCAGATCCAATACACTTTTTCAATTCGGAGCGCACATACAAGCACCATTTTTTGTACGGAACGTAATTAAGTGGTAAAATTCGGTAGGTTTTCTTATCTATTTCGGACCGAGTTTGACGGGAAGGGGACATGCACACAGTATCAGTATTCCATTTCGTGATTTATAGATGCCTGGCCGCAGAGAGAAATATAAATTAGAGAGGTAATCTATCTCCTTCGCCTTTACCACTGTAGCTACGCAAGCTAGATCGCTAAAACTCCAGTATATATAAATTCGTGACTTTCATAAATTAATGGTTCATTATAAGGTGCTGCTGGAAAAAGTGCGCAAGCATCGGAGATAATGTGAAGAGAAGTTACCTTCCTGAGCGCGCGCTCGGCAAAGGAAAACAGAACTTTAACATATACTATGAACATACACTTGAACATGTGTCTTCATGTCCTCAAAATTGGTGTATCATCGAAGTAATTGGGGTGCAACTGTGCGCAGTGGCAAATCTAGGATTCCGCTAAAGGTAGGCGGGGTAGGCGATTAGAGGTGAAGACTCAGGAAGTCAAAATACCACCTGGGGGCGCTATTTGGTAATTGCGAGGAGCATCCTCCCGACGGCCATTGCAGCGGCTTTGGTCAGGGTGAAACTGGCAACACCGGATAACCTTTGCAGCCGACGTGTCGTTAAAAGGAATGTGGCACCTTGGTCGAATCCTGGAATTTAGTGCAATTAGGCGTACTTTTAGCCGAAAATAATGAAACCGCTCATGATTTCGTTAAGATGTTCCCTGGCCTCTCCCCTCGAATCCGGAAATGTAAAAAACTAGGAACTAGAATCCAGACCTATTTGAGGTCTGGCTATACTAGGACTGAGAATTATTGATATTTACTCCACGATTCTGATGAAGGGCTGTGCCCGAATATATAATCTTCAGTGTTTTTTACATTTCCGGATTCGAGGGGAGAGGCCAGGGAACATCTTAACAACTCATCATCATGCTCCTCGCCGCAGCACTTCAAAACTTATCAACGCTCATGATTTCTCTGAAAAATGTACAATAGGCTCAATATTCTGATTTTTAAAATACTCCTCTAGAAAAAGAAATAAATATCAGCCTGTGGATGATGTCACGATCTCGCAACCACTACCATACTTGAAACGCTTCAAGGGCTTCGATTTGCTGAGTGCTCATCGTGACGTCAGCATATGTCGTCACACCAGTAGCTCACAACAATGGCCGCCCGGCAAGAGGTTGATGAGGGGTTGGTGCCAGGTAGGTTTTAGCTTTTTTCTACGGAAATATCGAGTTCCAAGACAAATGATATATGGAGTACCGGGGTTTCCGACTTGCTTTACAACTTGGCTATCTCAGTTAAAATCACGTTATGAAGGTGCCACATGCCCTTTAAGCCCCAACAATTTGTATTCTAACTAAGCGCCCAGATGGTCAAACTGAGATCTGCTGGTGACAATAGAATGTTTGCACCCACGTAGGATGCCGGTGGTAGATCAGTGCAGCCGGTGGTACCCGGAAGATTTTGTTGAACCGCCTTTTAAACCTCTCCCCGGTGGGGGGGTGTTTGAACATCCCCTCGAGTTTTTCCGGCGGCACGAAAAACAGCGGTGCAAAACGCCGTCATACTTGGCACACCCTATCCTTGATAAATTCCACAAGTTTCCCCAAAATGTTAAGGTTGGGTCATCTCAGGTCAGGTCACCAGTGCAAGTCAAGTGACCTAACCTCAAATTTTTTTTAAGGTGGCATAGGTGAGAAATGGGTGAATCCACCGAATTAAAACTTCTACCACATAATGGGCCCATTGAGTGCTACAATACAATTCCGGGATTTTTCATATTGATGACCCAAGGTCAAGTACAGACCATGACTTCTTCATGGGAAATGCATGGGAAAAACAGAAATTGGGCTGCATTTGTGTAGATACAGCTGAGAATACATCCATATTTTCCCAATCGTAGTATCCTGGGCCCCTTTCCAGGTTCATGTTGCAATTTTTTACTTGTGACCTCTGAGAGTCATCTGGGGCTACTCAAAGAGTTTAGACTTAAACCTAGGCCAATGATTTTGCATGAAAAGATGATGCAGATTTATTCTTATATCTTTGCATTCAGGCTGCTATTGCAAGTCGATTGATCTGCATATTGACTATGCTAAGGTAAAAGTGACCTTGACCTGACCTGAGGTCAGGTCATTTTTGTGTTTTGACTTAGTAGAATCATATTATACATCATGCGATTTGCCGTGATGAGAGGAAGCGAATGGTGCCTAACACATGATTCTAACTCATTTCTGTCAGACGCTAGAGCCCAAAAACTCTACTCAAAATCCCACTTTATTTTACCTGTCATGACCTCAATAGTGACCTGAGTCAAAAAGTGGCCAATATAGTTTCTTCATGAAGTTGCATGAGCTATCCACCAGCATTCGCGTTTTTCCCTATCCCGCATAGGGGCCGAGTTCGAGGGGAGTGTTCACCCCCTCCCACCGGGGCGAAGGTGGTTCGGAGCCCCACCGGGGCGCGGCTTAAAATCAGCTTTGAAATGAATATTTTGCAAGGTCTCGGTCTTTTAAAACATTGCATGGCCCATTTGACAGGCGCCCCGTTAGAGAGACGAAATTTGACCCCCTACTGGTTTTCCCCGGACATCACAGAAAACAGGACATACAGAAATACACAACTTACAGTGCCTTATTCCGAATAAATTACACGCATCTGACCAGATTTCTTAAGTAAGGTCATATCCGGTCATCCGGTCAATAAGCTATTCCAGGTCAAGCGACTCGACCTCAGAACCCAAAATCATTCAAAATTCAAAATCATTAAGTTTGAAGCGGCACCAAAGAAACATCTGGCAACCGACCAGTTGCAAACTTTCACAATAAGATAACGCCATTAGGGCCTAGATATAAGCTGTCTCGGAATTTGCATATTGTTGACCTAAGATGGGGTCAATAATGTATCACCCCATTATCTTTATGGTGAAAAATAGCAAGGACTCGTTTCAAGTGAATACTAAATACATCAGCTTAACAATCCTCAAACCGTGTATCCTTACCACGATCTTGACCATAAAGTTGAGTTTTTGACCATCTGGCCTCTCAAAGGTCATGTGAAGTCACATGAGCATACAGTGATTATTATGGCAGTAGCTTCGCACGGAATTGAGCTAAAGCTTCCATTCTGCTTGCACTATGCTCATCTTGTCTGGGGAGTCGATTAATATGCAACAGAATCATACCAGGCCAACATGTGGCCCTGACGTAGCTCGATGTCAGGTTATCTTCATCATTTGACCTAGCAAGGTCATATAAATCATTCGATTCGGCATAATGAGAGGAATCAAATGCTGCCTCTGCTCTGCTGAGTAAAAATCCATAGGGAAAAAGAAACAGCATTCAACCGTGTTAAGCGGAACAAAAACCCCGAATCTCTGAACAACTTCCAGGTCAAGCGTCGCTATTTTAAGGAAATTTCTGGCTCAAGGTACTTACGCTACATACGTGGGCTGATAGGAGACTTTAAATCAAACCCAAAACGTTTCTGGTCGTTTTTGAAATGTGTCAAGGGAGCAAAGGGCAAATTACCTGTTTTATTGAACGGAGATAGGGAAGTCACCTCAGATGTGGAGCGGGCGAATTTACTCAACCGAGTGTTTGCTGCAAAATTCACCACGCCTGACGCAGAAGTCCTTCCTGATGCCCCGAGGCACGACCTCCCACGTTTCAACTGTTTCACGGTTAGTGTTGCCAGCATTAGGTCTGCCCTGCACGATCTCCAGCCCCACAAAGCTTGTGGGCCAGACAGCATCAGTGCGCGAATTATTAGGGAGTGCTCTGACCAGCTTGTAACCCCACTTAGCATACTCTTCAATAAATCCGTATCCGAGGGTGTGTTCCCGAGTAGGTGGGCAGAGGCTAACATTGTGCCAATACACAAAAAGGGATCTAAAAAATTACCATCAAATTATCGGGCCGTTTCACTCCTGCCCCTGTTCGGCAAGCTATTGGAGAGCTGTATACGGGATTCACTAATACTCCATGTTCAACCCGTCTTGTCAGACAAACAGCATGGTTTTGTCCCACGCAGGTCTTGCGAAACAAATTTAGCCTCTCTTCTAAAAACAGCGTGGGATTCGATCTCTTCTGGCCACCAAACCGATGTCATTTATACCGATTACTCTGCGGCGTTCCAGAGCGTCAATCACAGACTTCTCCTATACAAGCTCAAGCACTCTTACCAAATCACTGACCTGGCACTAAATTGGCTATCATCCTATTTGAGCAATCGAAAGCAACGTGTCATTGTCAACGGAAAGTGTTCGGATTGGACCAGGGTAATCTCTGGAACACCAGAGGGTAGCATTCTCTCACCGTTGCTCTTTGCTCTGTTTGTGAACGATCTCCCGAACGTGATCAAAACGAACTGCCTTCTTTTTGCGGACGACGTAAAATTGTACAGCCAAATTATCTCTTTGGAGGACATTGAGCGGCTTCAGGGAGACCTGAATGCTCTCACACAATGGTCCCATGATTGGAAACTCCAACTAAATCCTTTGAAATGCAAAGCCTTCTCAATTACTCTGAAACGGAACCCCATTCTGGCCACCTACAAAATTCAAAACACTGCTCTGGACCGGGTAGATTCTATCCGGGACCTCGGGGTATGGCTGGACACCAAATTAACCTTCGTCGACCACATCAACAACACGGTAACTAGAGCAAACAGAGCTCTGGGCGTGATGATTAGAACCCTCCAATCTTGCCATACAGGGGGAGAATTGTCACCAGAACCCCTCCTGGCAGCTTATTTTGGCAACGTTCGGGCAATTCTAGAATACGGTTGCGTGATTTGGGGGTGCTGCCCAAACAAACCTTGAAAGACTTGAAAGGGTTCAACATAAATTCCTTATCTGGCTCGCTTCCACTACTCGTACATTAACAACGTCTTTGGCATACTCAGACCTTTTGGCGACTTTTAACATAACCAGCCTTTCAAACAGAAGGTATCAGTATGATGTACTTTTCGTTCACAGAATTCTAGCCGGGAAGGTGGACTCTGCTCTCTTGCTCGGGACATTCCCCCTTCACGTCCCCGCGCGACCCACCCGGAATATGAACGGTACTTTGCTCCACGTTCCCTTCGCCAGGGTGGATACGGTTAAAAGAGGTGTATTTTGTCGAGCGGCTGATGCTATGAACTCTTTCTTAACCGTGTGTCAAAATTCAGATGTATTCAGTTCAACATTTTGTCAGTTCAGATCTCAAGTCTGCGCGTATATAAAAAGTCTGTAGTGATCTCCCCTTGTTTTCTTAGGACGTTTTATTTGTATTTAGTGCGTATGTGGATCATTGTATCCTGTATAAGCTGAGTGTTCGATCGTCGTTCGTGTTTGATCGTCTTCGATACGACATGAGCTGTAATTGGGGGCAACCTGTTGCTCATGACACAAAGAAACAATAAACAATAAACAATACAATGCCCTGTTGTAAGCCTACGGAGCATTCCTTGACATCTGATCTCAATAGTGACCTGATATAAAAATTTCGCATAGTTTCTATTCGTCTCGTCAAGAGCTTTCGGACACCTTCCGTAATTTTTATTTAGTTTTTCTGGGAAATGAGACACGGAATGGGGAGGGCGAAATATACCCCCACCAGCGGGGAGCGTCATGCCGGGGACCCCAGCGGGGTGCGTATTCAGACACTCTCAGCTTCTGATTAGGGCCCGAGATGGATGAGAGAGCGCCTCAGAGCGCCTCAGTGGTGCAGAGGGCGGGGCCCACCGCTCCTTTAACCCCTCCACCTTAACTACGTCCCCAATCAGGCGCCACTGTATTTTCAGTGTCACGCGCTACAGCATAATCAAAAGTTGTGTGGCACATTAGCCCTGTTCCAGCTGTCAGCAGAACCTCTAGCTTCTCCTCCAGAAAAGCAACATGAGCGCCATAATCGCCTCTTGTTTGTGCCAAGCAAAGGGAACTCAAAACTTTACACCATTAAAACATATTAGACTGCCACTTCGTGCACTTACTATTTTTCATCAGCGCAAACAGCAGGGCGTCAGCCCGTAAAACCTCTAGAAATAGTTCCCGGGGAGAGGCTACAGTCCTGTGACGTAGGCGCAACGCGGCCCGCTGATTGGTGCTGACAGCTGTAACAGGGCTATTGCCACAAGTGTTACTCGGTGCAGCATTTCTACGTGTTGCGCAGCGCAGGGTCTACTGCTAGTGTCAGCGGTGTAGTATCACCAGGTGTTATGCGGCACAGGATCTACCGCCAGTGTCAAGCCGTCCATCATCAAGATGAGTTGTGCGGCACAGTATGTATCCAAGGCGTCATGCGGTGCAGCATAGTAACTCCGTGGTGTGCGGCACATTATCCAACAACAGCTTCATATGATGAAGCTTTACCAGGTGTTATACAGTATATACCACCAGTGTCAAGCTGTGCCATCATCAATGGGGTGTGCGCCACTAGGGTCGTTCAAAAAACATTTATTTTTACTTTTCAGACTCGAACCCACTTATTTCCCATTATATATTCAATTCTGATTTCAATGAGCCACATTCCAAGCATCTACGACAGCGGGAAAAATCGCCTCAAAACGGCTAAATATTTCATGTTTCGGGCGCGATTAGCCGCCCGGCGTTGCAGTCTCCCCTTGTTAAATTAGCATGAAAGGGGTGCATAACCTACCAGTAAAGACAGCGTGGCATGTGCGTGCGTATAAGAGCGGTAGATGGGATTTAACATGCAGATATTTACTTTTCAGATGTATTTGCAGCGCAATACAAATAAATTCTATTCCACACAAAACCTAAAATCAAATGGTTCAGTACCCTAGTACTCTAGTACTCTACCCTAGTAAGTTATACCAGTCACCAGCTTCTTAACGGAGCCATTTCTGGTCAGAACATTTCAGATTCAGGCAATCGAATACCAGGCAGCTGTCAGGAGTGACAAGCTGGCTGAGGCTTAGTACCGAGCATTTACAGAGCTCTTCATAGCCTCTATCGGAAACTTAAGCCTGCCCTAGTCAAATGTGAATCGTTTGCTGTTTTGGCAAATTGTTGTGCGACTGGCTCCTTACCTCCAAGATGGTGGTTCTCACCAGCGCGACAGAATATAACTTTCTGTACACAGATACCACAGCTGATGACAAATTGACTTCAGCACATTCAGGGCGATTTCTATATTAAATTAATGAAAGCACTGCATTGCATTTTATGGATAGCTTTGAAGCTCATAGAAGGCTCTAAAGCTGACTATCCGCGGCGGAGGAACCCAAATGCATGACTTAGAACCACGGAACCAAGGAAAGCCGCTAACTATTTCGGGGTATGAGTGGCTCGGTCGGTTAGCGCTTGCGCTCAGCTCGGCCGATTGCATTCATTATGTGCTGGGTGTCGTGGGTTCGATCCCACCCAGAGGCAGAATCTGGCGCCCTGCTCTAGCCCTAGCTAATTCTTTCCCTCTCGCCTCTGATGCCATATGCCCTAAGCAGTTGATGCGCTGTTAACCCTCGCCCCACCGGGGGCCATCGATGGCCCCCCATACGGTTTTTTCAAGATAGCAGAAAAACGACGTAACGCAGCACCGCGGTTGAGGGCTCTATCTCTCACCTCATCATTTTACCACCATCTCTGAAAATTTTTACCCAGGGTCACCTAAGGTCAGGTCACCAGGCGAGGTCAACCAAGGTCACCTCACTTCAACTATGAAGCTCTATAAGAGCAAAATTTCTAAGTCGATCAATTTGAAACTTGCTACACTTCATGACCCTTCCAGGGTCTACAACGTGAATATCTGGGATTTTTCGATTTCGTGACCTGAGGTCAGGTCACGAGGCGACCTCTCCCATTGGAAAAGCATGGGGAAAAGCTGTCTCACGATCTAAAAGCCACAAAAATTATTGCAAATACTCTGGCTGCTCAGAAAAGCGTTTTTAGACACCCTTTCACGGATCCCAGGGCTCATATTTGCCCTTTGACTTTTCCAAGGTCATCCAAGGTCACCAGGGGTCAAAAACAGTATTTTGACAATCAATTTTGACCTAATTAAGCTAGAGCGCTGAAACAAACACCATCGTGTTTGTCTTGTCACTGGCTTTCATTCGTTATACGTCAAGGTCACTTTTTGACCTTTCGTGATCTCAGGTCATATTAGGTCACGAGGTGACCTCTGGAGGTCAAACCTTTGGCGGGAGGTCTTTACGTTCCACATAGCGGAAAAAGTTCTGCCAATTTCCTATCAAATGTACTTAACCAGATTTCAATAGCTTTAATGGCATAGGAGTTATGCCCAGCTTTCTTAAGCATTGCATAGTTGAGTGAAAATAGCCTATCGTGACCTTTCTTGACCTCTGGAGGTCAAACCACTGACCTGAGCGCTTAAACATGCGAAGTAATTTCTTACTGAATTTACGCGAGCTTCCTAATGCACTTCGCAGATTTGCGCTAACCCCCATATTTTCGGAGTTATAGGGGGGCCATCGATGACCCCCGGTGGGGCGAAGTTGGCGCCGGACCCCCGGTGGGGCGCGGGTTAAACTCCAAGAATTATAATATTCCGTATTTAAGTATCTTCTGGAATTATGAACGGAATCTGACTCAGTAGTAGCACGCACTTCATGCCATAAATGTCCTATATTCCATAATATGGCTCGCTGGTGGGCTCCGGGTCTTCTAAGCAGACAGTTGTTGGAGAGAACCTCTCCTGACAGCCACACGTAAACCAGCTTGCGCAATTCGAGATAATACTCCGGTATTGTGTAGAGGCGCTAAAATCAATGTGCAAACGCAATTGTTATCTGTGACCAGAAAGTTATAATCTGCTTCGGAAATAAGAATCACAATGGTGAAGGCAAAAGGGCAGTGATACAGTACCTGGCCTATACAGCAAAACCATCCTCCTTTCAGTTAGGTATGCTAAGTTTCCGACAGAGGCTATGAAGAGCTCGGCTCGATACCAAGCCTCTCCCAATTTCTCATTCCTGAAAGCTGAATGGTAATCGAGCGCCTGAATCTGACAGATTCTGACATGAAATGGCTCCGTTAAGAAGCTGGTGACTGGTATAGCTTCCCCTGTTTCAGGGCATTCCAGAACTTACTGTCGTGAACGGTCCCACAGAACGTGGAGTGAAGCTGGTGGAAGATTTCGCGAGCCACATAAAGGGTAAAAATATGAAACAGGATCCTAGTTTTATCAGTACCAGAGCTCTTAAATAGTTCGCAGGAGAATAGGGAGAAGCACCTGCCTCACGACGTTCTCCAGCGATAGTTACTAGAGCAAGGTTCGCTTCCGGAAGGCATTCCTGTTCTGTCGGGATTTAGAGTACTAGGGTGCTGAATCCTTTAATTTCAGGTCTTTTGTGGAATAAAATGTATTTTTATTGCGCTGCAAATACATCTGACAAGTAAGTTCCTGCATGTTAAATCCCATCTACCGCTCTTATACGCACGCACATGCCACGCTGTCTTTACTGGTAGGTTATGCACCCCTTTCATCCCAATTTAACAAGGGGAGACTGCAACGCCGGGCGGCTAATCGCGCCCGAAACATGAAATCTTTAACCGTTTTGAGGCGATCTTTCCCGCTGTCGTAGATGCTTGGAATGTGGCTCATTGAAATCAGAATTGAATATATAATGGGAAAAAGTGAGTTCGAGTCTGAAAAGTAAACAAATATTTTTTTGAACGACCCTAGTGCGCCACAGTATAAATCCCACGTGTCATACGGTGCAGCATCGTAGCGAGGTGTTGAGCGATCTAGTATCCAACATTGGTGTCATACGGTGCAGCATTGTCATTCACTGATATGCGGCACAGTATGTACCACCAGTGTTATGCGGTGCAGCATTACCAGATGTATAGCGGCACAGTATCTACCACCAGTGCTATGCGGTGCAGCATTACCAAGTGTATAGCGGCACAGTATCTACCAACAGTGCCATGCGGTGCAGCATCATCAGGCAGTGTTGTGCCTTACAGTACGTAGCAACGGTGTTGTGCGGCACAGCATTATCAAGTGGTGTAGTGCGGCTTAGTATAGACAGTGTCGTGCGACACAGTACATAACACTACTGCCATGCGGTGTAGCAGTTTCAGGTTGGAAACATACCTATCGGTGGCATCCTGCAGTAAATTTTTCGGACAATAAGTCGGCCAAATTAGGTACACTTCTAAGCCCTTTTTGCACCACATGGAATCCCTGCACCACATCAGTTTCAACCGCATGTACTGAAGATCACAAGTAAGCTCTCTCCTCGGGAACCGGGAACCTCTTCGGGAAGAGTTCCCACCCCCCTCTTTTCTAGAGTAACTTTTATACGATAAGGGGACAGTTCCTCTGGGTCCCCTTCTAAAGATCTTGTCATGGGACAGGATTGAACATCTCTTCTTGGCCCAAGGATGGGGGTCCTAGATGGGTTAACACTGGCAAAATAATACCAAACATATACCAACTCTATGGGAAACCCGAAATCCAGACGGTTCTGAACCCCCTTCCAACCCCATGGGACCTCCGCCCATGGCATGCAGGATGCACAAACCTACTGAAACATGCAAAAAAACACTGTGACGATAATTTGTCATGATTTTCTGCAGTGTAGGGACCTTTCTAAGCCACTCCCTTACGGGCCTCGCCAAAGGGTCAAAGGTGAACTAGACTATAACCTCTCAACTACGAAATTCCAGGATCCTGAATCCAGAACTTCAATAAGTGACTGGTTGTCGGGAGGAAGGGAGATATTTTACGGGAATTAAACGGGACGGGGCAGATCTAGCACAAACGTGAGGTGAAGTCAAGAAATATCTAAAAAATAACGTGTTTTTTTAAAGAAAATTGGCCGAAACTGACAACAAGCCGCTTAAACCTGGATGTCTTAGGGGCCATGTCCGGATTTTCTCCACCCCTGGAGCTGCCCTTGGCGCAGGATACCGTGAGATAAGATAGGGCGAAATGTTGTGGTTCGGGATAGGCTGGAACGGGGCAACTTTAAAAGGAAGACAATGCGATGAATGCTAAAATGCGGTGTCAGACTGACCTCTACAAAGGTCACTTCGGCCCAGGCACCATGTGAAAAAGAGGGTGCCAAATGTTGACTGCGTAATAGAGGAAGTGCACTCTGAGGGAAGAGAGGGGAAGTGACGGATACAAGGGGTGGGTTAGAGGGCACAAGCCTCAACCCGAAAAGTTCAAGTGCCTTAAAGGGAATGTGGCACCTTCATAACGTGATTTTAACTGAGATAGCCAAGTTTTGAAGCAAGTCGGAAAACCCGGTACTCAATATATCATTTGTCTTTGGACTCGAGATTTCCGTAGAAAAAGCTAAAACCTACCTGCAATATACCCCTCATGTACCCTTAGCAGCAGGCCACAGTTGTCATGGCTGTTGGTGGGACGACATATGCTGACATCACGATGAGCATCAGCCAATCGAAGCCCTTGAAGCGTATTGAATATGGTAGTGGTTGCCAGATCATGACATCATCCACAGGCAGGTATTTATTTTTCCCCTAGAGGAGCATTTTAAAAATCAAAATATTGAGCTTATTGTCCATTTTCACAGAAATCATAGACACCTACTTGATATTCGTCTAAAAGTTCCCCTAATTACACCAATTTTCAGGATTCGACCAGGGTGCTACATTCCTTTTAAGTTAATGCAAAGCAAGAGGCTATTCTGAGGCAATGATTGGGAAATTCCGAGCCCCCTAGCCTCCCCCACCGCCCCCAAATGAAGTCTTACACTCGCCAGTGGAGGAAGGAAGCCATACATGCAGACGTCAAAAAAATCTGCCAATTCGCTAGCAATGTCGGTGACAAAATACAGCAATTCGATGACAAAAGCAGGGAGGTTTGAACGTACTCAGCACGAGAAGTTGACACTCAGTCTGACAATACGTTATTGTGTTTTAGAAGGATTCCAAGAGTCTGGCAGACAATCTCCTCTTGGTGCCAAGCCTCAACATTTTGGTGACACATATTTGGTTTGAAATTGCGTTGGTGACAGACAATTGTTCCGACCTGCTCCCCGCTCGTGTAGAAAATCTTAATTTGAGACCAACTTTCAATCAAGTGAATGCAACGATCTTGCACGCAAGAGGAACAGTAAACAAACACAGCTTGATTATTTCAACTAAACTTGGCCGCGGTGGTATGTAATCTACCTATAAAATAATTTATGGCGTTGACGTACCGTATAATCCCCTTGGCAACGCCCCCAGGCTCCAGATTATGTCACACAATGAATCCCTGAACTGAACTTGAAATCGACGATGGATGGAATAGATTGATTGGGACACGGATTTTGGGTGGGCAGATTTCGACCTGGGTATGGATTTGTATGCAAATTGTCGACTGAGTGCTTTTGATATGGATTGGATATTATTTGATAGTGATGGTGGGCGGACACACTGCCCTGGAATACACCGGGAAACTTGGGATACTTACCCAATCATATCTACACTTTCTCAGCCTTCACAAACTTTCAAGCCATGACGAACTATGTCAGACACATCGCAATAGGGTAGCCTATTTTGCAAAAAAACTATTTTTAGTCCGCAGTCCTTCCCAATGGTTCCCAGTTCACGACATTATCATCCACAGGGAATCGGAGGCTTTTTAGTTTGCTACAGCATTATACTTGTTCTCCATTCACCAAGGACTACTGCTCCCGGTGGCAGGTAAAGGGGCTAGAGGGCTCAAGCCTCCCACCCCGAAATATTCGTCCTCCTAGTAAATTCATAGGACTCGGATCCGAGGCAGTGGTATGGGGGTTTGAACTCATAGTTCCCCCCCCAATGAAGTCCTGTGTCCGCCACTGAATGCTCACTTTTCTGAAGGCCGACATAGCTCTTAAATAGCTTATTCGTGCAAATAAAGAAGTACACCCATTCATCAAGAAATACACGAGCACCCTTTCGACTCCTGAGATGTGCATAATTCAGACCCTGATAGTCTTTACTTTTCTTCTTTAATCCCAAGCCACAAAACAAAAAGAAAAAGAGAGAAGGACAACTTCACCGCGTCGCAGCGAGCACTCACAAATACAGTGTTCACCCCGGAAGCCACAGGGCGGCTCGTCGATTGGAAGTCGCCCGTTCGGCCACTGCACGTGAGGAAACACCACCAGCTCCTGCAAGATACGCCGACTGAAGTCAGAGGACTGCGCAACGAGAAGACTCTATGGAGACTTCTTAACGGATAGAAGGTTGTTCATCAATCTCTTCTGTATAGCCCTCTCTCTCTCTCTCTTTCTCTCTCTCTTTCTTCTCTTTTCTCTCTCTCTCTTCTCTCTCTCTCTCTCTCTCTCTCTCTCTCTCTCTCTCTCTCCTCACCGGTAACCCGGTGCCGTTGGGCCTCAGCTGGAACACCCCGGCTGGGTGCATCCCCACTGATCCGTTCACCACCCTGCGCTGGATCAGTGTGTAGTTGCCCTCCGTGTCGCCGTGGGTGTCCATGTACACCATGTACCTGGGGGAATATGGTGTGAGCCAGTGGCGGATCTAGCCGGCCGGTTTGGGAGGGGCACACCAAAGTCGAAAAAACGTTACGCAGTGATATTACTTGCCGGTGAGGCGAAAGGCAAAAAAACATCAGGGTGAAAAATATGGGCTCAAGACACTTTTTTCCTATCCAAGGCCCAATATTTACACTGAACTTAACTGGTTTTGTTTGAAGTTGAGAGTTGAAGCACCAAAATCTTGCTTATAAACTAAAAGGAGTCGAGGAAAAAGGAGGTCGATCGCTTTGGGGGGGGCAAAACATAGCTTTGCCCCGAGCTTTTCCATTTGGGGGTAAATGCCTTTTTCCCCCTGGATCCACCACTGGTGTGACCAGGGGCGTCGCCACTGGTCTTTTTGGCGGGAAAGCAGGCTTAGTGGTGGTAGTGATAGTGATGGACACTTGGCCGGGAATCAGTAGCGGCCGATTGTTCCGATTTAAGGGTAGCACCATGGTCTTTTCAAGCCGTTACTTTCCAGTCAACGACCTAGGGTTTGTGCTAAATTTCATCATTTAAGGAGTGGCACGGCAGAAAAGCTGGGTGAAGTTTCTAAACACCATTAAAAAGCTGTAGGAAAGCAAAAGCACTAGAATGACTTTATTTTTACATGAGATAAATAACGACGACGCCCGAGTACACCAAATTTCACGTTTTATGAATTCATTGGTGTCTTTAACTTTTGCAAAAACAAAACAAATTTTGAATCCCTGAAACCACCCCAGCACTTCTCTGAAACGTCACATCCCAACCTTGACCAAGATGCAATCACTGGCTACACCACGAGATACATACATACATACATACATTTATTTCGGTTATCAACAAGTACAATGACAGTTCTGATTTCTATCGATTGGCGCAAAAGCGTCTAGCGCTTGACTCTTGGCGCCTCTCGACAACATTGGCGAATTCAAGTGCCACGGTCACACCACCCTTGGCCCATGGCCGCTCACCCGACAGTCACACACAGGATACCCACAACGGCGTCGGCGTCCTTTGCATAAATTGTTCAAGAGTTCAATGTGAGAATCTTTTGGTGTTTGATATGAATTTCAGGGTTTCTTTCGCTATCGCTCGATTTGTGTCATCGTTTCCATTTCCTCCATGCAGCAGCATCTTAAGTTTTTGTTCAGTTGATAAATTTGAAAATTCTGTGGCGATTATGGTCGATATATTTCGGTGGAGGACATTTCTCTGCACTGTATAATTTACGCAATGAATAAGAAAATGTTTCGTATTTTCGTTTTGATGACCAAAGCTGCAGAATGGGGTTTCGGCTCCGAGGATTTGATAAGTGTGGCCATTTAATTTGGACATGTCAACTCTGAGTTGCGTCAAAAGGGAGTTCAAAATTTTGTTGCCGTACGAGTAGTATTTTAGAGGTTGTTGAACAGAGAAATATTCGATTACATGGTTTTTAAATGATTTGTGCGATTGAATGGTTCTTATTGGTTCGGGAAGCTCATTATATTGTTTTATTGCGCTTGGCAAGAAGGAGTTACTGAAGTTACTGAAGTTACTGAAGTTAGAGATGTAATTGGGCGCCCTCTGATAGGTGACACCCTAATAATTGACACCCTGGAACCGAATAGGACCTCCTCCAGCCATATCTGGCGCCCCATAACCAAAGTGCTCCCTCCATCGGGAATCATTTATCGGTCTTTGCACGTACTGGTGGTGTCAATAACATTGTAAGTTTGCCCAAAACGATGAGGGGAAATTGAGACGGGGCACTTCCAAATGTTTGAAACTGTTACCACCACTTTTGCTACCTTAGCTAGCTCAAATCGCTACAGCTACTAGCGCTACTTTTCAAAATTACGAAACTGCGACTCGCTACTCCACTGTCGGCACATTTTATTTTAATGTGCTACTGAAATGCAGTCCAAAAATCTGCTTTTGATTGTTACGCTTCAACACATTTCACGGAAAGCTACTGCCCATCTGGGAATTACATAAAGCAGCACTCGTTTTTTTAAGATATGCGAACAAAATCACACACCAAATATATTCCTTCAATCTGCTTTACTTTTTCTGACAGGGTAAAAAGTTTAGCCCTTTCATCTCCTAATTGTTTGGGGCCGTGGTCGGCTCAACAGCCTGTCGGTATCGAGATAGATTTTTAGTTGTTTCGAGTTCTTGAGTCTTCCGAGTGAATTTTTCTACACCGCCATTTTTCGTTATATAGACCACTACTGCTACTCCGCTTGCGTTTTGCGAGAGTGCAAATAGCGAACTAAAACAGTGGGCCGCTACGCACTGAAAAGAAAATCATGCAGCAAAAGGAGCATCCCTTGCGTGAAATCACCATCGGGATTGGATAAAATAAAGTGAATAACGTCATTTGGACAGAGCCCTTCATCACTAAACTGCACGGTGCGGTGGTGGAGTAGGAACCTCTGCTGTGGTGGTGGTGTGGGAGCCTCTGCTGTAATGATGGCGTAAGGAACTCTTTTGTAATGATGGTATGGGAATCTCTGCTGTAATGATGGCGTGGGAATCTCTGCTGTAATGATGGCGTGGGAATCTCTGCTGTAATGATGGCATGGGAATATCTGCTGTAATGATGACGTGGCAACCTATGCTGTAATGATGGCGTGAAGAACACTTCTTTAATGATAGCGTGGGAATCTCTGTTGTAATGATGGCATGGGAATATCTGCTGTAATGATGATGTGGCAACCTCTGCTGTAATGATGACGTGGCAACCTATGCTGTAATGATGACGTGGCAACCTATGCTGTAATGATGGCGTGAAGAACTCTTCTGTAATGATAGCGTGGGAATCTCTGCTGTAATGATGGCAGGGAATATCTGCTGTAATGATGGCATGGGAATATCTGCTGTAATGATGGCATGGGAATATCTGCTGTAATGATGGCATGGGAATATCTGCTGTAATGATGACGTGGCAACCTATGCTGTAATGATGGCGTGAGAACTTCTGCTGTAATGATAGCGTGGGGAATCTCTGCTCACTGAAAACTGCGAACCCCACCTACTATAGAACCATCACTTCCTCTCACCCACTGTAGAGCCATTGCCTTCCCCACTGTACGCCATCGTTTTACCCTCACCACTGTATGACTGGTGGATCATCCTTCCTAGAATCGCCGTCTCACTTTCATCCACAGCAAGTAAAAGGCTTATGGCCGCTGTTCCTGCGTGTGTGTTTTTCTCGGACGGTAAACATTTGCTGACATGTGATCTGAGGGAGACGCTCGTCTGGATTTGTTCGAGGGAATTGCTGGAAATCTTAACAATCGTCTCTGTCTCTAAAACTTTGCTTGAGCGCAGTGATATAGTAAATAGCACTCATGCTTTCCAAGGGGTCCATGAGAGTTCAAGGCCTGGCAGATATCCTGAACAAGGAGTAATTTGGCTCCCGAGAAACCCAAGGAGTAATTTGGCTCCCGAGAAACCCTTCTATGAGGGAGAGCTGACAGTGCCGTATGATCCTGGCACTTGGTGCTCAGCAAGCCTAAACGTATTACATACATCTTTGCATTATGACCAGCCAGTCTTTGGTCAAGAGCTTACAAAGAAACTCAATGTTCTACCAACGGAACACTATGCAACACACCACGCAGTTTATACCGCGCAGCAGCACGGAGACTGGAGAGTGTCGACTTGGCTATAGTGCAACCAGTCTCCTAAAACAGGTGCCGGCAGTGGTGGACGATATAAGTTGAGACTAGGGGATCAAGCCAGTGGCGGCGGAAGGTTCGAATTTAGGGCGGGGGGGCGGGGTACCATGGGCTTTTGAACCCATTTCATTCCAGTCAACGCCATAGGGTTAGTGTTAAAATTTTTTTATTTAAGGGGGCACCGTGTCCCGGTGTTCCTCTGACAGTGGCTCAAGCCCCCCCGGAAATGTCAGAGTGCCTTTAGTAAATGCATAGCCGGAGGCTATTTCAAGGCAGTAGCGGAGGAGGCTCAGGCCCCTAGCCCCCCCCTCCCTCACGAAATATTGTCCTGGACCCGCCGCTGACTACCAGTATACCTTATTCAAACCGAAATGGAGTTTCCCCGGGCCATACAAATATTTCCTTAAAAAAACTGGACAAAAAAACTGCGGTTCTTTTGCTATCTTTTATGCACATAAGTTACTGTGGTTTGAACAACTGTTTAAAGGAAATGTGTGAACTTTATAACATGATTTTAACTGAGATAGCCAAGCTATTAAGTGCCGGAAAACCCGCTACTCAATTTATCATTATTCTTGAAACTCAAAATTTCCGTGGAGAAAAGCTAAAAGCATGCCTGAAATGTACCCCAAATCTACCACAGCCAGGCGGCCACAGTTGTCAGCTGTTGGTGTGACGGCAGCGCTGACGTCACGGTGAGTAATCAGCTAATTGAAGCCCTTGAAGCCTATTGAATATGGTAGTAGTTGCCAGGTCATGACGTCATCCACAGGCAGAGGTTTATTTTTCACCATAGAGGAGAGTTTCAAAAATCAAAATATTGAGCTCATTATACATTTTTCAGAAAAATCATGGAAGTTTTCATGATTTTCGGCTACAAATACCCCTAGTTACACTAAATTCCTGGATTCGACCAAGGTGCCACATTCCATTTAATGCATCACATCGCGTTGAAAGAGCTACTCACAGTAGACACTTGACGATACCACTTTTTGTATTTGAAATACAAAAAGGCAGGAGCGTTTCGGAGTGAGAAATTTCTTGCCATTGGTAAATGGAAAATTCATGGGTGTCCTCACTTTTTGGTCGACCACGCCGCCCCTGCCTGCGTCGAAACTGCCCTGCCTGCGTCGAAGCCCCTGCCTGCGTCGAAACTGCTTCTACTTCCCTCACAGCACACACCAACAACGCTGTAAATGGGCGGCAGACTGGTCGCAAAACCGATCATCTAAAAACTATTGAATAGATGATCACCGAACTGCAAGCCAAGGTGAAGCGTCTTTCACAAAAGCTGACTGAATAAAGAGGAGAGGAAGCTTACTGAGGACTTTATAGTAGGGTACCAGCCCGTTGGCTTGCGGGTTATAGAGTTCTACAAACAAACTTGCGAGGGCAAAAGCGTCTTCACCCAACACAAAGTGAGGTGACGGTGGACATCTCTCCACCATTTGCCTTTCATGCTGATAGAAAACAACCAAATCTCACACCAAAACTCTTCAAATTTGGGTACTGTGCTACCTATCATACTTGCAGCATCTGTCCCATTTGGACGGAAATCACACAATATTTGGATGAGAAGAGAAATGCCGAACCATTTGACGTCACGCCTCTGAGCGTGCGTCATACGCTTGTTGACCATCATCAAACATACAAAATACACAGCAGCAGAATCTGTCGGTCACGGCAAGCAGGGACAGATCCAGAAAACGACTAAGGGAGGCAAGGGAGACCGCTCTGGTAGCTCAGTTGGTAGAGTGTTGGGCTCCGGCCCGCTGCTCAGAAACATGCAGTGGCAGTGCGTGTGCAGGCTTGAGATCGGTTCCCCCGAGACGCTCCGGCGCTCAATATTTACCCGAAGTGGGTTGGCTGTCCCTGTGCTTTGTGGGGCGTTAAACTTTGGCCTCTATATTAACCCTGCATTGTGGGAGTTGCTCGTTCGGGTGGTGGGGTTGGGTCTCCGTGACAAGTCCATTGATGACTTTAGTGAGACTTCGACTTCAACAGCCGTACTAGGAACAACTTGGACAAAATTTATATATAAAACCCGGTTGAGGTCCTCCTTTTCCCTAGGGATCCCGGCTGTGTCTAACTGTTTGCAAGCTTTGCAGATAAAATTGGAGATCTGCTACAAATTTCAGGCCGGTGCAACATCACAATGCCTTAATCGACGCATAACAACATCATAAACAACAAAATACAGATAACTCAGGAGACCCACACAACTTTGGAAAAAAGTCCCTGCCATTACCGGTTCCACAACAGAACACACGAAGAGATGGTTGCCTTTTGGTGGCACTCCACACCCGTTGCTAATGACGTATAGCGTCTTGCCAACTCGCACCCTGTTGAAAGGGTATCATGAGGGTCAGGGAGCCCTTGTTCAGTATTCTCACCAGAAGTTTGAGCCCAGGTTTGGGACCAGGAAGCCCATAGACAAATCCGGGATTTCCGACTGGAGAAGGAGGGCGCAGGGTCGGAAGGGGCGCCACCCCGACCAGGAGGGCGCCAGAACCTGTTATCAGTTGGGCACCAAATCCTATCGCTGGGGCGCCGGTATAACCATCCTGAGCGGGGGGCGGCGGGGCTGGAAGCGACATTTTACAGGGGCGCCATCGACGTTTCAGGGCAGTGCTGGGGGGGGGCGCCGGAGGATTTATTCATTTATTTATTGCAGCTGATGAGCAGCAGGCTATCCTGCGTCACCCAATTACAGCTCATCTCGTTTCGATACATTGTCGAACATACCAGTACATACATTCATATCACGACAAATACCTAGCTCGTCGGTTGCTTAGCATACTTTTTTACTTGGGATTTAAAGGGAATGTGGCACCTTGGTCGAATCCTGGAATTTAGTGCAATTAGGCATACTTTTAGCCGGAAATAATGAAGCTACTCATGATTTCTCTGAAAAATGTACAATAAGCTCAATATTTTTATTTTTAAAATGCTCCTATAGAAAAAGAAATCAATATCAGCCTGTGGATGATGTCACGATCTGGCAGCCACTACCATACTCGAAACGCTTCAAGGGCTTCGATGCTCATCGTCGATGCTGGCTGATGCTCATCGTGACGTCGGCATATGTCGTCACACCAGCAGCTCACAACAATGGCCGCCCGGGTGGGGTTGATGGGGGGTTGGTGTCAGGTAGGTTTTAGCTTTTTTCTACGGAAATATCGAGTTCCAAGACAAAGGATATATGGAGTACCGGGTTTTCCGAGTTGCTTTACAACTTAGCTATCTCAGTTAAAATCACGTTATGAAGGTGCCACATTCCCTTTAAAAGCAGAAGGAGAATCGTGAAAGAGCTGAGATTGAGGCAGGGGCAGTTCGGGGGAAGGGATGCGCGTACTTCCCCACCTCTGGATCCGCCCATGTAAAAACCTAGCGTGCAACCACTGCGTCGCTGCATCCTACCATGGACAGATGACCTGCGCAACTGCAGATTAGCACCATCATCCTGGACAATTCAGAGGCTCCACGTCAGTCAGCGTCAGGGCCTGTCCAGATTCTGGAGTGACACGGTACGGGACAGGCCCGTGAATCTCTCGTGACGCGTGCATTTTTAGGGATCGTAACACTCCCGAGAACGCACCCGCATACAACCCCGGGAAGTCCGGGCATTCTACACTATTTAAGGTCGGCTGCGTTGCCCTGGAACTCGGTATGGTTCACCGCATCGCATCGTCCCTGTCTGTCCTCTCTCCTGGATCCTGGATCCTGCATCTCATGCATCCTGGATCCGCTCCTGGCGTTGCTAGGTGAGAGCGATTGAGGTAGTTCGCAGTTTGGCCACATCACGACTATTGGGGGAGGATTGTGTGCTCATTGGTGTAGCTAGGGGGTGGGACTCGGCCAAGTTCCTTTAGGTGGCAATTCTATAATACGATTTCCCTAGTGTTTGACCCTATTTGCCAGGCTGCGTAACGATTAAAATATTCATCACTATGCCACTGGATAAACTGGCTATATGTCCACACTTCATTGGCTTCTAAAGCTTCAACATCTGCGAAGGTGGTGGAATACCTTGGTCCCCGCCTGCAATAGTGGACACGAGTCTACTTACTTAACACGCACCGCATTAACAGGGGGCCGGGTACCCGCAACCACCCCCCCTCCTCCCCGGGTTTTCGTAGATGGCCTAAAAACAGCAGTGCGCACTTCCACGGTACTTGGAATACCTTTTTACCCTGTTTGCAGTTTCGGTCAAAATTTTGGGTTCGGGGGATTCCAGGTCAGGTCACAATTTCCAGGTCAGGTCACAAGTGCAGGTAAAGTGATACAATCTCCAATTTTTTAAGATAGCATAGGTAAGTACAGGGTTAATATATGGATCTAGAATTTCTATTACATAAAAGGTTCACCGGGTGCTACAAAATATAGCTCACGATATTTGATACCTAAAACCTGAGGTCAGGTAAGAGTCATGACCTCTCTTTTGGAAATGCATAGGGAAAATGGTTTAAGCTAAATAACTTCGTCCGGAATTAAGATACAGTGATTATTTTGACGCTCTTGGATAGCCTTATCCCTGCGGTTCTAATGATATGTGATTTCACTCAATTTGACCTTAATCTGACCCTAGGTCAGGCCAATGCTTATATTTTTCCTAGCAATGTCATATCATATATCATTGGACGCGCCTTACAGAGAGGATCTCAAATGCGTACGTAAATTTGTTATAGGTCTTCTACGTCAGATACTGAAAATTCTTAATTTTCACTGCACCCCAATTTGTCTTGATGGTGACATGTTTTGGCCTCTGGTGACCATTAATTCTACTGGAAAAACATTGTAAAAAAAACATTTGTTTAGAGGTTAGGTCAGGGTACCGAAAACCTTTTACCGCCTTTTGCTAGATTGTGTGGCTTTTAGAACCATGCTAGTTATGACAACAAATTGTGGCAGCATAGCAGCACTTCGTTTTCAATTTGGGTGCAATGTAGTTCTGTTTGATACGAAAAAAGTTTAACACCGACCGTTGGAACAACATGAAACTAGCAAGAAAGAAGGTCTGGGTGGCGCAGTTGGTTAATGCGCGCGCTCGGCTCGGCTTATGACATTCTGTATGTACAGTAGCCTGGTCCGGATTTAGGTTTTTTCTTCAGAAAGTAACGGATCGTTGTTCATTAGATGCATTTTTTGGTGCTGATTATGATGCACTCATCAGAAATGCAATTTTCGAAAAACTTTTGGTGGCCCACTCGAGTTGAAGATTTTTCATTTTGCCCAATTTTCCACTTCTTGGCTCACCATCAACCCTTACTACCAACGAGGTGCAAAAAATTGCACTGGGTTGGTAGTTTGGTTCATTGGTGTTCCATTTGCTTTGTTTTTGTTGTTATAACTTGCACACATAACGGTTATTTTTTGCTTATTATCTCCGCTTTTAGTTGAGTTTGCACTGGCTCTCCATAGATGGCGCTAGCGGCGTGACATGGTAAGTGAATACTGATTTCCTCGGGGACCGGGAATGTGACCAGCAACGTGAAAGGTGAGAAACAATTACGAATTGGATTGTATAAACGCACTTAAAGAGCTGTTTTCAAGCAGCACTGAAGTTGTTAACACTGTTTCTTAGGTATTTTAAGCATGTCATGTCAAAATATGCTGCTGCTGCTAAAGTCCCGACCATAACCCTTTACAAATAGACGCAGGAACCGTGGGGGCTGTGGTGGTGGTGGCTGTTGCACCCAACTGTGTGGCAGCAGCTCCAACCCCCTCCCCCAGTTTCTCTATTAACATTTAAGTGATATGCCTAATCACCCCCGGCCATACCAACGCAGAAGTCCCTTCCTCCAACTTACACCTTTCCTCCGACTAAAAAAGTCTCTCCGCCTATGCCTTCACCGACTGAATTCTTCCGTATTTGCGCCAAAAAGACTCTGCAGTAACCCTACTTTGACTGAAGAGAGAGGGCATCAGTTTTGAAGCTAGTGACGTCTAGCCCAGTCTCCTCTGACATATTTAGAGGTCGTTGTGGCCCAGAGGAGAATTATATGTTTTACGTATACGGATAGGATTGATAATTTGTAACGCTGGGTCCAGCAGAAAAAATCGACCGGTTTGGTATTACGCAAACATTTTATTACAAACATGGCATTGGTCACCAGATTTTAAGGACCGAAGAAAATATGTTGTATGAAATCCTAAAATTTCCAACGACTTCCAACGACTAGACATCTTGCACTAGTTGCATTGAATAATTCACATACCGGCATAATCCAACTTCTACGTTATGTTCTCCTTGCAGTTTTATGTTTCCTCTGAACAAAATTCAACATGGACGGACGGTAATATTTGCAAAAAACAAAAGAGCCTGACTGTGAGCTGGTATGTCATAGGGCACCTTGTTATGACAAGAATTAGACTCATGGAGGAGCAGAGCAAAGATGAGTGCCATATTCTTATGAAAGTATCAATAACAGGGTAACGGCTGAGATTATGGATGTATGTGCAAGCGTATCACTCCATAAACGTGCAAATCAGGCCATACTGAAGGAACTAAAAGGGCTTTGGAAAGAAAGAGTACAAAAAGAAGCATGTAAACAGGTTTGGCAAGCGAGCTGCTACATCAACTGCTGCGATGGATTCGCTGATTGATATCAGCAGCCGAGAACGTGAGCCTGAACTAGTAGAAGACAGTGTATCTGGCCGACCAGCCAAGTGCCAGACGTATTCAGACAGGCAGCCTCGATCAGGAAACCACAGAGCGATGGCAGAGGAGAGCTCAGCGAGCGGGTCGAGCAGTCATAAGAGGAGCAGCCGTCACCTCCCCGCGTCAACAGGCGACGGCCGAGACAGCAAACACGCCTGTGGAAACTGGTGTTTCAGGTAGCGCTATCATCTGCTAAGCTATAATGACTCGGTAATCCCAATCAAAGGGATATTATCTGTGTATGAACAATGCTATTATCAGAAACCAGTCTGCTCATAAATCCTATCAGAGCACCCACAAGCTATATATTTATATATTTTTTAAACACTGCCCAAGTCGTTCTCAGTTCATAACTCGCAAACCACAAGGAAGGATAGGCCGTAGAAGAACGACAAGTAATGCCTACCATTTTTTATGTTTTATGAGTTATGGAACCGTAAGGAAGGATAAGAGAAGGACAAGCAATACGTACCATGTCTTATGGTTTATGAGCTATTGACAGTGAACGACTTGGACAGTGTTTTGAAAAATATATATACATATAGCTTGTGGGTGTTTTGTTAGAATTGATGAGCAGACTGGTTTTTGAAAATAGCATTGCTCATACACAGATAATATCCCTTTGATCGGGATTACCGAGTCATTATAGCTTAGCAGATGATAGCGTTACCTGAAACACCAGTTTCCACAGGCGTGTTTGCTGTCTCGGCCGTCGCCTGTTGACTCGGGGAGGTGACGGCTGCTCCTCTCATGACTGCTCGACCCGCTCGCTGAGCTCTCCTCTGCCATCGTGCTGTGGTTTCCTGATCGAGGCTGTCTGTCTGAAGACGTCTGGCACTTGGCTGGTCGGCCAGAAACACTGTCTTCTGCTAGTCCAGGCTCAAGTTCTCGGCTGCTGGTATCAAACAGCGAATCCATCGCAGCAGTTGGTATAGCAGCTCGCTTGCCAAACTTGTTTGCATGCTTCTTTTTGTACTCTTTCTTTCCAAAGCCCTTTTAGTTCCTTCAGTATGGCCTGATTTGCACGTGTATGGAGTGATACGCTGGCACACACATCCATAACCTCTGCTGTTACCCTGTTCTTCCATTCTTCCATAGGAATATGACACTCATCTTTGCTCCGCTCCTCCATGAGTTCAATTCTTGTCATAAGAAGGCGCCCTATGATATACAAAACTCACGGTAAGACTCCTTTATTTCTTGCGGATATAACCGTCCCTCCATTTTCAATTTCGATCAGAGAACTGAAAGGAAAAGATAACGTAAGCACTTAGATTATGCCGATGATTATCGATTATCATCTGATTATAGATTATTATCCAGTGCAGCTAGTGCAAGGTGCGGAAACGTTGGAAAGCTTATTTTGTGATTTCATACAACATGTTTCCTTCAGTCCTTAAAACCTGGTGACCAATGCTGATACCATCGCACTTCAGTCAAAGTAGGGTTGCTGCAGAGTCTTTTTGGCGCAAATACGGAAGAATTCAGTCGGTGAACGCATAGGCGGAGAGACTATTTTAGTCGGAGGAAAGGTGTAAGTTGGAGGAAGGGGCTTCCACGTTGGTATGGCCGGGGGTGATTAGGCATATCACTTAAATGTTAATAGAGAAGTTCCAGAATCGGCTCAAACTGGGGGGGGCGGAGTTAGAGCTGCTGCCACACTCTGAAGGTTGGGTGCAACAGCCACCACCACAGCCCCCACGGTTCCTGCGTCTATTTGTAAAGGGTTATGGTCGGGACTTTAGCAGCAGCAGCATATTTGAACATGGCATGCTTAAAATACCTGAGAAACAGTGTTAAAAACTTCAGTGCTGCTTGAAAACAGCTCTTTACGTGCGTTTATACAATCCAATTCGCAATTGTTTCTCACCTTTCACGTTGCTGTTCACATTTCCGGTCCCCGAGGAAATCAGTATTCACTTACCATGTCACGCCGCTAGCGCCATCTATGGCGAGCCAGTGCAAACTCAACTAAAAGCGGATATGATAAGCAAAAAATAACCGTTATGTGTGTAAGTTATAAAAACAAAAACAAAGCGAATGGGACACCAATGAACCAAACTACCAACCCAGTGCAATTTTTGCACATCGTTGGTAATATGGGTTGATGGTGAGCCAAAAAGTGGAAAATTGGGCAAAATGAAAAAAACTTCAACTCGAGTGGGCCACCAAAAGTTTTTCGAAAATTGCATTTCTGATGAGCGCATCGTTATCAGCATCAAAAATGCATCTAATGAACAACGATCCGTTACTTTCTGAAGAAAAAAACCTAAATCCGGACCAGGCTAATGTACAGTGTTGCAAATTTGAGCCCCCCTGCCCCTTTGAGGCAGGATTTGGAGCCCTGCCCTGGCTCAAGCTTAGTTTTTTCCTCCCTTATGACGCCATAAGACCTCAGCGGTTGGTGCATCATTAAACCCCAAAATTAATTAACTAGCAAGAAAGTGTACACAGATGTCCACCCCTGGGTCCTTCCCTTCTTTCCCGTAAGAAATCCCAAGACGAAGCACTTGCAATAAGAATCATAATGATTTATCAATTATTAATAATTAACATATTTGAAGTTCAGCGACGCTTAAAGGAAATATGGCACCTGGGCCAGGTCCTGGAATTTATTGTAATTAGGGGTATTTTTACCCTAAAATCATAAAAATGTCCATGATTTGTCTGCAAATGTACGATAAGCTCCATATTTCGATATCTCAAATGCTCCTCTATGGTAGGAAATACACCTCTGTCTGTGCCTGACGTCGTTATCTGGCAACTACTGCCATATTCAATAGGCTTCAAGGGCTTCAATAGGCCAGGGGTGGAAAACCCCACCAACTCACCAACTAGGGATAGCGACAGACCCTGAACCTTAAAACCATCGAGTGCGACAGGAAATCTATACAATACCAGAACAGTTCTGACTGGCTAAATAAAATAAGAGTTTCCAGGGAAGCTTCAACGAAAAGAACTCACCCTGACAGGGTAATCACCGCGATTAACTAGAATAGATAACGCAAATTAGCTGCTTTGATTGAATTCAGGGGTGTGGTAGAAACCATTTGATAAAAATATGTCTTGGTAAATTTTTCCCAACGCTAATTATGCCACATTGGTCTGTCATTACCTTCCTCCTTCGTGCTTATATAAGTTCAACTTCTACAACTAGCCTGGAAATAGCACAGATAAAGCTATGTTGCTAGAGCGGATGTGAACGAACACTAATTACATATCTAGTAGTTTCATCCCTCCCCTACCTATTAACCTACCACAGTGCAGCGGTGGACGGGAGCGACAGCGTGCGACAGTCACAACTTGCCGCTTGCATGGGCAACGACAGGTTTTATAATGAAACGACACCAAGTTATGGCAACTGGTTACTTCACTTCTCTGTCGGATGCGTTAGCTCATTCATTGATAATTATTTATCATTATGAGATGTAACTCCGCACGCATATTCTGCAGATGGCAGCTAGCGCAGTCGGAAAGGCGCTCGAATAGTTAGTAAAGAGTAATGGCTTCGATTCCCGAGCGCCGCTATTTTAAATCTTCCGTTTTTCGTCAGTGCTGTTTTGCAGTGTCTGTGGCGGCGCTTAAGCAGGTGTCAGAATTATGCATAGGTGTGTGATCTTCAGTAAGCCTCTTCGCAAATTCAGGAATGTTATTGCGAGGTTGTTTTATCAATATAGGTACTATTTGTCGTATTATATGTGCTTTAGAAATTGCCTATACTTAAACAAAATGAGAGCGACAGCTTTCAGGTTAAACATTAGGCTGGCGACAGGTTTGAGGTTTTTTCCTCCCCTGCAATAGGCTGATTACTCAACGTAACGTCAGCACGACGTCACACTAACAGCTGACAAACATCGGCCGGCTCCTTGCGTACATTTTGGGGTACATTTCAGGTAGGCTTGTAGCTTTTCTCTACGGAAATTTCGAGTTCCAAAACAAATTATATGTTTAGTACCGCGTTTTTCGGCATGCTTTACGACTTGGCTATCTCAGTTAGAATCACGTTATAAAGGTGCCACATTCCAGTGGCGTAGCCAGGATTCGGTCAAGGGGGTCCGACTACCGTCGGGGGCCCCCAGGCCAGGGGCCCCCTTAGTAGTCGGGGCCCATCTCCTATATGTGTCGTATAATATTCTGGCATTATAACATTCACACGACGGAAATTTTTCTATCCCTTTTAAGTGTTTGTAATTATTTTGTTTATAGTTTGATTTTTTTCTCGATCCGACCATGTGTTGGTAAATTTAGGTCACCAAATATTAAGGCTGGCCCATACCTATATGACAGCGTGGCTATAATAACAGTTTTGTGGCCCATTTCGGGAAATAAAATGTTGCTGCGTGCATGATGTTACACCTGACTTTACCTCAATTCACTCTGGTAATCAGGTATGAAGTCATTGAAGGTCAGTCGTTTTGAGTACGAATAAATGGTCTTCTACGGAAAATGATTACAAATTTTTTTCCGGGTGTCGAATTCAGGAACTCTTTAATCAGAAAGTTTTTAAAGAAATGGAAAAAATGAATAAAAATACAAGGGATATGGTGGATGGTGGTGTATTCCGGAAGTCATATAACGTCTATTCCGCAGAAAGATCCTGATGAATTCACCACAGTTACTTTTTTACCCTTGCTATGTTGTAAATGACAAATTACCAAAACAATAGGCGCCTGAGATAACTATCGCCTTGGATTACTCTGTCATTGTTATTTTAAACCTTTCATACCTATTTTTCTTTTTGGGATTATGCTCATCAATGTGTGTCATTTTACTTGTTTGTCTGGTTTCCTACGAAAATATTTGAAAGTTGCTTATTTCAGAATATTTAGGACAGTAGTTATTGGGACTAAGCTAATAGATTGAAAACCAGCTGAAGTTCCAAATTCCCTGTTCGATATGCTATTATGGATGCTAAAACTAGATTAATTTTTGCCTTTCCTTCAGTAATGGTGCCTGATCGACATGTTTCAATTTGTCTTCTTTGGTAGGCAATGGGAATATATAAATTTTTCCGAGGCATATGATTTTCGAAATCTTCTTTGAGCCTAGGATCTCAAGCGATATCTCTGGATTGTATTCTAAAATCTAAAAGAAATGGAAAGGAAAAAGGACGCTCAATAAAAAGGATATATGAGTGTGCCCCAGATGCTATATAAAACCTATTCCATGGACAGTCCTACTGATGAAACCGATCACTTAATCCTCCCTAGCCATTGGTTGGAGATTCCGGGGGGCTTGGGGAGGTGATTACTTCCTTGGACTTTAGGTCTCTGATATGCTTTGTACAGGGCTTGTATTGCTATGCCAGTGTTAAGCCATCCAGGACCATCACCCACCGCCCCCGCCCCCTGACTCTTGGGTCGAGCAGAGATCTCCAGGGGCCTAGCACTTGACACGGCGCCGAAACCAGTATCTGGGACCCCCGAAAACAACACTTTTTTCGCAAATAAGTACTTACGTCCCCCAAAACCAGCATTTGGGGGTACCATGAGACTACCTACTGGGACTCCCTGAAACTTACTCTCGTGGGGCCCTGAGGATAACTTTGAGGGGAGGGGGAGGAAGGAGAGGAATGCTCGCTGAGGCTGGCTTTTGGGGACACTTGAGGGCAGCTTCTGGGGACCCCTGAGACTAACTCCTGGAGACCTCGTGAGACTAATTGTCGGATCTCTGAGATTAGCTCTCCGGCCCTCCTTACACTAGAACTGAAAGGTCCCCTGAAAATAACTCGGGCTTCCGAGATCAGTTCTTGGGGGACCTGAGACTAGCTCTGGGGCCGCCTAAGATCAACACTTGGCGCTACACACAAGGTTAATTTCCGGCCCCTCTCCCGATTAGATCTCAGGGAGTCTCTGATACTGATTCACGGCGCCTCTTGACCAAAATTGTGGACTCCTGAGAATCTCTCGGGGCTCCCTAGATTAGTTATCGGCAGCACATCTGGGCCTATTTATCGGGCCCCCCAGATTTGCTCTGGGGGAGGGGGTTGAGACTGACTCTCGGGGCCATCCAGATTAGCTCTTGGGGATCCCCTGAGGCTCTCTGGGGTGAGGCGGGGAGCTGGGAATGACTTCCGACAGCCCTCTGAGACTAACCCTGGGTCACACCCTGAGACTAACACTCGAGAAGGGAGGCATGGAAGCACCCCTGAAACTGAGTATTTGGCACGGCACTCCCGAGACTGCCTCTGGGAAGCCCAGATTAGCCCTCAGAGGCCTAAGGCTAACTCGGAGCCGTGAGACCAAAATTCGGGAGCACCTCTGGGAATTACTCTCAAAGCCCCAAAATTAGCTCTTGGACGAACCGGAGACTAGCACCCGGGAGCACTCTGAGACTAATTTTTAGGTGCTCGCTGAGATTGACTCTCGGGGCATCTTATGCAACAACTAGGGGGGCACAGCCTCAGGCTAAATCTCGAGGGTTCCCAAGATTACCCCTCAGGGGCCTCCTGAGATCAGCACTCTGCGGATCAAATGAGACTAACTCTCGGACCCTTAGATTAACTCTCGGGGCCACCTGAAGTAAATATTGACTCCTGAGAGAGACGCCCAGAAGACTATGGGACCGAATATCGGTGGTCCTCTAAGACTGACTCTCGGGGTCCCCTTGACCGACCCTTGGGGTTCTCTGAGACTGACTCTCATGGAGCCCCCTGAAATAGTCTGTCGCGGGGCCCTGAGAACCACTCTCTGGGGGACCCTGGGACGAGCTCGGCCCCCTGAGATCGACTCTCGGGGCCCCTGAGACCGACTTTCGGGATCCCCTGAGACTAACTCTCAGGGACCCCCTGAAATCTACTTTTGGGGGTCTTGAGACTGACCCTCAGGGCGGGCCCCTGAGGCCGACTCGGGACGCCCTGAGAACGTCTCTTCAGGGGCTTCTGAGACTGATTCTGGGGGCCCCGTGATCAGAAAATGCTGTGCAGTGGTTCAGATTGGCCCAAAGGGGGGTCCTCGGACTCCTAGAACCCCTTGGCTACGCCACTGCATCCACACATTCGGGGGCCCGCCGAGATCAGCACTTGGAGGCCCCTGAAATCATTGCTTCCCCGATACCAATACTCCGGAGCCCCTGGATACTGATGCGCGGGGCTCCTAAGACCAAGCTCGGGGTTCCACTTAGATCAGGTTCGGGGGCACCCTTAGGCCTATGCTTGCGCTTTGAGAACTGAGACCAAGCTCGAGGAGCCCCCTGAGACCAAGCTCTGGGGTCCCCTGGTACCAAACTCGGAGGGCCTCGTGACACCAAGCTCGGGGCCCCCTGAGACCAAGCTCGGGGCCCCTGAGACCGAGCTCTGAGGCCCCCTGAGACAAAACTCGGAGGGCCCGCTGAGACCAAGAAAGAAAGGCCTCTGAGACTCAGCTCAGGGTCACTGAGACCAAGCTAGGGGGACCCTGAGACCAAAATCGAAAGGCTCGTGAGACTTAAGCTCGGGGGGTCCCTGAGACCAAGCTCGGGGGGGCCCTGAGACCGAGCTCAGTGGGCCCCCCGAGAACAATGTCTGGTTCCCTAGAGTCTCGACACCGATGATCAGAGGCCCCCTGAGACCAAGTTCGGGGCTTCCCTGAAACAAAGCTCGGGGCCCCTGAGACCGAGCTCTGAGGGCCCCTGAGACCGAGCTCTGAGGCCCCCTGAGACCAAACTCGGAGGGCCCCCTGAGACCAAGATAGAAAGGCCCCTGAGACTAAGCCAGGGGGACCCTGAGACCAAGATTGAAAGGCCCGTGAGGCTAAAGCTCGGGGGCCCCTGAGACCGAACTCAGTGGGCCCCCCGAGAACAATGTCTGGTTCCCTAGAGTCTCGATACCGATGATCAGGGGCCCCTGAGACCAAGTTCGGGGATCCCCTGAGACCAACCTGGGGGCCCTGAGAGCGAGCTCAGGGGCCCCCTGAGACTGAGCCCGGAGTACCCCTGAGATCAAGCTCGGGGGGCCTCTGAGGCCAAGATTGAAAAGTCCGTGAGATTAAGCTCAAGGGCCCCTGAGACCAGGCTCAGAAAGCCCCTGAGACCAAGTTCGGAGGTACCTTGAGACCAAGCTCAGGGGCCCCTGAGACCAAGCTCGGGGCCCCCTGAGACCGAGCTCGGGCCCCCTGAGACCAAGCTCAGGAGGCCCGTGAGACCAATCTAGAGGGACCCTGAGACCAAGATCGGGGGCCCTGAGACCGAGCTCAGGGGGCCCCCGAGATCAATGTCTGGTTCCCTAGAGTCTCGATACCGATGATCAGGGGCCCCTGAGACCAAGTTCGGAGGTCCCTTGAGACCAAGCTCAGGGGCCCCTGAGACCAAAATCGGGGCCCCCTGAGACCGAGCTCGGGGCCCCCTGAGACCAAGCTCAGGAGGCCCGTGAGACCAAGCTAGGGGGACCCTGAGACCAAGATCGGGGGGCCCCTGAGACCGAGCTCAGAGGGCCCCCTGAGATCAATGTCTGGTTCCCTAGAGTCTCGATACCGATGATCAGGGGCCCTGAGACCAAGTTCGGAGGTCCCTTGAGACCAAGCTCGGGGGCCCCTGAGACAAAGCTCGGGGCCCCCTGAGACAAAGCTCGGGGGCCCCCTGAGACCAAGCTCAGGGCCCCCCGAGATCAATGTTCGATACTCTGGAGTCCTCAATACCGATGATCGGGGGCCCCTGAGACCAAGCTCGGAAAGCCCGTGAGACCAAGCTCGGGGGCCCCTGAGACCAAGCTCGGGGGGCCCCTGAGACCAAAATCAGGGGGGCCCGTAAGACCAAGCTTGGGGGCCCCCTGAGACCAAGCTCGGAGGTCCCTTGAGACCACCCTCGGGGGCCCTGAGATCGAGCTCGGAGGGCCCCCAGAGACCAAGCTCAGGGGGGCCCCTGAGACCAATGCTCGTGTTTTCCAGTGCATAAGGTCAGCCCAAGGAGGGGGGTCCGCGGACGCCAAGGACCCCCCCTTGGCTACGCCACTGCCACATTCTCTTTAAATTTCCAAGTAGAAATGACATTGTCAACTCTACCTTGTTGGGAGGGTTTCTGAGATCATATTTACAAATAAGTCACGCCACAGTATTCAGTTTGGAATGTCGTTCTCTCTAGTGTTTTTCTGCTGCGTTCCCAAAGCTGAGGCAGCGGCTTGATAAGCTGGAACATGGGACATTTGACGTACGTATGCCAAATTAAGTCAAACCTTATCTCTTTGCTCAAATATTATATTCTTACTATCGTTGATAGGTTTTGGAATGCTGATGCGAGGAGCGTGATCATAAGTTGAAAAGGTATATACTGGCCTGTCTTCTTGAATTCTGAATATAAAATGCATTTAGATTATATATTCGAGCACAGCCCTTCGTTAGAATCTGATCGGTAAAATCTCAAATTCTCAGTCATAGTAAAGCCAAACCTCGAATTCGAGGTCTGGCTTCACTATGACTGAGAATTTGAGATTTCAGAATCGGGTTAGTCAAATACAAATTCTCAGATAAAGTCAAGCCAGACCTCTAACCCGAGGTCTGGCTACACCATGACTGAGAATTTGAGATTTCAACGATCGAATTGTAACGAAGGGTGGTGCCCGAATATATCATCCTAGTGTATTTCATATACAGAATTCGAGGAGACAGGCCAGTAAATACCTTGTAAATTCTTACTATCGTTTGAATGACTCGTAGCGTTATTTTCAGCTTGAAAGTCATGGATAATAATTTTCAATAAATCTCACCTCAGCTGTATGTAACTGCAAACCTAAACTGCCCGACATTTGAAAGTTTACATAAGGATACATTACATACTGAAGCTTAAAACTTTCCGCACGCCAGAGCGCTTGCAAATGACGTTCATTCAACCGTCTCCGGAAGGAATTGGTTATACCTGTTATACCTGTCGTTATACCTGTCAAAGCAGCTAACCACCCGCGGCAAAGGCTGGCATTCGGCTCATTTCACGCAGCACACTGCTTCAGCTAATGTAAGGAATTTGAGGAGACCACCAACCTGTTTTTTATGTTTCTGATAGAGTGTCGAGCGTAGATTCCAAACACGTAGTCAGCAAAATCCTGGTTTGCCACGTTGTTGTGTATTTAGAAATTGTTCATTGCGCTTTTTCGGTATCTTAGTACGGATGCAGAGCCCCTTCTAATACGTTTTATTGCGTGAAATTTTATATTTTTCGAAAGAGCGTTTTACAAATGATGTGATTTTGTCACTTTGCAAACAAACATTGGGTCAGCTTCAATGATCAAAATTCGAGCCGTACAGACCGCGAAAATCTTTGCTTTCAGTCGATAACCTGTACAAAGCCAACTTTAATCCAGAACAAAAAAATCCAATCCGAAGTTTTAAAAGCTTTAATGAAATATGACAGGTTTTTAAATCTGCAAAGATATCTTTACTTGATGTTATTTCTAGGCTCTTCTCAAAGCCTCTGAATGCCGAAATTTTTATGAAAATTATTATTGGTTCAAACGGTTCCTTTCGGTGATGCAAAAGCCTCAGTCCAGGGACACGGTGTTAAAGACTGGACCTGTCCACAGCAGCGCACCAAGGAGTGGGGGCAGCGCCCCCCCTAAAAAAATCTGGATCGACTTCCTGGAAAGGTATCTTTTTCCAATGGCTCTCCAATCTTCAATTCTCCTTTGAACACACACTCGCTGGAGAGAGAGAGAGAGAGAGAGAGAGAGAGAGAATCGTCCTCCGTGGTTATCCGGCACCACACTTAAGTCAACAATAAACAAAGTTTTTTGCTTCAAAATAATTGTTTTCTCAGCACTTTGCAGGTTAAAAAACCCAATATGATACTTCTTTGATTGATACTTTGGGAGCTTCTATGGTCAAATTTGTTTCTGTAAAACATCTCATGATTACAAAAGCGAAGCCAAATACATATTTTTTGCGGAACACATATTTAGAATCTTCGCATAAAAGTATACTCTAATCAAGAAAAAACCGAGCAGGTGGCCTCCTGATTTTGACATGAGCTGAATTAGTGTGGCAGCAGGACTATTCGTGCCCCCATAGACGTGGGACAGAGAGGACAAGAGGGCAATGTCCCCTCCCCCAATGATCAAGATCTTAAGCATTAACCCTAAGGCGTTGACTGGAGTGTCCATACCCCATGGCGCTGAAGTAGCTGCGACCGAAGAGCCTCTGGATGATGGCAGCTCCGTCCCGCGGGTCCCCTCCGGCCTTCAAGGTCTCATTCAACGACCACGCGTACTGGTTCACTGCGTCGTACAGGTAGGCGGCCTCCGACCTTATCTGGGAGAGTAGGGAAATATGTCATAAAGGTAGGAGGTTTCTGACTTTATCTGGGGGAGTAGGGAAATATGTCATAAGGGTAAGAAGTTTCCGATCATATCTGGGGAGATGGTCTCTGGCCTTATCTGGAGGAGCAGGGATTATACATAGTACAGGTAAATGGCCTCTGGCCTTATCTGGCGGAGCAGGGATCAGAGGCGTGGATTTCTGTAAACATTGGGGCGCCCAAATTTGAAAGGATACAAATATCCATCACGCAAGAATTAATAACATGTTCTTATATTTGTTTTGGCCCTCACACAGGCCTGCCGAAGCAACTAAAACCATATCAATTGCCGGAAAATGATAAACAATGAAATTTAAAGGATTTTTTTTTACACTAAGTCAACGTTTCATTGGGGTGCCCGGGCACCCTCCAAGAGATGTAAACCCAGATCCCTGGCAGGGATACATTCAAAACAGGCAAAAGGCCTCTGATCTTATTTGGGGGAGCAGGGAAACACATCGTAAAGGAAGGCTGCCCCCGAACTTATCTCGGGGAAGACGGAGAACGGTCGCCAAAGACCGCCAAAGACCGTCAAAGGCCGCCTACATCGTAAATATAGGCGGTCTTTGACCTGAGCTGGGGGAGAAGGGATACATATCTATAAGGTAGGCAGCCACTGATCCTATCTGGGGGATAATGGAAACATATCGTAAAGGTGGGCGGCTTCTGATCTCCTGTAAAATATTATTAAGTTTCATCAATAGCATCTGAAAGTACAATCATACCATGATGGGAACCAACAATGAAGCAGAAGCTTTACGGCCCAAATATATCCAAATCTACCTCTATATAATATATACCCTTGCTCAGTGTGATATGGTGGCTTGTTCCAATGGAACAAGTATATCCGCATGCTTTTGAAATTGCATGTACGAGACGAGCGGCGTCAAGGCCAGTCCCTTCAGTGGTGGCCTGAAGGTTTGGGGGAGCCAAAGTCGAAAAAAACGTGAACCGGTGAAAACTTTGCCACAGATTAACTAGAAGGTAGGTTTTGGGGACAAACCAAAGTAAAAAAAAGGAGAGAAAAGAAAACGTCACGGGGTGAAAGATGTTCCCACAAGATGCTTGTTTTGGCTAGCAAATCCCCATTGTTTACGCTGAAATTGACTGGTTCTGTTTGAAATTGAGAGTTGAAGCACCAAACCTTGCTTATAAACTTAAAAAGAGTCGGGGCAGAAGGGAGGCCGACAGCTTTGGGAGGAAACATAGTTTTCCCCGAGATTTTCAGTCTGTTGGGGCACATGCCTTTTTGCCCCCCCTGGATCCGCCACTGCAGTTCTTGGCCTGCTTTAGATTGTTCGGTTACATTGCACATCATTGTTACATGTACTGCCGGTTCCACACTGATTGGTAGGTATTAGTCTCAGTTGTTTTAAGAATATATTTAAAAACGATTACACTTCTCACAAAAGGCTGCGTCTCTAGTAATGCATGTTGACGAGCCTTTAAATTTGGGATGCTGCGAACTGGGAATGACGTCCATTTAGAAAATTATGGACAAAAACTGTTTTCGCTGATCCTGATAATGTTCTGTCTTTTCTAAATTCCTTCCCAATTTTGAACCTAATGAAGCATCTTTTCACGTCAGTTCATGCATCCAGTTAAAACGCAGCAGGTGAGGCAACAATGGTAGGGATCATCACTTGAGAGATATTTCGCAAAAACGACCGCGGCCTAATACCTGCCAATCAGTATGGAACCGGCTGTACGTGTATGTGACATATGTCAGTGTGTCAAAGCATGTATTATTGCTATTATTAATATTACGACGCCCTCGTCTTCCAGATTAGAAAAATAACGGAGAGGGAATGGGCACGGTGGAAACTGGGTGGAATATATTGACACCCAGTATTCTGTCTTCCTTATTGGATCCTGTGTCTGCGGACGAGGTATTCGTAATTGACGCTAAAATAAGCCTCTGACCGTCCTTTGTCGGCTGCCATCTGCTCAGGTTTCACTTCCTGGCGGTTATATGTGTTTATTGACAAACAGAGGGGTACTCAGTACACAGAACCATCCACACTGGTGACATTTACTGACGAAAGGAGGTTTAGTGGATGGCTGGCACTGTTTCAGGTGTGTAATTCGCAGTGGGTTTTGAAACGTTTTCCTTGAAACGTTATCACCCACTTGTCGACGATTTGAATCAATGCATAAAACTCCGATAAAATACACGCGAGATTATATAAACCTTAGAACATAGATGAAGCTTGTTCTTACACTTTGATTTATATTTGCGATGTCATTCTATGTGCTATTATTTGTGACACACGAGAGAAGATATCAAACAATTTCTTCCTATATTTTGTGAGGCCAAAAGATACTTCATTGAAATCCTGTTAGCATTTCTTTGAAAATAGAACAAATTGCTGAAAATAGCTCAGCATGTCTAGCTGTCTACAACCATGCCATCTCAAAGTAACATTCAGCTCACTTGTTTAAACAAAAGACAAACCTACTTAACGTTTGTTTGCTGCGTGAGAAGTTTAAACAAATTTAAACCATGAAAAAGGTTTTTCAAGCCTCCGAAATAAGCGATCAAACAATGCTGCTCGTAGTTTTCAGGTCTCATCAATAAACATTCCAAGCACAAAAACCAGCATCCATTCTCTCGCTGGGGTACTTACATTCATATTCTCACCAAATTTTCGCAGTAGGTTGGTGTAGCTGAACGGAGGATGCTCCATGAAGGTGTTGACCAGACGGGTCAGAGTTTCGAACCCCACAGCAGGCGAGCCGATCACACCTGAGGACATTCAACAGCTGAGCACGTGGGTAGAGGCGAGACCGGGTCAGAAAGGTCAACGCCGGAGGCAGTGTGTCAGGAAGCGAGCACTCGAAAAGAAAACGAGCCCAGAGTTTCTGGTTTGAAAACATGGGTTTTGTGGAGCAGAATACAATTCAAGAGAGTTTTGGAAGGAGTCGAGTTTTACATTCAGTACCGAAAATATTCTGGCCACTATATTTTAACGCTTTCAAATCTTGATGGATGCTTGGCATGCTTTGACATGCAACTGGCAATTTAGGAGGGAAGGGATTCCATTCAGTGTTCAGGCTACTCAGATTTACCAGTAGAGATTCAAACTTGTAGAGCGCAACAGGGGGCGCCTCCAAGGATTTTTTACAGGGGCGCCCTGACCAGACCCAGGCTGGTGCTGAACGGGGACCGGGACAGGTGAATTTCGAGCATATTCGGTACCTGACAGCATTAATGACGATGGACCCAAAAATTTGGGGGACGTCCCCCCTGGTTGGCCAAAAGGGGGATCGTCCCCCGTCTCCCCGCTTTCGGCGCCCATGAGAGCAATTAAATATTTATGCTACATTCAGGGGTGTAATTTTCTATCTCTTTGGGGGTGCCTGAGCACCCCCAATCCTAATTCAAGCACCCCCAATCCTGTGCTGAGCACCCCCAAAACATGTACCGCCCCTGGCTTATCACTGCTACCCTGAAGAGTGTCACCCTATCTCATCACTGCCAGCCTGATCCGTGCCGCCCCTGTAAGTTTTTCCCGTTCCGGGGTTCATTACTTCCACTCTGATCTGTTCCACCTCTAGCCAATCAATGCCACCTGACTTATCCTTTCCCCCTGAATTATGACGCCGCATCATTGCCACCCCAGTCTGATCAATGTCGCCAAAAATTTATCACTGCCGTCCCCCTCTTAAGGATGAGTACTGCCGCCTTTTGTTTCATCACTGATCAGCTGACTGATCACTGACACTCCTGGTTTATCACTGCCGCCTTGATTCATGCCGCCCCTGGTGAAAAAACCTGGTTTATTTCAACATCCATATACTTTCCCCACCTGGTTAGTCACTGTTTCCCACCCAATTATCATTTCCGCCCCCGGCTGATCACTGCCGCCCCTCGTTTACCACTGCCGCCCCTGGCTGATCACTGCCGCCCCTTGGCTGATCATTGCCGCCCCCTGACTGATAATTGCCGCCCCTTGACTGCTAACTGCCGCCCATGGCGGATGACTGCCGCCCCTGATGGATATCTGCCGCCCCCTGGCAGATCAATGCCGCCCCCTGGCAGATCACTGCCGCCCACTGACTGATAACTGCTGCCCCTGACTCATCGCTACCACACCCTGGCTGATGACTGGCGCCCCCTGACTGATAACTGCCACCCCTTGGCTGATCACTGCCGCCCCCTGGCTGATAACTGCTGCCCCCTGGGCCGATCATTGCCGCCCTCTGACTGAAAACTGCCGGCTCTTGACGGATAACTGCCGCCCCTGGCTGATCACTGCCGCCCCTTGAATGATAACTGCCGCCCCTTGGCTACTAACTACCGCCCCTGGCTGACCACTACCGCCCCTTGGCTGATCATTGCCGCCCCCTGGGCCGGTCATTGCCTCCCTCTGATTGAGAACTGCTGGCTCTTGGCTGATAACTTCCGCTTCTTGACTGAAAACTGCCGCCCCTTTGATGCTAACTGCCGCCCCTGGCTGACTCCTGCCGCCACCTGGCTGATTATTTCCGCCCCTTGGCTACTAAATACCGCCCCTGGCTGACCACTACCGCCCCCTGGCTGATCATTGCCGCCCCCTGACTGAAAACTACCGGCTCTTGGCTAATAACTGCCGTCCCTGACGGATCACTGCTGCCCTTGACTGATAACCGCCGCCCCCTGGCTGCTAACTGCCGCCCCTGGCTGATCACTGCCGCCCCCTGGCTGATCATTGCCGCCCCTGACTCAAAACTGCCGGCCATTGGATATATAACTGCCGCCGCTGGCCGATCACTGCCGCCCCCGGCGGATTGATAAGTGCCACCCCCTAGCTGATAACTGTTGCCCCTGGCTGATAGCTGCCTCCACTTGACTGATAAATTCCGCCCCTTGGCTGCTAACTGCCGCCCCTGGCTGATCACTGCCGCACCCTGGTTGATAATTGCCACCCCCGGCCAATTACTGCCGTCCCCTGACTGATAACTGCGGCCCCCTGGCTGATAACTGCCGCGCTTGACTGATAACTGCCGCCCCTGATTCATCACTGCCGTCTCCCGGGGCAGTGAGCATCCTGGGGATATCTGGGCAGTGAGCATTCTGGGGGAGCATCCTTCTGTGGATATCACTAACATCATGTTATATCTGAGGAGCGTTAGTTTTAATGTCGTATATTCATCCTATTAGTCTTTCAGGTTTTACATAACGTCGAGTTTCATGTTACCTATAGTCTCTGACTTTAGTGTATCGTGTGAAATTGTTTGTATCATTTATTCAGTATTTGTATTTCATTTCATTTTTTATGTTTTATATAATCTTCTGATACAACTTTCACAACCTGATCTGTTTTACCACCTGACATGTTCGAATTCGTGCGGAAATGTCCTATTTGCGTATTTTATTTAGTGTTATGGGCGCCGTATGACTCTAGATGTCGGCGCGCTCTAAAACCTCAAATATGATGATGGACCGTCTCACGGCTGATCACTGCCACCCCTGGTTCATCACTGCCGCCGGAATTCATGCCGCCTCTGACTCATTGATGCTGTCCCTTGCATATTTTGACTTAAATGCACGCCGCCTCGCCTCATCGCTGCTGCCCCTGGTTCATTACTGCTGCCCCTGGTTCATTACTGCCGCCCCCTGGTTGATCACTGTCTCCCCTGGTTCATAACTGCCGCCCAGAATAATCATTGCTGCCTTGATTCACGCCGCCCCTGGCTGATCAATGTTCTCCCTGATTTTTATTAACCCTTCCTCCCTAGAATCGTTACTGCTGCCTCTGGCTGATCACTGCTGCCCCTGGTTTATCTCTGCCGAGGAGACCAGTCCGGCCATGGCCCCCCAAAACCGGTCAAACTTAGGCCCTGATGTAGGCACCGTTTTGTCAGGAGGAATCTCTAACACCCTTCCTGAAGCAAACAGCAGCCCACAATCATCTAATCATTATCTGTTTGTCTATTGGAGGAATTCCCCGAGCCGAGTAAATGGTAGAATGCTGCTGCCGTGCTTTTACTCCTTTAGTGTCAGCCAGCGGTGAAATTTATCTCTTTGGGGCTTGCAAGCACCCCTAACCACAATGAGAGTACCCCCAATACATGTGTCGTTCCTGGACTCAGTATTTCTGCCCTGATTCATGCCGCCTCAGTCTTACCACTGTGATCATGCCGCCCCCGGTTCATCATACCACCCTGGTTTATGCCGCCATGGTTCATCACTGACGCCTCTGAAACATCCTGCTGAAACATCTTGCAACCCATTACTTGAAATAACTCCCATTGCTTTAACAGACTAACGTAGCTTGCCCTCACGCAAAATTCTAAAATTCTCCCACACACTCCTTTAGAGGCGGGCAAGGTGCTATGCACAGAACGCCTTATAAAAGCCTTTGACTTGACTTGACTGACGCCTCCTACCTATCACTGTCACTCTGATTCTTGCCAAACCTGACTTATCACTGCCGCTCTGATTCAAACAGCACCCTGCTCATCACTGCTGCCAGTGGCTCACCAGTGCTATCCCCAGCTTATCACTGCCACCCTGTTTCATGCTGCCCCCCGCTCATCACTACCGCCTCGGCTAATGAATGCCGCCCCTGACTTATCACTTCCGCTCTAATTCGTGCGACCCTGGGCTCATGACTGCTGCCCCCAGCTCGGGGACGGCTGATTCCATTTTCGGGTGGTTGTACAATATTTTCGGCAGGGGGTGCCTTCCTTCTCAAGGGTGAAGGGGGCGCTTCCATCCCCAGGGTTCACCTTTGGCTCCCTAGGGGTGCCCACTCAGGGCGGGGGGTGGCATAATTTCCCTGCGTTGTGTCGATAAATTGGGTCTATTTGCTCTCCATGGGATGGCTTTGATGAAAAAGGACACCATTCATATTTGAAACAGTTTTTATTTCGCACAGAGGGCTCTACCTCTTCAGGTAGGTGGTGTTTAGGTCTGATGTTTTCTTGGCCGGCCGGGGGCGCCACCCAAATCCGGGTGTGCTTCCCCGGACGAAGCCAAACCCGGGTGTGCAAAAAATACTTTTGCACACCCTCATTTTTTTCAGGGTGTGCAATTACACACCCTGTCCCCCCCGCCCGGAGTCCGCCGTCCCTGTCCCAGCTTATCTCTTCCGCCCTGATCTGTGTCACCCGTAGTTTATAACTACTACCTACGGCTCATCATTCCCGTCCTCGGCTTATGCCCTTTGCCTTGATGCATGCCACCTCCGGCTAATCAATGCAACCCCCTCCCCAACTTATCACTTCCACCCTGATTTTTGCCGCCCCTAGTTCATAGCTCCCGCCCCCGAGTCTTCACTGCCGCCCTCTTCTTATCACTTCCACTCTGGTTCGCGCCGCTCCTAGTTTATAGCTATTGGCCCTAGCTCATCACTGCCGCCCTCGACTTATGACTTTGCCCTGTTTCTTGCCGCCCCGACCAATCACTATCGCCCCCAGCTTACCACTTCCATCCTAATTTGCGCCGTTCTTAGTCCATAACTGCCGCACTGGGCTCATCACTACAGCACTTATGCTTGCCTCCCCTCTGCGTTAGGGTAAAATAAAAGGTGTTAGGGCAAAAATAAAGGACATGCACGGGTACAGAGGAGTTGCCCTATTTCTTAATATTTACAGAACAATACACGCGTTGTTTGGAGCACTATTGGTGTTTTTGCTTTCTTTCCACCTAGTGATTAAAGGGAATGTGGCACCTTTATGACGTGATTTTAGCTGAGGTAGCCAAGTTATAAAGTATGCCAGAAAACCAACAGGCAGATATTCATTTATTTCCCTAGAGGAGCATTTTAAAAATCAAAATATTGAGCCTATTGTACATTTTTTAGAGAAATAATGAACGTCTTCGTGATTTTCGGTTAAGAGTTCCCCTAATTGCACTAAATTTCAGGATTCATCCAAGGTGCCACATTCCCTTTAAAGGATCCCCTTTTTAATACGCTCATTTCGGGGGTCTGGGCCACCTTCGCCTTGACGGGGGGGCGGGTACTCGCCCCCCCTAAGATCTCGAGAACCACGCTAGGTAGCGAAAAATGTTAAACAACTTTGGGTAGCCCATCCAATTCTCCATCGAAAATATTTAAACAATTTTTTGTCAGGTCACATTTAAGGTCACGAGAGGCAGAACATGCCGTCATAGGGATAACATGTAAATCAAGGTATTCGGCTATTACATGTAAACAAGTAAAGATGGAGCAAAACGACTAGAACTGTATGAGTCCTTGCAGCAAGCCGAATCGAACGATATGTAATTTGACCTTGCTAGGTCAAATCAAGGATTTAATCTGACCTGAGGTCAGGTCAAGATCAAAATATATAAAATGCATATCACAAGAACCGCAAAGACAAGGCGAGTGTAATGCAGCTTAAATAAACGCTCTATCACCACCCGTGACTGATTAATTCAGTCAAAACCATTTTTCCCATGTATTTCCATGGAGAGGTCATGGCTTGTACCTGACCTTAGGTCATCGATATCGAAAATACTGAAACATATTTTAGAGAACTCGGTGGGTCCATTATGTGATGTGAGTTTCAATAGGATAAGTTCTCCCTGCTCCGACTTATGCTATCTTAAACTTGTTTTGATGCCAGGTCACTGGACCTGTCCTGGTGACCTGACCTGAGATGACCTAACCTTCAAATTTTCACAGAAGTTGTAAAAATGATCATCATCGATATCGAAAATACTGAAACATATTTTAGAGAACTCGGTGGGTCCATTATGTGATGTGAGTTTCAATAGGATAAGTTCTCCCTGCTCCGACTTATGCTATCTTAAACTTGTTTTGATGCCAGGTCACTGGACCTGTCCTGGTGACCTGACCTGAGATGACCTAACCTTCAAATTTTCACAGAAGTTGTAAGAATGATTTGAAAAGTTGTAAAAAATGAATTCCCTTTAAAGATAATCCCTTTAAAGGGAATGTGTCACCTTGGTTGAATCCTGAAATTTAGTGTAATTAGGGGAACTTTTAGCCGAAAATCACATTCCCTTTAAATAGATTCCCTTTAAAGGGAATCCCTTTAAAGGGCATGTGGAACCTTGGTTGAATCCTGAAATTTAGTGTAATAAGGGGAACTTTTAGCCGAAAATCATGGAGGCGTCCATTATTTCACTGAAAAATGTACAATAAGCTCAATGTTTTGATTTTTAAAATGCTCCTCTAGGAAAATAAAGATCTGCCTGTGGATGATGTCATGATCTGGCAGCCACTTCCATATTCCATGGGTTTCAAGGGCTTCGATTAGCTGATGCTCACCGTGACGTCAGCATATGTCGTCACACCAACATGGCTGTCAACTGTGGCCTGCTTCTAAGGGTACATGAGGAGTACATCTCAGGTATTTTTTAGTTTTTTTCTTCGGAAAGTTTGAGTTTCAAGACAAATGATATATAAAGTACCGGTTTTCCGGCATGCTATACAACTTGGCTGTTTCATTTAAAATCACGTTATAAAGGTGCCACATTCCCTTTAAGTCCTTTGCTTTCATTTCAATCTCCATCCACTCTGTCATGCTGAAGGTAAAATTTAACCCCACAAAACTGATACACTTCAATGGTGGACAGGAGCGCAGCCAGGGAGGCACGTGCCCCCCATCGGTGCCGGAGTGCCCTTTGATCGCTAGGCGGTGCATCCCGTATGAGCTGTGCCGCTCGAAATTTATTGCCCTACGGCATCGAACCTAGATGCAGTTAGATCATATTAAAACCAGATTAAAACCATTGTTTGATATTTATTACCTTTTTTGGTTAGCTAGGGCATTCTGTCGCCTTTCCAAGCACCCGGGAGAATATGGGTGCGTAATTCGTGACCAGCTAATGCCTCAACGTTTCCAATAATCGCACCGGTGGAGCTAATCTGGTGACCCTTGAGGTCATCGGGCCCACTGGGCTGGTCTTGGCCACTTGAGCGGATCACGTGCCCTCTAAGCTGATCTGGTGCCCGTTGAGTCAATCTGTTGCCCCTTGAGCTAATAATTGTGCCTCTTGAACCTAGCTAATGCTTTCTGAGTTAGTCTGATGCCTCCGAGTTTGCCTCGTGTTCCATTAGCTGTTTTAGTGCCCCTTGAGCTGATCTGGCCCCTGAGCTGATCACATGCCTCGCCGAGTTTATCTACTGTCCCCTGAGCCAATATGGTACCTCTTTTAGCTATGATCTGGTGCCCCCTGAGCTGGTATGGTGCACCCTGAGCTGATCTTGTGTTCTCTGAGCTGAGCTGCGCCCCTGCTTTGGTTTGGGGGCTGGGAGCTGATCTGGGCTCATGGGCTGCCAATCTGGTTCCCCTGAGCAGATATGTTTCCCCCTGAGCTAAACTAATGATTCTTGAGACGATCTGGTGCATCCTGAGCCAAAATTTTGCCTCCTGGGCCCATCTCATGCCCTCTGAGCTCGTCTAGTGCCCCTGAGCTAGTGTGGTGCCCCCTGGGCCAATCTAGTGCCTTTTAGGCCGATCTGGGCCTCCTAAGTTGATTAAGTAATTTCCTCAGAAGCTCTGGGACCCTGAACTGAGTTGTGCCCACTGAGGCTGATGAAGGTCCCTGAGCTGGTATGGGGCTCCTGGGCTGATTAAATGCCTCCTGGTTTGATCTAGTACCTCCTAGTTGATCTGTGCCCCGAGCTGATCGGGGATAACTGAGCTGATTCCTTGCCCTCTCTCTGAGCTAATATGGTGCTCCCTGAGCTGATCTAGACCCCTGCTCTGGCCTGGGGACTAGGAGCTGATCTGGGCCCCCGAGCTGATCGATCTGGTGCCCCCTGAGCAGGTATATTGTCCCTGAGCTAAACTAATGCCCCCTGAGTTGATTTGGTGCCTCATGTGTCATCATTGTGCTCTCTGAGCTAGTCTGGTGCCCCCTGAGCTAATATGTTGCAAGGCCCTATTGACCCTATCTGTAGCCCATTGAGCTAGTCTGATGACCCCCTCCCCATCTATGGGGCCACTGAGCTAGTCTAGTCCCGTGCCAAGCATGAGCTGCTCTGTGAGAGGGGGGGCTCTGATCCATACCAGGGGCCCCCTGGGCTGGTCTTGAATAGACAGAGAGTAAGTACACAAGGCCAACTCCCATCACCTCGGGGGTCACGGGGCTAGTTTAATGCCAGGGGGCACAACTGGGGGAATGAGATTCAGCTGCTCTGGAGGACTCTGCTCCACACTAGGGGCCCCTGAGCTGGTCTTGAATAGATGGCGAATAAGGACACAGTGCAAGCTCCCCGTGTAAAATGGAACTAACGAAGAATGAGCCATCATCGCTAAAACGGCTTGTGATGCCTAGGCACCCCGGGTTAAATGAATTACTTATTATACTGTTGGATTCTGGGGAGGGGTGATAAAAAGGCATGTGTCCCTGAGCTCAGAGCACAGTCCCCTGAACCAGGATTTGTACTAAATAATTCAAAGGAATGAAGAACTAGTTTCTCACAATTTTCAGCCCTATCCAAACTACCAGCCTATTTACTTTTTCTTTACTTCAACTGGGACCGATCCTTGAAAATATGGAACTTTTAAGCGGGTTCAAAAGGTATCTCCCAAATTATTCCGGCAACAAAAATTGCATCCGTCCAATGTCACTATGCCACACCTCCTCAAACGGCCCTTGTGGGAGCTGCGGAACTTAATCCGCGTTCAACCAGGGCTCACTCGTCACGACACAACCAGTGGGCATAACAAATGAATTTTCGACTCCAATATGTCTTATCTTGCACATAGTGACATATATCACAGGCTCCGCTGAATTCTCTGATGTCAAGTACTTGCATGAGTTGGCTGATTTGTCCTTAAATATATCTAAAAAAATCGTGTTCTGGGTATTTTCATGAGATTTCGGTGACATTTTTCTTTTTTCTGGTTTTAATTCAGTTTTCCTTCTCCGTCAATGCTTGATTTGCATTTTTATTGGACCAAAGGTACCCAAAAGTTTATATTAACTAAGATATAGTAAGTTTTTTAGGTTACGTTAAAAGTGCCCTTTCTCTCCCGGAGTGCCCCTCAAAGGTGGTGTGCCCCCCACACCAAAGCTCTGGCTGCTCCCCTGATCGTGGAAAGATTTAAAGCTCATATTTGATTATTGTAAGACGTATATGTAGCTTTGGGACGTCGCCGAAAAAAACCTGCCCAACATTAAAATAAAATGTTCCCTGTGCTATAAAAGGCGCAAAAAAGCGATGAATAACAGATTTAATGCAATGAAGGGGTGCCACCCCCAACGCCGCTGGCCCTATGGGGTGCCGCCCCCCACCGGCTGAGCAACCCCAAAGATTTTTTGAAAATTACACCCCTGGCTACATTACCAGTTCTCAAACAACCCCCATCCCCTGTCAATAAGTGTAAGTAGGCATGTATGTTTAAAAGAACCGTAAACCAGTCACCTGAGCAGGCTGCTCAGAAGATCAAACACATGCTCTGCTCCATTAGAACGATTGGACACTTACTCAAAGCAGCGTTGTGAAGCTATGCCTGATGGGCTTTGATCTTGGCTACGACTTCTTTTGTCTACGACTTTGATTACGACTTTCTCCCCTCCCAACATATACTATGGTTAAGTTAGTTGCATGTACGAATAGCAATTCACTGTTTGGGTGATTGTATCTTTACAACATAGTTTTTGTGACCAAACCCATGTCGGAAGACAAAAAGAAAACGTTGGATGTCAGATGTGGTGGCCACCAGCAATTACACTGGTGCAGCGAAACAATAATTCACCTTCAAATATTTACCTTATGTACCAACAAAAATGACTTAAGTTTTTGTTTTTGTAAAGACTACTAAATAACTTATCAACTCACTATTTTGTATGCTTGACATGGGGGGGCTAGTGGCTCGTGTACGGTAGTTACCCCACCCGTGGTTCAGTGGTAGAGCGTCTGTCTTTTGAACCACAGGCCCTGGGTTTATGTCCCGGCAGAACCTCTAAAAATGTTAATCTGATCCCCAAATCCCTCCCACAGGGTGAGAGTTGGCGACGCCGTATAACACTAGCAGTTAACGCGTCGTTAAACCCAAACAACTATCCTGCTTGACTTGGCCTGTAACGTCAAAATACAACTCTGCTGGAAATTGTCATGACGTGAGGATAGACATGACTATCTTTATTTACGAAGTTGGAGAACCGCCCAATTTCCTGTTTTCCATTTTTTAACAAATAAAGGTAAGAATAATAACAAAGTTGACCAGGAAAATGAATTTTATTACTCTTGATCATAGAAAACACTCGACAAGTTTCCAAATTCCACCATCGTCTTGGAGTGATAGATGGCGAATTTCAAGAAGATGGTGGAATGCCGAAGCATGCCAGGGGTTTTCCATTATCAAAAGCAATATAATTCATGTTCGTGGTCAACTTAGTTCATTTTTTCCCTTTATTTGATAAAAAGAAAAACGTACAGATCTGCATAAACTTTTGTTTGAAATGCCATCTGGCAAGACAGCTACACGAGACAATCATCTATAAGGTAAATATAGATAAAAGCTTCCTTTCCCTGACCCCGAGGCCCATTAAGCAGCAGCTGTTCTCTCGCTCGCTGGTCTTACGTGGCAACGGAGTGAAAATACTGGAATCATGCTCTCATCTTATGTCATCTCACCATCAGGCGTGTAACTTTGTATACTTTTAGGGGTGCGCGAGCACCCCTAAAACTTTTGAAAGCACCCCTAAACTCCAAAAAGCACCCCTAAAACTATTCTGCGACGTTCTAATAGGACTTAATGCCAGGATTATGTAGCAATTAAATAATAAGTATCAGAGATTTGGAGCTCTCTTGTAACTATTCATCTGGAGAGATAATGTCGAGCTTAAAAGATTACTTAAGTGATCTGGAGATTTCATATAACCGCATGAGGTCATATTTAGACGGCGGGCCGCGGGAGTAACTATGGAAATTACTGTAGCTGCCACTTGCGACCAAAGCCGAAAGATCGCGTTTTCCAAAATGTTAATTGCCGTGTCGCCGTTGTCTCAGAATCAGTACCATCGAGTGCACTCGTCGTTTCCTTGATCATGTCTTCCAGACAGAAAAAACAAAGTTCACTGCTGAACCTCTTTTCCAAAATGCCATGGTGCATGCTGCAATTTATTTTTGAATTTATTGAGGCGGTATGTAGATCAGACCTGTCCATAGCTGATATACGTACCAAAGGAGGGTAAAAACCAACATGTGGTAGCTGTGCATCTGTTGAAACTTGTTTAGAAGGGGAGGGAAATCAGGGCCAATATCTGGGAAACGTAGCTTGTGCTTAACCCACGCCCGTCCGAGAGGAGCATCGATGGTCTCCATAAGGCTTTCTAAGAATAGCGGATAAACGGCGGCGCTGCGTCGCCGTATTTTCATATCTCTTCCTTGATCAATTCCGCATCTTTAAAAAATCAGGTTTGGTCATGTTAGGTCAGGTCTTCAGGCCAAGGCAAGTGATTTCACCTAAAAATTAGGATTGCATTTATGCAATAAGTAAAGTTACTTATAAATAAGAACACGTTTAACCTAGCAATCCGACGCTAAAATCCGTAACGGGCGCACCGGGTGCCGCAACATATATTCCGGGTTTTATGAAATCGGTGATATAGTTTCACCTAACACGCGCATTGACGGGGGCGGGTACCCGCCCCCTCGGGTTTTTCGGAAATAACAGAAAAACGGCGCGCGCAGCGCCACCGTACTTGGCATACCTTTTCCTCATCATTTTTACAACTTCTGTAAAAATTTTAAGGTTAAGTCATCTCAGGTCAGGTCTCCAGTGCAGGTCAAGTGAACTGGCCTCAAAAAAAGTTTAAGATGGCATAAGTCGGAGCAGGGTTAACTTATCCGATTAAAACTCGTATCACATAATAGGCCCACCAAGTTCTCTAAAATATGTTCCGGTATTTTTGATATCGATGACTTAAGGTCGGGTACGAGGCATGACCTCTCCATTGGAAATACATGGTAAAATGGTTATGGTGATTAGAGCGTTTATTTTAGCTGTATTAGACTCGCCTTGGCTTTGCGGTTCTAATGATATGCATTTTATATAATTTGACCCTGACCTGACCTCAGGTGAGGTCAAATCCTTGATTTGACCTAGCAAGGTCAAATTACATATCATTCGACTTGGCTTGCTGCGATGATTCATATAGTTCAAGGCTTTTTTCTCTATCTTTACTTGTTCAGATATAATGGCCGAAAAACTTATTTACATGTTATCCCTAAAACGGCATGCTTTGACCTCTCGTGACCTTAAATGTGACCTGACAAAAATGGTTCAAACATTTTCAATGGGAAGTGGATGGGCTACCCAACGCCGTTTACCGTTTTTCGCTACCTACCGTGGTTCTCGAGATCTTAGGGGAGGGGGCGGGTACCCGCCCCCTTGTCAAAGCGAAGGTGGCTCAGACCCCCGTCAATGCGCGTGTTAAGGGTGACGTCTTCAATGGAAATACATGGTAAAAACTGTAAAATAGATATATTTTGCTCCATATTGCTTAACCCTCATCCTTCAGGGGGCGGATTTGACGCTCCTCGTTATTTCTTACGATGACACAAAAAGCTTCGTTTAGCCCAATGTTGCGTGGAAATTGTATAACAAAATTAATTTCACACATCTTGATCAAATTTTAAGTAAATGCCATGTCGGGTCACCGAGTTATGACGTCATTGTTATGCCCATGTAAGGCAATTTTGGTCCTAAAAATAAGTCTGAAAAAATGGCGTTACTCGGTTTCTAGATGAGCTAGATCAAGTTTCTTAATAGGATTCAAAAGCTCCTGAAAAGACAATTTGGAATACACCATCTATTTTGAGGTCAAGTCCATAACGAAGGCACCAGGGGTCCCTAAAGGTCCGCCAAGGTTGCCGTTTTAGAAGTTCTTGTTGGGTATACTCATGAACAGGACAAGGTGCGGCAGTGGATTTGGTATCATAGTGGCGAGAATCACCCAAGGATTCGATGGTATGCGACCTCACTTCGACCTTGACCTAAGGTTATGTTAGGTGGTCTAAGGTCAAGGTCATGCGTGACCTTCCAAGGTTATGCCGCATATTGTGGAACTCTTTGGGTCAAGACAAACACATTGACACCTTGGGCTTTATTCAAGGTCTATTGATTTCCGAATTATAAGGGATTTTCTAAATGTGTCAAAATGTCACCATTTTGTGACCTCACGAGGTCACTAGTTAACCTAGGGTATAAATAATTGTACACCGTCGGAGAGTTCAGGTCTCGGTCAACAGGCTGTGCATACCGCGTACTTCCACCTTTCTTAGCTTTCAAACGGTTGAGGGTGGAATCGATCTCCCGGTAGGGCGAGGAAGTAAAATACCTCCAGTAGGGCAAGGGTTAAAATAGCTTCCTGTTCTCGTAATATTAGTATATTGGGCCACCCCAAGATCCAACTTGACATGTTTGTTCTGTTATCTATGTAAGGTCATTTAGGACTATTTAAGCCTTTTTCAGACATGGGTTCGCAGGAAACCAGGACAACTTCGCTGGACAACTTAGTAGGAAATGATGGTAGAGATTTCACTTTGGTACCATTTCGCACTAGGTTGTCATTACAAGTCGATTGGTATGCATATCGATTATGTCAGACAAGATAATGCTCTTGACCTGACATTTGGTTAGGTCACTCCTAGATTTTGAAGCAGCATGTTCATACCATACATAATTTGATTCGCCGTAACGAGAGGATTCGCCTACATTATGGCTCTAGCTTAACGCAGCTTTCGACCTCAGTTTGGCTATTAACCCGCGCCCTGGTGGGCCTCCGAGCCACCTTTGCCTGGTGGGAGGGGGGCGGCTGTTTGAACGCCTCCCCTCGAACTCGGCCCCTACGCGGGATAGCGCAAAAACGCGAAAGCTGGTGGATAGTTCATAGAAATTCATGAAGAAACTATATCGGTCATTTTTGGCTCAGGTCAATATTGAGGTCATGCCAGGTAAAAAGTTGCATTTTGAGTATATTTTTTCGGCTCTAGCGCCTGACAGAGTTGAGTTTTGGAACCATTTTCTAGGCACCATTCGCTTACTCTCATCACGGCAAATCGAATGATGTACATATAATATGATCATACTAGGTCAAAACACAAAAATGACCTGACCTTAGGTTAGGTCAAAGTCACTTTTTTACCTAGCCTAGTCAATGTGCATATCAATCGACTTGCAATAGCAATCCAAGCGCAATAGCATCAAAATAAAAGTTGTACCATCATTTCGTGCAGTTATTTACATAAGCCTGAAAACTGCTGACGTAACTCAGATGACCTCTCAGAGGTCACAGGTAAAAATTGCAACATGAACCTGAAAAGGGGCCCAGGATACTACGATTTGGAAAATATGAAGATATTCTCAGCTGTATCTACACAAATACAGCCCAATTTCTGTTTTCCCATGTATTTCCAATGGAGAGGTCATGATCTGTACTTGACCTTAGGTCATCGATGTGAAAAATCCTGGAATAATTTTTTAGCACTCGGTGGGCCCATTATGTGGTATAAGTTTTAATCCAATAGATCTGCCCATTTCTTACTTATGCCATCTTAAACATTTTTGAGGTGAGGTCATTTGACCTGCACTGGTCACCTGACCTGAAACGACCCAACCTTAAAATTTTGAAGAAAGTTGGAAAGCGATTAAGTATACGGCGGCGCTTTGCGCCGCCGTTTTTGTGCCGCCATAAACCCGAAGGGGGGTGTTAACTGCCATAAACCCGAAGCACCCCCATCCCACCGGGACGAGGGTTAAATAAGTGTTCAAAGCTTTGTTAGTCCAAGAACAATGTAGCACCATAGATAAGACTTAAATGGCGGAAAAATGCAAACAATAACACTTAATAGGTAGCCGTTTGTCAGCGCGCTAGTTTAAAAAGACACCAAAACTCCTGGTTTCACCACGTTTCAGCTTTTCGAGCTGTGATCTTTGATGAGCAGAAAGCTTAACACGCTTCCCGCTGGGGTTCCTGGCATGACCTGCCCCGCAGAGGGGCGTATTTCCCCCTCCGTATCTCATTCTCCAGGAAAGCTAAAGAAAATTACGGACGGCGTTCAAGCTCCCGACGTGACGAAGAGAAATTACATGAAGTATTTTTATCTCAGGTCAATATTGAGACCAGCAAAGGTGAAAGAATGTTCCATAGGCTTAAAACAGGGCAGTGTACGTTTCCACCTCTAGATATTTATTCCGCGGAGTTAGAGAAAATATTTATACATAACTGGATTCATTTCATCGTGGCATATCGAATGATGTACAATATGACCTTGCTAGGTCAAATTGTGAAATGACATGACATCAAGCTAGGTCAGGGTCACAGGGTGCATAGGCGGATCCAGGGGCGCGGGGGGGCACGCCCCGATCGACCCTCGGCGCCCCTGAAGGTCGATGGCGCCCCTGAAATGTCGCCTCCCCCCAGGATGCGAAGTCGGCGCCCACCGATAGGATTTGGCGCCCACCTGATGCTTTTGCCGGTCTAAGTGGCGCCCCCTGGTCCGGATGGCGCCCCCGGTCCGGATGGCGCCCCCGGGAAGGTGCCCCCGATCGGCAATCCTGGATCCGCCTATGACAGGGTGACCTGGTATGGTCATTTTGCATCTCAATCAACTCCTGTGACAATATAAGCACAATGCAAGCAAAATGGGAGCTTTGTATCAATTCATTGAGAAGTTATGGACAAAAACATCACTGTATGCTCCTGTGACCTGACATGACCTTTGGGAGGTCAGATGGTCAAAAACTCAACTTTAAGGTCAATATCGTGGTAAGAATACACGCTTTGGAATTTTCAGTTTTATCTATCCAGTATTTACTGAAAACGAGCCTTTTCAATTTTTCACCATAGACTTATACTGGAGTCATACGCGTCGGAAAAGGGGGCCAGGGGGCCTGCCCCCCACTTTTAGCCAAAAATTTCCTGATCTCAGTCAAAATGAGAGACAACCGGACATTCTTTATCCAGCCGCTGCGGAATGCAGCGAGGGCCCAAATTCGAACAGTTTTTGGTCCTGATGTTGAAAGTTTTTGTCAGCATCAGGTTGAAGTTTGGCTGGCCCCTACTTTTTGCCGGTGGCGACACTTATGACTGGAGTGACCAAAAATTAACCCCATCTTATGTCAACGATATCAAAGTTCAGAGATGGCAGATTTGTAGACCCTAATAACCTCATCATATTGTGAAGTTTCAAGTGATCGGTTGGCAGATGTTCCTTAGGCGCCGCTTCAAACTCGTGATTTTAGGTTTCGAGGTCGGGTCACTTGACCTTGGATAGCTCCTTGACCTGACATGACCTGGCCTAAATTTGACCAGATGCGTATACGCATCTGGTATCGCATCTAATCAATTGTATGCAATTGATTAGGGGTAAGGTACCGTAAGTTCCGTTGCTCTGCGTTCTGTTTTTGATTATCCGGGGAAACCAGGAGGGGGCGAATTTCGCCGCCTCCAGCGGGGGCGTGTTAAAGCATCCACGCAGGAACTATTTTGAACTTGTGGGAAAGGGTCTTCGACTTCAGTGGGGACAAGGTGACTCGGCTTATCGTTTGGTTTGTTGTTGAAACAAGGCACGGGAACGGGTGGAAAATGGTGGGCAGTCCCCATAGTCCGAAGTTAGGGTTCCAGCCGTTACCACGGTTTTTGGGCGTATGTCTTAAGTATATTAAGTCACTGGCGGATCCGAGAAGGGCATTAGTGCCGTACTCCCCAAACGCTCAAACCAGGGGCCAAAATATTTTTGATCCGAGGGGAACAGTATGGAGTGCAAGTAAAGGAGGAAAAAGTCATTAGAGATGTTTCGACAAAGTGTTAGCTAGTTAGTTAAGGGCTTTTAAGAAGGCATTCTGTGCAAAGTACCTTTGCCTTTGCCCGTGTGTGGGAGAATTTTGCGGGAGGGGTGTTTACTTTAATGTCGCAGAACAAGGTGTAAGGTATAAGGACAAAGTGTAAGGTTTTTACCCTCTTTAACGTTTTCATCCCCTAACACTGTCAGTAAAATTGTATGGGTCGGCTAGGAAAAGCACCCTAAAGATTTTACAAAGTTACCCCCTGCTCACCATCATCGAAAAGCGAGCTCAGAACATGTCCTAAGCCGAATAATGTTCTTGCCAACGTATGGCGGATATCAGGAATCGGGGGGCTCAAAGTTTTTCCTACTAAACGGCTGGCATTTTCGACTAGTCCATAGGAAACACATGTTAAAAGCTTGCAATCTAGAGTCTCGGGAGAGTATCTTAAATCACGTGCAGGCTCACGAAAAGCAATTCAAATGGACACCAGAACATTTTTGTTTTCATTTCCTGGGTCAAAACCGCCAGCCGTGGCATTAACCAGCGAGCTAGACAGCGAAAACCGGTCCCATGTTTTGGTTTTATTTTCAGGCGTGGTTTCGAATCCTAGGAGCAACCAAACTTTTCATAGAGTTCGAAGGTGCAAAACCCAATGTATTCGCTTAAAGTTCATGCAACTTTGCGCCCTTCATGCTTTTAGCTCTAAGGGATGCTTTTGCCTAGTGCAGAGGTGTATCCAGGAGTAAATATGTCATGTTCCAGGGGAGGATGCAAGGGGATGGTAGGTGATGGGGGCGACAGCGTACCATTAGCCTGGTCTTCAGCACGGCAAAAGGCCCTCCGCAGGGCATAGGCGAATCCAGGGAGGACAAGGGTGCACGTGGCCCCATCGACCCTCGGCGCCCCCTGCAATGGTCACAGCACCCCCCCCTGAGAGGTCGATGGCGCCCCCCTGAAATTTCGCTTCCTATCCCCCAGGATGCGAAAATCGGCGCCTACCGATACGGATTTTGCGCCCACACATAGGCGGATCCAGGGGGGCAAGGAGGGGCACGCCCCCCCGATCGACGCTCGGCGCCCCCTGAAAGGTCGATGGCGCCCCCTAAAATGTCGCTTCCCACTCCCCCCAGGATACGAAAGTCGGCGCCCACCGATAGGATTTGGCGCCCACCTTAGGTTTTGCCGGTCATAAGTGGCACCCCCTGGTCCGGATAAAGCGCCCCGGAAAGTGCCCCCTCCGATCGGCAATCCTGGATCCGCCTATGCGCCCACATGATAGGTTTTACCGTTCAAAAGTGGTGCCCCCCCCCACCGGATGGCGCCCCCTGATTGGCAATTCTGGATCCGCCTATGAAGCAGGGGCTCCCTTTATATTCATTGGGCGTTCCTTAGGAAAATTCAAGGAGCCAAAACGCCACGGATATTGGTCTCGGGGTCCCAATAGCTGGCGTGGAGTCCCTTAAAAGTATCAAACTTTATTTAATAAGTACGTTTAAATACACACCACCCAGATGATTTATTCACTTTTAACGCTCAATTTATGAAAAATGAGGATCATGAGCGGGGCTCCTACGATTGACACCCGAGCCTCTTTTTGAGAAAATTCTTGATCCGCCCCTGCCATGGTCCCCAAAGTGGCTGAATTGTAGCCACTTTCAGCCGATTGTCATCGAAACGACACCATGTTCGCAATTTTTTCTGAGATTGCCTTCCCCAAACGTATGGCCTAGATCCACCCCTGTCCTAATAAAAAGGGACAATAAATCAACCCTCGGCGTCCTTTCAAATGTTCATGGCGGTGCTCTGTAGGGTCAATGGTGCCTCCTGAAATGTCACCTCACCCCCCCCGATACAAGAATCGGCGCGCCGCTATAGAATTTGACAGCCACATGATAGTTTTTGTCGGCCAAAAGTGGCACCCTTGATTCGGATGGCCCCCCTTAAGGTGCCCCTCCGATTTGCGACCCTGGTCCGCTTATGCCCACTGCGTAGTCGTATTTACCGTTCGCGTACGCTACTGGCCGACATTGCACCTCTGCTCAATACCGACATGACAAAACTGCACGAAAAATAATTCGAAGAGCATATGTGCTCCTTTGTAAACATTCAAAATTGAGGCAATGGAACTCAACAATACTGACAACAATCAAATCTTCAATCGTACCCAGGCACTGATTCTCCTTCCTGTTTTGGGTACAAATAAATAACGCAGTCACCAGCTGCAGCCGTTTGTGTTTACCTTATATCAATTTACTAAACTAGTATTACTTCTGGCATATTCCTGGTATATTATACTAAAACTGGTACTAAGCTATGATTCCGATCACTTTGGGTACAAAACTTGAAGTACCCGTTATTCAACTGCCCTGATCAGGAATGTCCGCGATTCCTCACAAGTGTCGCTCAAGTGTCGTACGCTCTGGTGTTCCCACGAGGGACAAACATTGCAAAAAATGTAAAAAACATATATTTGGGTGCTCTTAGAGCCTACCAAGTAAAAATATTTTTGCTCTCCTGTCGTGAACAATTGACAAGTTTCATGTTCCTGCTTTTATTTGTTTCAAGAATATAATGACCGTTCCATCCATTGCTCGTACAACGCCTTCACTCTTTGAACGAGAGGAACATCTTGGAACTTCACAGTGTACGTGAATCAGGTCATGAACGCAAATGAAGTAAGTCCTATTCACGAAACATGAATGGGACTACTCGACATCGCATCCAAAAATGGTGGGTCAAAATTACAGACTCTTTTCACACACATCGATCACTTCAGTCATTCTTTTTGACTACGCATACACGGCACTCACGCATAAATATAAATATGATTACCGTTGAAATATAATAGCTGAAATCGCTCCCAATGAGGGTACCTACCTTAACTTCTTTTACGATTTCAGACCGCTTGAAACCTATGACAAAGGCGCTCATGCCAGAGGTGCTCCATATGTCTGAGACCCCAGAATATCCGGTGAGGCGTCTCCCGGACCCCCCCAGGCCCCCCAGGGGACCACGTCTACCGAGGCCCCCGAACCCACCCAGAGGACCAAGTCCACCCAGTCCACCCAAACGCCCGGGGCGTCCTGGTCCACCCAGTCCGCTCAGACCACCCAGAGGGCCAGGTCCATCGAGGCTGCCCGGGCCCGCGAACTGCGCTTCACCCTCGTACCTGACAACGGCCTGGAAACCACTGTCGCCCTCCACGGAGTAGGTGACGGTCTGAGTGCGGCCGTCCGGCAGCAGCACGTGGTACTCGCCCTGGGTTACCAGGCCGTCACTCTCCTCGGCGTGGCCGTAGTCGTTCCCGAACTCCGGCTCAAGCACCTCGTAGTCAAAGCTGTAGGGTCGGCTGGGTCCATCTACAAAACCATCGGGAAGCAGACTTGGAGGGTTGCCCTGGTTGAAGAGGGAGCTGCCAGGCAAGGGTCCCGGTCCTGCCAGAGCACGGTTGGCCAGATATCCAACGCGAGGTCCATCCAGGAGTTCCGGCCGTGCGCCCAGGGGTCGGCCAAAGCGACCACCTAGAAGACCGTCTCGGCCCAATATCCTGCCGTTATAACCACCAGCAAAGGCTCCTGGTCCCCTGATTCCACCACCGAATGCTCCTCCTCGCAAGGGTCCAAGAGCTTCCTCCGTGGCTTCCAGTTCGTCAAGAGCGGCCTCCTCCAGCTCTGCACCGGTCAGTGGAGGAGGGACGTCGTAGCCCTCTAGTGCAGGAGCGGCCGCCGCGACCGACAACACAACCGACACACTCACTAAACACCTCATGGCTGGAGACGATGCAGCTGTAGGAGGAGAGCCTGAGAAGCTGAGGCGAATGTGCCGTCTGCTTCTCTGCAGCTCGTTTAAATAGGGCGCCGGCCGATGCGTGATGAATTTCTCTGAAGAGGTTAGGGTGTGACGGTACCTGTGTCGGACGCGCCGTTCGGTTGTTGGTAAATGTGGCCGCAAGTGCCCCGACCTGCAATCATCAGCCTGGGTTAACTGCTCTCGCGGGTGGCACGTTGCCAGCCCCTGTATACACTAGTGTGGTAGGTGTGACGAAGTGTGGGTGTTGCGTTTCTGTGGTCACGTGGTCTGAGAAAGGGCACGAGCGGTCTTCGCCGAGAGACTGATTTATTGAAGATGGGCTAGTCTAGGTCAATATGCGACAGAGACTCTGCGAATTTTGCGGGCAGAGGGAATACCGGTCAAAGGGAATGGCTTATGCCCCTCGTGTCACACCACGCCAAGGCCGAACGTAGCTATGGATGGGTGGGGGGGGGGGGACCGCAGGCGATACTGTCGGGCATTGGAGACCTGAATAAAGACTCAAATAAAAAGTGGGCACTATTCACTTGAACTGAAATATCCACAGTAATTAAAACAATCAGTATTGACACTGCAGTCTGCAGTCTGGGCATGATGTGACTTAGTAGATAGAACCCTTATCTTCTAAGCCAATGGTCCCGGTTCAAGTCCCGGCGGAGCCTCTGAATAAGTCGATCTGATCCCAAAACCCCTTCCAACAGGGTGAGAGTTGGCGACGCCGTATGACCCTGGAAGTTGGTGCGTCGTTAAACCCCAACAATTATTATCATATACTGCATCTAGTATCGAACCAGTATGGTCCTAATGATGCGAATATCAGGTTTATCAAAAACCCAAACCCAAACAGCCCGCAACACCCCCACCCCAGTAGGCGGATCCGGGGGCAAAGGCGGCACGTGCCCCCGATCGACCCTCAGCGCCCCCTGAAATGGTTACGACACCCCTCTGAAAAGTCGATTGCGCCCCCTGAAATGTCGCTTCTCATCCCCCTCCCAACAGGATGCCAAAATCGGCACTCACCGATAGATTTTGCGCCCACCTGGAAGGTTTTTCCGGTCAAAGCACCTCTGGTCCGGATGGCACCCCCGGGATGGTGCCCCCTTCCCCGATCGGCAATCCTGGATCCACCTGTGCCCCTCCCCTCTTTAACCTTCGCCCGGGTGGGGGTCTTTTAGACCCCCCTCAGGTTTTTCCGAAGTGACCAAAAAACGGCGGCGCGCAGCGCCGCCAAACTTGGTCTAGCTGTTCCCTGATCATTTTTACATCTTTCTTTAACATTTTGGCTCAAGGTCATATCAGGTCAGTTCACCAGGCCAGGTGAAGTGACCTGACCTCAAAAAATACTTAGGGCCGCATAACTAAATGAAGGGTTAATCGATCAAGTTGAAACTCTTACCACATATTGGGCCCACCAGGAGCCGCAACATTTGTTCCGGGATTTTTTATATCGGTGACCTGAGGTCATGTGCAGAGCATGACCTCCCCATTCTCAATACATGGGGAAAATCACGAAATGAGCTTTTCTCAGTAAGGATGGATGGAATCAACTTCAAACATCGGTTGCGACTTGCTCTTAGCCCATTTCTGAAGCTGGTGACAAAAATTTTGACTTGTGACCTTTAAAAGATCACCTTAGATCAAATAAGCATTTTGTGGTGTTTTTCTCTATAAATTTTGAATAAACTAAGATAGAGCTTTTATTTTGTCACCAAAGTGTCTGTATAGTCACTGGAAGTCAAATGATTTTGACTATATCGGTGTTGTCGACGTTGCTGGGTGGTAATTTTAATTTGACCTGGTGTATTATATTTGTTTGTATTGCGGTTATGGTGTTTATCTTGTTTGGTTTGGAAGCTATTAGTGAAAAAAGAAACGCCTTTATGCATGGGTGGCTAAGGACATTCCCAAGAATATGCCCAATATTTAGTGACCTGTAGCTCCCTAGGCTTTGACCTGACACGAATATGAATGCCACTTCAATGAAAGCGTATTTCAAGAGCTTTCGAATGGTGTTAGAAAACTTTTTCTAGCTATCATAGTTTCTGAGATATATGAGGTTTTTTAGTACGTCTCATATTAGCGATTTTGACCTATTTTGACCTCTGGTGACCTTGATATTGACCTGACAAGAAAAATGACCGAGGTATTCTCGATATCATTTTTAAAGAGCTTTCGATTGCCGTTTTACACTTTTTTCTAGCTCTCTTAGTTTTTGAGATCGTGGGGGTCTTTTTTAGCCACCCCCGCACCAGGGCGAAGGTGGCTCGTACCCGCCACCGGGGCAAGGGTTAAACTCCGGTAAGAGAGAACACCACTGATCCAAGTTTTTTTGACGGTATTTGTTCGTCTGATCATTGTCGGTCGGCCTTCTCCATTCATTACAATTACACTACAAACATTTTTATCATCATTTTGTCGCCCCGGTAGCTCAGTTGGTAGAGCGTTAGGCTCCGGTCCGCTGTTCAGTAACATGCAGCGGCAGTGCATGTGCACACTGTGCAGGCTTGGGATCGGTTCCTCTGAGACGCTCCGGCGCTCTATGATTACCCGACGTAGGTCGGCTGGCAACTGACTGGTGAGAGGGTGGCCTGGGCGGGGCGGCTGTCCCTGTGCTTTGTGAGACGTTAAACTTTGACTTCTAAATTGTTGACCCTTCATCGCGGGAGTTTCTCTTTCGGATGGTGGGGTCGGGGTCCCCGTGACAAGTCCCTTGATGACTTTAGTGAGTCTCCGACTCCAAAAACCGAAGTTGCAACAACTTTGACAAAATTTATAACAAAATGCAATTATACAATACCACTCCTAATCTTAACCCGCGCCCCACCGGGGGTCCGGCGCCACCTTCGCCCCACCGGGGGCCATCGATGGCCCCCCTCTAACTCCGAAAATATGGGCGTTATTGCAAATCTGCGAAGTGCAATAGAAAGCTCGCGTGAATTCAGTAAGAAATTACTTGGCATGTTTTAGTGCTCAGGTCAATGGTTTGACCTCCAGAGGTCAAATTAGGTCAAGATCGGCTATTTTCACTCAAATATGCAATGATTAAGCAAACTGGTCTTAACTCTTATGTCATTAGAGCTATTGAGGCCTGGTAAAGTTCATTTGATAGGAAATTGCCAGTACGTTTTCCGCTATGTGGAACGTAAAGACCTCCCGCCAAAGGTTTGACCTCCAGAGGTCACCTCGTGACCTAATACGACCTGAGGTCACGAAAGGTCACAAAATGACCTTGCCGTATATCAAATAAAAGCCAGTGACAAGACAAACACGATGGTGTTTGTTTCATTGCTCTAGCTTAATTAGGTCAAAAGTTATTGTCAAAATACTGTTTTTTACCTCTGGTGACCTTGGATGACCTTGGAAAAGTCAAAGGGTAAATATGACCCCTGGGATCCGTGAAAGGGTGTCCAAAAACGTTGTTCTGAGCAGTCTGAGTATTTGCAATCATTTTTGTGGCTTTTATATCATGAAACAGGTTTTCCCCATGCTTTTCCAATGGGAGAGGTCGCCTCGTGACCTGACCTCAGGGCACGAAATCGAAAAATCCCGGATATACACCTTGTAGACCCTGGAGGGGTCATGAAGTGTAGGAAGTTTCAAATCGATCGACTTTGAAATGTAGCTCTTACAGAGCTCTAAAGTTGAAGTGAGGTGACCTTGGTTGACCTCGTCTGGTGACCTGACCTTGAGTGACCCGGGGTAAAAAATTTCAGGGATGGTGGGAAAATGATGCAGTGAGAGGTAGAGCCTTCAACCGCGGTGCTGCGCCTCGTCGTTTTTCTGCTATCCCGGAAAAACCTTAGGGGGCCATCGATGGCCCATGGCCCCGGTGGGGCGAGGGTTACCACATGCATCGGCTCATTTCACAAGCCAGAACCGTACTCTAAACGGCGGCAAGTGTGTTTGTTTGCATATCTACACGATGCAGATACAAGCTCAGGTGTCACCACCCGTCCTATTCTGTACCTCAACACGTACACAGATGTAACGATTTACCTATAACAAAATTGCAATGATAATCTGAATCAGAAAACACTGACTTCCACTGCCTGTTAAGAAAAATTTGGCTTCTAATTCTGGGGACATCGGACCCCCAAATGGACTTCCATTCATATAGGGGGACTTGGATATGATTGCACTTTACAGAAATGAATCTTTCAGCATTGCAGAAAAGAAAACTATAATTTCATATCTCAAGTTGTTGACGTTTGGTTGTTTACCCGTTTTTTTACATAACATACGGCTTAAAAAGAAGTATTCGATTATCGACAACATACAGTTTATTGCTGGAGAAGCTTCCCAGGGAAACCCATAAGTCTTGAATTGTAAGGCAGGAAAACGTCGTTCATGATTTTTTCTATTCAGTAGGCTTCAATTTATTTCAGCCTATGCAATAGGCTTCAATAGGCTGACTACTCACGGTGACATCAGCATGTCGTCACGCCAACAGCTGACAACTGCGGCCGGGTCATTGGGTACATTTGGGTACATTTCAGGTAGGTTTTTAGCTTTTCTCTACAGAAATTTCGAGTTCCAAGACAAATGATATGTTGAGTACGGGTTTTTCCGACATTCTTTATGACTTGGCTATCTCAGTCAAAATCACGTGATAAAGGTGTCAAATTCCTTTTAATCCAGGGTAGTTCTGCCTCTTTGTATTGCTCTTGGGTGCAATGTAGGCCGTAAGTGATGTTCACAATGTTTGGGATACACCAATGATGAGGCTTTATTCTAAAATCGGGCTGGAACCCTATATTTAAGTGCGTCGCAGCTTATTTTTTTATGGAGGAGGGGCAGTTGGCGAAGCCAGCGATGGAAACCGATGTCCACCGGCCACTGCGTTCGGTCGGCTAGCTAGGGAAGTGTACCACTTTCGTCGTATTGAACACCGTGTGTTAATGATTTTCCGCTGCCCCCACCATTGGTCTGGATCTAACCTGGACAACGCTGCAGTCTAATGAAAATAGCTTAAATGTGCATTTTCGCACTAAGAACAGAAATCTTCAGCGGTATTTGTAGTCAATAGTGGTGTGTCGCCGCCCCTCCCCCTCCTTCCCCACTTTCTAAGATTGACAATAGTTAATGAGTTATTGCATTTTCCCAATTATTTATCGTTTGGTTAAGCTCAGTCTCTCGCTCATGTGAGATTCGTTCAAGAGGTACCGATATTGTTTATCTCGGCACAGACGCTAACTTTACACTCGCCTCACACAATTCTCTATCTACAGTCCCAGTTAAATCTTCGTCACGTAATAGTGCGTGATTAAGGCGTCCTATGTCAGGCTCCCATCTTACATTGTCTATGACATCTGGCTAGTACTGCAAAACCATGCTCCATTTTAATACCTCCCAAAAATATACCATGGTTAGCAAAAACAAAACAGTATTTAACGGCTCATTCAACAATCATCATTTGGAGTGTTGAGTAACTGAAGCTATTGCATAAGCCCCCGATAATAAGACCTAAAAAGTGCAGGTTCCGCCAAACACTTCACGCAAACAATGCAATCCACGGCAACGAACATCTCACCCATATTCTACGAACATGCACGGCATTCTTTAAACCAGCCCCTGCCCGCAGTTCAATAACATACCGTTGTAAACCACCGTCAGCATTCTGGCCACTGAGCACGTGGATATTTTACTTCCCACGCTACCCCTTCCCCACCGAGGCTCTAGCCGCCGTCAGCGCCCGGCGGCCGTGACCCCTGTCACCTCTCCGCCTGCGGGCATGCAGAGCCTAACAAATGGCGGCCGCTGATTGGTGGAGGCGCGTTCACTCGCCTTACGACAGATTTATCGGTCATTTTTAGACGAAAAAGGTATCATCGTATAGCATGCACGTATAAATTTGTCTAGGACGTCACTTTCAGAAATCCTTAGTCATTATTTGTTTTCTATCGGCTTTGTTAGATGCTTCTGTCTTACTGTACGTACCATATGCTCGGGTGAATACGATCAAGTGGAGTCTTTTTGTCAGGGTTCCGAAACTGTGCAATACTTTTTTAGATAACTTTCGCGAAGTTGATATTTGGAACTCCTCAACTGGGCAGTATAAACTGAAAGTGATGAAATTTCTTACGCCGCCAAGAATATAGTTTGATGGCTTCAGTGCAGTTATTCTTGGATTTTTATGTTTTTTGCTATATTCTATAGTCTTACATTTTAGGATGTTTTTTTACTTTATGCGATTTTATATCGTGACAATGTCTTTAGGCTCTTTTAGCCTCTTAGTATTTGACTTTATTATCTGCTAGTCATATCTTGGGAAATGTACCTATCAATGTGTGTGTATATTGGACCTGTATGATTTTGTTTTATATCCGATGACTTCATCTTTAAGTGGGCCTCTGGCCCGTTGGTGATACAATGAATAAACTGAAACTGAAACTGCTTCCCCACCCAACGATGCTTTGGGTCACACACGAGACTGTTGCCACGAACAGAGCCCGGCTTGACCGTAGCCGGCGCGGGGGAGGGCGTTGCAGTCGAGAGTATGGGAGCACATAGCATTACACCGCGCCGCGTATGGTGTTTGTCCTCCGTGTGGTGTGTCTGGCGCCGCCTCTGCCAGCGATCCTCGGGTGGGGCAGGTCGGCCGGCGCGGCGCGTTTGCCATAACACATTGTGTTGCCCCCGTTCCACCGTCAATGCCCTCTCCTCCCTTTGGTATGCCCTCCACTCTGCCGCATTGGTGGATCCAGGAGCAGCTTGGGGAGCCAAACCAACATTTGGGGGGGCTAAATTGGGAAAAATAGCAAAAACATGGTATATTACTAAAATTTAATATTTTGGTCGTGCCAAAAGATAATATTTAAGGCTTTGGAAACAGCCACGACCCCTTTCGCCCCCCCTGGATCCGCTAGTGATCTGCCGTGCCCTTCCTCTTAACATTTCCTCTCCCCTCTACTTGGTAGGTTTTTCTCACTAACCGCTTCTTCCTGTAACGCGTGTAATGCAGCATGTCATGGATTGGATACCTGACTATCCATCCGATACAATCCACCCATGGATCCGACTGGACATGGTAATCGCGCACTTCCCAAACTGGATATCAGTCTGGATTCCAATTTCTGTCTATTTGGTCGAACTTTTTTGGTCGAACTTTTTATCTCGGAATCAACACGGCTTCGTTCCACGCCGGTCCTGTGACACAAATTTGGCAACATTACTAAAAACGGCGTGGGACTCGATATCTGCCGGGCACCAAACTGACAATTTATACTGATTATTCGGCGACCTTTCAAAGTGTCAATCATAAATTACTTATCTATAAGCTCCGGGAGTCCTACAACATTTCTGGTCCACCTCTAAATTGGATTGCATCGTATCTTGGTTCTCGAAAACAGCGGGTTGTCATTAACGGGAAACACTCGAACTGGTCGGAAGTTAGCTCTGGGACTCCGGCAGGTAGCCAAATTTCACCGCTGCTGTTCGCATTGTTCATAAACGATCTTCCTGACCAGATATGAACAAACTCATTGCTCTTCGCCGACGATGTGAAGCTCTTTCATAAAATTACCTGCCCAGTTGATGCAAAATTGCTCCAGGAGGATCTGGAAAGGCTGGTATCGTGGTCCAAAACCTGGAAGTTGAATTTAAACTCAGCCAAGTGTCAATCCTTTCGAATTACTCTTAGAAAGGAAGTTGTTGCATCCGAGTTACAAAATTCGAAGTGTCATCTTTGATCACGTAGAAAAAATTCTGGACCTCGACGTTTGGTTGGACTCTAAATTGACATTTTCCGATCATGTGGATTTCGTCGTTGGCAAAGCCAATAGGATGCTGGGACCTCTGATTCGCTCTCTCCAGACAG